>JANHMN010000012.1:8118439-8154381 GCA_030674055.1 Rhabdomys pumilio
AGGTTACAGCTACATCAATGTTAAAATGCTCTGGAGATAGACTTCTAAAATGAAAAGTTCAATCAGTGATGTGAAGGGAACCCAGATAATAAGGAGTTTGGGCCCTAAAGTAATCTGTGCTCATGTCCTTAAATATTTTATTTCCTGCCCAACATGACTTTGATGTTAGATATTTTTCCCTTCACCGTATATTTGTGATTAATTTTTGTATCTTGGCTGGATGCTGAACGTCTGAAGTTAATCTGGGAACCAGGGCAAGCTGTGTGATCACTTGAGCCACAGTTACCTCCTCCTACGTATTGTGATCTGGTCTGCCTCTCTCATAAGGGTGCTAGAGGGACCAAGTGATTGAGGGCTTTGAAAAGGAACAAGCCATTCCTGGTTTGAAGGGGACATCATGTTGACTGTGTATCATATGCACACATTAGATGCATGCATTAGGAAAGCAAATCTGTCTTATCAAATAGACACAGGATGCTTTATTTGTGGAGGGAGGGCATTGAAGATAAGATCTCCCCACAGCAGTGCGTAAGAATCTTTATGCTGGTAAGTGCACCTGCAGATATGAAGTGCTGGCATCTAACTCCCAGAACTTCAGCCCTGCTATTCTGTAGATAGAGCAAAATAAATTCCCATCCTGCCCGGTGACAATCACACATTATGAGGAACAGTTAGGTGGCAGACATATTTGTACAAGGATAACTCCCTAAATGTCAATCATAGAGGTTACTTTGGTATCTGTTTCTAAGAACTTCTGTTCTGTCCTGCCGCTGGTAGGCCTTTGTTTTTTCAGTTGCTTTTGGACCAACTAGTTAAAAACATGGACTATATGTGTAATTCTCTAGTAGCACAAGAATACTTCAAACTTTGAAATCATCCAGGGCTGTCTTTAATTCATAGTTTAACTACATCTACACTGGGAAGAACTGCTCTCTAACAGCCGAGATGCTAATGTGTTTCAAGTGCGATATCCGTGAAAACGCCTTGAGTAACAAAAATGTATTCTTCATTTCAGAACATGACGAGTGCCTCACAAACCAACACAATTGTGACGAAAATGCTTTGTGCTTTAACACTGTTGGAGGACACAACTGTGTCTGCAAGCCTGGCTACACTGGGAACGGAACCACGTGCAAAGGTAGGAAGATGCTGTGGCAACTCCTTTGCATCAGACACAGGACCACCTGTCTCTTCTCCCCCATCCTCTGGATCCCTCCTCTGTATGTCATGGACAGGGCGTTGCATGAGAACTTCAGAGTGTTGGTACATGGCTCGTCACCCTCCCCTCAGCTCCTGGCTCCCTCCTTTGCCATGTCAGCAGCTAAGTAGCCAAGCAGTTCAGATTGTCCTGAACTTCTCTTCTGTGACCTCAGCCACAACATTTGAGTGTATTCTCTCTCTCAGCCACAACATTTGAGTTTTCAATTCTCTCTCTCTCTCTCTCTCTCTCTCTCTCTCTCTCTCTCTCTCTCTCCATCCAGAGCCACACCCTGGGCATTTTTACCACAAGTTGCTCTATCTTTGAAATCACAAGCCTCTTCACCCTGATTTCCTCTCTAATCTGCAAACTCTGTTTCTTCTTCAGCTTCTTTGAATCTTTCTGTTTATCACGTTCACCAATTTTGTTTTGTTTGGGGCCCAAACATGAATATTTCATGATAGTGATTTTTCTCGATGTGAGAGCTATTCACGTGTAACTCTGTGTTAATCCACCCTGAAATACCACCCCATCTCAATTTCTGTCACCGTGGGGTTAGTATTACCTGTGCACACTGGCTCTCTGTGTGTTGTAGTTTCTTGTGTTTGCTTGGTTTGTCGGTGCCAATTGACAATTTCCCTAAATGTCCACCTCCATTTTATTTGCCATGGGTGGCCATCCCAGCTGTAGTTCACTGCCCTTTATTAAGTCTTCCTCCTCCAAGCCTTCTTCCTCAGGTGACATTATTGCCCTTCTTCACATGGGAAACGTGAAAGTACAAAATCCTATATAGGATAGAGTTCATATTCCTTAGTGTCAATTAATTTGTATAATGTAAACATTTCAGGCTCCAAAGCTGCTTACCTTTCGAATACATGGTACCCTCTGCCTTGGCATTCGCTAGAGGAGACGTACTGTGCTCACATGTCTGTGAGAAGACCAGCATCAGTGCAGTGTAGGTCACAAGGCCTGGGCTGTAGTACACTGTTTGTTGCACTGGTTTTCAAGATGTCGTGGATTTTCACGTAGATCATCATAAACAAATTCTACTCATTTCAGCGTCCAAATCTCACAAGCATTTGCCTGGGGAAAAAAGCCAATAACATAACTAAACTCTTAGAATTTTCTTCTAAATATCCGATTTGGCTTTGTTGACCTCAATGCTTCTTTCTCTTGTCTCTGCTTGGTACTGATTTCTGTCTGATATACAAACCAGGCCATAAAGTATAAGTAACTTAGGAAATTATAAGCAGATGGCAACAGATTCACACTCGCACTTGGATGGAAGAACACATCTAAGAAACTTTAAAATCCCTCTGGAAGTTAGGACTACATGTTTTCTGAGTTACAACAGTTAACTTCCTACTGAGGATGGGAAAGGAGTTAGACATGAAAGTGTAACTGGGCCCTAAGTTCTGTGCTGCTGTCAACAGGCTTGAGAATTACTTAAGAGAAGTCTGGAAATGGCCTGTCGAAGACATTTGTTATTCTTACGTTATTTATGATGATTAAGCTTCAAATGCATCTAAACTTCCTTGCTGGGTCATGGCTCTATTTTGTTTTGGTTTTGTGTGTTTTGGTTTTGTGTGTGTTGTTCTTTTATTCTTTTCTCTCCCTCTTTGAGCATAAGAGAAACAAACTTAAGGCCTAATATCAACACAGCCTGCATGGCTTTGATTCACACCAGAGTTAGGAATTTCCACCTTCAGAAAGCATAGCCAGATACTCAGATGACACTTACACCTTCAAATCTCTAGTTGAACCTTGGGGCCAGTGTCTGGCATGAGCTGCTCGCCCACAGACCGGGTCAGGACAGCCATGAGGCAGCGGTCTTCATGGGTCAGTGGGTAAACTCAGGTGGAGAGAGGAGCTCTCAGAAGCGTAGGCTCACCCACCCTGGCTTTGTTTCCCTTGTTGCTGTTCTCCTTACCTGTGTCAGAGACAGCGTACCCCAAGAAACCATGTTTCCAGAGGTTCCCGCCTTAGCCCCTCCCTTCTCAAGGGAAAGCTTGCCCTAAACCCAGCATTTAGTGTATCAAGCTTCACAGGGTCTCTGCCCTGACTTCTCCTTAGCAGGTGATTGCTATTTCCCTGAAGGCCACTGGAGTGAATGCTTCTTGCAGTTGGTGAGTGTGAGCTAGCAGGGCCAGCTCAGAACTTTCAGAAGGATGAGAAACTTCTCTCCTGTTTTAGCATTTTTCCCAGTGTGTAGTCAGCCTGGAGCCTCAGGAGTCCATCATTTCTATCTCCTCATCTCACTTTCTAATGATTTACTATCTAAAATGGTTACCACTTTTAAATGTATATTTTCAAGTGTGATTTTACAAGGGAATATAATACAATCTGCAGCGCATCTCACACAGCGTGAGGTTACTGTGTTTTGATATGTTTCAGGCAAGCCATTTCCCTACTATTAAAAACCCATACTGAGTTTGGAAACATTCTCTCATGTGGACAAACTACTGTCTCATAATGAAATCACAGTGTCCTTCATCCTTTGCTATCACGTCTGGAAGGGAGTAAAGAAAAGCTGGGCATAGAGATTACAGAGTGGTTTACTTACAATTCGGTGACAACCATGTGTCTGATTTATTCATGTGTCTGGATTATTGTAGCTTTCTGCAAGGATGGCTGTAGAAATGGAGGTGCCTGCATTGCTGCCAATGTGTGTGCCTGCCCACAAGGCTTCACCGGACCCAGCTGTGAGACAGGTAGGACTGTCACTTCACCCACAAATATCTTTTTACCCTGGCACATAAAGTAACTAAGGAGGAAAATACCACTTAAGGTTTCAAGTGGACTTTCAAACCGTGGCACTGTTTGGGGAGAAACTTCAGTGATGCATGGTCACTGGCCAATGGTCTAAAGTCACTCTGAGGAGGTTTTGCAGCTATTATAACGAGACACATATAGAGCTTTGCCAGAAAGTTGTGTGGGATTGTCTAGGATTTCAAGACTCAGTAATTCTTATTGCTCATTCAGGGCACATTTTTACTGGAAATGATGGCTATATTTAAGCACAGAGTTAAAGGGAATGGCTGTGTCCAACCCTAGGATACAATACAGTCTGCACTTATGCTTGAAATATTAAAATACAGCCCAGTTTCATTCATTATTATTTATTAGAAAATGTTCAAACCATTTATCCACGGGTTGTTCATTTAAATGCTTGCTGAATTTATTGTTTCTGAGACATACTAATGGTAAAAACTTCAAAAACTATTAAAGACTATGTGGTATGCATGGAGTTTATGACACCAAAGTAACAGGTTCTGTCAGAAGAAAAGCATGGTAGCTTCATGGTAGATTACCTCAGAAGCTGCCTTATGTCCCAAGAGAAATCTACCACTGGTGATTGCAGTTATATATTATGTCCCTTCTCACTAGTCTTCCTACGGGAGCTGTCCTGTGTGCTGTGCCTCTTTTGCACTTACAGAGACATGTGCTTTAGTTAAAAAAAAAAATACTGCCCAATCAGCGCGTGAAGCTGACAATGACCCGCTCTCCCTGGGAAGTGCTGGAATATGCAGGCTGTACTCACCAAGTTCTTGCCTTCCTACGTCACCAGTCTCAGATGGGCCTATACGGAATTGTTTTTAGTCTTCAGTGAATAGTTGACTCAGATCCCTGATGTGAAATAGTGACACTTTTATATGTAGGATTCTTTTTAAAGGCATCATCTCCTACATCTGAATCCCACAAATATATTTTGTATATGAATCAAACTGGTTAACCTTCTAAACATGTAGCTTTTGAGCATTCAATGACCACAGAATTGGTCGGATCAAAATCAGACACCACTGATGCAGTGGTCCTCCAGAATCATTATCCGCTGATATTTATTTCTCCACCACGATTTCTAGACGTACAGAGGTGCACTGTGAACTTCTGTACATTAGTGTTTTTCTGACCAGATTTCGCAGGAGTAATACTTTGTGCTGGTTCAGGTTAAAAGTCTGACTATCGGCTTTTTTAGACCCTTTCCCTGATGTGAAAGAAAGTCTAAAACTTTGATGAATAAGGGCCAGGTCCAGTCCAGCATATCATCCATCTGTCTAAAAGTCACATGATGAGGTGGCAAAATCTGTAATGGCATTACACTAATTTAGCAATGACATATTCACTTCTATAAAAATAGCTGCCAGAATATTTAGCTTTCTTCAATTATTCCTGAACTTTGAGTCTATGTGCAGACAGTTTTAGGCTGAGTCTAAGTAGCTTTGTGTAGCAACCACGGACTTTGAGCACAGACAGAGGCTGAGAGCTAGCCCTATGGTTTACCTGTGACCTTGACTTCCTATTGCCTGTGCCCTCTATACCTGACCTCAGTCTTCACAGTTTTCTCCTGAGGTAGTTATAATCTACATTGGAGTTTTTAAAACTCAGGATCTGAGTGATTTAATTTTTTTATTTCCCTAAAGTCAGTTATCAGCTGCAGCAGAGATGCTTCTCATCCCAGATTCTATCTTTCTAAGCAGTGCCTCCTGGTATCTTTGAAAAACCTTAACTTCAAAGACCCGAAACCCAACATATTATTCCTAATTGGATCAGGCTCTGTTCCTTCCCATCATGGCTGGTGTTGTAGAGGGTGAGGGCTCTCCTCCAGTCTCTACTGAACATCAGAACCCAAGGAACATCATATCACCACTATATTGTGTTTTGACCTCGTGTTGTGATATTTTACTGCATCCTTATGACAAAGAGCATATTTTCTTATTTTATAATCAATAAAGATTCTCGAGGAGTTGATTCTCTCTGTGTCTCTCTGTCACCTTATTTTAATTTGTGGATACTAAAGTCCACAGTCACAGGGTATATCCTGTTCACATTCATATCCTTTAACTATAGTATATGGTCTGCATCTTGGTAGATATTCTGTAGATAAAGGTGTAAATGAATTACCAAGTCAATAATGAAGGAAATGGTATATTAACTTTCTTGACAGACCGTTTGTTTTGCATGTTAGTTTAAAGAGGTCTTTAGGATCACCTGCCTGTCCTTAAATGTCTTAGGTGAAAATTCCTGTTATTTCTTCATCTTGCCTTTTTTTTTTTTTTTTTTTTTTACACCATGTTACCTGTTCCAGAATTTGGTGTCCAATAGTCTTTCATCAGATCTCTGTTTTTGCTGTGCTCACACCTTCAACTGCATGTTAATCCTATTAGCTTTAACAATGATGATTGCAGGGGATTTTCCATCTCTCAGAGTTATGGAAGGCATCCAGAGAGTGGTGTAGACATGGCAGAGCTTTAGCCTGCTGGAGCTGGATGCCTGTAAAGCAGAGGAAGGTCCCTGGCATGTCGGTCCAACTGTACTGAGCATGGGCTGGAGTAAAGAATTTCTACCTTTGCTCAAAAATAACCTTAGTGAACAGGGTGTTCACAAGTTATTGTGATTTCACTTGAGAAGGTTCCCCCTGGAACTTTCTTCCCCCCTTTATTTGATCTATTTCTGCATTGTGTCTTAGCAGAAATGGCGGAAGCGATTTACTAACTTCAAAAGGGAGTTATGCGTGCATTCTTTATTGAGCTAAATTAATTTTTCATGGACTTTTTAGCCACTGTACCAAATCACCCACATGAAGAGCATAACTTTGCTTTTAATTAAGCATCCACATATTCTCTGAGATGTTTGACTTGGATTTAGGAGGGTGATTATTCCTTGTATAACTCAATACAATACGTTAGAAATGTATGCTCCAAGATTTAGCAGCCCACCATTGCCATTCTCTATTTATTGCCCGTGGCTAAACCTCAGCAAACATGTATCTAGTGATATGATTAATATGCAAAGCTGTCTTACACGAAAAGTCAATCTTTCATAGTGATTTAGTACATGACACTAAAAGATCGGACAGTCTCCTACAAGCAACTGCTTTCTTGGATGAAATTAAAATGTTTACAACTGGAAGAGAATAGGTATCAATGGCAAATTAAAAAAAATACAAGATGAAATATCAAAGAGGATACCACGTGTTTTGGTGATAAATGGCTCCCTTTTTCCTATGTGTTAAATGGTGAGTTTCTTAGCCATGGATCAAAACTCGTGACAAAATTTGAGTTATTTTTAGTGAATGGTTAAATAAACATAAGTTTTAGTTGTGTTAGCTTTTTAATGTACATAGTTTCAGACAGCAGAACTGAAGCAAAGGCATATGAGTGTCAATTTACTTCCAAATAACTTCAAATGGATCAGAGCTGATTGACTTTAAATTATACATTTTTATATTAATATGTATTAGCAGTTCTAGCTCTAGTACTAGGTAGATAGTAAAAATCTTTTTTAGTATATAATTATATCACGATAGAAATATGTATAGCAAGCATTGTTGGTGTTAATCAATCAGTGATAAGATTGAATTCCCACATCTTCATCATAAATTCCATATACTTATAATCTTATAATTTTATAATCTCTTACCTTTATAAGGTGAATCTTGCAGAAGCTTGTACTGTGTCACTTAAAATGGGAAGGCTAAAACATATTTAAAAACAGGAGAGAATCTGCAAACACATACTTTTTAATTTTTTTTTACCTTTACTTAACCAAATTACACATGATGGAATTGTATTACCCCAAAATTCCATAAGATTATAAAAATCAGGGGCAGTGTGGTGCAGTAGTTAATTGATTTGTGTTTCCTGTGTGAAGACCTGGGTTCTGTGCTGCCTTCCCCGACGCTGGAGTAATGAATGGCAACAGAAATCCTCTCACCAAAACCTTCCTACTGTAGCACTTGTATGCATTAACTTGGATACTTAAACATACACACTCTCTATGTAGCAGTCCTTCGACTCTTTTAAGTTAGGTACTAAGGCCTTAGTGTTGTGTGGAAGTGTGGTCTTCCTCGCAGTATTTAACCCAGGGTTCAAGAACATGAAAGGCAAAGCCAGAGAAGCATCAGCTCAAGTCCCAACTCTTTCATCCACCAGCCCTGTGATTGTTCTCAGGCTGCTTCACTTTTCCATGCCTTAATTTGTGCAGAACAATAATACCTTCCACATTATTCTAGAGATTAAAGGAAACAGGCAAGACAGCATGATATTTAAGATTTGACAAGTTCTGGTTAGATGGTATTTGGTGTGATTACCGAGGTTTGGACGAACCCTTGAGTTATCTGGATGGCCAGGAATGCTGTCAAAGAAATCTTATTTACTTTTTTGCATTCATAAATAGCTTTGGTATATACAGTTTTACTCTTGTTTAGTAGTTTAAAATATTTAACTCAGGAATTTCCAGCCTTTCAAAGAATTAGTTCAAATGGAAATCTTTCGAAGTTAATCTTTATGAAAATGTAAATGCTATTCTGTTTTCTTTAAAGTAATTAGATTAGGCATGTCTGTAATCCCAGTATTTGAGAGGTTGAGGCAGGAGGATTAATGTGAGCTTGAGACCACAATGAGCTACTTCACAAGTACCAGTCGACCCAGGACTACATAACGAAACTGTTTCAAAATAACCCTAAAAATGTAGTTCTCAGTGTCCAAGGTCAACCTCATTCTTCTAAATCCTTCAGATTAATTGGGGAAAAATCCTGCTCACTCTTTCCCAGTGTCAGTCATGTATAATAGATAACAGGCATGATGAGGACATGTTTTATACTCTTACTGTAAGGCCTGCCTAATTAACACGAGAAATGAGGACACTCCAGGAGGCTAATGCAAGGGAGAAAACATCTTCTAGCTGGTACAGAGCAGGTTTTCAAGAAAACGGGCCAAGTGGAGCTCTCTGAGAATATCAAAATATTTTCACTTTTATTTTTAAAAATGTTGATTTGTTTAAAGTGCTTTATTTATTCTTTAAGAATTTCACAATATACATTTGATTCCATATTTTCCTTCCTCCAAGTCTTCTCAAATCTTCCACTATGTTCCTACCACTTGTTTTCATGTTCTTTCTCTCTTAACCACTAAACCAATCCTCCCAAAATAAGCAAAGGAAATAACAGGGAGTCTGATTTGTGTTGGCCAATTACTCCTGGATATGGCCTATCATGGAATGCGGTGATATACCCAGTAAGGCTTCACAGAAGAAAACTTACGCACTCCTGTGACCCCATCACTTGCATATAGGTTCTTGGCTAGGGGATATTTGTGCCCACCTCCCCTTCTCATGCTGCGATTTTATCTGATTCCAGCTTGTAGAAGCCCTGTGCATGTTGCCCCTGTCCCTGCGAGTCTGCCATGCATATCTGCCCAGTTATGTCTGGAAAATACCACTTCCTTGGTGCTAGTCCTCCAGCTCTGGGGTGAGAGTTTCTGAGTGGCTGTTGGCAGGTGGAAAAGGTGATGAGAAAACCTTTTCTTGGAGATGAAAGTTTTAGAGGAAACAGAGGCACAGCTGCTGCACTAACCCTTGCTGTTTACTTATTGGGTGAGAAAAATGAGAAAATGGACATATGACGTGTGTAAGGTATCCTTAAATATATGAAGAGCTGTAACAGTGTGTGGCTCTAGGAGTCACAGGATCAATGGTGGTTTAACAGAAGGAAAGATCCCGTTCCAAAGATCAGTGATCTGATCACAAGAACCAAAAGTGGAGAGGAGTGGGCCAGCTGGGTTGGTCCAGCTGAGCATGGGTGACTGGATGCTGTTTGTTTCTTGTGAGGTCCTGGGATTCTTAATGTTTTATTTCTTCATAGTATTTACTGCTGCAAAGTTCCCCTGTGAGCACACCACCCTGAGACCTCAGTGGGTGGGGGTGGCTGTCATGTCCATGTACAAACCCTCCCACTGCCAACTGTGTATGTAGACTGGGTCGAATTACTCAACTTGTTAAGACTCTTGGTTTCCCTTGTCTTTTAAAGGAATAGAAATAATCATTTTCCTTTCTAAATTGAGAAATGAATGACCTAGTAACAGGTAAGGCAATGGTAAGTGTTCATTGTTACTATGACCTTACCTCCAATCCCTGTAATGACTAACGAAAGCAGTTATTTGCAGGTGGGGGAGCTAACTAGTACACTAACTAGTACTTTGGTGTCTGTAAGGCCCGTGGAGTAGGGAAGTAGGAATCGTGTCCAAGGTGCTCCTGCTGCATAAGATGGGAAAACGCCCTCGCAGTGGCGACTAGCACTGTGGAATGCGTGCATGTGCCAGTTTCTCTGTATTTAACAGTCACTAAGCTCCTGCATATACACAGCATGACCGGAAATTTGTAAAGATGCAAGAAGTAAATAATGGTTTCTTTCTTTGAAGCTTTGTACTTTGACTGTCTGACTGCACAGGGGAGCATTTTATCCAAACGACAGGGAGAGGACAGGTGGCTCCAAAGCAATACCCAATACCTTTGAAGTGAGTGTCAACCCCACATTGTGTCTGTCGTGGTAACTCCAGGGGAAACTGGGGCAGGGCTCTCAGAGTTCTGGGCAGCAAGCATCATTGACAGGGAACTTCCAGATGGCTTCCTGCTGCTAGAGCTCAGGAGGCAAGCTCATAGCTGATTGGATGTGTAGAGAGAGCCCAAGAGTTTCCATAGCCAGTTTTCTCGTATAGTCTAAACATTAGTATAAGAAGTTAACCTTGTGGGTCAGTCACAATAAGTGAAGGAACTCTGGTCCTGGTTGGCTCAGACTGGTTTGTCCCTGCCTAGTAAGGTTCTTTTGCTTGGTAGCGTTTATGCAAAATGCTCTCTCACTTAAGGAATTTTTTTTCTTCAGATTTTAAAAGGCTCAACTCCAGTCTTACAAACAATCTAGGTTTTCTTTTCTTTTTTTTTCTTTTCTTTTTTTTTTTTTTTTGTGAACAGCCACGTATATTTTTACTGGTTGTTACTTTTTAAACTATTTAATTCAACAAAAGTAAAATGACTGATTATAACTGGGATTCTGGCTTAAAAATCAATTAATGGACCTTGTAAAAGCAGTAAATATGCATTATTATTGTCGTTGTTGCAATCATTAGTAGTAAAACTAGATAACTTAAAACCCAGGTGCCTGTGACCCATCCTTTGTGGACAAGGACCAAGAGTACAGTGTATGTTATAAGATGTTAAAGCCTTCACTCAGTGACTGAAGAGCAGGACTCTCCATAAAACGTAAACCTGAATTACAGCTGGTGGGACATGGTCTCCTTACACCCAGCACTGCACTGAGTGAGCGCTAACACCAACTGCCTAATTAATAGAACGAATAGCTGCTGCTAGCTTATATAGGAGCTGTTAGTGGATGGTAAGGAAGACTTAGATTTTTATATGTAATGAATATTCATAGAATCAATCGCATCTTCATGAAGTGTACATTCCTGTAAGGAGAATAGAACAAAGAGAGGTCCCTCAGTGCCCTGCACTGGCTCTAGTTGTTGGCTTTAGACTGTTCCCTTCCTTCAAATTACTCTTACAAATCACATATAACTTCTTTTTCAAAAGTTTTTTTTTTAATTACTTTAAACACATATCTGCAGGGCTAGGCACATCCTATCCCACTGAGCCCAGACAAGGCAGCCCAGTTAGGGGAACAGATTCCACAGGCAGGCAACAGCTTTAGGGACAGCCTCCACTTCAGTTGTTGGCAGATCCACATGAAGACTGAGCTAAACATATGCTGCCTATGTGCCAGGGGCCTAGGTCCAGCCCGAGGATGGTCTTTGGTTGATGATTCGGTGTCTGAGAGCTCCCAAGGGTCCAGGTTAGTTGACTCTGTTGGTCTTCCTGTAGAGTTCCTATCCTCTTCGGGGTTCTCAATTCTTTACACATAACGTCTTAATAAATATCAGCTGTGTTCATGTTTCTTGGCCTTTTTAAAATACAGCATTTTATGTTGTTAACCAACTATCTTATATAGTTTGTTATAACAAACTATCCTGGGTATTAGGTCTTTCTATTTCTTTTCACTATTAGAAGCAAAGGTAAAGTCGGTGAATTGCTGCTCAGGGTCACAGAGTTATCAAACCACACAGCCAGGAGTTCGGGCAGGTATGCATACACTCAAAGCCTGTGTCCTTGCTATGGAGGAGCACCCACGGGAGCAATCTTTTATTTTTTTCTTTGCATATTCATGGTGTTCAGGAAATAATTTTATCATGCAAATAACATGTAATGTTCACATCTGGGTAGTTAGGATGTTCACCTCCTCAAACATTTAATAATTTTACAGTTGGAAGACTTTTCAAACTCTCCTAGTAGACTGTAGGTACCTGCCAGTGCCGTGAAACACTAGCATTAAGTCCTCCCATCTGGCTGCATGTTGGCAGCTGTTATCTGACTCCTCCATCTTTCCTAGCCTCTGGTGTCCACTCTACCTCCATGAAACCGACCTATTGACTGTCCCCATGGAATCGGAACCTGTGACCTCTGTCTTTTCTGCCTGGCTTATTTGCCTTGGTATCCTCTTCCTGCTGTGGCAACCTCTGGTTGACATTTTTTTCTTCCTCTCATAACCCAAATGTAGAAACTGTTCAAGATTACTCTTGACTGCCCCATTTATTTCCAGACACCATTGGCTTTATGGAGCCTTCATGGCCCTGGAGTCTTCAAAAGGCATCCGCCTATGTCATGGTCTCTCCAAAGCTTATCTTCATGTCCAAAGGGGTTCATGTCACTTCCACATTCTGAGCTTCCTCCCAGCATGCTCTCTGCCTTGTCTCTTTTCTTCTCTTTCTGCTTTTGTTGGTGGTGATATATTTTTTATTTGGAGGGAGGCTCTTTTTTGCTGTATTTTTTTCTTTTTCTTTTTCTTTTCTTTCTTTCTTTTCTTTTTTTTTTTTTTATACAGAATTAACTGTGTAGCCCTGGCTAGATGGGCTGATAATTCTTCTGCCTGTCTCCCAAGTGCTAAAGCTTGTCCTGCCAAGCCAGACTCTGTTTTCCTTTCTTTACAGGGCATTGTCTAGCTCAAAAGACCACCGATGCCCCTTCATTTCCTTCACACCATTGAAGCAGCCCTAGTGTACACAGTTGCAGCAAAATTTTAACGTAAATGTTGAGGACAAGGGAAAAGACTAAAGAGTAGCAAAGCAGTGGAGAGGAAAAACAAAACAAAACAAACAAACAAAAAACAAACAAACAACCAAACAAACGATACAGAAGCCAGGTTTCCAAACATGATTTGGTGACTTCTTGTCATGGAATGAGAAGCAGGTTTTCCATTAAGCTGTAATGTAATTGTGTAATCTTGAACAATTTCTACACTTGTGTTATAAGAAGAAGAAAACTCAACCAGAGGGATCACAGCAGGGAGAGGAAACCCGTGCAAATGAGCCAGGCAGAAAAGACAGAGGTCACAGGTTCTCGTTCCATGGGGAAAGTCGACAGGTTGATTTCTTGTTAACTGAAGCCAGATTCAGTTGTTGTCTGACCTGGCAGTGTTGGTCGAGCCCTGGGAGTGAGCTCACCAGGTCTCACATGGCCCTAAAGTTTACAATATGTTTTGTTATTAACTCGTCCCCACGCTTCAAAGTGCATTTGCTTCTGCCCCAAAGACCTGTCCCTACACAAGATCAACTTCTGCTAGCTGGCATGTCTGCCACCTCACAGCCCTTTTGTCTTCCTAGATTGTTCCTGTCGTTTCTGAAATTTTATGTGTTCTTTGCATCTCTTTTAACCTTTAAACTTGCTGTCTTTTTCTGTCTGTCTCTCTCGGTGTTATCCGTCTGTCATTTATTATCTGTCAGTCAGTTGGTTACCTAGCTAATATCTATCCACTCCATAGTCTTTTTACTTCCCACGTCTTTATAGATGAGAACAGAAGCATGGCCACCTTCACCCTCCGCTTTCCCAAACTAAGATCCTTGCTCCGTTTCGACACCCATCTGTCTCCGTATTAGCACTTTTCCTCTAGAAGCGTGCTTAAAGAGCCCGGATACATCAGCTGGTCATTAATGAGAACCCAGCCTACTCCAAGTGTGGTTTAATTAACTTGTATTCATTAACTCATTCTAATCACATCAACCGCTTTCTTAAATATGTCTAATTATTTTCAGGATCACTTTTGAAAAATACACACAATGCTTAGTAGCAGGATTAAATAACGAGCCAAGGTGACACAGCAGGCATGTGTTGGCCCTGAATGTTTACACCTGGCCTTGGTACACTCACTGTTGTGTCCAGATCTCTCATATTTATCTGAGAACCTCTTTGTGATTTGTGCACGAAGCATTCTTCCTTCCCTCCCAACAAGTGCGTCCTCTGATGTTGTGCCCCTTCGTGCTATATTGTATATTTCTTAGTCATAAAGAAGAAGACATTACCTTAAACACTTATGGAGCCTAATACATTGCTACAGGAGAATCAGTCTAGTAATTTATACATTTTATAGCTAAAAAAGAAAAACAGAAGTCTAATTTGATAATAACTATCATGAATTTCATAAGCAGAGTATTTAAGACTTTTGAAGAAGGCGAACACTTAATACCTCCAGCATGATGTAGCATGCATGCCTTAAATCTTGAGAGACAAACCTGAACTACATTAGAAGATTTGTGTCAGACACTCAGAGGGACCTAAAAGTGCAGGGCAGCAGCCCTTCCAGGGATGTTGGCTCTAATAAGAAAAAATCACTAGTGGAAAGAAGCAGGTGTTACTAGCTGGCAGGAGAGATAGAAGCAACTAAACACACTCTTAATGATCCACAAAAATAGCTATCGTCAGGATCTGAGAAATCTGCCTCCCTATGTGTGTGCAAAAAAAGAGAAATCCATACTCATGACCTGTATTGCTAAGAGTAGATTATAAACTCTAGTCTAGGAGTCAATCAGTCATTGATTTGACTTAAAGAAAAGAGTGTAAATAAAGTGAGGTGGGGGTATTTTCTCAGATCGGGGGACTATTGAGTGAAGTGAGGGTAAAATCAGAATCAATCACTTCAGTAACAGACGTAAGAAAATACTGGTAGGAAAGGGTGTGCTGCTCAGTATGCAGAAACATGGGATTTTCCAGGATCAGACAGAGTAGATTTCGTAGGTTTCTGTTAGGGAAATTTAAATTAGGCATTCTAGAAAGGAAACATCGGGTCAAATTAGTGCCCTTTCCTGTTTAAAAAGATTACAAAGGGTAGATGCATCATCCTGCTGTTTGGATTTAGATGCCCCAAGGGAATATTTTTGTGCTCCCAAGTTTTATCCATTTTAAACCTTGGTGGACTGCGAAGTGTGACATAAACTTTAATTACAGTTGTGCCCAGAGTTTCTGAAAAGCAGGCAGGGTAGCAATGCCTGTCACATGGGAGCCTTGGAGTCAGAATGCTGGTGTTGGCTCTCAGCTCCTCCAGTCACAGGCTGTGTGATCCTGGGCAAGCAGCTCCATACTTCTGTATCTCTGCTTCTTCCTCTGTGTGAAGGACTTGGTAGCAGAATCCTTGTGTAGACGGATTAAGCGAACAGATTTATGGAAGACACACAGCACAGGAGCTAAATGCTAAGTAAGTTTTAAGTGGTGTCAGTGAAGTCAGTTGAAGAAGTTATAGACAGAAGGTTAATTTGATGTTCCCAGGGATTAGGAGAGTCATTATATCATGGGCATGCTTTCTGTCTGAGGTGGACCACGTAGTAATGTGAGTTATACAACATGGTGAATCTACATAACACTGATGAACTGGAGAGTAAAAATATGAATAAACGGCAACTTATCTCTAGCTATCATCTATGTATCTATGTGTCTATCTGTGTATCATCTATCTATGTATCATCTATCTATAATTTATCTATTATCTATCTATCTATCTGTCTACCTCTGTCATGCACACATGCATACACACACGTATGCACATGTACACATAATAAAGAGAAAACAGTAACCAGTGGCTCTCACTCAGCCTTATACAAGTCTCAGGTTTTCTCTTTTGTCATGGCCTCACGTCAGGTAGCAGCATCCTCAAGCTTTCGGAACTAGAATATCAGCTTTGTTCTCTGCTATATTTGATTTCCAGTAACATAAAAAGAAAGGTCCACAGGAAACCATACTCCCAGACAGCTCCTGGAGGAGGTAACTCCTCTTGGCAGCATCTCAGGAACATTTCTTATTACAGACACTCACAGTCTTAGCAGTAAAAGTATGGTGTTGGCAATCATTCTTACTGCCTGGTGGATAGTGTCAAAGAGAACATTCCAGATGCAGAGTCTGTACATCACTGCCAGATGTGGCTGCATGTGTTGCGTTCAGATCCATTGAGTTCAAGCACTCAGGTTCACACACCAAATTTAAGCCAACTCAGAACCTCATAAAATGTATTTATATTTATAATCCAAAGTTTTACTTAGTTAGCAGTGAATTTGAAAAAAAAATCTAAGTATTTAAATTAAAAAATTATTAAATTGTAATTATTTGGGAATGAAATCTGTGTTCTCGCCACCCTAAGTGAAACAGAATGGTGCTACATGGCTTCCAGTCCTCTGTGGTTCCATAAATCACCACATGCAAGTCATCAGGGATAGAAACAAAAGAATGTCTCGGTGCCTGTCTGAAATTCTAGCCCTGGGCTGCCTTGACAGGCAGACGGTAACTGTTTGGGACACTTGGCTTACATGGAAATTTTGAAGCCTGTCTGAGCTACATAGGTAATAGTTTAAAAGCAAATATAGAGGTACACCATCTCAAAATATCTTACCTTTACTGAATGATGAAAATACATATAAAACACAAAACACTGTACATATCATAAATTATAAATATAGCATACAGTTGAAGAATTGTGACGATTCCAAAATGTAAGTTATTTTAAGATTCTTACCTTAATTTAAGTTATTTTAAGGCTCTTGTTCATCATTGGTAGTCCTAGTAATTATTTCTAGTCTCGTTGCAGTCCAGTCAGAGCTCATAAAGACTGCAAGGTCATGTTTTCTGTGGATCTCTCTGATGTGGCATTGTATATGACCTCGTTGGGCTATTTTGCGTGTCAGCTTTATATCCATTGCTCACTGGGCACTGAAAGCACATCAGCAAAAGAAAAACTAGGAACCACAGGAAAGCACACCATCCTGACATAGTCACAGCCTGTGAAAGTAGCAGTTCATTTCCAGATGAACAGTACTTGAAAAATTCTTGCTCTAAAAAGGCTTCTATGTGTATGGCATATCTAATAAATACATATGACATGTGTGACATTCATATGTACAACCAGTCTTCATGGGCCATTGCCTCCGCTGACAAAGAATAGCAAAGCCTGGAAAGGTTTTCATTAGTCATGTGACTGACGTGTGACACAATGGTTACACATGAACTATGTTGCTGACTACAGTACAAAGCCTCAACCACAGCATGGAATTCTTGGGCTCCATTTTCAGAAAACAGCAGCTCTGTGCTAGAAATGACTGCTGATGCCCATTTGATACATACACTCCAGGCTTTTTAAAGTGTACTTATGCCACCACGCAACATGCGCACACATCATCTACACAGATGGGATGTTACATGCACCATCTTGTAACTTCTTTGCTTATAGTCTATAGATAAAGCATACATTTAGTTTTATCTCAGTCCTGAAACCTGTATCATAGTCCTGATGGATGGATGGATGGATGGATGGATGGATGGATGGATGAATGGGAGGATAATAGGTTGATGGATGGATGTACTTTACCACGTTCTTCTCATACAAAAAGACATTTACACTGTGTTCAGACTTTTCCTATTTCAAACTGTTATAATGAGTATCGTATATATGAGTTTGCAAATTTAAAAACATCCTGTAAGTCTCTCTTCTCAGATTGACTTTTGCAGTCAACATGTGTGAAGCTGGGGTACTGCCAAGCTCCCTCAAAAGAAGTCACCCAAATACATTTTACTAACTGTATGTAAGAATGACAAGAGCGTTCATAACTTTAAAAATGTCTTTTAATGAGGAGAATTTAATGAAAAACAACTAATACTTTACTTAATCTCAGGAATGTCTGGACAGCCGAAGCCAGAAAGCCTTTTGACTGTCCCAAATACTGCAGTAGTGCTTGTTAGAGGGCACAGTGTGCTTGTAGTATCTGGAGTACTGATTCCCAGACAGGCGGGGAGACTGCTCACACTGCATGGGACACTTAGCAGAGAACCACTTTATTCTTGCTGCCTCGTTAATATGTCCCACTGTGCCATCTTTCCTTGCCCAGGAGCATGATAACTAAAGCAAGAGCAATTGTCTGCAAGATTTATAGTCCTTTGCTCTCAGAAAAGCAGAGTTAAAATAAACCTAAAAAAGTCACCCCCAGAGAGCATTGGAAAAGGAATCAGAGATAGATTAATTCTAAGAACGAAATCTGTTTGCTTTAAGGGGAAGTAGAAAACATGAATCAAATGTATTTTTCCTCGTAATTTTTCCCAGAGAAACAACTATATAAATAAGGGCCAGCTACAACAGTCCACTGCATCTGTGAAACCTAAAGAGTTGGTTTCTAAACCACAATGGAGTTGTTGGTGGCAAAAGCATCCCATAATACAAGATACCGGATTGCATGGTTGTTTTGTCAACAAGTCTTAAAGAAATCGTTATCATTTATAGGGCACTTTCTTACATGCTGCTCTATCACAGACATTTGTCCTGTGGAAAGATGGGTCTGACACGTTATCTGAGTAGGTTCTGGTAAAGATGCCGGTTTTCTTTTCTCATGGAGCATGAGACGTAGGAAGAGAGAAGAGAGACACATTTTTAAATCTAACTGTTTAGTTGACTCTGTAATCAGAGTTGAAGGTGCTCCTGAAGTGTGACCTCTGGAGTCCGTTGGGAAAAGCATTCTTAAATGGGAGACACTCGAGCCAAAGTGTGGGAAATGAATCCCTTCTCCTTCTGAATACCTGAAGCATTTTGAATCGTGCTTAGGGGACGTTCACGTTTACTGGTGGTGTCTGTTTCTAGGGTTCAGCTTCTCTGTCAAATGATAGTTGTATAACATCTATATATACAAGTTTCTAAATTGTGTATTTGAATACATTCTAAATCATGGGTATTTTTATTACTAGTTCCGTATGGCAAATGCCTAATAAATAGTTCAATTTAATTATTTATTTGTATACTAGTTCATTAATGGCTAAAATGAGCCTGTCAGTCATTCTAAGTCCCGTGACCTTGTAGTGATCCAAATGAGAGAGCTTCCTATTCTCCTGTCTTTACATCTTGGGGATTTGTCAAAGCAACTTGCACATAAGGGGAAGTATTAGAAAGCACTAAAACAGACTAATGTTGTGTAGTGGGAACACTGGTAAGTAGGAAGCTTTTTCTGAATGTTGATATTTTGTATTTTATCCCATCATGCCATCCCCGCCTCCCTACGCCCCATGTTCTTTGTTTATCCCTAGCTTCCACGGGAGATCTCTACGTCTGGCCAACTCTATCCTTCCACCACTCTTTCTGTGACAACCCAACCTGTGTGCTCATTTTTCAGTTCTTTGGCCCCACCTCCTTTCTCTACCTTGGGTGTACAGTCTTACAACTGTACCCTTACTTTCTTGTCAGTTACAAATATGTCACTCCCAAGATGTTACTTTTAAACTTTCCACTCGTCCATCTCATCTCTTCTGCTATCACCACTCCATCAATGGCTCAACTTTAGTGTAAATGTTAATCCTTTGATTTCAAGAATAGAGAATCTTTTAACCCTTTGATATTCCCCAACTTGACTCTTTGCTTCACAGTAGTAATACATTGTCTGGCTCATCAATATAAACATACCTTTGTGACTACATTGTACCTTGTCACACTCCATCCATTGTATTGTCCAGAAAGCCATAGCCCTAACCAGATGGGTCTTTGGTATCCTACCTTCTACTCCTGAACAGCCAACTGAGAAATGTGTGCCTCCTCTGCCTGGCTCCATCTTAAGTTTGTGGGAACTGAGCCTCAGAAGGCAGTGGAGAGTTACCACTCCCAGTGGTGTCTAGAGCCATTTCACACTCAGTTTCATCTCTTCAGACTCTGAACAGCTTTCCCTATCAAACTCAGCTCCTACCTTTGCCTTGTACCTCTTTGCTACCTAAGTAACTACAGATGGGGAATTAGCCTGGAGAAGATTTCAGGGCTAAACTGAAGGATCTAGTTTCTTTCTAATTTTTTCTACAGCCTACTGAAAACTGCCTGCTGGGCTACTGTTCTTATTTAACACAAGTTTATACTTTTGTTAAATTGAATTTAAAAACATCTGGTGGCCATAAGGTACACTTTCCATGCCTTGATTTGCCTTCCTCCCCTCTTGTCTCCACATAAGACTGTCTGGTATATCCCCATGATCTCCAAGATCAGATTAAGATCATGCCATCAACCATGTTTTTCAATACACATTTATTACCTTATTGTCCATTAAGAAGAAAATGGCTTTAAAGCATTTGAAAAATCTTAACTCTTACTTGAAACAGAACTTGAATCTTCATGAGTATATATTCCAACCAGTGTTTGCGAGCTAAGTAGTTGAGCCAATTAGTAGCTCCTATGCGTGAAGGCTTAAATGCTGTGAGTTGCCCTGCAGGGAGCCACTTCAGCCTGCTGTTGTCCCTGTGCTAACCAGGATGGGGAGACAGGGCACACATTTTCATCCGTGTGCCTGTTTCTTTTGTTTTCTAAGCCTGAGCACAAAGGTGGGATCCGATGCCCCAGCCTCCTTTGCTCTTCTCCCTCAGGCCTTCACTACTGCTCCTAGCATAGAGATTTATCTGTAAGGGTGTGTGAAAATAAGATCGTTAGCAAATCCAATGCCTCTCAATACAGATCATTACAAACCTCCATCCATCTAATCTGCCTCCAGTTAGCAAGCGGGCAGTACAGAGTGCAAGCCCAGATTGCCTTTATGTTTTAAATTCAATTTCTGAAGAATGAAGAGTACCGATTCTTTTTTCTGTAATTATGAATATTCGAGTAGCTAGCTGCCTATTAGTGACACTGTGGCAAGTACAAACTGATGGCTTAAATATAGGCTCCAGCCTACAACTACAAAAACTGTCTTTGTTTATTGAGAAATCTGTAGTTAGAAACATGTAGAAATTACCTAAAATAGAAATAGAGTTGCTTACATAATTGCCTGAAGCATTAGGAAGTTGAAATGTAACTGCTCTCTGAAAATATTTATACTTTAAAAATATTTGCTTCAAAATGATGTTCCCGTGTGACTGTTTCACTGCAGTAATCATTTTGCTCTCATATCCGTTTCTACACTGACTTTAAAATTACCAAAATCATTTTAAGTTCAAGCTCAAGTAGGTTCTACTTTACGGGCATTTGAGAAATTTACAGTTGTAAATTTCCATGAAGGAAATCAAAATACACAGCTCATTAGCAAGAAGGCACCAAGGCTTCTTTTTATTGATTTTTTTTTTTTAATTTAAAGCAATTTTCCAAACTCAGCAAACCCAAGCCTTCTGGTTTTGCTTCCTATATTAATGTATGAATTGTTAAGATAAGAATTTGTATTCTATAAACTTGTAATTATTTTGTAGCAATAAAACCAGCTTAAGGAGGTAAATGTTGTTTCAAAATGAATTGTTTTGAAAGAACGTGAAGTTGGGTACGGGTAGGAAGGATCTGGGAGGAGGGGAGGAGTGGAAAGACTATGACCAGAATATATCATATGGAAAAATAATACAAATGTAAACTGATTTTCATGTGGTTTAGGAGAAATACACATTAAAATCATTCATAGGTTTTAATACATATATTATTCATATATTATTGTCATATATTATTGCCTCACATCTAACAACTCAATATGGCTGATTTTGTGAACGCTGGCCATCTAAGAAGTGTTGGCTGTACCTTGCACTTGAAGGAGTGTTTCTGTGGAGTTTCAGAACATAGAGGGCCAGGATAGTGTATTGTGGGACCTCATAAAACTGCAAAGATTCTATAAGGCAAAGGACACTGTCAACAGGACAAAATGGCAACCAACAGATTGCGAAAAGATCATTACCAATCCTACATCCGATAGAGGGCTAATATCTAATATATACAAAGAACTCAAGAAATTATACTCCAGACAACCAAATAACCCTATTAAAAATGGGGTACAGAGCTAAACAAAGAATTCTCAACTGAGGAAACTCGAATGGCTGAGAAGCACCTTAAGAAATGCTCAACATCCTTAGTCATCAGGGAAATGCAAATCAAAACAACCCTGAGATACCACCTCACACCAGTCAGAATGGCTAAGATCAAAAACTCAGGTGATAGCAGATGCTGGTGAGGATTCAGAGAAAGAGGAACACTCCTCCATTGTTGGTGGGATTGCAAGCTGGTACAACCACTCTGGAAATCAGTCTGGCGGTTCCTCAGAAAATTGGACATAGCATTTCCTGAGGACCCAACTATACCACTCCTGGGCATATACCCAGAAGATGCTCCAACATATAACAAGGACATATGCTCCACTACGTTCATAGCAGCCTTATTTATAATAGCCAGAAGCTAGAAAGAACAAAGATATTCTTCAACAGAGGAATGGATACAAAGAATGTGGTACATTTACACAATGGAGTATTACTCAGCTATTAAAAATAATGAATTTGAGAAATTCTTAGGTAAATGGATGGAACTAGAAAATATCATCCCGAGTGAGGTAACCCAATCACAAAAGAACACACATGGTTTGTACTCATTGATAATTGGATATTAACCACTTATTAGTGAAAATAGCCGAGATTCAACTCACAGACCACATGAAGCTCATGAAGAAGGAAGACCAAGTGTGGATGCCTCATTCCTACTTAGAAGGAGTAACAAAATACTCAAGGAGCAAATATGGAGACAAAGTGTGGGACAGAAACTGAAGGAGGGGAAATCTGGAGACCATTCCACCTGGGTATCCATCCCATGTGCAATCACCAAAGGTAGACACTGTTGTGGATATCAGAAAGTGCATGCTGACAGGAACCTGATATAGCTGTTTCCTTAGAGGTCTGCCAGAGTCTGACATATTCAGAGGTGGATGCTCACAGGTAACCACTGATCTAATCAAGGGTTCCCAATGGAGAAGTTAGAGAGAAGACTGAAGGAGCTGAAAGTGTTTGTGGCCCCATGAGGAGAGCAAAATACCAACCAACTAGAGCTCCCCAGGGTCTAAACCACCACCCACATAGGAAGGGACCCATGGCTCCATCTGTATATGTAGGGGAGGATGGCCTTGTTGGGCATAGGTGGGAGAGGAGATCTTAGGTTCCATGAAGGCTGAACACCGAGTGGGGGAGAATTCGAGGGTGAGGAGGAGGAAGAGAGTGGGGAGGTAGGTGGGAGCACATCCTCATAGAAGCAGGAGGAGGGGGGATGGGATAGGAGGTTCCTGGGTGGTGGGGGAAATGGGGTAAGGGGATAAAATCTGAAGTGTAAATATAATATTCAATAAAAAAAAATTAAAAAAAAAGAAAAATAGAGGCCTGAGCTTCATAAATGGTATCACTCCTAATTCTGTGTCCTCATTCCCAAGTGTGTCGTTTCCATGGTGAGTCATCCCCATGGTGAGTCATCTCCGTAGTGAGTCATTCCCATGATGAGTCAACCCCATGATGAGTCATCCCCATGCTGAGTCAGCTCCATAGTGAGTCATCCCCATCGTGAGTCATTCCCATGGTGAGTCAATCTCATATGAGTCATCCCCATGGTGAGTCATCCCAATAGTGAGTCATCCCAATAGTGAGTCATCCCCATGGTGAGTCAATTCCATAGTAAGTCATCCCCATAGTGTGTCATCCCCATGATGAGTCATTCCCATGGTGAGTCAACCCCATGGTGTTTGTTCTACATCTTGCAGATCTACAAGGTGAGGTGATAAATGTCACTGTCACTCTCCCCCAACAATATCTTAACAGATAGCACTTCCCCCTTGAATCACTGTGCAATTTCACAAAATTATGATCTCTGCTGATGAATCTCAGTAGAGTCTTGAACTAAGACTGACTCTTAATATGAAGAGAAAACCAGTCATTCGATCTGAATTCTGGGTAAGCTTCCTCTCTCAACACAGACACATCTTTACAATCAGTTTCTTCTTCCCACAAATCTGAGAACTTAGCTTTGTTTTCTGAAACCCCAATGACCAGCATCTATATTATCACTATGAAAAAATACCTCAGTAACCTCAAACGCTGGCGTTGCTATCAACATTGAATACAGGTAAACAGATCTGTAGAGCAACTGAACCCTTAATGGCGTTTGGCCCCATTAGGAAGTCAGTGAGAAGTGTTTAACAGATATGTCCACTTTGGGTCAAGGCAAGTGAGACTTAAAGATTTACTTATTTGCTGTCTTCTAGTCTTACCCATGGACAGACTGACAGCAGCAGGAAATGTAGTCCTGCCTTCTATGTCAAAAAAGAACTGAGCATGTTGATCTGATAGAGTGAAAAACAGTAGTTTAATTACGTTATGTTAGGTGGTTTGGAAACTAAACTTGAATTTGGCAGGTACTCTTTGCCTTAAAGGAGACAGCAGTAGGTAATCCTGTTTGGTATACACACAAAAACTATTTCGCAAAAAATAAAAATAGCACTTGTAAAGATGGAATATAAATTATGGAGTTTTCATCCTGGGTAACCTGTGGGAATGTGGTCCCACTCAAAGATACTCCCTCTCCTGTTTGAAGATCTTGGAGGGCAGGTGTTAGGCCAGCGATCTGAGTGCTAAACTTGGTTCAGAGCTAAGTGGTTCTCTTTGTGTCACTGGTTTGTGAGGCTGGGTTCAGGAAAATCTTTGCTCCTGCACTCCAACAGATTCAACCTGATTTTTAAAATAATTTCCTAAAATTTTCTGTACAACTAACGAGGCGAATCTGATAAGAACATGCACTCTCCGTGAGCTGACTCAAACTCTGTAGTTTGTTTTTTTATTTGTTTTGCTTTCGTTTTACTGAAACTCAACAACTATGTGCTTGAATCTAAGATGATGTGTTCTTAATCAGAAAAAAAATTGGGTCTAGTGACAAAATTCAGAGTTGAAATAAATTCGATGCAGTACTTGTCAAAGGATGGCTTGTATGCTCTGGTGTTTTAGAGAGTGAAAATCAAAAAGATATTGTCAAAATCCATCACTGGAGGCTTCTTTGGGTTCCATGCTTTTGTGAATACAGTAGCAGCAAACAGAATGGCTCACAGAAATGCCTCTGAGAAAAACAAAGTTAGGATTAGTGGGCAGGCTGTTGAAGACTTCTGTCTGTAAAACAGTGAGAGAGCATTCCACTGCCCTAAGACCTTCCGCTTACAAAATGCTGGAGAAGGTAAACCAGGAGAAGGGAGTTTTCTTTAGGAACATTTTTGCTGGATGCTAAATCTTTTCACATTGTCTGACTTCATTCCTAGGAGACAACATATTTGCCCAACCCCTGGCAAATCTGCTCTTTCCTGGGGCTTATTTACCTCAAAAAATTAGCATAGGGAGAGGCTTTGTTGTTCACGTTTGCCTACCATGGATTGCTCTAAGTTTGATCCCCAGAACTGCTTAAAAATAATTCTTTTCCAAATATATATTGCTGGGCTGTGGGTGTAGAGTAGTGTTACAATACATGGCTGACATGCAGGAGACCCTGGCTTCAATCCCTAGCACTGAGATAGATGATAGATAGATAGATAGATAGATAGATAGATAGATAGATAGATAGATGAATGATAGATGAAAAATGACTTTAGTGTTCTGATGTTTTAGATAATAAAATCAAAATAATATATCAAAATGCATCACATATTCATATATTACATATTTATCATATATATATGTATATATCACATATAAATGTGTGTGTGCATGCATAATTAGAATCAAATGAAATCAGAACAAGAGGAAAGGAGAATGGCTGTGGAATGCTCTTGCAATAGGAATATATATACATATATTCCATATATATACACACATATATACATATATATATGGAATATACATATACATATATATGTATATATCCTATTATATATAATATATTATATATATAATATATATTCTTATTTTATACACATATATATATCCTATTATATATAATATATTATATATATAATATATATTCTTATTTTATACATATATATATATATATATACACACACACACACACATATATATATGTATAGTCTCTAAATATTTCACATTAGATATGGCATATCTTAAAGATCTAATTATCTTTATAATAGTTATAAAAGGAGAGATGTCACTTTGAAGAAATCTGCTGAAATACTGGTATTCTGAAATGTTAGTAGGAAGGGCCTATGAACAGCCTAAAACCAAAGCTATGGGGTCAAACAGTTCAACTTGTGAGATATTTAGCTACTGTCTATAATTAAGGAATAATACTTTGTGCTATAGGATACTGAAAGATCAGTATAGCTCAACTTTTACTCCAAAGATTTAAATTCCTAAGAAGGGACTGAGAATATACAGGTTCTCCGAGCACACATGGTTTCATAAGATTCAAAACAAACAAACAAAACAAAAAACCTAGAAGTTACTCCAGTTGTGGAGAACTAAGCAGAATTCCAAAATGCATGTCACGTTTGGTTGAGAAAGCTAGCTGTGTAGCTCAGGACATTAGGATTCTTGTGATACAAGCACACAGACATTTGGTACTTTGCGTGGTGCTGGTTTTAACCAGCACACTCTAGGAGTAAGATATTAAAAGGCACCTGCCTTGGAGTAAGATAGTGATGATGATGGTGTAGGTGATGGGGATGGGGATGATGTTTGCCATTTTACCCTTAGCCTTAGGAGGGACGGAAGCCTGACCAAACAGTCTCTATAATGACTTGCAGGTGTGCTACTCAGTGCTAAGGGTCAGTCAGAGCCAGTGTGTAGCTCAACAGAAACTACAGCCCTCACTCTGTCTGGGGCAGGGACAGGCCTGACACATCCACTTGAATGACTGGGGTGGACTAAGACACTAGGGAGTGAGGGTTCAGCACATGACTTGAAAGGGAGGGCATCCTTTGCAGGGGAAACTGTGTGCCAAGGATCTGGGATGGGGGCAACATGGCACACCTAAGGGATGGTAAGTAAGCCAATGTGCTGGGCCAGAGAGCCAGTCGAGTCTAGAGTGTGCTGAGGCATTTGAGGTCTGTGGAAGCCAGAGGAAATGCATATCTAATGTTTTGCTTAGGATCCACCAAAAAAAACCACCATGTGTTTTATTAACTATGGAAGGTTTTCTAGGGCCCAGGGTTTGTTTGAGAATATATGGAAAAAATGTAAGGAAGTAAATGAGACCATAAGGAGAGTTAAGACAGTCAGCCGAACTCTAATGACAGTGGAGAAAGTATATTTAAATTTAAATGTATTTATTTATTTACTTTACAATACAATATCAGTCCTTCCTCTCATCTCAGTATCCCCCCCATGCAAATCCTCCTACCTTACCCTTCTCTTTAGAGAGCCCTCCTCTGAGCTTTGCTCCCCTAGTAGCCCCCACCCCCTGCACATCAAGTCACTGTGGGACTAGTGCATCCTCTCCCACTGAGGCCGGACAAGGCAGTCCATTTAAGGACTCAGGTCCCAGAGGCAGGCAGGCAATAGGCTCAGGGAAAACCCCTGCTCTAGTTGTTGGGAGACCCATATAAAGACCAAGCTGCACATCTGATAACAGATGTATGTTCAGGGGCCTAGGTCCAGCCTGTGCTCACTCTTTGGTTGGTGATTCAGTCTCTGGGAACCCCCATGGGTCCAGATTAGTTGACTCTTTTGGCCTTCCTGTGGAATCCCTCTCCACTTCAGGTCCCTCAATTCCTATCCCAACTCTTCTGTAAGACTCTGGAGCTCCATCTAATATTTGGGTGTGGGGCATCTCTTTCCATAGGCTACTGGGTGGAGCCTCTCAGAGGATAGGTTCCTGTCTTCAAGCAGAACAGAATATCATTAATTGCGTCAGGGATTGGATCTTGCTCATGGAATGGGTTCAATTTGGGGAAGTCATTGGTTGGCAGTTCCCTCAGTCTCTGCTCTATCTTTACCCCTTTGCATCTTGTAGGCAGGACACATTTTGGGTCGAAGGTTTTGTGGATGAGTTGCTGTTTTATCCTTCCTACAGTGAAGAATGTTAATGTGTGCTGCCCTCTGTTGCTCTGCAGACACTGTGCTCTGAGTCTCACAGGCTATATAGAGGGCACCAGAAAGAACTGTGCTCTTTGTCAAAATAAATTCACATTTGACATTACTCAGTCTCAGTATATTCAACAAGGAAGCCACAGTCATCATAAGTTACCTAAGACTGGAGCCACTGAACAACCAAAGCCAAGACAACTGGACAAGATTTCATCATCTTGTCACGTTTCTTCATACATTACTTGTGTGCCTAAGTCGTAGCCAATTATGGGCTGGTGTCAGCACCCTGTGCCACAAGCACAGCAAGCCGAGACACTTGCCAGGTACTTCAAAGTCTCTAACCAAAAATCACAGGGCATTGGACAATTATCTGAATGCCAGTGCCTGATAGATATTAAGTCTTTCGCTTCAGTTAACATGGCATCTCCGTCTCTGTAAGGCTCTGGCTTTCTAACTAATTGGAAGAGCAACGAAGAGCAGTCAACATAAGGCCCAGCTGCCCTTACTAGTATATTGTTTTGAATCACTCATTCATTAAACATGTGTGTTCTTCTGTTATATGCCCAATACTGTGCTATGTGCCAAGGATGCAATAATGAGAAAAAATAGATGACAATTCCATGCACATAGAGCTTACATTGGAGAAAAGAGGTAGACCATGAGCCAGACATATAAATAACATCTGCAATGTGTTAAATAAAACAAGGAAGCAAGAAAGATGTACCTTTTAATTTTTACTGAATTCATTCTACATGATCTTTTGGACAGTATATGAACTTGACAAGAAGCCAGCGAGCAAAAATCTGTGTTTGGTGTCAACATGTTAAGCATTCTGTACCCAGTTTCTTAGAAAATTATATATAGCATTTCCCCTAATGAGGAAAGCATACATGAAAAATCCATAGAAGACAAAAGTGTTGACACATTTGGTGGCTCACTATTAAATATCTGAGGCTTTAATGACATCTTCTGCACATCTAAAGGTAATGAATGCCAGCGATATAAACATCAGAGCAAGAGCATTCTTAGCAAAACAGAAAGGAAACATCTGTAAGCAATAATCCCTCTTGATTCGAATGCGTTTCCTTTATGCTCATTTACATGTGCAGACAATCAAATTTATAATACAACAATATTAAATATCATCTAATGTCATAAAAGGTTAGGTGGCTTTTTCGCTTCATTTACTCAGACTCTACTATGAATGGCATACGGATGCTTGGTGGTTGGAGAGGTTGCTCAGTGAGTAAGAGCATCTCTTGCTTTTGCAGAGGGTCAGGGTTCAATTACCAACATGCACACGGCGGCTCCCAGCTGTCTGTAACTCTGGTCCCTGGGGATCTGGAGCCCTCTTCTCACCTCCACAGGTACTGACTGCCCATGGTGTGCAGACTTATGCCCAAAGCAAAACACCAGTGCACATGGAATAGTAATAGTAGTAGGAAAAGGAGAAGGAACAACAACAACAATAATAAAATTAAAGATGTTTAATGACTTTCTTAGAAAATAATGTTTTAAAAGCTTCCTCTGTGTTAAAAAGTAAAAGTTATAAAAACATACAATGACTGTAATTTCAAAATAAGGCAATAGTGATAAAGTCCTTGATGATGTGGGGGATTTTCATTCTCTTTTCTTCTAAACACTCACAAAGTTTATGGAATTTAAGATCTTTTTTGTTCCTAGAATTTTTTCATATTCAAACAAACAAAGGATCTTGTTGTGAAAGCAAACAGCTGATAGGGCTATGGAGTGTGGGTTCCAGTAGAATACATTAGTGGAAGATAACTGGGCTCCAGGAGCCAGCTGTGCAGAGACCCACATGTAGGTTCCCATGCAGAGTCCTGCTTGAGATTTCCTAGGAAGGGCTGCAACCTTCTCGTGGACACTTCTCATATGAAATATTTTTAAGCACACTTCCTCTTGTGTTTATTGTGATCTCTGTTTCAGAGACACTCCACCCACCCGGCTGCCCACAGTGGAATTACATTGGTCAGTTTTCCACATCTGATACCTTTACCTTAATTACTGTACGTTTCTTTTCCTTCCAACTATGTGTTCTGTGATTCCCCACATGTCTGCCTTTTTATGTTAGGAACTTTATTTTAAGGCCATATTCTGTTCTTTTTCTGCCTCACGTTTCCTTTAGTGAAGATGGTTTGCTCTCCAGTCCACTTCCTTTGGACCTGTGATTGCTCTTTCTTTTTGCATTACTCTTTGCTATCTTATCTTTAATTATCTCCTTTATCCAGCATACCGAGAGTCTCCGTGAGAGGTTTCCTTCAGTATGGAATTGCCCTTTCTTGTGCGATATGTGTTCCATCCTTCTGAGCTATGGTTATGATTATTGTTCATATATTCAAGAGTGAATTTCATTCCTTACTCTAATTTACACCTGGGAAGTTTGATTCAGATTTTCAATTTAAGTTTGTTTTTCTTGTCTGAGAGCCATTTCTTGGTTCTTCTGCAGTTACACTTTGAACATTGGATATGTTCCAATTCATAATTTTGCCTGACTTGAGCTCCTGCTGGTTGAGGAAAGAGGTCAGCTGAGGGAGGAGCTGGCGGTGGTGGCACTCTACTGTTACCTCTGGTATTTCCTCAAATGCTCACTGTAAGGAAGCAGACAAGCCAGGCACTAGAGCAGATTCCTGCTGCTCACCCCTGGGCCTTGGGTGAATCCCTGTCTGTGTTCATTTCACTCTGGAGTGCCACTGCAGCAAGCATGTGTCACATGTGTCTCCCTCCTGTTTTTACCACTGCTGATCAGCAACGGCTACTGTCTATTTTCTCTTGGCAGGTTTTGGAATGTGACAGAAAAATAAGATTTGTTCTGTTTCTTACATGGTTTCTTAGAAATAGAGTAGAGACAGGGCTTGTCAATGTCACAAATGCTGCCAATTGCAGAAGATTAGACGTCTTTAAGACTCTCCTGTTAGTGGTTGGTGGTGGTATCTGTTATTATTGCCAGAATCTATGCTGTTATCATTTCTAACATATAAACTTTAAGTTTCCGACTGCCCCTCATCGTCTAACCCTAATTTAATGTGTCTTCATTTGTGTGTGTGTGTGTGTGTGTGTGTGTGTGTGTATTAAGGGATAAACTTGAAGCACTGCTCCTAATAGGAGTTTCTAGTTCATATTGTACATTAATTTACATTTGTATTATACTAGTTTTGTGTTTGCTTCTTTCCCTCTTTTCTTCCCTCCTTCTTTCCTTTATTTCTTTTGCAACAGTGTCTCACTATGCAGCCCTAGCTGGCTTGGAACTCACCATGTAGACCAGCTGACCTCACTTTAACAGAGGTAGACCTGCCCCATCTTCCAGCTGCTGGGTTTAAGGGTGTTCACCTCCATGCCTAGCCATGTCCTATTTCTTAAATTGAAAATGTAGATTGTAAGCATATCTGAGTAATCAAAATCACCTACCTAGCATGTACAAGGCCCTGGGTTCAATCATCTGCACTGCAAGATAAATGTTAAAAGCTCAAAAATATGTTGATCATAAATAAACATTCAAATCATTGACTCATATCATATTGAAATGAAATAGAATGATAGTGTGTGGAGTAATAGACTATCTTTGAATAAAAGTAGAAAATAAGGAATGTCCGTCAAAAAACATTGGAGAGTTATTTCCTTTCTGAGTTATGTGATCTTTTACCACTAACATAAAGAGTTAGACCAATTTTTTCACAGTCAGCTTCATTTTCTTTCCTTGTACACTGTACCCGCTGGAGTCTATGTATCCTAGATATGACATTCTTGTGACTAATATTGAGCAAACTGTTCCAATTAATTTTAACTTGAAAACCTAGAAGCTGCTTTAGATCTGAGTTGGAAGAAAGGCCTTTTTATTCAGTCTCTCAGACAACTGTGGGAACCGTAGAGACGACCTCCCTGAGGTTAAGGGTGGGAACTCCTCATCCTACATAAATGATGCTGAAACACTTCTAGCTTACTTTGTCATTCCAGTGAAACATGTATGAATGTATTAACACTGCACACAAAGTTAGTCTACTCCCTCATCTGATGAGTACTTATTCCGTGTCTCCAAAGACTGGACATGGCAGAGTCATTCCCACTACTGACTTTTTTAGAAGGAAAATTGACAGCAAATAAGTAAAGACCTGGGTGGATTAAACAATATTCTCTAATTTACCTGTGCACTATCTCAGTGCGATCGTTGCTCACGTGAGGTTGACAGCGCCAACTAACTGCTGACTTGCGCCTGCTTTATGTGCCGAGTGACAACCCCATGCACTTGCTGTGCAGGAAAAAAATATATAAAAAGGGGGAAATGAATAGGTGAAACTGTAAAGACCATCCCATCTAAAGAGGACGGGCCAGGACTATTTAAAGGCTGACCTCTGCAGCGGAGTCTCCCCTCGCTTCTCACATGGCTTTTGTTCACACGGATACCTCAGAGCACCTTCCTGACAAGATTCTACCTGGATTCTTTCTCGTAATCTATAAATGCTGCTGTGCTTTGAGCCTCATAATAACGCACAATAGGATTGCTCTGACCTTGACTGCTTATAGAGGGGCCCCAAGAGAATCGTAGCATAGTTTCCACAGGCCACCTGAAGCTATCTGTACGACACAAGAAAGTAGTAGCACTCACTTTGCTACATTTGGTTTGGACATAATACATTTTAGTCCATTTATTCAGGCCACACGTCCTATCATTCCCTAATTGACACACTATTCATGGTAACAATTTGCTCAAATCTGAGATATGGAAAATAAAGCAATTTAAATTTCAAGCACTTATTGGCAGAGAGATGAATAGGCCATTTTATTCTTTTTAAAGAAGATAATCCTTGCAAAACGCAGGAAATCATGACATAACTCCTTGAGCTAACATTTGAAATTATAATTGTGTTTAACAATCAGTGCAACATTCTTAGTTTAAATTTTCATGGGTATGGACACATTTCAAGGCACTGATAGCAACGGCAAACTACAATGAATAAAATCTAAAACAAAAATTTGTAAAGCATATATCCAGTTCATCATGCCTAATTAAATGTACTGAATTATCAGCGTCTATTGTTAGAAGTGTCATCCTCGCGATGGTACCGACCACCTAATAGAACACTGACATGATCTCAGTCATCTGTGAATCTGTGATTGATCAATTTTTGAAAACAAAACAAAAATGTTGACAGGGCTTCATGGTGAAGCAATCTCCAGAACATCCCTTTCATGACATTTCACCTCATTTTAGTGCACAACCATCACCATGCACCGCAGAGTGATAGGGTCATGTTTCCCTCTGTTCATATTTAGTGGAACCTGTGGGGTGTGTGGAATCAGTGGGGGATGAGGAGCCTGGAAAATTACATACTTGAAGTATTAATGAACTATAATTCTTCCATACATTCTCAATCACATCACACTTCCTCTGCATTAATGGAACTAAATTGGTTTTCCATAGACAGGGTACTTTTTAAAAAAGGCAATCATGCTTTTGCTCGGCTTAGTTTTTAAGTTACCTGCTTTTCAGATGGCCTAGGCTTCTTCTGTCATGAAACAGGTCAGTAAGAAATTTATAGAGAAGAAGCCGTGTGCTGTGTTACTTCAGCCTGCTGAGGTGCCTTCAGATCAACTGTTTCTGGCTAGAGACAGTAACTAATTCCCCAGTCCTTCTTTACAGAGAAAAACTTTCTTGACTCAGACATTATTCCACAATAGGGTGATAATCAAATCTTCTCTGAATAGAATGAACATCGTCACGTAAAAATATTCACAGATGACAATTTAGTTGCTATCTAGTTAATATTCAGGATACTTTAAATATAATATCTTCATACATTTTTCAATTGCTTCGTACTTTTTTCTGGAACCCAAACCCTAAAAGGCCTTTGGAGATGTTTAAGATTCTGAGAAATCCTAAATAATCATTTACAAATTCAGATTAATATTTTTTCATTAATTTGGCAGATTACTTTAACAATATATATATAACACATATATATATATATGTGTGTGTATTAAATATATATATCATATATATATACACACACATATATATATATACATATATATATATATATATATATATATATATATATATATATATATATATATTTCACCATGGTAGGCATGTTTCAGTTAAGACTCTCCATTCATCAAACTAGCTGCATTGCAGGAGCTGTGTCAGTGTATAAGGTACACACGTGGGTGTGTATGAATGGACATCATACACAGCATTTTCAGAAGCATGAGCCCATCTAGTGTTATACCAGTGAGATCTGTAAGAATATCTCTCAGGAAATTTTCATTAACGTCTAACAATGTTCTCATGTAAATTTCCCGCGAATTCCTGCCCTTAGCAATCAGTTTATATGACTTCTCTAAGTTATTGTCCTTGAAACATCATTGTGATAAAATGACAAATTGTAGATGTACAGAATGCGTTACCTTGCTGTAGATTCATCAGATCTGAAGGCATTTATGCCTCTGTGCTTTTGTTCTGTGATATTAAATCTCCAATCAAAATTCAGTCTGAATAGAATGAACGTGTCTCAACTATGAGAATCAGACTATTATGTAAAATCCAACACACGGGTTTTGTTAGTAAGTAAACTATAATTTGGAAATATTATATAAGGTTGGTTTCTCACTAGGTAGCATTTATTTTCTTTCATGAAATCATAGCAATCTGCTCACCTTACACTTACTGAACCACAATTCCTGCCACAAGCCACCAGTGTGATATTTCTTTTGTAATCTTATATCAAATTGAGCCATTTCTGCTTTCATCCGACTTTCATCATGAATGACGTTTGGGATTTTAGGTTTGTTTGTGTAAGCAGCCACACCAAGTATATTTTCCTTTTTCGTCCAGTAATTATTTGTCCTTTAATCTTTAACTTAATGTGGCACATCTATGAATATATAATTGGTGTGATTTTGTGGGTTATATTTATGCATGCTATTTGCATACACACATGTTGCCCTTTAAAGATTGAAAATACCTGAATATTGGCATTTTTTGATATTCCCAACTCTGTGTTATGATATCTGTATTGTACCTTAAGGGAAGATACCTCCTAGATGTTACATGGTAACTGTAGATCCAAGAACCTGCAACTTTTCCAGGCCAATTGGACTTAGAAAAGGTATGTAGCCTGTAGCCAAGGTAATGAGGTTCGGAGCAGTAAGCCTTTCCATTCTAGTTTAGAGCAAGAAATCAAGAAAAGAAAAATCTAACAATAAAAGCAATTTGAGTAGTACTACTGTATACTGTATTATAGTAGTATTACTGTATAATAATACAGTAATGGAAATGAAGACACTCTCCTGTGTTCAAGTTCACACTGGAAGCTTCTTGACCCACTTGCTTTGGTCTTTTTCATTACTGAATCCTATCTTAGTTTCTCATGACCCTGAGTCTCCTAGAAGAATTCTGAGTTGATGGAAGTTCCCATTCTTATTTTAAGAACAATTGTCTGGCCTTGCTTTTTAAGCATCAAAATCTAGGCCAAGGGGCTGCAGAGTTGGTTCAGTGGTTAAGGGCACTTGTTGCTTTGGTCATGGTATTTCATCACAGAATAATAATCCTGACTAGGACAGTCATATTCTTTACCCAAAGTAGATTTGCTAAGACTGCTAACAACTGGGTTGAGAAGGTTTCACCTAGCAATAATACAGTGACCTTGCAAGATGGCTTGGTGGGAAAGCCTGGCAACCTGAATTCATTCCTGAAGATCAACATAGTGGGTGGAGAGACTAAATCACAAAAGTTGTGCTCTGTCCTCAACAGGCACCTGTACCAGAAAGACACACACAGACAAACACACACACACACACACACACACACACACACACACACACACACACA
>JANHMN010000012.1:8161657-8192528 GCA_030674055.1 Rhabdomys pumilio
TCTCTCTCTCTCTCTCTCTCTCTCTCTCTCTCTCTCTCTCTCTCTCTGTGTGTGTGTGTGTGTGTGTGTGTGTGTGTGTTCTTCACACTATTTTCTATGATAGTTATACCAATTTACATTCTTATCTACAAAACTGAAGGCTTATATTCTACTTTTGCCAACATCAGTTATTTTAAAAATGTTATGTTACACTTATATATAAATTTGTATGTGTATGCACGCATGTGGAAGTCAGAGAACATGGGAAAGGCAGTTTTCTCTTCCCACCATGTGGGCTCCCATTTGAACTGAAGCATCTTTTACCACTGAACAAAGTTTACAGCCCTGGTGTGTGTGTGTGTGTGTGTGTGTGTGTGTGTGTGTGTGTATACATATATGTATATGTATGTGTGTGTGTATGTGTATGTGTATGTGTATGTGCATACATACATACACACATATATATGTATATATATGGTACATATATATGTATATATATGTATTATATGGTACATATATATGTATATGATGTATATATGTATGCATATATCCTTTCTTTTCTGTCTTCTTTCTTTCTCTCTTTCTTTATTTATTTCTCTGTTTAGTTTTGTATGTATCTGGTTTTTACTTGGTTCTATTTGAGACATGATCTTGCTGTTCACCCAAGCTAGCCTCAGACTTGTTATGCTACTGCCTCAGCCTCCATGGTGCTAGATAACAGGTGTGCACCGCTGTACCTGACCTTAAGATCCCCTTTCTAACCGGCTGGTAACAATGACATTTACACGTTCTCATATTCAGAGTCCTCCTGATCTAACCAATTCCTAGTGGCCCACCTCCTGTGCTGTTGCATTGAGGAAGAGGTTTCCAACACATTGGATTTGAGAAACACATTAAATCAGTAGTGATAGTGTTTGCAGCAATCATGGAGCCTAAAACATTATAACTTAGGTAGAATAGATGATTTCTTGTCAAGCAGCTGTCTAACATTCATGTTTCTGTTTGGAAAAAAGCATAGCTATTTACACCTGCAGTGTGTGCTGACCCACCACATCCAGTGTTCCTTGTGAGAAATGTATCCAGGCAGCAGAACAGGAAAAGAATGGATACAGACAGACAGCACACCTGCTTCCTAAAACCCTGGGTTACTTATACCTATTGACTAATGTTTGTTAATTGTATCTTAATGAAGGAGAAAGATTTCTGTGGACTGTTTCAGGCAATGTCTGCTACAGTTTGTCATGGTACAATAGTAGTTTCCTCACAAGATGGGTACTGGGACTCCGTTCTTTTCAGTGTGAGTAAAAGCTTGACAGACATCATTGATTCTCCACTCACACCCTTCTGTCAGTGAGTTTCTTTCATCCCCAGGGACTAGTATGGAAAGATTGGCTGTGGCTACCACAGAGCAAGGAGAACGCAGCACTTGGTCATAAGTAGCAAGGATTTAACCAAATGTTTTTTCTACTTATGATCGTTTTCCATGGGAAATTAGAAGCGTGAGGGCTCAACTTACGTGGGCTCTCAATGCTGCTTTCACGCTTTTATGTCCTGGATTTAAATTTAAAAGCAGTTTTTGTTAATATAGTTCTGAAACACAGTATCAGTTAAGTAGAAATGAGTTGAAAGGAATCAATGTACATTGTGTTTAGTAGCTTAATTTCTCAAGCCTGCCTTTCTGGAATTCTCTCTTGGAGTTCTATAAACTTTTTACTGATTATTTGTGAGTTTCTCATCATGCACCCCAGTCCCACTCATCTACCCATCCCCCTGTATCCATGCTCTGCCCTTACAGTCTCTCCCCAAAATAGAAAACACACACACAAACAAAAATAAGCAAAACAAAATGGAGCATAGAAAATACCTCACTATGGAAGCTGTGGTGTGTCACAGTGTGTCCCATAGTATAATTCCCCTCCATGTACACATCTACATTTGCAAATGTTCATTGCAGTGAATCATTGGTCTGCTCTGAGGTCCCTGGCTTCTGTGACACCATCAGTTATGGATCTTCACTGGGACTTCTCCTGATTATCCTCTTGTTGCCGTGTCATGAAGATCCAGCAGTTTTTGATCCTGAAGGACTGGCCCTTTCATACAGCTCCAACAGTTTACAGATTATGTAGATTTTGGGTGGGCCAACTCAAAACCCTGAATCTGGGTCTGGGTGGCAGCTGAGCTGGTCAGCCCACAGGCTCATCTATACCTGTACCACCAGGACAAACTCTCCAGCTCTGCTCCAGAAAGGCCACCCAATGACACCATCTGCAAGATGCAGGGTCAGCTCTCCTGCTCTCATGCCCTTAGGGTCAGCTCACCCATAGCCAAGTCACCAAAGCCAGCTCTACTGAGCTGACCAGTCAAGGCATGAGACCCACTCTCCCAAGTGCTGGAGCCAGCAAGGGGCTGGGCCAACTCTCCAACTCTCACACCCTCAGGGCTGGCTCACCTATGACTTTACCCTAAGGGCCAGCTCCACTGTGTTGCCCAGGCAAGGTACAGAGCCCATTCTCCCTAGTGCTACAATTGGTGAGGGGCAGGGCTAACTCTCCAGCTCTCATGACCTCTGTTGAGTGCCTCAGGTGGTAAGGGGCAAGGAAGTGAGGGGTCCTTTTTTATTTTATACTTGTCACTGTCTGTCCAGGTTTAAAAGTTGAACATTGCTACCATATTTTTAGATTCATGCAGAGTTGCTTCCTAAAAATAAATACAGTTGCTTAACTGAACGCCTTTTGGTAAGACTTTTCATTTGCAATGGAGTTTCCATATGGGATCCCAAAGGCCTCTTGCTGGTGACCCAGCTCAGTGTTGAGGGAGAGTTCATCAAAGTGCAAACAAATTAGAACCTACTTTGCACAGGCCTATGTCCCCAAAGCACAGGGTCTCAGAACTGAGCAGTACAGGATCTAAAACTTCCAATGCCCCACATGCAGCTTCTGTGAGAGCAGCAGACACTCAGCAGACTGAGAGCATCCCAGGGCTGGAGCTCAGAGATCCCAGGGTGACATAGTGGATCTGAGGACATGGGCAGAGCCTTGAGATGCATTGAGGAAAAGGGGCTGCATGTTCCATAAAGAGGGAGCATCCTGTGCAAGGAATGGAGAAGGGCTTCAGCTCTCAGCTCAAGGTCTGTGGCCCACGTTGTCTGCTTGAGAATCATGCATGGTTACACAGAACCTGCTCACTAATCACTCTGATTTTATTCATAAATTCTAACACCTTTTGTAAATCTTTCTTAATTATAAAAGCAATATGTATTTAATTTTAGAAAATTTATAAAATAAGATATAATTGAATGCAGTGGTGCTGATTGAACAAACTGCGTATTCATGTGTAAGTACTCATCTACATATTGGAATAACATTCCATTCATCATTTCCATCCTGATGTTTCTGTAAGATAATCATTTCAAGAATGTTTCCATGTCATTTGGAATTTCCAAAATTACCATTCAAGGACATACACTGTTCTTCTTTATGCAGGTATCATAGTTTATTTAATTGTGGAGTCATCATTTCCTCATTTCCTATGGGTTAATGGCTTAATAAGGAGACAGAAAGGTAAGGTGGGTAAACAGACTTCCAGATGCTTTATCCTACTTACTAATGCTCTGAAGGAGGAAGGACAGCTTCTACACCTCCAAGCAGGACAGAGTCCACAGAAATAGCTTCTGCCACATCAACTATAACATTGTGACAGCCTGTTTATTTGGAGGGTGTTTCTATTTGGCTCCTTTTATATATTATCTTCTATCCAAATATAAAACTGAAAACTGAAATTAAGTGATGATGTACACATGTATACAACTGATTTAATATACCTATTATATAATAAATAATATGTAATATATGAAATGTATATAAAGAAATATGATATATGTAAATAATATCTGTAAATTAGGTGCAAACGACATAAAATGCCTAGCAGTTAGCAGCTAAACAACTGTCAGCCACTTTTCTCTTTCTTTTTTTGTATCAGATAATCTCTAAAATGTTAACTAAAGGATTTCATTTTTTTCTAAAGACACACTAGCCAGATACCTAATTAAGCTGTGAGACCAAATACTAAGATCTAAAAGCCCATTGATCTAGCATTTGGATTGCCTTAGCCATGAAATTGGTTTGTACAACTTGATCCAGTTGATCATGAAGAATTACGTTGATGAAGTGGACACAGATCCTTATCTTAGTCATTTGATTAAGTGACTCCACATTAATGTAATCAGACGATCAGACAATTGCCATCACTCTGCCTGGTTACAAGGTTGGAGAGCAACATTAAAGAGCAGTGTGCCTTTAAGAAACCTATAGGGATTGCACTTAATTGTAGCCATAAGGAGTTAGTGTTTTGCTCAGTGTGGCTCTTTTTGGTATTTTCCATTCAGTTGTCTATGTGGAAGAGACACAGTGTTCTGCTTGTTGCTGAAAACCCTGTATCAAGTTAATCGTGTCTCAGCCTAGCTGGAAGTGATAATTATAATAAAGTGGTCTAGAAGTGGACAGGTATATGACACTTTCTTAAAGCCAGCATAAGCCATTTGTCAGTAAGTTCTATGACTAGGACCCACTTTAAAGCTCTCTTGCACATTTTATTCAGATGTACAAAGACTGCAGCATTGCATTTCTGTTCACAGTGAGTCCATTTCACTCAAGCAGTATGTCTGGTTATAGATTTGTCTGTCAGTTTGCAAATAAACACAGAATAGTGATTTGGGCTGTCATCATGCCATCTCTAGCATGCCAGTCAAATCTCATTTTCCTGAACAACCAGTGAGCACATCAAATGCATAAAGCCTTCTGCACTGCTGTATTAATAATTAGAAAGCTTGCAGAGTGCTTTTTCACAAAAATACTCCAGCCTTCTTGTTCCTATTGATGGTTAGAGAAAATGAGCTCATCTCCTCTCCTGGAAGGAATCTTGAAGGGACTCAACTGCTTCATTGAATCCTCGCTATTAGAACATGGTTTTGGAAAGCACAGGAATTTAAGGCCTTTTGTTACTATTATGGTTAAGAGGAATCCTCTTACCATGGTAGACTAACAAATGTCTCATGTACATGTTCTTATAAAGCAGTTAAGTGTGCCTGTACCTAGAGTGTGCCCATCTTAGCTGTAGAAAAAATGACACTGATACTCAGGCACAACACAAGGCTACTGTAAAAACAAACAAAGCATGCCCATCAGCCCAGTGGAAGACACACAGTATCCTTTCCATAATGAGAGTCCTAACAGGCCACCACCAATGAGGTACATTTTACAAAGTACACTGGGAATGATATTCATTCTTTCCATCTGCATCCAAAGTTGTTTGACAGCTATGCCTTACTGTAGAATTCTAGTGAAAAGCATACAACCCTGTAGATGAGAAACCTGATAATAGACCCAGTCTTATCTTTTTCGTTTTTATATGTAATCTATTCTTTTTCTTCTGAAAGATAATAAATTTAGATTTTATTCTTCTTGTCGAACTTGGCATCTGTGTGTTTAGAACTGTGCCTAGTTCATTTGTAAAATAGCCCACTGGTGGGGCAGATCTGCATCCAGAGTGAGTGGGTTCACATTTCAACTTTGCCTATTCTGGTGTTAGAATAGGCTTGACCCAGGGAGTGGCAACACTAGGAGATGTGACCTTGTTGGAGTAGCTGTGGCTTTGTTGGAGAGAAAGTATGTCACTGCTGGTGGCATGGGGCTTTAAGACCCTCATCCTAACTGTCTGGAAGCCAGTCTTCTGTCAGCCTTTGGATGAAGATGTAGAAGTCTAAGCTCCTCCAGCCCCACATCTGCCTGAACACAGCCATGTTCTCATCTTGATGATAATGGACTAAATCTCTTAACCTGTAAGCCAGTCCCAAATAAATGTTGTCTGTTATAAGAGTTGCCTTGGTCATGGTGTTTCTTCATAGCAGTAAAACCCTAACTAAGACATTTCTCAACAGCCTTGGAAAGAATTACTTAAACTCTCCTGTCTATGTACTTCAGCATAGAGAAAGCAATAGCACTTCCTCCTGCCTAGAACATAATCCACACTGAGTAAATATGGACAAATTGTGCAAGGTGTTGTGTATCATACAGTTAGTTATAGGCAGCCATCTGATACAGATATATAGCTCTCAGTATGAAATCTGTGTGTAATCAGAAGCTGGCCCTGTAGATCTTTGCTTCTTCCCTGTTGTATTTTTTTCATCTGTGTTCTATGTACCTCTACGTAACCTCTCCAGCCTTACATTGCATTTAAAAAACTTTATTATTGTTGTATAATTTTCAATAAATAATCTCTAGCAATTAATGGAATTAAAGCTTTTATACCAGCAATACTCACCACTGCTTATGCAATAGAATTGACATGAAGAGTTAAGACAACTATTTTTGTTAACCATCTAGCAAAAAATGTTACTAATGCATTGTGTATTCAAAAAGATTTATATAGGTATCTGGAACAATAAATGATGTTCTATAATCCATTCAGATTATCTGAAGGAGGTTCAGGGTTCAAGAGTTGGGAGCCATCCCAAGTGTCATGACAAATATTATTGGAGTAGTGTTAATTTTGAAATTCACAATGATTGCTATTATAATTAGAAAAAAAGTTTAAAGATACCTGTAGAATATTTGGCATAATCCTAACACCTCTCTGGGTATGTTAACCTTGCATAGTGAGATTTTGAATTTAAAGAATGCAGCTCTGTTGAGCTTTGATGCTGCAGATAATGCTGATAAAATTATCCATGGCCTGAGCTCAGTATTTCCATTTTGGTCAATTCTCAGGAATGGCATATATAGCTTGATCAGGGTAACCCTTCTTGTCCTGGGAATACTTTTATTCCTGCTCATTTTGTTAAAGCTTATCTTTAACAACATCAGCATGTTGGCAGCCAAAGTACATAGCTTAAACCTGAAAATGGACCCCCAGACAGAGTTCTTAAATTAACAGGCTGGCAAGACAAGGACAGGTAAGATTCTGCCCAGAACCTTACTAACCTAAGACAGAAGTGCATTGCTTTTGATAATGCATATTTCATGATGGGTAAGAAACGCATTCTTGTCAGAATGACCTAAGACAGGCTCAGTCTTGTTAACAAAATAAAAAAGGTGGAGAGGTGGAGAGCCTTTGCGGCTGCTTGGCAAGAAGCTGACATGGGCCAAGAACAAGGAAATGGGCTGCATGGCAGGAATATGACATTGGCCAAGAACAAGGAAGTAGGCTTCAAGCAGGAATCTGACCTTAGATTAAAACAAAGAAGTAATTTCTGGTTGGAATCTAAATCGTACACTACAACAAAGAAGTAATCTCAAGCAGGAATCTAAATATTAGGCTAGAACAAAGAAATAATTGCAGACAGGAATCCAATTTTAGGCTAGAACAAGGAAGTAGGCTTCAGACATGAAAATGACCTTGTGCTAGGATAGGATAATAGGCTCAGATACTTTGGTCATCTTGATAAGTCTTTGGAAACAGTGATCACGGGAGTGTTCACATAATGCCTTGCTTTTTCTTTGACTGTTTGTGTTTATTATATTGCTTGTTCCTAGACTATTTGCATCTATTGTATTGCTAAAACCTCAACCTAGAACTGACTTAATACATGCACGTAATCAAAATGGTATAAACGCATAAAGGAAGAGGGGGATCGGATAGGGGGTCCTAGGGAGGGGAAATGGGGGAAGGGGATGACATCTGTACTGTAAATAAATAAAATATCCAATAATAAAAAAAAGAAATAATCCCTATTCTCAGAATTGTTTGTCTTTATCCTGTAGATGATAATTTAGAAATATGTTGACTGATGCCTTGTGAATCATCTCTTTCCTTCCATATCAGATTTCTGACAGTTTTTCCTACTTTTACATTTTGCAGTTTTATCAAATGTTGATTTCTCCTTAATCTCACACAGATATTTAAGAGTAGATGGACAAAATTCCTAATTTGGGGCATGGATAGGAGAGCCTGCTTCATAAAGCTAAAGGGGAACAGCTGTACATTATGATCCCTTAAACACTTTAATGCAACCATGACCTTTGTTCCAAGTGACAATGACATCTACACAAGCTGTGGTAGTGTCTCTTTCCCAGATCTTTACAAGAAACCATGCATTCTGTCACTGAGAGTATCTGCTTTCTTTTAGGACCTTGCATAAGGTGGGAGGAGGTAAGTAGGTTGATTATTCAATTGTAGATGTTTTCCTTTCTATCTCTTTGAGACCAGGACTCTCTTTGTGCCCAGGCTGACTTCAAACTTATGGTCCTCCTGGCCTATCATCCCAAGTGCTATAGAGAATGTGCCAACACCCTCAGCAAATCAGTTTTCCTGGTTTCACCCCAGTAAGTGTAGCTGTACACCCTGTCTCAGCTCACCATGCTACCTCAGCCTCCTCAGAGCTAGGTTGCCATAGCCACTATGTGTGACACCCTGCTATCACATACCATGTCAGACTCTTGCTTCTTTTCCTCTGCCCCATCTCTTCATCTGTCTTTTGTTTTCAACAACAAAGCATTTCTTTCTCTACTGTGTTTCCACTTGTCTCTCCGTTTGCATTTTTATATTTTCCCTTTCTCCCTTCAGCTCAGCATTTATAAGTGAGAAAGAAAGACCAAGAGATTAAAAAGTGCTTTTAACTTTCATTTTGATTGTTTCAAGTTCTGATGTACTTTTAAAATATGTGGATATAAAGTACATATGTAAAATTAGCATGGTGTCATCGTAGCTGACATCCAGTAACAGCATAAATTCTTGACAAGTATGAGCAGTCGGATGAGACAGTAGTGCCACCATTTTGTCATTTCCCTGGAGGGTTCACTGCCATACCAGCCTTTCTACTTTGGTTTCCGTTTGACATTGCATGTGTCAGGCATGGCACAGGTGGGCATCACAGTCACAGACATTACAAGCAGACTGATTACATGTTCCCTCACAAACTCTTACCTATCTCTAACTCTTTGTCCAGTTATCTGCTTGGTACTGAGACTAGAGGAAATAAATAGAAACATGGTTTCTGCCCATACAGAAGTTATTCAGAGACAAATGCTAATAGCTAAAGAGCTCCTTTCCAAGCTATTACAATATAAAAATAATTTAAATAAGAGGAATGCATGAATCTAGACTATGGAAATGGTGCATGTCAACACTGAAGTTGCTGCAAGTTTCTATGCAAATTTTAGTTTAATAAAGTCATGTTTTAACAAATCAAGGGAAAAATTAAATTGTTGCAAAAATAAGTGTAAGCCTAAGATGTGCAAATAAATACCCAGAAATGAGTAAAATAGGAAAATATTAAAGAAAAAGGAATGCACACATAGATTTTAGAACTCAGTTCTGTACGTTGCTAAATGTTCAATGATCAGTATGTTGAATCAATGCAAGGTTACCTGCTTTTTTGTTTATTTTGTATTTTTGGTGAGAAGTCCATTCACTGGTTTTTAAAATTAAGTACAAAGACAATAATCCCAAAGCCTAGGTATTTTTAGAAACAGAAAATCATAGGTATGTTCTCCAGAATTCATGTAGAATAAATTAACTCAGTAGAATATCTGTGCAGGACTAGGCCCTCCTGTGCGGGAATAGGTCTTCTACCCTCAAGAACAAACAAACAAAAAACAAATAAAAACTTGAAAATAAGCCTTGCAAAGGATGTGATAAAGACTCCCTCATCACAGGAAGAATGAGACAGATCACAAACAACAGCCTTTGCTGTCCAGGAAGACCCTCCAGGATGGTATACAAGACTGTGGTATACAAGCACACCAGTTAACTCAACAGGTGACAGGACAAGAAGAGAACAGAAGATATCACACAAGAACGACAATGTACAAGGTCCTTGAAGAGAAGAGGCTGAAAGAGAAGTTGGCTGAAAGTGTGAAAGAAGAAGAAAGGTTTATTTTTCAAGTCCTTTTCTGAGTTTCCCCAGTTATCTTGAGTGAGAACCTGGTTAACTTGATCCCAACACTAGAATGTGGACAGAGCCTGCATACTCCCTGGAGACTATCATTCCAGAAGCTGTTTCTGTGACCCCATTGCCAATATTTCCCCCGAATTAAAATGTTTACCTCCTCAGATAATGAAAAACAGCCTAGGGATGCAATAGTGCATCTGGTCTCAGGAGAGGGGTATTTGCATATATAAAATACCTACCATGAGATGCTAGTCCTTACGTAGTGTCTTACATAGTAATAGCTAGCTGTGAATGGAAGAGAGTGTCACTCAAAACCCAGTGACTCAGAGGGGTCTTAATAACATAAACAAAATTCCAGCGATCACAAGCTAAAGTGCCAGAATTCACAACAGTACATTCACTTCAGACACACAACCCAGAAGCCCTTGAGCTTCAGCATCCTCCTGAGAACTACTTTTCATGGTACCAGAAGGCGCCATACAAGCTTCCAAAGGAGGGAAGCAACCGATAATCATATGCAGCAATGATGCCTATGACCCGCAACAATGACCAGCATGACACAATAACACAGGATAGCAATACTGGCACACATACCTTGGCAATAACCAACAGCTCTCTAATTGGCCTGAAGACCCGCTCAACAAAAAGGAATCTGTGCCTAGTACTGGAAACCTAGCCAACTGCCCAGGGCCAGTGAAGTCATAGATCCTGGAGGTCTCTGATACATTCTGAATGTTTGTCCTTATATCCACAAATCATCATTAAGGAAACTTCTTTTTGCAGCATGCAAATATATTCTAATCTTGAGAGATGAAAAGAATGAAAATAAAAGACACTTCAACTCATAGACTGTTTCTTCTTGCCTGACATCTTAAAGATCAGCATTCTGTGACACTCTGAGGGGCTCTGTCTATGGAATGGCCTTGGGTAATGTGCTTGTTGTCATTACTTCTAGTCGTCAACACAGGAATAAGAATCCTTCAATAGGGTATGGTTGTAAGGCAGAAAGAATTTGATGAGGAAGTTGCACTTGGCATTTTAATACCACTGATTAATGATTATGAACCACAACATAATGAAAATAACTGTCTATAAATCTGGAATGTTCTCCAATGTCTATAGAGGGTTTTGTAGTGTCTAAAATCTATTTATATGTGTTTTCATTAAAAAAAACTTCAAAAATTATATGAGAACCAGCCTATCAAATAAGAAATTTTAGACACTATTTTATGCATTCTCACCTAAATTTTGAAAACAGACATCCAGAAACTCAGCAAAGGCAGAGAGAAATGACCTTGTGGTTTTAAAAGCTGCAGATCATCTAGAAAGCAAATTGCCCCATGTGAGTAATCAGGACTTGACTAATTGTTTTGAGGATCCTTAATTGCCTGCTGTTTATCAATATAATTTAATTGCCAGGGCACAAGTTTGTGATATAAATAGAACAAGTACTATTTTGTGAGAAGTGATGTCATTTTTTCCTTCACAATAATTACCATAAAAAGACAATATTCTTGCTATTTGGCATTGACACCAACACTGAAAATAGTACCAAATGCAGTTGACTCTCACTCCTGCTTTCTGTGTATAAAATACAATAGCATCAACTCATCTGTCTCTTGGTTTAAAAGGAAGAGGGTTGCTGGTTTGTGTTGCAGCCCATGTACCAAATAGAAAGACATAGATTTGTGTGGTCCCTGCATATTAATGTCACACTAACTTGTGAAAAACACATATTTTAGGAGTTAGATTAGAAAGAGGGTGGAGTGGAAATGATGTAACTATAATACTTATTATTGAAATTCTCAGAAATGTTTTTAAAGGGGTGAACAGATGTAAAGTATAAACTGGGGCCTACTTAGGTACAGACATTGCTACGTATTAACACAGTTTTACTCAGACGTTGGTGTCATAGAAAATCTGCTGTTAAAAATAGTGAAGCGTGTGTATATCATATGCCTAATTCTACACTAACCTTGGATTTTACAATGAACACATTTGTCACTTTCTGAAAGGACCCCTTGAGTGGCAGTGACATAAGTCATTTTCAGCTGAATGCCTTTGGAGCCCGTGGTGAGAGGCCCTGCAGAAAATCTAGTCTCAGCTGCAAACCTGAAGGAGAAAGAGCAACTCACAATCACATGATGCTTATAATTTGTCACTTGTTGGTTTGCTTTTTATGACTGTTTTTAACATGGCTGTGATTTCTGGGACAATCTGTCCTCAGTGGCACCTCCCATTTTTATTATCTAATCATGCTTCACTCTCTGGAGTGTGAATGTTGCTCATAATTCCTTTTATGTTATGGCTAAACGTTTTTGGATTTTATAATCTATATGTCTTGGGTTAGCTTGGTAATACTCTCACTACATAATGTGCTAAATGTAGATGTGTCAAGGTTTTAACTGTCCCAGGTGAATCAGGAAACTAGTTCCTTAGGATGCAAATGGAGTAACAGATTTTTGTAAGATTTATGTTTAGTGTTTTATATACTACACCCATACAGTACAAAATTAAAATTGTAAGACCAAATCGTGTGCATTTATACAACTCACTAACGTTCTGCCTACTTTAATTCATTTTACAGCTTGTTTAAAATTGTTCACTAGCTCTTTAAATGAGATAGGGTCTTGCACCTAAGCTAGGCTCGAACTCACTATTTAGATAAGGATGACCCTGATCTTTTGATGCCCCTGCATCTAAACCCTGAGTGCTCCAATCACAAATGTTTGTCACCATGTCTGTTTGTACAGTCTTAGACTCAAATTGATGGCTTTTATATGTCAGACAAACACTCTTCTAACTCAGCTACCACCCCAGGTAGCTTGGTAGTTCTTACATTAACCAAAATAATGTTTGTGTCTCCTAAGATTTGGCGTTCATTGTATATTTCACTCAACTGGATCAAATTCATAAATTGCTAATCAAGTTTCATGTTCCTTTACTAAAATGTTATTGAGCACCTAAAGATTGCACACTATCAAACAGCTTCTAGACAAAGATGTACTTATTTTTATTATCTAGCCTTACTTTAGTAATAAATGTACCTTCTGTGTGAAGTGCATGCTTTGGAAATGCAAGCACATTATCACTTTCTTTTGGTTCTAATCCACAAATAAACACATTGACTACGATCTCTGGCCTCTCTGGCCTCTCTGGCCTTTATTACTAGCTGACTATGGCAGTCCCAAGTTCTGTGACAGACTCAGTAGCAGCAAGGCCCCACCAACTTAGGGCTTCACATGTAATCAGTGCTGCATAGGCTTCAGTGTCTCTGGATTCCTCTTGGTGGTGCACCAACCATGGTGGCCCATGGGAAGTGCAGGTCAAGATGATACTGAGATACCCCCTCCTGCTAGGATGGCTGAGATCAGAGACAAAAGATGAGGTGTGCTGATGAAGGTGCGGAAGAGAGCACATGCACACCATTGGTAGGTGTGTACTGCTGCCATTGTGCAAAACAGGATGTAAGCTCTTCAGAATGTTCAAAATGGAACAGAATGACCCATCAGTTGAGCATGTCGATATATCCACAGGAAGTGAAATGCACCTAGAACCCTTTGTTTGCTGTGTATAATATCAAAAGTAATAATATTAAAAACTCACACATGAATGAAGGGATGAAATTATGCATGCAGATTTGCACTATGGGAAACCATTCATCCATAAAAGTGTGAATGCCTGTCATTGGGTCACAACATTACAGTGGGACATTCAAATTACCAACAGCATCCTGCAGTCTAGCAAATGCTAAGAGAGTAACACTTTCACTACACAATGACAACGATGGGAACATTCATCATATATGGGCATTTGATAATTGGGTAGATTTCACAATTCTCTAATGAATAACTATTTCAGTATGCTGTATAGCAAATACCTATTATTTTTAGCAGGGTAATAAAAACATAAAATTTAGTTACTTGAATTGAATAGCTAGTTTCCCTTCTGAATCCTGAATGGTGGTGAGCGCATTGTTCTGAGCCGTGGCATATGGTTTATAAATTGAGTCACATTTTAGATAAAGCGGAGTGCTTTGTGACATAAGAAATTACTGTGCAATGCCCCCTTGAAATGTGAGTGAGTGCTTCCAGCTCAGCATTGGTGCTTTAAAACTTCCTAATTTTTTGTCATGTTCCTAGAACATATATATCAATATTTACCTGAGGCTGCTCCTTTAATTCCTCTCGTTTTTTAGATTTAAGTTCTGTTTTACCTTGCCGTAAATGGAAATAATTGAGAAAATAAGTGCATAGCCATTAAAATGAAGTATTTTTGCACTGCTACCCATAAACCAGGCTGATGGTGACAGATATAGTGCACTCTGGGAAACCGTGCTCTATGTGGCTGTACATTCAGATTTTCATAAATTTGATTTTGTAAATGTAATTTACATAGATGATAGCACAGTAATGGCAGAAGCCACATGTGTCTTGTATATCCATTTTATTCTCCAGCACTTAGTTGTTGCCATATAACAGGTATTAAGTAAATAATTAATATTGAATGAAGTTAATAAACGGGTCATATGCTTGTATATCCATTCTCTAAAGAGCTATATAATGATGATTTAACAAGAAAATAATGCTCAAACTCTACGTGACAATATACCACAGTAGCCTATGTTTGTATCCTCAGTCTTCAGAGTAGGAAGGAATGTAATCAACAGCATTTCTATTAAATGTCAAAGACTCAAAGAGTGAGCCTGTTGAGGAAAGCAGTGTGCTGTGGGTGTGTGTCGTAACCAGAGGGCACTGGAGGGGCGGTGTGTAGGAGGGGGCAGTGCCTGTGGATGGAGGCAGGGTATGTGGTCACCACTCTAGGAGTGGGCGTGGCAACTGAAAAATGGGTGACAAGAGGAAAGATGTGGAAATACATCTCATCTCATCTCACAGGGTGAGCAGACCTTACAGTCATGTACCTCAGGAAGAAAGGATGGACTGGAAGACTGCATAGGCAGGAGAGCGGCAGAATTGCTTTAGCCAAAGCATTAGACAGTGACCATTTCTAAGGATTCGACTTCCCCAGAATTAAAGACTCTAAACACCCACCCTCCCCCAGCCACCTTCTTCAAATGAGCATCTCTCCTGAAGCTTAATTCTCAGCCTGCATTCTTCTGTGCCTGTAAGAAACAGCACCACAATTTCCCACTTCTTCGTCTCTGTTAGAAAAGACCAGTTAATGCTGGAGTGAGTGCAAGCAGCCAGACTCCTTTGTAATCAGAAGTTCCTCAGCTGGTGGAGCCCTGAGTGACAAAGAGGCTTTTTCTAGAGCCCGCAGGCCTAGATGGCTGCATGGCAGGAAGGCAATAGTTAGCTGATTTGGCCAGCAACCTTTATTTTGCTGGTAGGAATTATTGGCAGCAGTAACTGATTCTTGGATAAAGGAACCATGGAGATAAACACATTATATTATAAAACAATGCTAAAATATTAACATAGTATGAAGTTTCTACTGTTGGTCCAAGACCTCATTCACCTGAGAGGATGTTTTATGTTTAGTTTCACTGAAGGAACTCTTGCCACATAGCAATTGAATTAGAGCTTGATTCTCCGACTGTTAAAAGGTATTTATGCATCTTTGCAACTCTATCCCTTTCAAAGCTGAGTAGCAGAGCTAGGCATGGTGCTTCCTGCTGACTCCCAGCCCTCGAAGACAGAGGCAGGAAGATGAGTTTGAAGTCAGCCTGGGCTATGCCACATAGTCCCAGCTAGTCTGGGCTATGAGACATGATTGAACCCAATAAATACACAGAATTTAAATGAGAACAATAAAAGAGGAATACTTAAACAGAGAACAAAAGAGAAGCAGAGATTGCATCCTGGTAGCACAGCACTTACCTAGGATGCTAAAGGCCCTGGTTTTCAGTCACACGGCCAAAACCCAAAGTAGCAAGACTAGCATATGAATCTGTGAGTTTGTTATTTCTGAGACTCAAATAGGCGTACATTCTGTTAACCAGAGTAGGCAGAGAGGAAGGACTCAGAAAATCAGTCAGGCTTCCTTCAACAGGAGAGCACCCTTATGCCTGATCACATGCTGAAACCACGAAACGCCAAAGGCCTAGGAAGCACCCAGGGAGATTGCCAGCCTGGGAAGATAGCATCTTCCTCTGAAGCTTGAGGCTACCAAGATTTAGGTAGTAGGCACATGTGTGGTAGAGCTTTTAGATCAGATCATCTAGCAGATCCCAGTCAAGCCAACAGAGCCAGAAAATCAGGAAGTCATGAGGAAGTAGAAGTATTTTGTACAGCAATCCCAAGCATCACTTTGCCCCTACAAGCAGAGGAGGAAACCCCGGAGTCATGGGATTGTTCCGTTTTTCTTAGCCTGGATAGAAAAGGGCTCGCAGCAGAAGGGAATGATAAGATACCTATAAAAGAAATCTGAAATCACCCAAGCTTCATTTGTGTCAGTTTCTCCCTTATGTCTCCTTGTAGGAAGGAACACACATGTGAATGTAAGTTAGAGCCATACCCGTAACTTCTATTTGATTCAGTATTGTATGGCATGATTTTTCTTTCTTTCTTCCTTCCTTTCTTTCTTTCTTTCTTTCTTTCTTTCTTTCTTTCTTTCTCTCTCTCTCTTTTTTCTTTTTCTTTTCTTTTTTTCTTTTTTCTTTTCTTTCTTTTTTTTTTCAGTTTGAAGTAATACATGGGCACAACCCGCACACATTCTAGAAAACATGATTCATGATGCTGTTGTATCTCCTGAAGATGAGTTGTGTATTTAGTCAGGTAGCTTATACTTATAGTAATAACAATGATTTTTTTCTTTTTACAAAATGTAAAATCTCAATGGCTTAAAGCAACAAAAACCATTTTCTTGCTCATATTATCTGTTCATCCCAGGCAGTGTGGCATTCCCCCTGCCCTACTCCTTCATGGATTCAGGTTGGTCTCTGGAGCCTCTAGAAAGTGCTAGTTCTTGTGATGTGGATGTAAAAGGGTCATCACAATGCCGGAAAAGCTCTGCCCAGGAGTGCTGCATGTCACCCGGAAGTGCTTATCACCCCAAGGTGACTGAAGAAAGTCATACACACACTCTTAATCAGAAAGGACTAAAACCCTGCCATCCTAGGATGTCAAGCTTGCCTGGAAACATTTGATGAAACTCACAGACCACCACAGACAGGTTTTACCTCATAGCTGAATCAATTGTAATAGAGAAGAAGCCTTCTAGATGTTTCTCTGGGTACTATCAAATACCACTACATTCTTTTTGCATGGCTTTTGACTACTAAGTCACCATGTTGAATTTATACTTTCTCAGTTTTGTGGTTCACTGGCATTAAGAGTTATAGTAGCCTGTCTAGAATGTTCTAGAACAGAACATTCTTTAAAAGAATAAAGCAACTGCATAAAATCCTCTTTTTGTTTCCTTTGTCCAACAGACATTGATGAGTGCTCTGAGGGCTTTGTTCAGTGTGACAGCCGTGCCAACTGCATTAACCTGCCTGGGTGGTACCACTGTGAGTGCAGAGATGGCTACCATGACAATGGGATGTTTGCGCCAGGTGGAGAATCCTGTGAAGGTCAGTAAAGAAGAAGATGTAGGGGCCCAGGAGAACTGGCAGCCAGAGGTGATGTGCTGCCGTGTGTCCGGTGCTAGGCTGCTCCCATGGCAGAGTAAGAGAGAATGTTGAATGTTGGAGACCAAAGATGTGGGCCCTGTTCTAAGAACTATGTAATCTTATAGGACTGGAAAATTCAATCCGATTACACTCGGGAATTAGCCATTAGTCTTGGGTTATTTTCAGTGGACTGACAAACAGCACCACTACATCCCCTACCCAGAAGCAGAGCAAGCTGAGTGCCAGGAAAATGACAACACCGTACCGTCAAAATCCATGGCACAGGAAGAAAAACCAAAGCAAAACTCCAGAAATGCTGCCTCTGCTTTGGTATTTAAAGCTCCATAGGGAAATTACCTGTGAAATAATGGGCCTAAGATACACAGTCCAGTCTTGCCAGAACCTAACAGACCCTGTGTGTAACAAGTATGGTAGGCATTTTAATATCTAACAGACACTTGACACTTAGATATTAAAATGCCTACCATACTTGTTACACACAGGGTCCATGCAAGAAAAGTAAGACAGATTTGTGTGGTGGACCCAGGCTTCCAAAAACACTGCCAGCAGCAACAGAAGGATCCCTAGACTGGAGAGGAGAGCACTCCAGATTTCACACAGAAGGAGGGAGCACATCCAGATTTCACATAGGAGGAGGGAACACATCCCAGTTTTCACACAGGAGGAGGGAGCACATCTCAGATTTCACATGAGAGCAGGAAGTACCTCCAGAGTTCACATAGGATAAGGGAATACATCCAGATTTTTACAGAAGGATGGAAAGGTTATTGTCTTACCCAGAACTGAAATTTAGAGTTTGTCAATAATTACTTAACCTAGTCCCAGAGCTTAGCTTGCCTTACAGCTAGGATTACCCCACAGTGAGTATTTCTAGCCTTTGCTGAATCAAGAACACAGATTACAGTTTGTAGAAAAGTTAAGCTGTTATTTTCCTCCCCCTATAAAATCCTCAGTTTGCATCCCATAATGCTTTATTAAAATTTACTTTTTAAAGATTATGCAAAAAGAGCGGGGACGATGGCTCAGTGGTAGAGTCTTTTCTGCTTCTGTAGAATACCCATGTCTGGCAGTTCATAACCGCCTATAACTCAAAGACAGAGGACTGAATACCTCCTTCCTCCATGAGCACACACAGTTACATGCACATTCTACCTCCAAACACACATGCACAATTTTTTTTTAAAAAATAAGACCTTAAAATATGCAAAAATCATGATTATAAACTGACTAAAAATAATGCAATCTGTCTTAGTTAGGGTTTTACCGCTGTGAACAGATACCACGACTAACACAACTTTTATAAAGACAACATTTAATTGGGGCTGGCTTACAGGTTCAGAGGTTCAGTCCATTATCATCAAGGCGGGAACATGGTGACATCTAGGCAGGCATGGTACAGGAGGAGTTGAGAGCTCTACATCTTCATCTGAAGGCTGCTGGGAGAAGACTGGCTTCCAGACAGCTAAGATGAGGGTATTAAAGCCCACACCCACAGTGACACACCTACTCCAACAAGGCCATACCTTCTAATAGTGGCATTCCATGGACCAAGCATATTCAAACCGTCACACAAGCATACAGCAGTGTAAGAGAGAGAACAGTGAAACCATCAAACCAGACAACTTCATGAGTAGAAAAAAAGATTTATGGAGGCTCAAACTGCCAAGGCTGTCCCTCAGCAGGGAGGTAAGGGGGTTCAGAATAGCAAAAAAATGGGAGTAAAGCCTTGCCAGTTTCATGTGGTGCAGGTTGAGATGGGAGTGTAAAGTTACAGCAGCCTATCGGGTTAAACCTGATGATGGGAGCAGAGACAGCCTGGGATGCAGCCATGGGGCTGTGATCTGCTTGAGTAGCAGGGAACTAGATGCCCACCATGGGAAGTGTGGCTGTTGGCTTGTATAAGGGAAGTAATGGCTTATCCTGACCAATAGAACCCCACTTGTCAAGGTGACTGGGGAATGGTGACTCTAGGAAGCAATTTTTCTATTTCCTTGGTGAGAGTCCAGCCTGGGTTCAGTCCAAGTGTCATTTAGGACATTGTCAGAAGCACCATCGTTTCTGTGGCCCTCTCTGGACCTGACAATCAGAATGAAGATTAACTCTGAACATGCATCCTCGTTGTATCGCCTTCCCTGTCAATTCCACTGATCCTCAGGGATAACCTGTTCTAATCTTACCTGCTATCACTGCATATTTTGTTCATTTGAACAGGAGAAAAAAGATGCCCTTATACTTACTGTCTCACAGATGTATGAGCACATGTCTCAAGCAGGGTGTTGTCTTAGCTACTTTGGTATTACTCTGAAGTCACCATGGCCAAGACAACATCATGTGTGTGTCCCTCTCCCGGGCCTCTTCCCTAGCCACAGACTCACAGATCTCCTGGCCTCTGAGGTTTCTCAGCTGGAATTTCCCATGGCATCTCAGAACTAATGGGACTACATCACAGCCCTTCATTTACTCCAAGACTTATAGGTCCTGAAGCAAGTTTCCCAGGCCGTTGTCTCAGACTCATTCTTTCTTTAGATCCTCCACGCTGAGAATCCAGCAGATGAACTCCTTTCCAGTTTCACTGTATCATGTTTCTAAATGCATTCATTCAAAATATTAAAAATCCAACACTCCCATCAGCCCTGCAGTTACCAAGGCAGCCTGGAGTCTCTCTTATCTGGGCTGTGACTAAAATCTCCAGACTAGCTTCCCCTCTTCTACTCTTGACTCCTTGTCTCCTCTTCTACTCTTGACTCCTTGAGACCTGTATAGCATCCAGAATGATATCTAAAAGACTGAAGTCAGAGAATGTTACCCTTCTGTTTACATTTCTTCATCCTTTCATCTCTCTGACTCTCACATAGTTGTTAAGGAGCTACCTGGTACATCCTCTCAGCTCTCTGGACATTTTTAACATCACACCAGAAGAATTCCTTTGCACGAGCTCTTTGCTTTTCATGGAATACCCACTCCCAACCTCATCCCAAGTTTTTATTTAATTCAGATATCCTCACAAATGTTTCTCCTGGGCTTTCCACTTGAAATCACTTTCAAACTTCAGACAATCTGGTCACTGGCCCTGCTTTACTTTCCTTAAAAAAAATAGCCAATTATTCTGGAGTCATAGACTCCAGAATAAGGTATGCCCCATACCTTAGGATGTGAGCTTCTAGATTTTGTTTGCTTGTCAGCTGTGAGATCACCAACCAGTCCTGGAGCAATGTTGGACTCATGATAGGTGATATATTGGTTTGCACAGTGACATTTACTGAGATAGTCTGATTGTAGCATTGTCAACTTGATGTAATCTAGAACTTCCTGGGTGACAAGCTTCTGTGTATGCCTGTGGAAGGTTATCTTGATTAAATTAACAGAGGTGGGTAGATTCATTTCCATGGGCTGAGATCATGGTCTCATTAAAAAGAAGTTGGGATGCGGGAGGAGCTGTACACAGCATTCATTGCCCTCTGCTTCCTGATTGTGGATGCAATGTGCCCAACTCCCTCAGGCTCCAGCTCCCGAGTTCCCTGCCACAATGGATGATCATAAAATTATAAGCCCAAATGAACCCTTTCCCCCTTGAGCCACTTTGTCAGAGAATTGTATCAAGCAGCAGAAAAAGAAATAGCCACACAGTGGAGAGATAGGGGATCTTTTAAATTGAAGCATATTAGGTATATAATTTATATCAGAATTAACATGGGTATGAACTATAGTATAGATAAATATTTAACATATTAAATAGACATACCATTCAAACAAAAACTAACAAGTACAGTCTTGATTTCAGAAAGTAAAAAGACAATTACACATTAAAATAAAATATGATAAATGTAAGATGGCACAGTAAAAGAATCTGTTAGATGCACAGAAATGCCTCTCAAGGAAAACCCACAAGCATAAATTTTTTATTTTGAAAATATTATTCTGGAAGCCAATTCTACTATTATTGATCAATGAAATGTGTAGCATTCCTAGAAAACTGTATGATTCACTCCAGAGACAGCAGTATCTGGAGGAGTTCTTTAAAAGAACAAACCTGTGAGGTTTAAGAAACAGACCAGAAATCGCTTCAGCTGCCCATTTCTCACAATTGGAGTGATTTGCAAAATTGTAATATTAGTATTTAGAGAGATTCAGATTTAAGAGTATGATTATATCAGTGAAGGAGCCACTTTTCTGTTGCTTTAAAAAAAGGGGGGGGGGGAGAGAACATTTCAAATTGCAGAAGCCAGAGCAATGCATTTGCAGCTACTTCGAAGTGTGGGATTCACACTTGGAAGCCTGAGTCAATGGCTGTATCACAGTGCTGCTCCTGAGGCTGTGGTTGTGTCTATCAGGTATGTGATCATGAGCTGCATACAAATAAATGTAAATCTTTTGCATTTCTTCCTGTCTGTCTCAGCAGTTCAGACTTTCTTCCCAGATGACACACTAAAATGTCACTTTTCTGCTCCATGCCATCATTTCTCCTATATCTGCATTTTTGAGAAATGGGAACACAATCCAGTATTTTTCCATAAAATTGTATGTTTTATATATAATTTGCCCACCTCTTTGTCTTTTTTAAACTTCTATACAGTATTCAAATTTGGCGGTTTGGTGAAGCTTGAAGTACCATGTTCAAGCCAGATATCATACATTATTTATTTAATAATAATAAGAAACAAAGTGAATGCATCCATCTAGTTTAACCCACCAAGTAAATATTGAACATATGGACAGCTCCACTAGCTACAGCAGTAAGTGTGTCAGAAGAGAGGATGCTGTGAGCTCTCAACAGATGAGAAGTCCAGGAGACAGGGTGGAAAGTGTTGAGAAAACCCTTAAACGTAACATAAAAGATGCATTATGAAGAGGAGAAAGAGAAGGAGGGAGGGAGGGAGAGAAAGACACAGAGAGAGACATGGAGACATGCACACAAATACACAAATACACAAATATACAGAGAGAGAGAGAGACTCCTTCCTTCTGCATTAAGGAAACTTCTCAGAGCACTTTGAATTTGTTCCAGGACTATGTTAAGCACAAGGAAATTATTGATATAAAAAGGGTATGGTCCAAGGAAGTAACTTTCAGTGTCTGCTATGAAGCCTGGCTGTCAGCCTGACACCCTGATTTTGAAAGGGTAAAGGTAAAGAGTAAAGCACATCTGAACCAAGTCCAGGTCTTGGTCCAGTCCTGTTTCTCGAGTGCCAGACCTATGTATCCAACACTAGACGTCTTCATACAGAAGCCGGAGGAAATCCAACAACAGATCCCAAACAGAGTGAATACTTGCTGTCCTCCCTGGCCCCTCTTCCATTCCCTCATGATGTGATATTCTTCTTTCTGTGTGGCAGCAACCACATTTTCTAAGACTGGAACAGTCTTGATTTGTCCTCTCCCTAAACGTAAAACCAGAAATCTAGTCACGTTGGTCTTTTGGTACCTCTTCCTGTGCATTCCCTAGAGTTACCTTGTGCTGAAGAGTCAAACCTGGGTCCTGACTGCCTGGTTTCAATCCAGGCGTCTGTCCCTTCTTGACAAGGACCTCAGGAAAGTTTTACAACACTTCAAGCCTCAGTATCCTGGTCTATAAACTTAGGGCTTCCTTGCCACTTCACCCACTGGCATAAGGACCAAATGAGCTGCCCATGGAAAGTACTCAGTAACTCACATAGCAATGGTCTCGCAAGTCTGCTTAGATTGTGTTCCTTGCCTGGATTCCTGAAACAGCCAATTCACTGATCTCTTGGCTTCAAACTCTAATCCATCTAAGGTCATTTTCCAAAATGAAGCCACAGAAATCTTTCTAAAATGAAAGTCTGCGTTCACTCAAAATGTTTTATTGCCTTTGTAATGGCAAATTTCTTACCTTCTCCTTTTTTGGGCTGAGCATGGCTCTCCAGTATGTGGATGCTTTCCCTGCCCTCACACTGGGCACTCCATTCTCATCAACACACCTGCTCCTCCATGCCTCCAAACCGCACACCTTCAAACATATTACTGCTTAAAAACACTTTAGCTCCTTTTTTTGTGTGGTCGAATATCACCCGCAATATATTTGTTGAGCATAAAGGATATACAGTGAGCTCACTCCTACAAGCGTGTGCGGAGCCAAATGCTGCTGATAGAATACGATGAGACCATGACGTGACCAGTGGGCTCTGCAGCATTGCTTACTTAATAGCAACTCACTAAAGAGTTACTAATATTTGCAATACTTAAAATTTTTATGAGCATCATCTTTTGGCCTTCAGGGGATGCGGTCCTAACCATGGTGCTTTCACTCAGACATCCAGCAGGATGAGAGAGGGGACCACAGATGTTCAGTCACTGCCTTGTGTAGCATCTTATGGAGGATGTCAAAGAGCTTTATGTAGTTAGAGGTATCTGTGGAGTTCACAGTCAAAGAGATGGAACTACCGTGGTTATTGTTTGCTGCATACTATAGTCAAAATTCTAAGAACATTAAATAGACACAAAGTGTAACAATCAAATATATCCTGTTATTATTATGAAAAACCCACTGTAGAACTAAGTTTTAAAATTTCATTTTCTTCTCAAAGACAAAACTTGGCCTTCTCTACAATGTGTATGGGTGTATTGTACCTAATTTTTAAAGCATATGTGAATGCTGACGTCTCTTCTAATACCCATACCACGAAACACTGCCCTTGACAAATCTAGCTAGGAGAAAACTCAGGATGGTCATCACACTGGCAGTCGTTGTGTCAATCTAGAACTTTTATGGAGAGGGAATTAAAAAAAAACACAGGTAAATAGAAAGAAAAGGCATCTAATTTCACCTAGAATTTAAATGTTACCAAGATTGAATCAACCAGCCCAAGTCTCCAATTAACACTGAAATCAAGACACCAACCAAAAAAAAATATTTACTCAACTCTGTCTTGAATTTTTTCAAGAAAAATCAGTACACAGCTTCCAGTTATAAGCTGCCAATTCCATCTTATCTCTAGCCTGGTCTTCTCTAACCTGGTCCTCCCTAACCTGGTCCTCCCTAACTGGTTCCTCTCTAACTGGCTCTTCTCTGACTCATCCCTCCCTAACCTGTTCCTCTCTAACCTAACACTCTGTCACCTGCTCCTCTCTGACCTGGTCCTCCCTGATCCCTTCCTTTCTAAACCGCTCCTCCCTAACCAACTCCTCTTGCACTGACTTCTCTCTTGACCTTTCCTTTGGAAAAGCAGATGAAATGGGAAATAACCACTTACTGCCACTCATATCATCTCTCTGAAATGTATTTTGGCTTGTGACCTTTAAATTATGGGGTAAATAGAATGAATCACATCTCTCGTTATAGTCCTGATCTCTGGGTCAAGATATGTTTGCTTTTCATCTGTATGAAAATGCTTTAGGCTACTGCTGCCACCGAATAGGTGAAGTCAGGTGAAGAATGGGCAGCTGCCAATTCAGTCAGGCCGGGGCTGAAAGGCTAATCTGAAAGGAAAGTTAAAAAGGAATAGCATCCTTGGGAGAAGTGGTAATTGCAGGCTGTGTCTTCTCTCCCCGCTACGCAGAAGGGTGCAAGAACATTGCCAGCAAACCTAGACCTTGAGGGAAGGACATCAGCACGAGGACACAATGCAGGAATTGCACTGTGTGAAGGTGGCCATGAGACTAGGGTTTGAAATAGGATAAAGTGCCTCAGCCCCGCCCCCTGGCATCTCTCCCACTAAACAGGGATGCTCTGTAAATACCAATGTGACACTGGAAATAATGTCCCCCAGGAAAACATCACAACACTTGTGAAATTTCCACCATCAAGCTGGTTTATTTAATAAATTGAGTTATATCCTTACTTCCAGAGAGATTAATGTTTCTCAAGTTCTAATGGTATTTAGACAAATCTGAAAGTTAGAATTCCGGACACGGTTATTTTTTTCTTAAAATCAGAATTGTATAATGCTTTCCCATGAACTCCCCACATGATTCAGTGCCTTAGTCGTCACTGACAGGGAAAGCACACCTGGGTCAATGGGAAAGGCAACTGCCTGATTACAACTGCTTGAAACCGAGAATACTCTGGGTCATGTGGCGCTGCTTCTCTTGGCTGTAGATATTGATGAATGTGGGACTGGGAGGCACAGCTGTGCCAATGACACCATTTGCTTCAACCTGGACGGTGGGTACGATTGCCGGTGCCCCCATGGGAAGAACTGCACGGGAGACTGTGTGCATGATGGAAAAGTCAAGCACAACGGCCAGATCTGGGTGCTGGAAAACGACAGGTGCTCTGTGTGCTCCTGCCAGGTAGGTAGAAACAAAACACCCTGCTCGGACTGCGGTGCTCACACATCTTAAGTGTGTAGGTTGACAGGGACTGGCAAACCCACACAACTGTTTAATCACAACCACAGTCATTATAGCTGAACATTTTCATTAACCCAAATGTTGTCCTTCCTAGATAGCCCTCCCCCTCCCTCTTCCCCTCACCACCCCACCCCCTCCCCGAGCCAGGCCAGCTCTGCTCCCAGCTAAATAATAGCTAGAATTACATTCTCATTTTATAGAGTGGACCCAAACAGGGCATGTATGGTCTTTGTGCTTCTTTCTGCCCCACATAGTTTTCCACAATCATTTGTATTATTACGTGTATCTATTTTTCTTTTTGTTATTGAACAATATCCCTTTGTACCATTTGTCACAATGTATTTACCTACATTAATAACATCTTATTACTGTATTAATTTTTTCTTAGTCATAATATTATGTTTGAATGAAAGAATAAATGAGTCAGAATAGATAAGCCTTCACCCAAGAGTGGAAAATCTCTGTTTGGATAAATGTAATATTAGGCGTTCGTTCCTTTGTGTTTACTTAGTTAATGATGGGTATGTAAATTACAGTTAAATGCATAGTCTATGTACAAAATAGTCAACTATTATGAATGAAATTGATATTTGTACTAAAACATAATACCTAATTATTACAAAAATTTGGCCATTTTTGAGGTTTATTAACTTGCTGTAAAGCACTATAATGACACATCTTGCTTTAATACACCAAAAAACAGAATGCCGTTAGTAACCAAATTGCATTATAATAGTCAAATATATGAATATTATATTTATATAGACATATATTCAAATTTTATACATATTTTTTTTCTGAGAAGTCAAGGGGTGTGGTATAACACTCTCTTCCCCTTTAACAAACACAGACTGGATTTGTTATGTGTCGACGGATGGTCTGTGACTGCGAAAACCCCACAGTTGACCTTTCCTGCTGCCCTGAGTGTGATCCAAGGCTGAGCAGCCAGTGCCTGCATCAAAATGGGGAAACCGTGTACAACAGTGGTGACACCTGGGTCCAGGATTGCCGTCAGTGCCGCTGCTTGGTAAGTTAAACAGGAAAGCATCTCCTTCCACCCACCCCCAGCAAGCAACAGGCTCAGATGTTGGCAGTTGCAGATGCAGAGCCTGGGTGGAGTACTGGAGAGAGAAACCCAAAGGCAGCCTCTGCAGCCATGGTTCTCAACCTGTGGGTCGTGACCCCTGAAAGGTCAAACAAGTTGTTTACAGGGTCACATATCAGATTTCCTGCATATCAAATATTTACATTATGATTCATAGCAGTAGCAAAATTGCAGTTATGAAATAGCAATGAAGTAATTTTATAATTGGGAGTCACCACAACATGAGGAACTGTATTAAAGGGTCGCAGCATTAGGAAGGCTGAGAACCACTGCTCTGGAAAGCTGGAGGGCCCACACTGTATATGTCTTCTCTGAGAACGAGACCTCTTGAAGTTTTCCTTTAGCCTAAGCTGAGAAAGGCCTCCTGTGCTTTTATTCCATCCATCACATGCTTAAAGATAATTATGAACTATGCATTCATGAAAAAAAAAATCAGTCTCTCCCAGGTAAATCTGTTAACCAATCTCTGCTAATTCCTCGAACTTAAAACAAAACAAAGATAACACACCGGCACTGGGGAATGGTCTAATGGTTAAAGTGCATGCCCCGTATGTGTGAGGAGCACAGCTCAGATGCCCAGAACCCAAGTAAACGCCAGGTGGCCATGGCGGCCTTCAGTCGTTCCAGCAGTGGCAGGCAGAGACAGAGGAGCCCACAGCAGGCTTGCCGGAAAGAGCAGTTCTACCGATGAGTCTGCATCTGAGAGGAAGGTGGAAGGTGAAGCAAGGATAATCCGTGCCATCAATCTTAGGCCCCTAATGGTCATCTGCACACGCACACATTCACATACATGCAGAAAACATGTATGCATACACACATCTACCCATGCATGTGTTGTAAAATGAAAAAAAGAGAAGGAAACACTCCTTCTTGCTAAAGCCTGTTTTCGTCTGCAGTTCCTGTATTGTACGGTCCCACGCTCCACGACTGCGTGATGAATACTTATTAGAACTGGATGTTTGTCCATGTTTGTGAAACTCCCCAGAAATGATGAGTAAAGAAGAAAAGATTAGAGTCAAAAAAAAAAATTACCAACATTTTCGAATTGACTACATGTCTTGCTCTTTCCTGGTGGTGTAAATTAAAAGGGACATATCTACATGTGTCTTCATGGTAGAAAAGTGTCACAGGAAAGACACGTTTGAAGTCGTGGCCAGGCCCCTCCCTGTTTGTGTGCAGACATTTTTAGAGGCCCTGCTTTTGCATCACTGCCTCTTTGTCCTTTCAACCCAGAAATCAATCGCGAGAACAAGGTCGGTTTCTGTGCCCAAAGGCTGCTTTCATCCCTGAAACCTTGAGATTTAAAACCAAGAAGAAAATAGCCAACAGGGGCGAGCTGTTGTTTTGTTTTTAAAGGTCCAACTCACAGTTTCCCATGTGAAATAAAAGAAGGAAATCAAATTTTATGTTGTTTTATTCCATGCTGTCTATTTGGGGTGGTGTGTTCAAAGCCAGTTATACATTTGAAAAATGTATAACTTAGCAAGGAAACGGCCAAATTCTGTTTGTTGTATTTATTTCCTTTTTTTTTTTTTGAGGGGTTGTAAAGGGATAAACCTTTTTTTAAGATTAATAAATGAGTTAGACGGGGAAATCAAGGCTACCCAAGGATCAGACACCTCATTTAAAGCTCTTCCGCTTTTCCTCTTTGCCCTAGAGAAGATGGAGTTGTTCACATTGTACTGTTAGGGAAATGGTCATTGCTTTTATTTCCACACTGCTCTTGTTTAGTACTCGAAGACTGTTTAACCGTCCATCGCAAAAATGCCCTCATCCAGTGGGACTTGGGTAGATTCTCTGAAGATGCCGGGGCTTTGAAGCTCTATGTATAAAATCACAATCATGTCCTTCCTCTTTGCCTCTCGCCTCTCTTGTTCATTTCCATCGCCTCTTTCCCTCACAGCAAGGAGAAGTTGACTGCTGGCCCCTGGCTTGCCCAGAGGTAGAGTGTGAATTTAGTGTCCTTCCTGAGAATGAGTGCTGCCCACGCTGTGTCACCGATCCATGTCAGGCCGACACCATCCGCAATGACATCACCAAAACCTGCCTGGACGAGGTGAACGTGGTTCGCTTCACTGGGTCTTCCTGGATCAAGCATGGCACCGAGTGTACCCTCTGCCAGTGCAAGGTAAGGCTCTCGGGTGCGGGAACGAGCGCCCTGGCAGGTGCACCCATGCCATGGAGATGCTGCTACACCTGGGTGATGAGCTAGTCACAGCTTGTGTATGTGTCCTGTAAGCAGAGGTGGAAGGAAGGCCAGCTTTGTTAGTACCGCACTGACTGTCTTGTAAACCGGAAATAGGTCTTCCGGGTAAAAGAGCGTATACATGCTGCCGCCACCATGCTCAGTAACAACAACTCAGAGTCCTAGTGTAGCGAGCCATGCCGCCTTCATCACTCTTTTTATAATGGAAGACAATATTATTCCATTGATTTTTATCTAGTTCTTTTATGAGTTCCATAAAATATATTGACAAAGTAGATACATTGCATTTTCTAAAGTGAAAATCAATCTGGCAAAAATGGGCGTTGTTTCTTGGCTGTCGTGGTCAGTTACACCAAATTGAAGACCTTAGGGTCTGATGCTTCTTATATTTTATTCCTACAGTTGGTAAAATCATTATAAAGATTTGACACTTTATTCTGGTAGGAAAACAGCACCATGCTGCTTGTTTCAGTGACTGCCTGCAGTATACACAAAGTAGGCAGCCTGGACTGACTTACTGTGACAAGCTTCGAAACTGGCTTGATTAAGATCCCTACAAAATAGACGTTAGGGTCTGATGCTTCTCATACTTTATTCCTCCAGTTGGCAAAAGTCATTATAAAGATTTTACACTTGATTCTTGTAGGAAAACAGCATTATGCCACTTACTTCAGTAACTGCCTTCAATACATACGAAGTAGGCTGCACGGGCTCACCTTGACTAGGTTCAAGCGTGGCTTGGTTAACATCCCTACAAAATTGAACCTATGCTGTCACTTTGTGCATCCTAGTTGTAACTTGGAGATTAACACTAAAACACAAACAGTGATACTAAAGACTTAATGACGTTTAAAAAGTCAGAGAGAGACGTAAGCTTCCGCTCAGCACTGTTTGTCACTGTCAGCTCTGGCTTTTCAGTGAGCCTTTCCTTTGTCATCCACAGAACTCTTTCATCCATTCATCTGTTCTTGATGATTTCTCACCAGAAAGGCTTGATGTAACAGGACAAAGAAACTCAAAACACCCGAAACCTTGAGCCGTCTGCTAGTCTGCCACACCTCCTTTAAAGCCACGCCCCTAGTTCGTTCAATGAATGCAGTTTGCCAACCAAGATTTTGAGTGAACGTTTTTCTCGTTTTCTGGGTGCGCACCCCAAATTTGAAGAGCGTTTCTAATGCAAGCTACTAATAATGCATGTGCTGTGTGGCTTTGTGTTTGATCGGAGTATATTCAAGCATGTACATGTCAGTATTATAGCACTGGTGTCCAACAGAATTTTATTTTGGCATCTGACTACCAAATCATAATGACTCCTCTTACTCCTTTGAATTGTTACATTGTTGTTCTGCACATCGACAATAAAAATACCTAACAGGTAGTCGGGTAAAGGTCACATCAAGCAGAGCTGTGCAGGAAACAACGATGCTTTGAAGGGTTATTCCCTGTCACCCAGTGCCCTGTAAACGACATTGCACTCTTGACTCTTGGTAAGAATGTCTTCCAGAGGGTGTATCTTGATGCTGAATTCCTATTTTCTTTCGTGAGTACCGATTCTTAGAAATTACCGCCTTATAGTAAATGTGCGTTATGAGATTATGTTCATTTTTACCAAATTAACCCAAGATACTAACTTGTGTTATCTAATGTGTTATTTTACAATAACACATTATTTAATAACAGTATTATTACAATAACACATTATTATGCCGCACATGTAAATAAGCTTTGGACAGAGCAGTGGAAGGAAGCGCTGTCCACAGGGACGCACTGTCCACAGGGACGCGCTGTCCACAG
>JANHMN010000012.1:8192538-8210155 GCA_030674055.1 Rhabdomys pumilio
GCGCTGTCCACAGGGACGCACTGTCCACAGGGACGCGCTGTCCACAGGGACGCGTTGTCCACAGGGACGCGTTGTCCACAGGGACCCGTCCTGAGCACTGTTTCTGCCCACTCCCTCTTGTCTCCCTTGCTTAGAGCGGTTTCTTCTACTTATTAGAAACTAACACAGTTGAATGGGCTCCATTTGATTCTTCTATAATATTCTTCTATAATTTAATTCGCTTCTATAATGTCAACTACTCAATAATCTAAAGGCTTAAAAGCAATGCGGGGCTTGTGTTTATCTCAGGGGTGTGGCCTGTGGACTCAGTCATTCCTGGAAGCGCATGCGTAGTAGCTTATTGTCTGTCTCCAGTTACGTTGTGGGCCTTTAATCGAGTTAAATACTTTACAATTCAGATCCTCATTGCACTAACCATTTTTTGTCATTGCCTGGCAGCCTCCTGTGGCTACTGACTGCCGTGTTAGATGACATATGTGGACAACGATATTTTTTTCCTTGGAAGCAGGGTCTCTCGTATCTCAGGCTGTTATCAAACTTGATTTGTAACAGACAGAATGGCCTTAAACTTCTGGTTCTTCTGTCTCTCCCTCTCACTGACTGCCATGCACCACCATACCTGGTCTTTGTAGTGCTGGGCACAAATCCCAGCTTCGTGCTAGACAAGCTCTCTGGTAATTCAGTCACATGCTCAACACACGCAGAGAACATTTCTATCACTACAGAATGCAGTGTGAGAAAAGCTAGCCTACAGTCTGAGAAGTCAGACTTCCTGGGAGCGATTTTGATAGGTGACAGGGGGCACCTGCCTTTGTTTCTTCTGTACTCAGCTCCTCAAAAAGTGGAAACACTAAACTCTGGCAATGACTACTTGAACTATACCACTGAAGGGTTGCTGTAAGAATTAATTGAGAAGATTCACACAGAAAAATTTATAGGTTGCTCAGCACCTTCAGAGTATGTAAGCAATAAATATCAGTTATGCTGTAGAATGGCATTGATACAGTCATACCAGAAATAAAGGCACTGCTCTAACTGTGATGGACACAGGAAGACGGTACAGAGGCAAGAGGCCGGACAGCTTGTAAACCACTGATCTACAGAGAAACCAGTGTCCCTTAGTAAGACAGATCTGGGCAGTAGAAATGGCCTGAGAGAAGCATTAATATATTCCCTCTTGTCTTTTAAAAATGTGTATATGTGTTATATGCACATGTGTATGTTATATGCACACATATGCGGGTCTGCATGCCTGTGCACATACGTAAGAGCAGACACTAAAGGAAAACACTGAGGGTTCTGCTCTATCACTCTCTGCCTTGTTCTCTTGAGACAGGTTCTTACACTGAACCTGGAGCTAGGCCGGTGGACAGCAAGCTGCTGTCTCTACCCTACCACACACAACAGCCCTGAGTTATAGGTGCATGTGGCCAAGCCCTGTTCCTTAAGTGGTGATGGGGATTTGAACTCAGGTGCTCATGGTTGCACACAACAACTCTCACCCACAGAACTGTTTCACCTCCCTTCTTCGTTTATCTTTCTGGAATCATGATCAGATTTACTTTTCTAAAGATCCAGGAGGCATCCTCTACTCAGAAGTTAACTGTGAGAATTGGAAGTATATTACCCTTTCCTAAATCTCAGAGAGTCAGAGATTTCAGAGCTTGAAGCAATGGAACAAGCTGACTAGGTGAAGGTTCTTTTGCTTGAGCAAATCTTCCCCGAGCTGAGACATTTGGATTGGGCAGCAGGGCCCTTTAACTAGGTGCGTAAGGAGGCCAAATAGCGGAGAGCTGGTTTTAACACTGAAGCTTCTGACTTTCTAAACATTACCTTCATCAAACGGAAACTTAGACCTTGAAAGAGTGAAAGTGAGCTTCTGCGTTAGCATTTGACAGACAGAAAGTAAATCCCACATTGCAATGTTGTGTGTATTTGAATTTTAGACAGATTAGAAATATATGCAAATTAATAAAACACTCATTACCCCACAAATACATCAGAAGGAGTAGAGTTCTCTAAAAATCATAGCTATTGACATAGGAGAAGAAATCATTCAATGTTTAAATAATTTAAATGTAAACTCTCATAAGTCATTCTTTCCATATTTTCCAAGGCTGACAGAAATGTGCCCAAGTTTCTACCCTTGTGCACTATTGATGTCCATGAACAAAGCACAGCAGTTATGCATTACCCGATCCAGGATCTTTACGATCTAACCTAAAGACACAATGTACAACATAAGCCAGCTCTGTGCACAGACGAGTTGAGTTCAATATGAAAGCGACAACCATGGCTACTCAGCACAACCACGGCAGAGGAGCAGCAAGGCCTTGAGGGAGCTCACTGAGCCTTGTGGTGACACAACAGCTCCTTGTTGTAGCAGTTCCAAACAACATACGGTTACTGGTGCTGGTAGGCTGTAATTCAGTGAGCCTCTTTTATTTTAATGTTTACTAAGAAAACATATATTCTGATGAAGCCCATGGTCAGGCAAATAGTGTTGTGAGTTTGATAAAACAGAAGGCATAACATATCCAGTGCTATCTTTGTGTTCACATTCAAGTGTATTTATTTCTCATTGTCCATCTAAACTCTATTTCTTCATAATTTGTTCATGTTCCATCATGGATGGAATCACAGAGTACCTGTGCTTTTATGATTTCTGTAGAGTCGGCCATTTATTCTTGCGGGTATTCATTGCTGACTTGAAGTTAATTCTGTCTGATATTGGTAGTCACAAAGTATGACACCAGCAGTCAGGAATCTGAGAGGAGAAGTGCGGCTTGAGACCACCCTGTGGTCCGCGGTATAGCTTTGTCTCTAAAACTACAAATTACAGATAGATAGATAGATAGATAGATAGATAGATAGATAGATAGATAACAGATAATAGATATTATTGATAGATAGTAGATGATAGTAGATATGACAGATTAGATAGCTAGCCAGATAGATAATAGATAATAGATATTATTGATAGATAGTAGATGATAGTAGATATATCAGATTAGATAGGTAGATAGATAGATAGATAAGATATGATTAATAGATGATGGATAGGTGGATAGATGACATATACACATATATTTTATAGTGCTAGAGATCAAATCCATTGCACTATATTCTAACCCCTGGTTTAAAATTCAAAGTAAATTTTTAATCAATAAAGACAATGGGTCTTTAGTCCCTACACATTCAGGGCCATTTTTTTACAATAATGGGAAACAACTCTTTTTTGTCAGTAATTCATTTATTACTTATGTTCCTGTTGGTCCATTCCTGCCTTTCATTTTATTAGCCTTTTAAATTTTATCTTATTTTGGGAAGGGGCAGCAAAATGACTTAATATATAAAGGCACTTGCCACCACGTCTGATGGTCTGATATATTCCTGGGACCCACATAGTGAAAACAGAGCCCATTATCACAAGATGTCTTCTGGCCAGTATGTGCACATCATGTACATGTGTGCCCTCCCACACTGACCAATAAATGCAATAAAACATTTCTCCTTTATTTTAAGCTACAATTGATAGTATCTATTTTTCTAGAGATTTTAATGTGTATTAATTCATTACACTACTTAGCATCATACTAGTCATTAAAATATAATAATGTTGTAATGATATAACTTATCATAATCCTATTTGTACACACTGATCATATACAATATGCTTGTTAGCACTCTACCTATAATTCCATATCCTTGTTTTTGTCTAATCACCCATTTTTAAGACAAATAAAGGAATAAAACAATATTTTTACATTTGTTCAAATACTTAGCATTTCTATTGCTCTTCATCTCCTACATGGATACATGGAGCCATCTACGCCTGTCTCCATCTGGTCATTCTACTGTAGCCTACATAACTCGCTTTTGTCTCTTGCATATTGTGTGTTGAGGAAAGTCTGTATCATAGACCTCTAGAAAGAAACTGTCTCAACTTGCATTTATCTGAAAATATTTCTGAAAGATGTGTCAGTGGGCATAAAGTTCAGTCTGACAGATGTGTTCCAGGGAGTGCTCGTTGTTTTTGTGTTTCTATCATGTCTGATTGAGCCGTCATTTGAACTTTTGTTCTTCTGTGCATAGCGTTTCTCTCCCCTGCCTCTTATCTCCTCCAAGACACTATGATAGCAGTTTGCTTATGGTGTTTCTAGGGATGTGTGTATGTGCATGTGTTGTGTGTGTGTGTATGTGCATGTGTTGTGTGTGTGTGTGTGTGCATGTGGTGTGTGCATGTGCACGCACTAAGATATTTAAATACCTGTTCCACTTTCCTAGTCTTCTAGGATTCCAGTTACACTCTATTCAGATGGCTCCATGGCCCTGAGGTAAAGCTCTGTTTCGATGCAGTCTTTCTGTTTTATAAATGGATCGTTTCTGCTGTGCTCTCTTCATAAGTTACTGGCTCCTGCTGTCTCTAACCTGCTCAATATAGCTACTGAATTCTTCACTTCAGATATCACTTCTTTCATTCCTGAATTTCCACAAAATTCTTTATATTTTAGTTTCTCTGATCCTTGCCATCTGTCCATATATCCTGGTTTGTCTGTCTGTCTGAGACTGAGTCTTACTATGTAGACCAGGCCAGCTTTGAACTCCCAGTGATCCACCTACCTCTTCCTCCCAAGTGCTGAGATTAAAGGTATGCACCACCATGCTGGGCTTCTCAGTTGATTCTGGTCACCCTTTAAAGCACATCTTTAAAAGTATCTGTAGTACGTTTAGTCTTCATCTGAGACTTACTTCTGAGTCACTTTGGAATCATTGCCAACCACCGCTTCTCTCTTCACTAGGACTGATCTGTTCTTCTCTCAGGTTATAATCTGTTAGTGTAATATACAGGATTTTGTGTTGTATAGATACTAAGTCTATTGGAATCCTCTGAAAACCCTTTGTTCTAGCAGGCAGTCAGGTAATGTCCAATCACCTCATACTTGGGGGAGCTCGGCTTTCTGCCTTTTAGAAATGTATCTTTTGTATCTTTTCCAATATCATTTTAGATCGAGGGTGAATTTTGTAAGGTTGAGACAGTATTTTACCCGTCATCATGCTCCTTTTAGACTTTGGGTGTAAGTTTTGCGTTATCATTCCTTTGTGTCTCAGCCAAGCACAGATTTTGAACAGTGGTCTTCAGCCTCTGAAATGTCTCCTCATCTCACACTCCAACACTCCAGCTGAGGCTCTCTGCTTCCTTCATTCTCCCATGAGACCTTAAGTAGTTTCCCTTCAATCTTAAGCCCACCTCCTAGCTCCCACACTGTCTTGACTTCTCCAGACTTCTGCTTGAGGTACAGTCATGTGTGACTGCCAGACTAGGGGGTACCTTAGAGTCAGTCCCAAGTAAAAGAAAATCACAGAGTACATTCCTATTGTTTTAAGGTTGAACCCAGACCCAGTGAAAGCCTGCCAGTCATGATGGCTTCCAGTAATCTTTATATGTTTTCCAGATGTCATGGATGTTAATTTATAGGATAAATTCTGCCATCGCTGAATCCAGAACCACATGTGATGTTTCATTAAGTTTTAAAGTGTGAAATAAATAACTTCCCAATATTGAAACTATAATACAGTTTGTAGAGCATTTTCCTACAGCAAGGTAGCATACAAATAGGAACAAAGAAAAACATACCAAGAGGATGTTGGAAAATATGTCCTTTCTGGAGCAGGGGAGCAACAGTGCTGGCTTTCTCTCACAGAGCCCTGATGTCAGTTGTACCCAGGGAGAGATGCTGCCACAGTTTCTCCACCTTTTGTTTCAAAACCATACAGTTTGAGAAACTGATGTGTATCCTAGCAACAAGGTTATGGATAGAAAACCTCTGCTTCTGAGCACGAGGTTCAAACTGTAAGTGGCACAGCTGGGCTGAGAGAGGATGACGCTCTATCTTGGGGCCAGAACAAGAACTCTGACAAATACCCAGTCAAGGATGAGGTTTTTCTTTTTTTGTTTTTTTTGGTTTTTTTTGTTTTTTGTTTTTTGTTTTTTTTTTTGTTTTTGTTTTTGTTTTTGTTTTTTTTTAACAGGCGACACTCCGCTTTGATGGGGATTGGCTTGCCTCCTTGTTTGAATGCTTCTGCAAAGGCTAGAATAGTAGGACACCTTCTGGGAAAATTGCCTATAACATTTTTTTTTTTTTAATTTTGTCACATATAAAACCCATTCCACCCCTAAAGTCATCTTCTGGGAGGAAACCTGGAAGAGAGCTGAGCGTTAGACACAGATTAACGTGCTTCCATCCCAGGCCTGTCATTTATTAACTGTGATTTTGGACAGGAGTTTAAGCTCCAGTTTCTGAATTAAAAAGTGTGAGTGTCAGCAGTGCTTCCCCTGCAAGAGTGACAGGGTGAAACTGGGAAATGTGTCTAGGACACATGGTAAGATGTCCGACAGAGTACACCCTCCTGATGCGTGAGGAGTTTTACTTCCTGGGCTTGCCATGGCAGTCCCACCAGTTATGGTTGATAAGGGAGAAAAAGAGACAGATGAGGAACCAGAGAGGGAGGGGCTGTACTTCTTTGTAGCTGTACTATTTTGATACTGTAATAAGTAATTTGCACATCTGTTTCTTCCATGCTTCCTCATCCCTGCCATTTCAACTTCACAGTTTCATCAGCTTCCCCAGATTAAATCTCCCACTTACATCAGTTTTTGGAGTTCTTTTATATTTGACATAGATCTTCAAGATTCGGTGCGTGTCTACATCACTGCAAAGCCCTCGTGCAGCCCCTCATGAGAGAGGTCCACTTTTCCTGCCAGTGTCTTTGGTGTCTTCATTGCCTTAACTGTCACCTCTTCAGGAGGTCTACCCCAGACACCAGCCTCGGGAAAGCTCTCTAGTTTATCTCAATACCATTATATCTCCTTTTATTTCATGAAGCTGAAACAGAATGCCTTAAGCTGGACACCTTAGATGGCAGAAATGGATCCCTTGTAGCTCCGGGGACTAAGTCAATTTCAAAGTCCAAGATCAAGGTGCCAGCAGAACTAGAGTCTGATAAGTCGTAATGCCTGCTCTTCATACTCCTCTTCTTACTGTTTTCTCACTTGATGGGAAGGAAGAAGGAGGGATGGAAGGAGAGAGAGAGAGAGAGAGAGAGAGATATGGAGGGAGAGAGAGGGGGAGAGAGAGAGAGAGAGAACGAACCCAAGCTGGCCTTTGTCTTGCTGTGTACCAAGTAGCTGAGGCTGACATTGAACTGCTGACCCTTCTGCATACACCCCCTGAGTACTTGGATTATGGGGGAAGGGGACACACCCTCATACCCTAACTAACTTTCTCTAATTCTTCATCTCCAAACATCTTTACACTGAAGACTACTATGAAAACATGTCAATTTTAAGGATATACAAACATTTTCTCCAAACACACTTCTAGCACTTCCCATACTCTTTATTATATATTTCTGGTACTTGCTGTCTTCTTCCCAACAAACTGCAAATATTGTCGTGTGGTCAATGTGTCTGCATTGCTAATCTAAGCTCACTCAATACACATTTGTGAATAAACAAAGGAGCCAATGTAAAACAAGCAGGTGCCCTAGAGCTATTTAAAAAAAGACAGTGAATCTTGTCAGTGAGCGTGATGGTAGACTCTGTAGTGATCGTCTTAAGAACAATTTAATTACTTAACTTCCAGGACTGCAGAAGTGACAGCATCCTGGATGCGGCTGCTTGCATGTGCGAATCACACTCAGTAAGCATGAGAATCTGCCGATGGTTTGCGCTCACTTCCCACCTTCCTTTCTCTTGTTTTCTCTAGAACGGCCACGTGTGCTGCTCGGTGGATCCACAGTGCCTTCAGGAGCTGTGAAGTCAACTGCCTCGTGGGAGATACCTGTTCAAAGAATGTTTTCTCATTTAGAAAGACCAAAAAATAAATAATAAATAAATAAATAAAAAGTGATATGTGGTCAGCCAAATGCAACTTTGTTAACGGCTGGGCGGACTGATGTCGATTATGAGATTTGTGGAGCCTGAGGAACATCTCTGAGGGAAACTGGATGACAGTTCTGCCTTTATTCCTGGGATCACCTTGCAGAAGAATGGGTGTGGAGCACAGGCTATGACATCCTCACCCCTGGATAAGAAGCCTGAGCCCATTCAGCTCTAGGAAAGCCTCTTGCTCCGCAGGCACAGGACGTGTTCTTCTCTCTCAGACTCTTCCTGAATCAGCGAGGTTCCTCACTGAAAGAGTCGAACGTGAGGCGGTGAGTGAGTTATATTTTCAGAATCCAAGAAGCTGATGCATCTGTACAGTGCACTCCAAAACCTGAAACAAGCTATTGTAATGATAAATAATGCACAGGCATGGTTATGTAACATTTTCTAACAGGAAAAGTCACCCCCCCCCCCAATTTCCTTGTTTACTGCACTTAATACTATTTGGTTGAATTTGTTCAGTAGAAGCTCGTTCTTGTGCAAAATAAAATAACTATTTCTCTTACCTTATGCCATGGGAGTCTGTGTCTTCCTGAGTGTGTCTTGCTTTTTATAGATGGTTTAAAATGTGAACTGATTTTTTAGTTCTGCTGATGACTGATGACAAACACTCACTGTGCTATTTCCATGTTGAAGGATGATTTTCATTTAACTCTATGCCTAAGTCGGGGTCAAGGTGGCCGAATGCCTTTGTCCATCTCTGCACGTTCAGTTTCAGTTTCATGATCACCCCACCACCCCCGGTAGTCTGGATATAGTCTACAGAAAGGGCTAATGGCTTCTCTTTCTTCTGGATTCTCATTTGCCTCCAATCACATTACACTAAGGGACACTAAGAGCATCTGAGGAGAAGGTGAACACTCTGCATTTTTCCCCCCCGCTGGGTGCCTTCCTACCAGATGGTCATTGTGATGAATCCTGCCATTTTGCTGAAGCCTACATCTCTCGATAGGTGGCCTTTTCTACAGTGACCCTCTTTAGGTTCTGAATACATGCTTGCTTCTCTGTCTGAGAGCTGGTAAGACTCGCTGCTGCGTCCTTGAGAGATCACTGCTTCCTTACTTACTGGCTTCCCTGTTTCAACTCACATGCTTATAAATGGTCCCTTTAAACTCTTTAAATAGTCACATTAGACACCATCTGTTTTCTACCAGGATTCTGACATCAAGGGAGGAGTGTGTGAACGTTAGGAATGCCTCCAAGAAGTCCTTCAAATGTTGATATGTATTTTGATATATAAATCTATCTCAGGGTTAGAAGGGGCCATCATATCGCATACTGACTTTATACACTAGAATCCCAGGTAGATGAGAGTCATAGGCAGGCGGATACCACTGAGCAAGTTAACGTCACATGGCTTTGCTCTGTGAGTTGAACTGGTCCGGAAAGGAAACACAAGTTCAATGTGCACTGCACAGAGGTGTTTTTCAGGAATAAAGCTATGAGGTGACAGGTAATGAACACTTGGAGCCACAGTGGTGACAGGGAAGCCACTCTCCCTTACTAACTCATCATTGGTGGAAAAGCCAGCATGAGCCGAGTGAGCGACATGTTCACGTCTAAGAACTGTGGCCTGAGGAATAGGTACATTTAAGGATCTTTCTGTTTCCTGGGTCTGCCACAAATGCCTCTGTCCAGCGTTCTGCTCATATTTAGTTTAAAATATCATCAGAATATAAGATCCCTCTCTTTCTGCCATGCTACTCTGCCAAACAGGAAACTTAGTGTCCAAGAGGGTAGACATTAAGATGAAGGTTTTATGTATTTTTCAATACATATAATTGAGATTCTCTAATGAAATCTGAAACAATTTATTTTGCTTGCTTTCATGAGATTAGCAAATGGGTGTGTGTGTGTGTGTGTGTGTATGTGTGTGTGTGTGTGTGTGTGTGTGTGTGTGTGTGTGTGTGCATGCGCCTGCTATATATCTACGGCTATATTCAATTGGTTATTCATTCATGTCAAGCAAGGCTAGAATACCATATCCTAAGTCATTTTTAAGTCTGCTTGGGGCTATAAGCATGTTGGTGGCTGGCAGACCCCCTGCTTTCCATAGATCACAAGATGAGCAAACACTCACAATACCAAGGACAAGAGAACAGGAGTGCCTTTGAAGGGATGTTAATTCAGCAAATCTGTTGTTCACAGTGATCACCCTCCTAGAGACTTACAAATAGCAGGCCCCAGGGAGATTATTATTTTATCTGCAGAGCCCTGAAAGCAATAATTAACTGTTCCTTAAGAACATCCTCCCTTTAAAACGAGATTGTTAATGCCTTGTTTCTCACTCTGTGATAATTGGAGAAGACGCCATGGTTGAGCTGTTCTGCATTCTGGGAATCTGAGAACAAGTGGCATGCATTGACGCTGAAGGCACCTGGCTCTTTAGAAGGAAGCATTGCTAACATTTCTACCAACACAGTTAGTGCCCTTTCCCTGAGATTAAAAACAGTGCAGACCATGCAGATATAGCTATCTTGTGAGTAACATATATTGAATTGTATCCTTTTCTTCCCATTTTGATGACTATTATGTCACCCTTCACTCTGCTTTCCACACAGGCAAAGGGTCATGGGTTTATTTGGTTTTATGCCATCAGCACCCCCGCCCCTTTCATCTTTCCAAGAAGTTGGACACCTACACTATACTCACGTCGAGAAACTGACGGCCTTTGCTAAAAGAACAGTGCTTCAACACTCTAGAGCAGCAGTCAATACTATAGATCGCTGGAGAACCGAGATTAGTCAGTTGAACAAAGTTTAGGCTACACGCACTGAATAAAAGATGAGCTTCGGCTCACTAAGCATTACCTCATCTAGCCAAGCTCCCTGTTACTGAATTAAGAGCTCCTCTGAAGGGCAGCGGATCCCAAGCATGTGAGTGGTCCCAGATTCATTGATCTAGCTAGTAAGCTTTACAAGCAATGGTTGTTTTCAGAGCAAGACTCGAGTTCTGTTTTTCTAAGTGCAGAACACTCACTGCACAACAGTAAATTCATATCCAAGTGATTCAAGCTGAAGGGATCCTTGGAGGATATAGGGGCTGCCCTGCCTCTGTGTATACTCTGCCCACTGTGTAGCTGGTCCCCCTGTGGTGGGGAGGGTACCTTGTTTGATCCCCACCTTTCAGTATCAGTATGCCATTTTCCATCTTAGAATTCACTGTCTTCCAGCAAGGAGCTGACACCTCTGCAGAGTAAACATCCTTAATAACTCACCTACTGGGGAGAGACTGAGGTAGAATGGCTCTAGAGAGTTCCATACAGGATACCCTGAATAGCTATTGCTTGTTTTCCTTCTGTTTGCCAGGGGGGCTTAAAAAACTCTCCCAAACCTTAGTGTTTGTCCTGAGTTGAGTCATTTTTCATAGACGCATTGCATGACATTCTGAAATTTGTCTTGGGTCCAAATGACAGCAAAATATGTGACTCTCATATGTAAAACGTTGCGTTTAAAGTATGCTGTCCTACCTAAATAGAACACTTGTGGTGTTCAGTGCTTTGGTAAACAGTAAGAAATAAGACTATGACTATGTACAAATTAGGAATGATAGTGTATTTTTAAATAATTTTATATCTCCATAACAATACTACAAGAATAAATACAGAGAAATGTGAAAACAACAAAATTTTAATTTACTTGCAAGATAAAGCATCTTGGTTTACATATATCATATGATGATGTGTGACCCTATGGAGAAAATTGTAACCAAACATTCATTAAGTCTTTTTTAGAGACTTTATGCCAGATATGGGTCTAGGCACTGTGGGGAGGAGGCCTAGTGTGCCATCTTCCCTGCAGCAATATAGAAAAGCATTATAGAAAATCCAGATCTACGGTGAGCAAGTGAGGCTGGACTGTAGCATTCACTTCCTGTCTGCTCATGCAGCACTTCACACAAGAATTTAAGTTGAGACTGTGATTGTAGGCAGGGGAAATAGTACAAATGGGACACTCAGAAACCTCTGAAGTAAAATAATAGCAGAGGAGATACTTGAAAGAGGAGAGATCGAGCTAGCTGCCGGAGGTGAAGAATGGCAAGCTTAGGGGTGTGAATACAGGACACATGCTGAACTGTAGCTTGTACGTGCCTTGTAGAGCAAACAAGATGAATGTTTGCATGTAGAGAATGAGGTCAGAGCAGGGAATTGTGGTCATTCCAGGTTCCTCCAGACTACTGTAGGGGTGTACATGTCAGAGAGCAGTGCCACATTCTGACAGACCACTGTAGCTGCTGTGTGGAGAGCAGGCAGGGTTGGGAAGAGTGTGGGAGTCAGGAGGCGGAGCACATTTATGCTATGATATTTCTGACAAGATATTAATGTTTTGGACTAGGATGATAACAATGTGAGAACCGAAAGGACTTTCACATTCAAGAAGATTCGATTACGTGAAGGACCAGGAGAGAAGACTAAATATCACAAAATGCCACTTTCCATAGCCGTTACAGGAACAACAAAAAGACAGTTCTTCCAAAGGTTTCTATTATAGAAAAACAAAGGACCACAAGTAGCCAAGACAGATTTGAAAGTGACTTATATTTAGGGACAGTGGACACTTGTTCTACCACATACCCAGACTGTCGAAGAAATTAAATGTCACAAATTTTACATGTGTTACATATACATTCATATGTGTGTATAAAATAAACAAATGTTTTGCCTGACACATAACCAAAGAACATATAAATCAACAGCCACGTAAAAGATGCTTGTGTATGTGCTTATACATATGTATGTAGCAAGGCCCCAAAAGCCACGCCGTGGATATACCAAAATCTCACACATGGTGCAGTGAAAGGCATCTAGGATGATTAGTTACAGAAAAACAAAATATATAAAGCATATCCGAATGTTATGCAAGGAAAATCCATGTTGTTGGAAATACTTGTTAGCTGAAATGTCCCATTCGGCTTCACGTGTGTGAACACTTGTTTCCAAATGATGCTGCTGCTTTTCGAGTTAGGTAATGTTTAAGGAGGTAGGGCCCAGCTAGCAGAGGTAGGTCACTATAACCTTTCAAGGTTATAGCCAGCCCTGTTTCTGGTTCTGCACTCTGCACCTGGTCCAGAAGCAGTATGATGGAGTGGTTCCCTACACAGCCACCATCTTGGTCAGAGCTGTGCTAACAGCCTCGACTCCCTGACATGGTAGACTGCACCCCTGACACAAGGAGCAGAAGCAAACCTCTTTCTTGAGTCGTGCCTGTCATGAGTTTTGTCAGAGCAACAACAAAAAGAAATGCAAATGTAGATATGAAAATAGTGTAAGAAAATATTGTAAACCAGTCTTTCTCTTAAAACCATTGTTGAATTCTACCACATGAAACAGACCAAGACTATACATAACGGCGTGTGTGTAGTCACATAAGTTGGTACCTAGAATCAGTCTCCATCTTTATAGACATTTTAAATTCCATCAAAGGTAAGAGCTATAAATCATCCCATAGAGAAGTGAGCAAGAGACATGTATAGATATTAAGAAAAAAATGTTCAATTTCCTACTGAACACAGGAGAACTTACTCGGTCTAGTCAGCAACAGAAAAATGTGCACAACACAGATATCTTGAAATGCAGCTTTTCTCCTTCAAACACCTTTCCCTGTTACAGACGCATTCGTAAATCGTATTTTCTGCAAAACTTTCTTAGACGATGCTATCAAGACTAGACAATGAGGATGTTAAGGACAGCTCGCTCCATATGATCTGACTTGACTTGCTTTATCCCTTGCACAAAGGGTTGAGCATGAAAAGTTCCACCAGCCATAGATACAGTTAATTTCAGTTCAGCCTTTCTGCCAAAGGACATGGTCAACCTCAAGTCAGCCCTGTGTGGTATTTCTTTTCCAGGTACTAAACGATATATTTCTGTGTTAATATAAACTCATTGAAGTCCAGTTGTTCATTCTGCTGTCTGGGAACTGTCCATTTCTGTGCACACTGCCCACATCTACTTGATGTGTTAGGCTCACATGTCCATGGTGTTCTGTTTGTGTAAACCAGACAAAGACTGCTGCACGGTTGGTAGAAGTTCTTTAACACATGTTGACAGGGCTGCCCTCGACCCAGCACCATGGCTTATTTATTAGAATTTTTAAATTTTTCAACTTTGATTTATTGTTGTGTGTGTAATATCATGAGTATGTGAGAAAGATTATATGTGGGCAAGGCATAGACAGGTAGAGGTGTCAGGACAACTTTCATTAATCTATTTTCTCCTTCCCCATGGATTCTGGGACTTGAACTTGGACCTACTAGAAACAATTTTCTTTTAGCTCATTCACTCACATTTCAAACTCACGTTTCTTTAAATTCAGATTATCCTCTCACCAACTCACTGCTCATGCATGTTCTTGAAAGGGGAATTCCACAAATCTACCCTTGAGATTCCGGTTACTCTGAACACTTATCTGAAATCGGTTTCCCTTACATTTTTATCTTCTTGTATGTTGTTTCATACTAATTTTCCTACTCAGGCCATACAAACAAACTCCTCTTTAAATATCCTTCCAGAACTCTCCAGCTTCCTCCAGTTAGTTTGGTCCTCACAAGAGAACTCGACTGTGCTTCCCGAGATGCTCCATTCACAAGCTGTGTTACATCACTTGCAGACTCCAACACTAGGTTCCGAGAGGAGTTTCTTTAGCCAAAGACTTAACCTGGCTTAGAGCCTGATACTGGAATTTAGGACTCATCCACTGGACAGCTCCATCCACACGGGGAAGAAATTTACACTTTCCCCAATCCACCAAACAATCTCTTCTGATAGATTTGAAATTCATAAAGACTGTAAAATGCTAAATAAGAATACATTTAGATTCAAATCATATCCTCCCCAAGTGTGTTTATGAAATCATCCTTCTAGGGGCTTATTCAGCTCCTTGTAAAATCACGTCCTATTCAGTGGCGTGTTACTATTCCATAAAGAATCCAATAGCATGTATTTTCTACTACAAATTGAATTTTTCTAGTAATTTGGGGCTTCATTTGTAGTAAATATGTTTCTAAGCACAGGTCTTTGCACATCATTTCAACAATTCTCACAGAAATTCCAAAGGAGGATATCTTCGCCTTGCTATGAATAAAACAGCTTGATTTTATCTTAGTAATTTGAAACATTTTAACTGCAAAGTTGGGCAGGTAGAAATACAAGTGTTGCCTGTGAGTTCTCACTCTGCACAGATAGGACAGAAGTCAGAGATCATCAAGGGGTAATTAACACAGCAACAGAGCTATTACTGTTAGTTTAGCATGGCACTTGGTGCTTTTTTTTTTTTTAAGCACTGTGCCTAAAATGAATGGTCAGAGGTCATTCTACCACCCTCAGTCTTGAAATGCAATCATCCTGCCTTTGTTAGTGGGAGGACAGTACTTAAGCAATTCTGTCTCAAGCCTTGGAGAAACTCTTGGAATATTGTTCTGACATAAGGACAAGATTCATAGCACCGTAGGAATGAGAATGTACCTCAGATGATGGGAGCCTCTTAGGCAGCTCTCACCCAACTCTTCCTCAAATGAAGATACATTTAGCTCACTTGGGTCTCATGAGGTTCCCTGGGATAGTTACAATGGCAACAGTCATGGTCTCTGGAGATTCTATTGCTTTTTTTCATTATAATAATAATAATAATAATAATAATAATAATAATAATAATAATTATTATTATTATTATTATTATTAAATCTATTTTTACTGTCCAATCATTATCCCTCCTCCTGGTTTGCCCTCTGACTGTTCCTCATCCCATACCTCCTCCCCATCTCCAAGAGAATGTCCCCACCCCCACCCCACCAGATCTTACCATTCCCTGGAGCCTCGGGTCTCTTGAGGGTTAGGTGCATCTTCTCTCACTGAGGCCAGACCAGGCAGTCCTCTGCTGTATGTGTCAGGGGGGGGGGCTCATATCAGCTGGTTTAAGCTGCCTGGTTGGTGGCTCATTGTTTGAGAGGTCTCAGGGGCGGGGGATGGTCCAAGTTAGTTAAGACTGCTGGTCTTTCTATGCCCTCCTCCTCAGCTATTTTCTTCATATATATAAACATAAAAATTCATAGTTGAATCCCATGAGCATAAATTGGCCCAAAGTAAAACAGAGCACATTTTCAAACTTGGTATCCAAATGTAGCTATGCTCTATACAAAACAGAAGAAGCTGGAAAGCTATTCTTGGTCTATGCCTAACTCCCAAAGCTATAGTAAGTCCGGATCAATAATAGGGAAAAAAGTATGTGGATAAAATGTGACACTCCCACTGTCAAAACAGGAGCTTTCCCTAAGTTCTGGTCACATACACTATGACAAGGTACCCTTCAGAGGAAGAGAGGGACAGCTGCCTAATGACCTTCCTTTGCTGTCCTCTGGGGACTACAGCTGGCTTGATACATCTCTGGTGGCTGACTGTCCTATCTCAGACAGCTCTGGTCCTAAGGGAGTCCCAAGAGCTACTGTGAAAGTCTTCGCTTTGTGCTCTGGAAGTTGGAGTCAAGTGATCCTCGCTTTCTATTTGGAGCTAAATTTAGTGTGCTCTGTCCTAAATTCTAATGTTTCTCTAACTTTTCAACCCTACTTTATTCTTTTAATATGCAGGTATACATTTGATGTAACACACACACACACACACAAAGTTATCTTTACATGTCTGCATGTGTGTCTGTGTGAGGTTATGTGCACGTACATATTGTTGCCATTGGGTCCTCCTGAGACAGAAGTTATATGCATTTGTGAACTGTCTGATGCGGATACAAAGACTTGAACTCTGGTCCTCTGTGCGATTGATATGCATGAAAAACCACTGAGCAATCTCTTCAACCCTCATGTTTTAAATATATTCTTATACCTTGGCTTTGGAACATTACATTGCTCTTTCAAACTACTTCCCAAAGAGCAGAGTCTGAATCACTGCATAGAAAGCTGCCTACAGATATCAAATTGGATGACTGCACAGACAATACTTGTTTTTGACGTTTGATTTTTCTGTCCATTCTTGAATGCATGGTGGCGGACCACTGCCTCCCTCATCTCTGTCTTAGAATGCCCTGCTAAATGCAGATAGCATGAATAAGCCTGCAGTACTCATTTTGTTCTGCAATGTCTTCGCAGAGAGCTAGCATCCAATCAACGTATACCTTGCCTACCAAATTATTGCTGACACAGCATCATCAGAAGTATCTTTCCCATGGGACTTTCATTTTGTTTTCCATGAATCACGACCTCCTGTAAATTGGTCTCAAACTTGCTATATAGCTGAGGTGGATCTTGAACTTATGATCTCATTGCCTCTGCCTCCCAAATGCTGCTGGTATTACAGGTATTAACATCATACTCAGTGTATGTGGTGCTGGATATTGACCAGGGCTTTGTTCCTGCTAAACAAACAGTTTACAAAACAAACTACTTCTCCGGCCTCCCAAAATACATCTACTTCTGCAGGTCCCAAAACTGGACAGCTGCTCAGCTCTGATGAGGGCACTCTGAGATAGCATCATATGACAGGAGTGTGTAGAAGACTGTATATAGCAAGAGGGGGAAGAAAGAGACCTAAGGAGAACCAGGCATAGTAATGATTATAGAGTATTCTCTCTCTCTCTCTCTCTCTCTCTCTCTCTCTCTCTCTCTCTCTCTCTCTCTCTGTGTGTGTGTGTGTGTGTGTGTGTGTGTGTGTGTGTGTGTGTGTGT
>JANHMN010000012.1:8210165-8222665 GCA_030674055.1 Rhabdomys pumilio
TGTGTGTGTGTGTGTGTGTGTGTGTGTGTGTGTGTGTGTGTGTGTGTACACATGGAGGCCAAAAGAAAACTTTAGATGCCATTCCTTGGGTCTCTCTCTTTCCTTCACTCCTTCCTCTCCCCCTCCTCCTCTTCCTCCTTCTCAGACCGGGTCCATCACTAGTCTGGAGCTCATCAAGTGATCTACGGTGACCGGTCAGAAAGCCCCAAGGAATCCTGTCCCTACCTCCCCAGCATTGGATTCCAAGTGCCTGCTATGACACCTGGCTTTGTCTTTCTCTTTTGCTGCTTGGGTTCATGGGGGTAAACGCAGGTCTTCCTGCTTGCCAGGCAGGCTTTCCTGGACTGAACTACCTCCCCAGCCCCCGGGGCTTTTTGAAATGTAGACATTGCACATAATATACAACCGTGTGGATGGCCTGAAGAAACTGTAACTACGGAGCATCAAAATAATCCTTAGTGAAGCAGCATGCCGGACAGCAGTGTAGCCCCAAGGAAGCCGTCAAACACTCCAGATGCAGCAAGGAGGATGTGAGATAAGAAAATAAGAGGCTCCCAGAGAATAAAGTCACGGAGGGAGTGGGGGTTATATGGAAAAAAGTCTCCCTCTAAGAGAGCACATGAAGCAGAGCACCAAGGATGTCCCCCTGCCCACAAGGATTATGCTGGCAAGTAAGAACAGTGTTTCTTTATAGCCTTTCTTAATGTGTCCATGTTATGGTAGCTGTCAGGGGTAGATATGAAATTCATAAGTCATAGAACTATGACGAGCTACATTGTCCCAAGCCCCAAGGCTCTGGCCTGAACTTTAGGAGTAAAAAGTAATCCCTGTGTGATGGAGTGAGAAGGAGAAATGAAAATCTGGTCCAGTCACCAGAAAGAGCACAGAATTGAAAAACAAAATGAAAGCCACGGGCATCCAAGTCCCTCTTTCTAGGTCACAGTAAACTTGCATTTCCCAGCCTCCCTTGCTGTGTGATAAGATCATCTCCTTGCATCCTAGTTTAAGAGATGTGAGCAGTGCTGGAGCACAGGAATCCTAGGCACAGCCCATAAACATCCCTCAATGGATAGTTCGAAACCTCTAGAAGGATTCAGTCACCGCACCTCACGTCTGACTTGCCCATCGCCTCTCTTTGTAGAACCCACCAACTAAAAAGCTTGTATAGTGTTTAATGTTCTAAAAATAGGAATCATATACGCAATTTAAATCTGAATACCATACTGTTTTACTGGGACACACCCATCTGTGCTCACATTCATTTATGCATCTGCTACAGCTCTTCAGGGGCAGCACTGAATGGCTGACACAGGAGGTGTGTGTGTGGTGGCCTCTGCTGATCCCACTCTATACTTTACAGGAGTCATAGCTTGGCAACATTGATCATGTGCTTTCACTTTATGTTTTTTCATTTGCTTCATCATATTTTTTAAAAAAAAAAAAAAAGGTAAAAGAGAATTAAGCCTCAACGGGAGAGTGTGGCTTATTTTGCTATCAGGTTAAATGACAGAACCCTGTGTTTCATACAGTGATGTTGCACGTCAGGGGAAGGAACTGCTGATTTTGTGCCAACTTGACACAAGCTAGAGTCATCAGAGAGGAAAGACCCTCAGTTGAGAAAATGCCTCCCTGAGATGCAGCTGTAGGGCATTTTAGCAATTAGTGATCAGTGGGGGAGGGCCCAGCGCATGATGGGCGGTACCATTCCTAAGCTGTTTGTCCTATGTTCTATAAGAAAGCAGACTGAGCAAGCCATGAGGAGCAAGCCAGTTAGCAGCATCCCTCCATGGCCTCTGCATCAACTTATGTTCCTTGTTCCAGCCCTGATTGAGTTCAGGTCCTGACTTCCTTGAGTGATGGATTATAATCTGGAAGGGTAAGACAAATAAGCCCTTCCTTCTCTGTCTTGCTTTTTGGTCATGGTGGTTTTGTCTCAGTGATTGAAACCCTGAACTAAGACAGCAAAATAAGAGTTATGCTTACACTATGATTCATTAGGTGACTACATCACCTTACATATTAAAAGGGACGTGTAGGGGCTGATATGTAGATTAGGTGGTAGAGTGCTAGCCCAGCCTGCATAAAGTCCAGAGTTTAATATGTTCAGTGCCACATAAAATTACACTATACACTAGGGAGGGGAGGGTGGGTGGATAGAGAAGTCAAGATTGTCTTTGCCTACCTAGTAAATTCAAAGTCAGCCCAGATCTCATGAGATGAGGGTGGAAGGATTTGCAAATGTGGTTAAAGATAAGTGATCTTGAAATGGAGAGACTGAGCTGGGGTCACAATGTCATCCCATTGGGCTCTAAAGAAAGGGGCAAAAGCATCAGGGACAGAGGATGAAACGGATGACTCACTGGGCACAAAGGTCAGAGAAAGGCCTTTATTGGCTGGGAATCTTAGGGCAAACAATTCAGAAATCCCTAGACTCTAGGGAAGGCAGAGCAAGCAGCTTCCTGGCTTTAATGAGCATCAAACAAATTCATGTTGCTTATAAATTGGTTCTGATATGCTACATTGGGAATAGAAGCTGGTACAACTTAGTATGCTGATATTCCAAACTAGCTGCTCATGCTAATATTCCCCCAAACCTGGAAAAGTATGTCCAGACAGAAATTCACAACAAACTCTGCCATCAAACTAGGATTCCTTCACAAAAGCTAAAAAAAGACAGATAGACAGACAGACAGATAGACAGACAGACAGACAGACAGACAGACAGACAGACAGACAGACAGACAGAAAGAAAGTAAGATGGAAAGGAAAGAAAGAAAAAAAGAAAACTGAAGGTATAACCTTTAGAAGATTTCAATGAGCTGATCTTCAGCAAAGCAGAAGAAACACTAGTAAAATAGTGTTTGATTGCAACAGCCAAAAGTGTATCAGCATATGCATTATAATTTTTAAAAAATATTTATTTACATGTGTAAATAAATACCTCTGACCTCTGAGACAATCCTATGAAGTTCAAAACACACCTCGTGGAAGCCAGTTCTCTATCAAACTCAGGTCACCGGGCTTAGTGGCAAGGACCTGTCAACCACTGAGTTGTCTTATTGATGAAAATAAAAACCAAAACAAACAAAACAAAAACAAAACATCAAAACCCTAAAATTGAAGCCATTAATTCCTTATGAAAAGAAGTTTCCCCGAGTTCAGGGTATCAATCAATAATCAAACAGGACAAGTGTTGAGTGGCTAGTCTCAGGTCTCCACCTGGGTGGAGGTTAATTCCTCATGTTGTTTATCCAGCTCTTGCTTTGAAGCTAGGAAATCACCCTTGTGGAACAATGATTTTCAAAGATGTAGCGAGAAGATGAATTCAGTGCCATCTGAAATGCAATCTGCTGAGATGTGTTACAAGGGATGACGGTAAAGATACCCTTAGAGGAAAAGAAATGTTAGTTGTACGAATCCATAAGCATGGTGAAAAGGCAAAGGTATTTTTGTTCTGTCAGTCACAGAGATGCCTTTGCAGAAGCACCCAAACTTTTGTAAAGCATGGAGTCTCCCTCTAGATGGACAAAAACTGCTCTATCTCCTCCCTTATGCATTTATTCAATGGGCAGGTTAGGGATTTAGCCAGGGGACCACTCCTAGGAAGGCAGGTTCACCTTAAGATGCGCTGTTCCTGAACAATCCATTCCCCTTAATAGAAGCCCTGTAATCCAAGACACTGTGTGATTTATCTTGTCTTGGTAAAACTAGACTTGGAAGGGCATAAATATTTCATTTTCTTCTTTGTGCTGGCCAGAGCCTAGGCCTGCCTTTAAACTCCCTAACACTTTACCCTTCCCCAATTATTCTCTTGAGCTTCCCTTCCCACTGTGTGCTGCCTGCTGCCAGGAGGCTCACCTCCCTGCTCTCCCCTCCTCCCCAAGCAGCATAGCTCTGATCCCTCCTTCATTGTCTTCTTTCCTTCCAGGCAGCTTGGAAGTTGCAGCTCACCTGTCCTGTGGCTTTTCTTTTCAACTCTAATAAATTGTCCTGGAGCTCCTGTTGGTACATCTGGTCTTAAAGTCTTTTTAATGAGACCACGAACCCCACAGGGAAATCCTGATTTTTCCAGGCAACACAGGATGGCTCTGCTAGGACTCCCCAAACTTTCAGATAACACATTTTGTCTTTTAGTTCCTTAACTGTCATAGAAAGCAAACCCCTTCCTGCATCCCTGGATGGCGTTGCATCCTTCAATACTAAGATGACTGCAATGTGCCAGTGATGGATCTGCCAACTAAACATGACAGCAATGGACCTGAGTATTACCATGTCCATTATACATTTCTCAGAAATACAAACTTGGGTTTTGTGGGGTTATTTTAAACTTTTATTTTTGTTTTATGTGTATATCCTTGCTCCACCTCACCTGACCCTCATATGTGTGTTTGTGCACCATGTGCTTACAGTGCCAGCTTAGGCTAGAAGAGGGCATTGGTTCCCTGAGAACTGCAGTTACAGCCAACTGTGAGTGCTGATGTGGGTGCTGAGAATAGATCCTGGGTCCTCTTCAAGAAAAGCCAGTGCTCTAAAACACTGAGCTATCTCTCCAGCCCCAGAAACTAGGTATTGTGACTTGCCTGATCATATCAATCAATGGCTTAGGATTGTTAATGATTTTTTAGTTAATTTTCCAGCTCGAATACAAAATTCATTTTTTTAAAAGATGAATGGTCCTCAGCCAATATTAGCAAACCATTACTAACTGTCTTTGGAATGTAACGTCTTCTGCAATTAATTTTTAATGAGTGCAACCTAAAGCTTCCAGGCAAACAATCCTAATATGTAAGATTTATTAGATAATTTCTGAGGGAACTAATGTCCCCCAGGTGACAAGGAGCACGGTCTGTTCTGTAAACTCGAAACGAGACAGAAAATCTTCAACCTCACACAGAATGTTTGTTATAATTTTTCTAGATTAAACACTGATTCCAGCAATGTTTGGGAACCCCTAATACAGGATTTGGGAATTCTCCACATTCCAAAATTATTAAATTGAGGAGCTTCCTTCTAATCTGCAATTGGAAGTGACTGGTGTGAATGTAAGGATTTGTAGTAAAACAAGAGTGAACGGTAGAACGGAATGTACGAGTGCCTCTCGAGAGACTCATGTGGTCAATTTAAACTATATGATACAGAGCAGCATCAGCATTTACCAGAATTTATCTCTGTGAAAGAGATTTTTAAAAAGCTAGAACATATCAGGCTGGAGAGATAAAGTATTTTTAAGAAGAGCTGACCCCTTACAGAGACCTAGATTCTAACAAAGTAGTCGGAAGTTACTTTTTCTTTTTTATGGTCTTAGAGATTAAACCCTGGGCCTTAGGCATGCCAGGCAAGCTCTCTGCTGATGGGATACATCCCAGTTAGTCCTGGAAGTTATTTTAAAATACACTTTCCTCCTGGACTACAGTTTTAGAGTGACAAGTCATCAGTGGGAAATTAAAGAGACCATGTCTGTATCTCAAGCTGTTTGTGTTCAACATGGGAAACAAAGTAATAAAACATGAAATATTGGTTGAAAAAAAAATCAATGTTCGCAACCATACTGAAGACCAGAAATAGCCAAAACCAAGCAAAAGGGTACTTTGTATTCTGCTTTACCTTCCAATTTTTCCAGCAAATGCATCTAATTATCTTTAGCTGCAAGAGAGTCTAAGAAGACAAAGCAGAGACCAAATGGGTCAGTCAATGGTCAGTGTGCACCAGCCATTGTCACCTCAAAGTGAGTTTGTAAAAATGCAGAATCAAACTCTGGGATTCAAGAACTGATTTTCCTAACAAACATCCCTTCACTGTAAGAAATTCTCAGGTTTAGAAAACTTGGAAAGCATTGCATCAGTATGAAAAAACAGGGGGGGGGGGGATAGTCTGTCATATTACACATGCACAGGAAGTATTATAAGAGACCCAATTTTAAAGAATAAATCTGAGCCCTACATGTATAATTTAATTGTGTGGCCTGGATTCCACTCCAAATAGAAAAGTGAAATGCTTCTCAGAACCTCTAAGTGATCCCTCACGTACAAGATGGTTTCCCTCCCTGTGTTTTGCCCTCCCTGGTTCCTCGTACAAATGGGACATATCCTGGTAACTGCATTTTATTATAACAGTTTGCCTAGGTCTGTCTCTGGAAATATTTGGAGACAACATCCTATTCAAACCTTGAGACTTATTCTTTACGAGTTTGCAAGAAGAAGAAGAAACAAAAGTATCATTAACTTGACAATTAAAAGAACCTTAACATATGTGCTAACACCTGTTTGAAATCCAGATCCTGCCCCAACTTTATCTCTTGCAAACGTAACATCATAGAAAACTGCAGCTAATTTCCATATATGTCTCTGAAAATGTTCAGAACCAGAATTCCAAATGAAGACTGTTATTCCCAATATTGGATTGATTTCTAGACCAGTCCATGATTGAGTCTAAATAACTGGTCACATTTAATAACAATACAAGAGGCATTATAACTTCTCTTTCTGATTCTCTGTTCCATAAGGTCTTAGAACTTGAGGCAAGGCAGCTTATCCCATCAGGGGTATAGGTAAGCAATAATGGGTTGGGAACTTATGTCCAATACAGCTTCCCAATCACCATTGTCAGGTCACTCAGCAAGCTTACAGGTCAGTATTATTCTTTGTCCTGGCTTCATCATGTCTCACTCATTGATCTGGCAGCCACCATGCTCCTTCAAGCATCCTGCAGAAAAAAATGCAAACATGCCCTCTTCCCTATATTTAATACTTGGTCAGGATCATGCCTTATGCCAATAAGTGGATTCTTCCCTTTCACCTATGCATAAGTATGCCTAGTTGTAGAGCGCCACAGACACTCAGCAGAAAGTTCCTTGGTATCTATTTAAAAAAAGAATAAAATTTAAATAAATTTGTGGCATATAGGGGTATATCTCCTCCCTTTTTATTTTATGAAGATACTGTTTTAAAGTTCCATGGGCCCATTCCACAGTCTCTTGTCCTTGACAATTATAAGGAATCCTCATAATATGGGTAATGTTAAATTGCTGCTAAAGAGTCTGAAAATGGACCCCCAGACAGAGTTATTAAATTAACAGGCTGACAAGCCAAGGACAGGTAAGATTCTGCACAAAGCCTTACTAACCTAAGACAGAAGTGCATTGCTTTTGATAATGCATATTTCATGATGGGTAAGGAAGGCATTCTTGTCAGAATGACCTGAGACAGGCTCAGTCTTGTTAATAAAATAAAAAAAGGGGAGCGGCAGAGAGCCTTTGGGGCTGCTTGGCAAGAAGCTGATATGGGCCAAGGACAAGGAAATGGGCTGCATGGCAGGAATATGACATTGGCTAAGGACAAGGATGTAGGCTTCAGGCAGGACTCTGACATTAGGCTAGAACAAAGAAGTAATTTCAGGTAGGATCTAAATCTTAGGCTAGAACAAAGAAGTAATCTCAGGCAGGAATCTAAATATTAGGCTAGAACAAAGAAATAATTTCAGACAAGAATCTAAATTTCAGGCTAGAACAAGGAAGTAGGCATCAGACATGAAAATGACCTTGGGCTAGGACAGGGAAGTAGTCTCAGATACTTTGGTCATCCTGATAAGCCCTTAGAAACAGAGATCATGGGAGTGTTCATGTAATTGGATTTAATGCCTTGCTTTTTCTTTGACTATTTGTGTTTATTGTCTTGCTGTTCCTTGACTATTTGCATCTATTGTATTGCTAGACCTTCAACCTAGAACTGACCTTAATACATGCATGTAATCAAAATGGTATAAAAGCATAAAGGAGAAAGAGGTATGGGATAGGGGGTTCTAGGGAGAAAAAATGGGGAAAGGGGATGATATCTATATTGTAAATAAATAAAATATCCAATAAAAGAAAGACCAAAAAAAGAAAAGAAAGGAAGGAAGGAAGGAAAGAAAGAAAGAAAGAAGAAAGAAAAAAAGAAAGAAAGAAAGAAAGAAAGAGAGAGAGAGAAAGAAAGAAAGAAAGAAAGGAAGGAAGAAAGAAAGAGAAAACCCAAGATGGATCTCTGGCACCCACACACATACATGAATATGCACAAATGGGAAATCTCTGTCTCTGTCTCTCTGTCTCTGTCTCTGTCTCTGTCTCTGTCTCTCTCTCTCTCTTTCTCTCTCTCTCTCTCTCTCTCATACACACACACACACGTACAAAAACTTTAATTTACTGACTTTAAAATTACATATATTTTTCCCTTTAGACCAGAAACAACTCATTTCAGTTTGTAGTTGAGTAATACTTTCATATTTAAAAATCAGAGGCAAAGTAATCTCAAATAGATATATCTGATTTATAGTTTTAAAAACTCATTTGATTTGAAAATGTAACCTATAAAAAAAAACTGTTATTACATTCAAGTTCAAGTTTAAATGAGTCTAGATTCTATTGACTTTATCCTTTTTAGATTTCAAACTAATTAAAAATTTTCAAAGCATTACTAGTGCTATTAGCTTTTGTTAAGACTTTGTAATGTGTAGTTTAATATTTTTCTTATTTTCAGCCATAGAAATGTGTGACTTCATTACGACAGGACTTTGTTTTCAACGAATTCTCATAGATGTTTCTAATTTGTAGTCTGCATGTTTTCTCTGAATATTTCAAACTACAAAATCCTTTCAGCTACATTTGACAAGGCAGCAAAGGGTCTATTCCACCAGCTGTGTGGATTCTCACAGCTGTTCCCCTGTTCTTGAAGCCTGCATTTCTTGTCACTATTTGCACAGTGCCACTATAAAAGGATTCCCTGGGATCACTGAACCCAGCTGGATCCCGCTTTGTTCTGACAAGACTCAGAAAGAAACCCACAGTGCTCTGGACCATATGTTTTCTTATTTTATGGCCACCGGGCCACTATTTTAGGGCTCTTATGTTCTAGAACAGCTTCCTCCTTAATTAGCTATAAAATAATAAAAGGTCACTTTTGCAGTAAAAGTTACAAGTTAAAGATCCTTTACCATGCTTCAGATACTTAAATATATCTGTAATAAGTACAGGAAGGGAATGCTGGTTTTATAAGCTAGGGCATCTAAGAGAGTCTCACTTCACAGTCAGGGTTCAGCTACACGAGGCAGTAGGCATATCATTCCAAGTCCACACAGTGCTCTGGTGCTGGAAAGCCCTTCCTTCAGTGAGTACTTCTAGAACAGTTTTTATCATCAGAGTATGCATCTCCTCCCCAGGAATGTTAGTTGGGAGGTAATGGAAAGGAGTTTTGTTATTTGTTTGTTTTTAAGTAAAGAACACGACTTCATATTCAAATAAACTCTACATTAAAACTGAGGGAAAAAACCCATAGACAAATAAAAAAAATTCTTTCATATTGATGCTTTTTTGTCTCCTCGACTTTTTCTTCACTAAGATATACTAAGAGGGTGAACTCTGTTTAACTTTTGTCCCATTCAGCCCTGAATCCCACACCAAGTTGAAACTTTGCCTGTGGAAGAAAAAAAAAAAAAAAACAAAACAAACAACAACAAAATGGCTCTGAAATCTGGTTTTCTCTTCCATCCCCACTGTTAGACAGGAGTTCATGGTAATCTCTTGGATGTCTGTTAGCTAAAAGCCTCCATCTTTTCTCTTTAAACTCATCACAGGGAAAACTTGAGAAAGCCCAAGCATTTTGCTTTTTGAAATGAATGAGAGATTCAAGCCACTTGTTCAGAATCAGGTTAGCCCCATTCCTGAGCAGCAGAAAGCCCCAAGCCAAGTTACTTCATTGCAGCTTGCTGGGCCTTCCCTGCCCTCCCAGGCCTCACTGCATGAGTAATAAGCCTTCCTGTGCCCTCTGGGTCATCAGCACGCTCCAAGTCTGAACCAAGTTCATGAGGGAGAGAGGGAACATCTTCCTTGTGTACTGTGGCCACACAACAGGCTATCATCCTGGCTAAACTACCATCACACCCACTGGGCTAGCCCAAGATCCTTCTGTGCATTTGATCTCCTGTCTTTCTCTCCTGTAACTTTTGTTTATTATACAAGGAAGCAAAGGTGAATTTATTTTTGAGTGTAAGTTGGATATGTCACTCCGCTATTCAAAATCTTAAAGTGTACTAATTCAGAGTAAGAGGCAAAGCCACCTATGGATTACAAGGTTTTTCTGGCATCTCTTGTTCCACAATATTTTAACCTCACCCACCCCTTCATTCTCACCTCATTACTGCTTCACCCCAGGGTGGGGTGTGGGTGTGTGAATACAGGCATATATGCATGTCTGTGGACATAGATGTGAGGGCCATAGGTCAACATCAGGTGACTTTTTCTATTGCTCACCACCTTAATTTTGAGACAGTGTTTCCCTGGCCCTGGGGGATTTCAGCAGAATTTAGGAGAGCCATTCAGAAAGCCTGCAGGGTGAGCCTGCCCCTCTCCTGCACACAGCACTGGGGCTACCTGTATGTGCTCAGGTTTTATGTGGGTACCAGGGCTCTGAGTTCAGGTCCTTCCTTGTTGAGCATGCAAAATGGATTCTTCCTCATTTTCACTCATGCCTTCTACCTTATTTATTTCTCTGGGTGTCTTAATGATACCTTTCTGATTTTTTCCACGTTTCTGCTCAAAATTTATCATATAAACTCTGATGGCCTATGTTAAGGTAGTTAACATTCTCTAACATTTTCAAATCAATTCCCCTTAATTCTTTCTTTAGAACACTGTTCGTCCCTGAACATAATTATCATTTTATTGCTTGTTGTCAGATTTCAGCTAGACATTAGCTTCCCTGATGCCAGCAACATCATTTTCTTCACTGATGCAGCCCCAGCACATGCCGCGCAGGATGGTTTCACTTAATATTTGTCAAAGAATATACACACATGTATGCATGTGCTCATGCAAAAAATACATAGAGGCAAATGTACAAATATGTACCCCAAATATAATGCATATTTGTACATACAAGCACATTTGAACACACATAATTGTGCATGCACATGCATAAATGTTCATGGGCAAAAGTACACATAAAAATGAGCATATATACATGTAAATATACATGTATACACAGTTAAATATGGGCACACAGTCATATGTATCACATGCACATGTGAGCAAGGCAAACATATATACACAGCAATTCACTGATGCAGGTGCTTATACACAAAAGCATATGCACACATATAAAACATGTAGACATGCATATGAATAGACACACTAACACATGCACACATGCCAGCATGTAAATATACCATGCAGGTGCCAAGAGTGTATAACATATATGTACATACAAAGTCCACATATACACACATGAATAAATATGCACCATTGAACATGAATATGCCCACACGTGAATATATAAGCATACATATGCAATATAGCATACACACAGACACAGACATGCATGTGCATGTACATACATATGCTTACAGGCACACATATGCATGGTTGCATATACCACATTGTGTACATATGTGTGCACAGAAGCCTGTTCGGGTATATACACATACACACATGCATGAATACACATACCCACACATGCACCTATACAATGCAACATACACATGCATGTGTACACACACACACACACACACACACACACACACACACACGCACTCAGCAGCATAGTTTAAAAACCAAGCTACTTTGTTAACTAAACTGGGTTACTAATCGCTTCTTCTCTGGATAAACACACAGACAGGTAAAGAGAATGTTGCTGGGCTCCTCTGGTTTGTTCCTCATCCCTATTCTTCCTGGGCAAACAGAGTTTCAGCCACATGGAAGGGGAACACTGAACAGAACTTTGTTTTGCCTTCTGACCTTGTTCTGGATATAACTTTTGATATCTAAGAATTCCACTTTGCCTATTGTTTCTTCACAGAACATAGTCTTGTTTACACCTAGGGCTGCATATGGGCTTTACCTATGAGCAGATGGAGAAGCTGGAGTCAATGGGCCTGACTGCATTAGCCTGGATCAGAAAGGTGATCATTAAATATGGTAATTCTGCTTCACACCTTCTGAATTCTTCCTCTCGGTCCTTTGGTTTCTGCCTTGTCATTACACTGCCAGGGCATTGTGTAAGACTCTGCAGTTTGTCTTAACTTTTTATCCCACTGGGTTGAATCAATGTGGCAGATTTGGGAAGACAGCCAGAGCTCTGTGTTGGCATTTGCTCCAAAGAGATGCCCACTTACTGAAGGCTCAGTAGAGAATACAAACTTCATACCTCACATCAAGCGAGTTAGCTCCTATAGAACCTGCAGGAAGCAGCTGGCTCCCAAGAACCCTTGCGCCAGCAGCCTCCCAAGAACCCCTGTGCTTGTCACATTTTCATCTTTCATGTCTTTTTGTTGTTAAATTATAACTTCAATCTAAGCTATTCTTGTATGCAAGGGTGGAAATATGTGTGATGCTCTGACTCGCAGAAGCCACAGAGGTATGCTGGTATTGCTTTGCAGCAATTCTAGCTCTAAGCATGAAGTAAAATCTTGAGGTTTTTCTCGCCTGCATTTAAATTAGTGCCTTTGAATTCTTTATGAAAATATGCTGTAGTTAT
>JANHMN010000012.1:8227665-8238096 GCA_030674055.1 Rhabdomys pumilio
CTGTGGCCATGGCAACAATGGTAACAAATGAATATCCCATACATTAGACTGACAACCTTGATCTAGAGACAGGATGCCTTTGTTTAACAAAAGTACCATCCATGTACTGGTAATATGAGTACTGGAACAATATTTTGTTTCTACATTTTCTTATGTCCAAGATCAAATCTCCAGTAGATTCTATACCTAGTGCAGGCTTGCTTTGTGTCCACACATGACAGAATGCCAAGTGGTCTCCCTGAGCCTCCCTTATAAGGGCTAATCCCACTCAAGAGAGCAGAGACCTGAGACTAATCCCTCAATGACAACATACCCTGATGCTCTTTGTAAGTTAGGTTCTAACGTATAAATTTTTTTGGGAAAAAAATCAACACAAAGTAACACCTGTCTGCATCTTTTTGTCCAATTCCTTCAAAATTATAGTTCATGAAAACCCCTGCTCTAGGTCAACTTGCCTGCATGCTGCTGGTGGGTGATGGGACTGGGGTCTCTGTCTCTTTCCATTTCTGTGGAGGGATAGCTACATGTTCTTACTCGAAGGGGAAACAGTATGATAAAAATGGTGTTCAAATATTAGAGAATTCACTGCAAACGATCAGCAATTTCCCAGCTCATTAGAGAATTTCTCCATTCAAATTCTGCATTTCTCATATGAATCTAGCCAGTCCGTCTATACTCAGAAGTTAACTGGAGAAAGGATCTTCCTCTGATTTGTCTCTATTCCAGCCAGAGTATGAAGGATTGTATAATGAAAATAATCTCAATGAGACGGATACTGCATTTACAAAGTAATTACAATCCTAAATAGCTTTCAGATTTAGTGGGAAATATTGTTTATACCTCCACTATTGTCTAGTATGCCTGCTATACAACACTCATTAAATGGTTGTTGAGTGAATTCTAAGCAGAATTATTTTTTTTTCTGGCTATATCTCAGGGACTATATATATCTGGCTGTATTTAGTGATATGTCATGAACTATCAAAGGTACTTTGAATGAATTATCTAATGCAATCGTCACCATTATTATTCTTACTTTAAATATGAAACAACAGATATGATACAGAAGTCTGCTTCATAACATACAGCCAATAAGAAGTGACCACACCCCTAAGCAGCACAGGGCAAGCCAGAAACTAGGAAGCTTCCTTCCACACACGTACTCTAGTCTGTCCTTGGGAAAGGGTTGGTGTCCTCATCTGCCTCAAGTACATCACAGACTGTAAATAAACAGGAACCAAAAGTGATGGGTCCTCTCTCCTCTGCAATTGCTTGCTGTTCAAGTTTGTCCTGACCTTTATCTCTTGATGAATTTATCAGGATTTTCAAGGGAAGCTAATGGTATCTATCACCTGCAAGAAGAAGAACCTTGGCGTATGGTTATAAAAGCCAGAGTTTTAGGAAGCAGGAGAAAAATAGGAAACACTTTCATGTGTACTTCCATTTGCCGTAGAATTTCTATATACATAAGCCAATTTTTAGGCATCCACTGGATATAGACCAGAAGCAATCCTTGAGAGCGTAGGGGAAAAAAAAGTGACAGTTGCTAATTGGTTAATTAGCACTTAACTGAAATGCCTCTAAATTTGAACTCTCCGGGCTGAACAGTAGGCAGGAAACAAATTCAGTGCCTTGAAGTGGGATGCAGGAGGCTGTTCACCAGGAAGCAGCTGGCGCCTGCTTCGCTCCTCATCCTTCCTGAAGAGGGGTTTACTTCTCCAAGGAAATGTGTGAAAATACACACAGCAAAGAGAGTATCGAAGAGTTTTCTCCACAACCTCGCCCCATTTTCTGTTATCAGAGGGAGCATCTGAGGTCACTCCCATTGTCATCAGACGCAATACTCCGTGTATTCATCTCCAGTGTTTCCGGGCATCTTGTTCAGGTAGTAAGTTAACTGCCTAGGAACAACAAACCAAATAGATGCGCCCTTTGTTCTTGTTGAATAAGCAGTTTCCTTGTTATTCTGACCTCTTGTAACCATAACAAAACACCTGACAGATACAATTTAAGGACTGACTGGCTCATAGTCTCGGGTGCAACTCCTCATGGAAGAGATGGCAGGACTGAGAGGTCTGGTCGCATTGTATCCAGTCATGAAGCAGAGAGGTGAACACTTGTTCTCAGCTAGCTTCTTTTCCTTCCTTTCTTCTGTCCAGGACCCTAGCCTTTCGCATAGTGCCACCCACATTCAGAGGCGGTCTTCATTCCTTGGTTAAACATCCCTTTGAAAGACAGGCCCAGAGATGTTTTTCCTAGATGATGCTAAATCCAGTAAAGTTGACAGTCTGGATTGACTATCACAATAGTTAACAATAATTGATAGCTGCTTAGCAAATTTAGGACCATTATATTCCTACTGCCTGGTATCCGTGATGCTGTCACAGACAGGACAGGAGTGGGCGGGGCTTGACAGCCTCTCCATTCCCTATTTATTTCATTTTGAACAAAAGGGTTCACGTCAGGAATTTGGACTCGATTTCAGGGTACCAGTGTTGACTGTCACTTGAAATAAGTTATCGAAACACTTGGACATTATTTCTGAGAGTTAAGAGGTTCAGCTTCGCCAAAGTGCATGGCTCTGTGCAGATATATGATCTTTTCTAATGCAAACTTGTGGGTGCCACTTTCTTCGAGGACAGAGGGAACTAAAACCATTTGCCTTTGTGCTCAAGGGAACACATTCAGAAGGGAGAAGTTTCTCTGAATAACACTTAGGCAGGGATAGAAATAAATGGCTCACCCTCCCCCATTTTTTTCTATTATTTGACAAGTGTACCCCCCCCCCCACCTGGAGAAGCAGAGCTTCAAAAAGGAAGCTTGAGCCTATTCCGGGGAACCAAGAATGAGCCCTAACGAGGAAAGATGCTCGTTACATAAGAAAAATAGAGGGGAACTCTGGCTTCTCTGCTTCACCTTCGGCAGGCTTTGAGGGGAAAAAATGGCAATTTAAATGAGATCTGTCAGTCTCTCCACATAGCTAGAATGACAACCTCCACGAAGGTTCAAGTGGGTATTGTCTCCTCAACCAGAGCTCAGAGCCAAGCTCAGTGTTTTGTCTCATTCGTGTGTGTGTGTGTGTGTGTGTGTGTGTGTGTGTGTGTGTGTGATCACTCAAAGAAGTCTTTAAAGCGACTCTTGAAACTTTTTCTGCCTCCAAATGGAGAAAAAGAAAATACTTCACGCCTCACCAGAGAATGGTGAGAACTCATTTTTTGTTTGTAAACGTTAATCAAATGATGGGCTTGGGTACCTGTAAGATGCTCTTTTCTCTCTAATTTAAAATCATTGGAGTGATTGACTGGGATCAGAACGGCTGAGTAGGCACCAGCTTGCTGCGTAACCGGGCACTGTGCTTTCCTTTGCATTAATTTGGAAGCAGGTAGAAGCTTAGAACTGGCCCTGGAGACAGTATCTATAATGATTTATTTAAATTCTGACCATGCTTTCTAATTATGTAAATATTCAATCATCTGTCTTGCTGACTTGACTCCTAAAATGAGAGAACATTTCCTCTACATAATATTTGGTGAAGTGGCCAGGCTCCTGTGCATGCAATGCTAGGAGGGAGTATATATGCAAAGAAAGCCCAGTGAGCACTGTTCAATAATTCATTTTTCTTCCCAGGTGAATAATCCAGCCCTTACTTTGAGAAGCACCTAGCAACATTGGAGCTGTGTTTCTTTCCACAAAGAGTTTGATGTATCGGGTGTGCTACCCCACGCCCTGGGTGTGCAAATGATCTACCGTTAGCACTTAAGCTTACGGCACACATTCTTGCCCATTCTAGAACAGGAAAAGGACACCTAGGCCTTGGCTGCATTTAAAGCAATCAGCTGTGGATGAAGAAACCATTTCCTATATGAAAATCCAGTACCAGAGTAAGCATTAGACCCTCTGGTCATCTCTCACTGCTTCACCTTGTCACCTCTCATCTCCCCCAAACTGCCTGCTGTTTGTATAAACTTTCATCTGTATAAACTCCTCTCTACACAGTGCATGGTGGCTCAGTAGGATTCGTCTTGCTGTCTCCAAGACCATAAGGTAAATGTACCCACCATGCCCCAATCTGGGATCAGACCCTCTAACCCTGAAATACAGATGGGCTTTGTTCTCACTTCTGCTGATTTCAAATTCCACCTGATTATGAGTGTCTTTCCTAACTGACTTCATCAAATCCCACACCCCATCAGCCTCCTTCTGCCCTGGGCAACCCTCTGTCTTCCCATCCTTCACTGACATATAGTTATTTGCTTTTCCATCTTCCTCTACATATTACCCTTGAGGCAGGAAAGGAAGGTGGAGAGTGAGGTCAGAGACTTTATATAGAGGCTGTAAAATTAACACACACACACATATGAGAAAACCTGTCCAGCAAAGGAAGCTGAGGCTCCAGTCTGAGGCTGACTGAAGACTAGAAATGGCTGGAGTCACTGGCTCAGCAGCAAAGGCACAATCAGGCTGAAGCTGGCCTGTGACTCATTATAAGCTACATGTAATTCAGAGAGGGGGGAAGAGAGAGAAGAATGGGAAGGAGGAAGTAGAGGAAGAGAAGGAAGAAGAAGAGGAGAAAGAGGAGGAAGAGGAGAAGGAGGAAGAAGAGGAAGAAGAACAGGAGGAGGAGGGCTGACAAAACCACTTCCCCTTCCCTCATATGAAATCCATCATGTGTGACCTAAATGCATCAAGCCTTTGCACACCACTGCAGTTGAACTTCTAAAATGTCCCCTGTCTGGTCTGCTCCCTCCACCCCTCCTTGGAACTGTAGTACGTCTTAATAAACTGCCTCTATTTGGGCTATAACTGCACATCCCTGCTCAACTATTTGTCCTGGAACAGGAGAACCAGGAAATCCCTGCAGGTGTACACTGAACCCCAAATCTATCAACATCACCCCTTCTTGCTTCCCTTAAGTTAATTATCTCAGCATAACATTTAGTTGTTGGTTTTGTGTATCGATTATCTTTCTCCTGTAACCATCGACTCATGCTTTGAATAATGAAGTTCTCACCTCATACAAGAAGGACTTGCTAATTAAATGAATGATTGAATCATAACTGATATGATTCTCTGCAGCTTAACTAGGTATGAAATGTCTCATTACACAAAACAAAAACAAAACAACCCATTAACTTTTTTCAGTACTGCATCGAAGGTCTCTTATATTCTGGTTCCAAATTTCTAATGTAATCTTAAAGTGTGCTTTATTCAGTCACCCCTCAGGATGGGCAATGTGTCTGAGTCTTTAGTGACAGGACCTCCTGTAGGTATCAAAAGCAGCAGGTTCTCAAACTCCTTTTACAAAATGACATTGAATTTGCATATAACCCAGGCATATCCTCCTGTAGATGTTGCCATTCTCAGATTACTTATAATAGTTCCTATAATGTAAAAACCATGAATGCTTGTTATATTATTTTGAAGAATTGCATAGATCAGATTGGCTTGCCGGGAGTGTCTGAATTATGATGCATGAGAAGCCAGCCATTTTCTGAATGGGTGGTCCTAGACTACGTAGGAAAGCTATTCTTCCCCCAAGGTTTTTGTGTAAGGTTCTTGCCTTGAGTTCCTACACTGACTTCCCTCAGTGGTGATTGTGACCTGGAAGTAAAAGCTAAATAAGACCTTTCTTTCTGTGATGATTTGAATAAGAGTAAGTTCATAAATTTGCAAGTGTAGTTATCAGGGAGTGGCACTACTTGATAGGATTAGGAGGTGTGGCCTTGTTGGAGGAAGTGTGTCACTGGGGATGGGCTTTTAGGTCTGAAAAGCCCAAGCCAGGCACAGCATAACTGTCTCTTCTTGCTGCCTGTAGATCAGGATGGAGAACTCTCAACTACTAAGACTGTACGTCTGCCTCCTGGCCACCATATTCCCTACAGTGACCATGGACTAAACCTCTGACATTGTAAGCCAGCCCCAATTAAATGCTTTCTATTACAAGAGTTTCCTTGCTCATTGTGTCTGTTCATAGCAGTAGAATACTGACTGAGACATGTCTCCAAGCTCTCTTAGAAGAGTTGTCTTGGTCATGGTGTCTCTCCATAGCAATAGAACAGTGGCTGGCTAAGCTATGTCCCCAAGCTGTTTTTGGTCAGAGTGTTTTATCACAGCAACAGAATGAAAACTAGGGCAGGGTATCTCAGCCCTAGGGTTTAGTCACTGTCCCTTCCTTTCCAGGTCTGCATTCAACTTATGCTACACATTATTTCCCTTCCAGGAAACCTTTCCTTCCCAGATATTCTTGTTGAAGGTGCTCTTCCCTGGGACACAGGTACCCTTTTGCAGAGTCTTAGTCTTATAGATCACAAATAGATTCTAACTAGTGATAGAAAGACAGATAAAAATATGGCAATATCAGAAGAGGGGGAGGAAAATCACTTTACCCCCAGAGTCTGGTTAAACTTCTCAATTAGCTGAGAAGCCCAAATTCCAGTGCAATTAACATTTGATTTGGAGGTTGCCAACATGGAGGGAGAATCTCTATTCTCTGTAGACACTTTATATTAAGATAACAACATATAAGGCTTACAGCCTGAATGTATGTCTTACAGCCTGAAAGTATGTGACCTTGGACAAGTCCTTATTTTATTTCTAGGACAGACTCTAGGAATCTCAAATAAGAATCTTCATAGTAAGAGTCTTCTGCTTGCTGTGTCCCTGTGATGTAGACTTTACCTTGGCTACTGTAATTCCCTCAGGTGCCTTCCAGGAACATCCTTGCAATCTTATTTTGGCTGCTTGACAATCATTTGAATATCATAGCTTCATAACTCATCAAAAACCTATATATGACCATTTCAAAGACAATGAAATCAGGCAGTCTCTTAGAGACACCCACACACAAGTTCTTCCCAGAGTCTCTGTCTTTCTCTTAAACCCCCATTCTTATAATCTGCATTTAAGTTTCTTTAATAAACCCTAACTCAGCTTTATACTGGATGACCCTGAATCTTTTATACACCAAAGCTGAGAATCCATTTTCATTTAAATGGAAGTCCCTAAAACAATATGGGGTTTCCTTCCAGTTCTGCCAGGGGCAACAGGAATTGAGTCTCCATTACAGCCAGTAACAGGCAGGCTAACAAGAAAAAAATAGTAGTTCACTAACATATATTTCATACATACATGAGAGACAACCAAAGAGTAAGTAGTTCACCTAGACATTGCTTTGATTCCAGCTTACACTGAAATTGTCAACAAACAATAGTAAATGTTTAGAAGGGCTGTCAGATCAATTTTTTTTTAATTGATGGTTGTTAGTCAGGCTTGTAGGCCATTGAGAATAGAAACTCATGCTTCATGATCAGTTTTAGATCCTACCTCCCATTTCCCTAGTACCATGCTAATTTTAAAAGGGGGAAGATACTGCAATGGCCTTCACTAGAATCTGAGATACCGTGTGAAAGGAGGAGAGCATTCTATTGCTTGCTATGAAGATGTAAAGTAAAAGACTAAGGGAGGATGGCTGAGGTGCTGAGCCTTGTTGAAGCCCACTAAGGGAACATTATCTCTTCCTGGCAAACTGTGGTGTTTTACAGATTTATTTCTTTTACTTCATTATTTTTTTTTCTTTTTAAATTCACCATTAAACAATGTTCTTCTTTGTCAGAGAAATAGAGTCTGAGTTCTTCCCATGATCCTGGCAGAGACATGGGTGCCCAGAAAGATTTAACATCACAAAAGCATTTCATTGCCCTTAAGAGTTAATCCAAGTAGGCCTGTCAACCACAGGACAGGAAGACCAACCCACCAAAAAGCTGATATACCTGAAAACACACTAAGAAGATAGGAGAAATAATTATCCCCTTAGTGAGATGATATACCCACACTCTCCCAAAGCCTCTTCCTCACTTCAGATGCTTCTGGATCTTCTGTCCTAGGTTTGTTTAAAAAGCATAACTCTCCCCCAGTCCCACTTCTCCTCCAATCTCTTCTTCAGACATAAGCCAAAATCCTAAGCCTGTTTTCACTTGGCCTTCTGGGTATCTCCACACCTTCTCTGTAGCCCCCTCCCAACAGTTCTTAAAGATTTGTCTCTAGTCTTTCCTCTCATCCATCTCCCTCCTCCTGGAAGTTGCAGGGACTCACATCTTGACTGCCCTGTTTTCTCTCAAACAAAATTGTCCTTGAGCTCTCTTCTGAGTCTGTTTTTAAATTCTTTTATCCACGAAACCTAGAACTCACAATAGGGAATAACAATTCTGTAGGAAATGTAATAACAACAACAACAATAACAACAACAACAACAACAACAATAATAATAATAATAATAATAATAATAATAATAATAATAAATAGATAAGATGAAAGCAAAAGACCTTGTGGCCCTAGTAGCAACAACATGTAGAAAGTCAAATAAATAAACACTAGATGCTGTTTTGTGATGTTTGTTAATGTCTGTTTCTTACATCACCTCTGGAGAAGGCATGTGAAGTGGCCTGCAGTGACTGGATTCACTGTTTGTGGAGAAAACAAGGACAGCTCATATGCCCATACATCTGTCAGGTTTTAGCAAGTAGGGGCAGGACCTATCCTGCTTCTTTACACTTTTACTTCAGCATCCCTTCATATACTGAGGTACCATGTTCTGGTTTCCCACAGACATGTATTCTGTGCCTGGGAACATGAATAAATGGGTTTCATCCTCTCTTCCCGGGAGCTCTTAGACTAATGGCAAGGAGCCTATGAACTCCAAAAATAGACATTTTTCATCTGCTGGTAAGCACTCAATAAATGAACCTAATAATTAACTTTCAACAAAATATTGTTTATCATAAGAAACAGCCGGAGCCAGGGGTAGCCGTACAGCCCCCTGTTTCAGAAGATAGGATCCTGAACAAGAGGAGAGGAGAGAGAGTTTGACCCTAGTCTAAGCTGTGCAGCAAAACCTTGCCTTAAAACAACAACAAAATAATAAGAAAAAAACAAGAAGCAACAAGATGGAAGCAGGCGTCTTTACAGAGCAGTTGCTTGCTTTCAGCCAGGACTAATGACTGAGCACTTGGCACATCATAGAAATGATGGATTCCAAGCACAAGTGACTGTGGTCTGTTGGCAGCTTGAGGGACTAAAGCAGGTGTGGGAAATGACATGTCACTGAGATCACCTGGCATCCAGGCACATCATGAAAAGTGTGAGGGTTGGTCAGAAGTCACAGCACAGGTGTATTGAGTCACAGCTAAGATGTGGGTATTGTACACAGTCTTGTTTTCTCTGATCTGCCTAAAACTTACAGTTGAAAACAGTTGCCATTAAAGTAAACAATGGGACCCTTCTCCTTGGACCCTGCTATGTAGAAGAATTCAGTGAGTTGAAGTGGAGGTCAGAGGTCAATATAAGCAGTGAATCTTGGGGTTAAGAGAGAGGAAAAAGAGAAGATAGATAGATAGATAGATAGATAGATAGATAGATAGATAGATACCAAGATATATACATAGACACACAGATAGATACATAGATGATAGATGATTGATAGATAGATACATATACATACATACAAAGATACATAGATAGATACATAGATACATAGATAGATGATAGACAGATACATAGATACATAGGTTAGACAGATACATATATAGATGATAGATAGATAGATAGATAGATAGATAGATAGACAGATAGACAGACAGAAGACAGGTTGTGTTTCAAAGGTGGAGGACAATGTGTTACAACTGAGTTGGTGATTGTTCAACTACAGAAAGCCTGTCCTTTCTCTGCGGGGCTCCCAGGATGAATAAGAGGCTGTCAGTGAAGCTGGGGCAGCAAGATGGAGATCAGGAGTAGCAGCATACGGTTCAATCACACTTGTGACTGAGTTTGCTATTCAAGGGAGGTCTAGGCCTCTGAGTAGCAGAGTCTCACAAAAGAGACAATTTATGTTGGGTTGCTGGAACAGAAGCTATTGGGTGGGCTGGAAAGACTTGGACTGTAGTCAAGTCTCAGGTAAGCACTATTCCAGCTGAGCCTGTTCTGGGGCCTTCAAAGAACTCACCTTCTTCTATGACACCAGCTCAGATCTTAGAATCAGAAGCAATGGAAACAAGCCTTCCAGGCTGTGGGACCCTGAACCCAGAACAGGATACTAACCTGAAGTTTCAGTTCACATTGGGCTAGATATATTTCTGTTTCTGTCAAGTTCTGTGTACATTCAGCTCAGTCTGTTGTAAGCCTGCTACTTAGACATGATCCTGTGGTAGAGTCAAGACTACTGAACATTCTAGACCAAGGAGTCATATCATTTTAGATGACTAAATGCTGAGGTCACCATTTGCTCCCCCTAGCCATTGTCTCTTAGATAATCCTGTATATTCACCTCAGCCAGTTTCCCCTTCTTTAGTTGGTAGTATTTCTTATATTGACGGGAGCTGAAGGATTGTTTTAAATTTCCCCCTTGATATCATTCTTCCTCCCCCCCCCCCCCCCCCC
>JANHMN010000012.1:8238196-8253853 GCA_030674055.1 Rhabdomys pumilio
TCCCTCCCTCCCTCCCTCCCTCCCTCCCTCCCTCCCTCCCTCCCTCCTTCCCTCCCTTCCCTCCCTTCCTTCCTTCCTTCCTTCCTTCCTTCCTTCCTTCCTTCCTTCCTTTCTTCCTTCTCTTTCTTTCTTTCTTTCTTTCTTTCTTTCTTTCTTTCTTTCTTTCTCTCTTTCTTTCTTTCTTTTTTTATTTTGTGAAAAAGCAGAAAAAGATTTACTTAAATATGATCAGGCTGGAAAGAGGACCAGAGAGGTCCAGTTATCCTCAAGCCTGGTTTTGGATCTTAATACAAGGTTCAGACTCAAACAAAGGGTCAGAGGTGTTCAGAAACTAAGCAGCCCCAGCCAAGGGCGAAGTCATCATTGCCTCAGCTCTGGTCTCTTCTGCCACTCAAGTTGTTACAGTTGTGTGAAATGTCTTCACAGGAAACAAGTTCCTCTCTTGCTGGCACTGAGCTCCAGTCGTTTATTTCACCCACCACAAGATTCTTGAGGAAATTTCAATATTTTGGAGGTCATTGTTTCACTGAATGCTTCTCAAACAGACTTGCAGGTTTGCTGATGTTTCCTGGGTTTTTATAGTTTCTTGAGCCTTTCCTATCTAACATGGAACAATAAATGAAAGAGAAAAGACGCATGCACATTTTCCATTACTGCACTACACATTCTGTAAAAGGAGCAAACATGGCCTGTGTGTATTTATATTTCTGAGTGTCTCTAGGAAAATGCTTGTAATTCTGTTGCCATCAAATGAGTTTTAGAGTGTTTTTTAGTGACTTTGAGATCTAGTAAATCCCACGTGACATAGACAGTTCCTGTGTGTTCCCAGCTACCCGGCTCTCCTGCACTTCATGTAGGTTGTGTGCAGCACCGTTGGTAGAACAAATCCTGAGAACATTCTTTAGAATGGAGTAATTTAGTCCCTCTCTAGCAGAACTTGGTTCAATTCTGCAAGTATCTGGGAATATTAGTTGTCAAGGATTACTTTAATCCATTTTCAGAGTGGAAGACTCTGGGCTAAAAGGATCATTTGAACCTTGCCAACTTAATTACTCCTAGAGTACAGACTTGGAGGATCTGAATCCAAAGTGCCAGGGGCCTATGGCTTCTGTTGTTCATTGCTTACCCTACTAATGTGATGAGAATTCTGAGATGTTCCAAGCAGCCTCGGGACCAGCACATGTTCTCATGGTAAAACCATCCTCATTACAATAGACAGCATTTTCTCTTTCCAGTCTTGGCCAGATGCTTTCAGTCATTCCATCATCTGTCTGATCACTTAAATGGGGAATGAATTTTGGCTTATGCTTGTCTTTTCTAGCTATTCTTGGTGACAGAGTGGGTTCCAACAACCTAGGCCACCACCACTAGATGCATGAAGTCTTGAAAACCACAATGTTGAACTGACTTAGTGCATGTTTTCTAACTTTTAAAGAATGACCATTGGCTTTGGCATATTTTAAATTAGGTAGAGCAGGATGCTTGGAGAGTTGCCTGAACACTGGGTAACATTTTGAAAGCTTCTGGGAAATGTTAATGAAATACCAGATTCTAATGCCTTCAGAGTTCAGCCAAGTACCTTCATATTTCAGACTGACACACTTAAACTTTTATGCAATTCACTCTTGAATCCCTTGGAATGTGCTTTTATCTTGATTGCAACTAAATGCAGAGGTTTACATCACAGTTACTTAAAGGTTGTCTATACAGCCTACTCATCAACACAGCAGGAATTGTGAAAAAGACAAAAGGAAGAAATTGAGCAAAGCATCCTGGCATATCACAACCTAAGTACAAGCTTTCTTTTAATCATTATTACAGTGTGTGTGTGTGTGTGTGTGTGTGTGTGTGTGTGTGTGTGTATCTTTTCCCTTGGGTCCCCAGGCTTGGCAGCAGGTGCCTTTACCCATGGACCTATATGGCCACTCCACAGCTTCCTTCTACAGTGATTTTAGCATTATTTATCTATTAGTATAACTTCTAACATTTCTTAGAACCTCAAGGTAAGGCAGGTATGGTGATGGGTCCTGGAGGTGGAGTATGAAATTGGAAAGAGAGCCCCCCTGTTTCTGTCTGCCCTCCGACTTCCGTTCTCCACAATTGCCTTATACATCATTTCTCTTAAAATGACCCAAACACAATCCAAGCGAGTGTTTTGTTTGTTATATTGCTATATTCATCCGGAGTAGGCTGATGAGTGAGAGCCTCGTGGCAGGGCAAGAAAAGGCAAGTGTGTGCAGGGAAGCGTGGAAGAGGGCCAGGGAGCTGGTGAGTAAGGACAGGCTTAGGTACATTGTCTAGATGTGAGCAGACTCCAACACTGATGTAGACATGTGGTCCCTCAATTTGCCAGCTTCCCCTTCAGTCTCTCTAGTGAGTGTGCGAGTGAGCAGCGCTTTCTCCTGCCTAATTTGCCCTCTATGAGTTGGCAAATAGCCCAGTGGGAGTTTGCTCAGAGAAGGCAATGGCTCTCAGGAGAGCACAGTGGCTCTGCTCAGAAAGCACGTGGCTCCGCTCTCCTCCCGTTCATCAGTGAGGAGCTTTATGTGGAAGCTGAGAAAGAACTGAGCATTTTCACAGTCAGTAATCTTACTTGCTCCCAAGGTCCTCACCAGGGACTCCTAAAGCCGGCACCCTCTAAGCCCGGCACATTTTCAAAGCATGAAAGAGAGGTAGAAAGCTAAGTAGACAAGCAAAATGCTATGGGGATCTATTAAGCTTCCCTGGGTTTTCTTATGTCTTAAGGCTACTGTGACTGGAGAATTTACCATAGTTTGCCTTCTATGCATTGCAAATCATTTATTCAGAGCCCCGAGTCTCCTCAGTGAAGTTCTAACCTCTGTGAGCTAGCTGACTGAAGAAGGCTCTCTTGAGCTTGGGTGCGGAAGCTGAAGACAAAGGAGACCATAGACCAATTTGACAGTGAATGCTAGTTAAGCCGAGGGTCCTAAATGTCAAATGTTTGAGAACGTAAGGGCCAAAGTTGGAAAATAAATGCCACTCTACTGATATCACAGGAGTTCATATTTCCTGGGGAATGAATCTGGCATTTCAGTCTTAATCATGAAATTGTCCTTTTTCGGTATTGCGTTTCTATTATATTAATTAATTAAGTAATTGAAGCTGAACTTGTTTATTCAACAAATTTTTAATTACTACAATAATTGGAACTAGTCAAACAAAACATTGCTTACTTGTGGCCCTTTGAGACGGCTAATGAACAGATCAAAGTGATATCTAACCGGGTGTCAATTATTTCTATGTAAATGATATTGCTAAAGGGCTGAGGGTAGCTCAGAAATTTCATACTCAAGTGGGTTCAACTTTCATCATACCTACAACCTCTACTTATTAATTATTGCTTTATTAATTGTTATTAATTTCCTTGGCACAGTCACAGAGTCACAAGGCTCTAAGACAGCCTTCCCCATGGTTGTTTTTAATGAGGTACAAATCTGTGGCAAGTGGGTAGTCTTTTTTTTTTTCATCTTTTATTTGTTTTATTCCCTGCTGACAAAGCTCATCTACACAGAACCAGATCACAAGAATCAGGCTGCTGTACCCCCACCTTGATCTATTGGTTTTTAGTTTTTTAAAACAAGGTCTCAGGCTGGAGAGATGGCTCAGTGGTTAAGAGCACTGACTGCTCTATTAGAGGTCCCGAGTTCAATTCCCAGCAACCACATGGTGGCTCACAACCATCTGTAATGGAATCTGGTGCCCTCTTGTGGTGTGTCTGAAGACAACTACAGTGCACTCATATACATAAAATAAATAAATCTTAAAAAACAAAACAACAACAAAAACAAAAAAACAAAAAAAAAAACCAAAACAACAACAACAATAACAAAACAAGGTCTCTCTCTGTAGCCCAGGCTAGCCTGGAACTCACTGTGAAGACCAGGCTAATTTAGAAGTTGTAATCCCCTTGCTTCTGCCTCCTGAGTTCTTGGATTATAGGTCTATACATACAGCCCTATCAGTTTCATTTAGAGAAGACATGTTATGACCTAATTAGGTAAAATAGGTAAAATTAGGAGAATATTAGACAAGATAAATAATAACTTAGTAATAGAATGGCTTTGGATATTTACAAGTGTTTTGGTTTGCTTGTATAGTTGGCTGGGTTTTTGTTGTTGTTGGTGGTGGTGGTTTCTGTTTTGTTTGAGACAGGGTCTCTCTATGTGGCCCTGGCTTTCCCATAACTGCCGTATTGATCAGGATGGCTTCACAGTCACATTGATTGTGCTGGGTTTAAAAGTGCACCACCTTACATGGCTTCTTAACTAATGTATTATGACACATATTAGAAGGTAAACTATCTAGGAGACATTTCCTTCTTATGGCACGTTAGGCTGTGGTGGGAACTGACCTGATACAGACACTCCATTCCCCGACTACTCCTCACTCTTCCCTTATTTCCTTCTGTGCTCAGAGAACACCACCTCTCTGTGCTGGATACACTTAGACTTTACCATTTTGTAACACCCTGAAATAACATAAAAAACATAGAGTGTTTTAAATGGGCCTTTCATTCTAATTTTGGCTGTAAATGTACATTGTTGGCCCCAAGTCAAGCCTAATTTTTATGTCACCTATCAGATAAGACCTGGGGGTTCTTTATCTAATACATTTTCCCATGGAGCTAGTGGCAAGGGTCACACATTCCGGATGGACCTCTGACTTGTGATTTTGGCTAATGTAACTGTGTTCATCCAGCATCACCTTGCCCATTATAATTTTCCATTTTTTTCATGAGTAAATGCCCAGAACCAAGCTTTATGTTGTCTTTTAAATGACTAAGGCAATTTTCTTTTACAAGCATCTGACCTCCATCTCTTCTGTAACCTTCCTGAGAATTCTAAAAGTCCTAACTAGACAGCCTTGTGGATTTAGAAAATGATTCACAGGACAGGTTCCCATTGACTCAGGACAAAAATAAACCATCTATCAAAACCAAAACAAGACAATAGCAAGGAAAGGCCCCAACCCCATGTTATTCTTCAGTACAAATATTTTGTGAAGTCAGATGCAGTTACTATCAAGAAGCCAATTCTGAAAGTAAGGCCTATGAACCAAAAAATTCATTACATACAATACACATGCATCTGCAGAGCCAAAGTACACGTGGACATTCACATGTAAGTTAAAATATATTTTTTGTACATTTGTCAATATGTCTATATTTTATATACATATAGAACTTGTACATACTGGAAACACTTTAAGATTACCTTGCTTCTCCTTTAATAAGTATATTATAAATAATACAGTCCATAGAATGAACACACACACATCCATGCACGTGCTCACACACACATGCACACACATACACACACACATACACATCATGCACATAGATGCACACACACACACACACACAGAGACAGAGAGACAGAGAAAGAGGGAGAGGAAGAGGAAGAGGAAGAGGAAGAGAGAATTTATTAGATTGTGGTCTGAGTAGTCCAACGATGGCTGTCTCCTGATAGAAAGAACAAAAATCCAGTAGTTGTTCAGGTCAGAAGACAAGATACTCAACAACCTCAATCTTGCACTGGAGTCCTAAAAGAAATTTCTAGAGACAGCTGGTCTTCAACCAACATTGAAATCCTGAAGACTTACATTCTAAGATTAGCAAAGGAATGCCTCAGTACAGGAGAGACAAGCTTTCCTGTGAGAGTGAGGGCAAGCAGGCTGAACGCAAAAGCTGCCTTCCTCCATGTCCTTTTATGTTGCCTGCCCACCAGAGGGTGTGGCCCAGATTTCGGGTAGGTCTTCCCACCTCAAAGGAACCAGTCCGGAAAACCCCTCACACATGTGGCCAGCCACTTCCGTTTTAGTTGATCCTAGATAGTCAAGTTGACAACCAAGATTAACCATCACAATAAGCAATAAAGAGAAATAAATGTATTGACTGGTTTACTTCTTCATAGATGATCCAAGATGGAGTTCTTTGAATGAGACCCCCTACTTAATGATTTACCATTGTGTACAATTTGTTTTTATTTCTGGAACTAAATATGCTTTAGTTAGTGGTAGTGTTGAAGGACTCTCTCTTCCAGTCTCAGTGACATCAGGGTACTTATTCCAGAGAAATTCCTGAAAAATAGAGGTAGGAACAGAAATGTGGCAATTTCCCAGGCACTGGAATTTCAGTGGATATAGACAGTGATATATATTAAATTGAGATCAACCACATTATAATTAAATGACCCAAATGTACTAGTGCATACAAACATACATCTTACTCTCTTGTCCTCATTCCCCAAGTTAGTGATGCCCAGGCACTCAACTGGCAGACACTGCCACAGGACAAACTTTCATTGGAGTTTCTAAGTCATATCTGGAGATGAGGTTATTTATTCATTCGTCATGATTTTATCAATGTATTTTATAATAGTTGATTTTATTATAAATAAATAAATTTCACCGTGTCTAGAACCCACTTGCACCCTGCTTCTACACTGGTCAGCAAGCATTTGTAGGAGACCCAAGGAGTGTCTTATGATGGACAACTGTACCTACTACAGAGTTTGAGGGGGTCTTTGGGCGCCACAATCTTCTGGTAGGCTCTGCCATTGCTCCTTATGTAACACTGCCAAAGCCTGACCGTCCAAAAGCAGGTCAAAGGGAAGAGGATCAAAGGACAAGTGCCTCTCTTCTCCTTCTATTGTAAGTTGTCAGAAGAGACATGAAGCAACTCGATCGCACACCAGCTTCAGTGTTTCTTGGGAAGCTGCTCTTTCAGTTTTTTCTCTTTCTAGACATCTGGGATGGAGATGTCCTTGAGTGACAACCAATATATAGTACTCAAATTCCTTATTCTCTTTCAGTGCCACAGACTTTGTTATAAGCGTGTCACACTTGGTTGCTCCTCTGTAGAAGAATTATTTTTCCTCAAGTAGTTTTTCAAACCTATGAAAATGAACTTGAGTCAGGGCCGTGCTAAAATTTTCTACACACTTTAGAATGTCAGACGTAGACTAGACAAAGGATGCAATTCTTGCTGCAGAAATATGGTAACATTTACGAACTGATAGATCCGAAAACTTAGTTGATATTCTGATGTTTCAGTCAAAGCATAAAGAATATAGTGATTGTGGCCCGCGCAATCGTCTCACCGGCAAGAACGCACGCAGGCACACCAGGATCCTTCTGCAACAAGATGTTTATTACAATGATGGGAGGAAGACCCCGAGCCCCAGAGAGGCGCCGCTTTAAAAGCGGTGTGTTCACTTTAGATTGGCTGCTTGCCCATAACTCCGTATGACGCCCCTGGTTGGGCAGTGATTTGGAGCGCTTTCACCACTTGCACATGCACAATTTGCTTTGTCTACCCACGGGAGCAGCGGATGCCTGCGCCATCTTGTACTGGCAAATGCTGTCACCGCTCACCACGGCGGCTCTCTACAAGTGATGATCTGAGAGGAAAAGCTACTGCTTAATAATTCCTTTGATTTGTAGAGGAACGCCTACAGCACACAGTAGCTGTGCATCATTTGGGTGTTCTAAAATTGACCTCACACAATTAAGAAAGTAATTCTGGAGATAAAGTCTTGGTCAGCATGCATTTCTCATTAAGTCTCTTAGATATTTAATTTCTTAAATGGTTTACTAAATGGCTGTTTCCAACAGGACATTGAGAAAATGAAGAATTTATTTTTTTCATTTCTTCATTTCATAGGTACTGCGATACTTCTCTTTGGATATGAAACCATGTACTTTTTGTTTGTTTAATCATTTTCAGATTTTTTTTATTTTAATAGTTAATTCTTTAGGAATTTCATACAATGTGTTTTAACCACAGTTACCCATTATTCCTTGCCTATTCCTCCTAGATCCACCCCTACCTCACCAGCCTGGCCCCCAAATTTGTATCCTTTTTAATTTAAATCCATAAAATCCAATTTTGTGCTACCTATAAATGCTTGGGTGTGAAACCAACTATTAGAGTACAGTTGCTATACCAGAGATCATACTCTAGTGAAAACAACTTATTTTTACTCTCCCTAAAGTTACCAACTGCTAGTAGCTCCTCAGCTGGATATGGAGCTTCCCCATGACTTCCCATTTCATGCTCAGACTGTATTTGGATTGAACTTGTAGCAGCATTTCCCATGCTTTCATCAATGCTTCAGTTTGTATGCAGAACTGCCCTTCTGTGTTCAGAAAGCAGTGCTTTATTACAGTCATCCTCCACCTCTGAGTCTTACAGTCTTTCTGCTCTGTCTTCCATGATGATCTCTGAGCCTTGAGTAAATCATGTGGAATCAACAACCATAAAAATTTCCTATAATATATACATATACAAACATAAGACTTTAAAGAGTTATCTGATTATAGGGGAACACTACCCATCCTACACACCATAAGCTACCCAATAAAAATCCCAGTGCCAGGAATGGGTTAACTCCTCTGAATTTGTTGTTCTGTAGGGTCCTATAGACCTGAAACATTACAAGCAATTGCCATTGCTCTTATTCTCCAGAACTTGATGGTAAAACCTTACTGCTGAAGACACTACATACTGAGTTACAGAACATGGGCAAAGCAAGCTGGTTCTCTCCTGGAAGTTTCAACCCTACTGGCTAGCTCTCACGGTACGGTAAGGTGCTGTACACACTACTGAAAAATAGTTATCATCAATCCTATCAAGCCATGAAGCCTGTAAACCACAATAATGATCAAGCTGACAAGACAGGCTCACTAGAGCAATAGTGGCATGAATGATGTTGGAATAACCAACCACTCCCTGCTTGAATTTAAGGCTTGTTCCAAAAAAAAAAAGAAAATGGGATAAAAACACTTGTGACCATACCATATATGCCCTGGGGAAAACTTACTACTGTTATTCTTTTAAATGGATATAACTTTAAACCTACATCTAATGATATATCACCGTATTTCTAAGTGAGTGCCTTATGTATACAACCCTCATAAATGCAATTTCTTTTTTGTGGTAGATGGCAATTAACATAGAGATTCACAGCCAATGTGCAGAGAATAAGAGACAGTAGAACACTCATTTCTCATTTGGGAAATCTTTTTAATATTATTTATTTATTTTTCATTTGTTATTGAATTAGGATATCTGTCTCATATTTATTTATTTATTGGATGTATATTTTTTATAAATAGATTCTGATTATGGTTCCCCCTAACTTCTTCCAGGTCCTCCACACCCACCTAAGCCTATATCCTCTCTTTCATTATAAAACAAAAGGCATCTAAAAAGTAAGAGTAAAATAAAATTAAAAGAAAACAAACAAACAAGAATAGGATAAAATAAACATAAAAGAACCAAAAGAAAGCCCAGGAAAGAAATAAAACAAAAACATACATTCTCACATATAGAAATCCTATATAAAAGACAAAATCAGAAAGCATAGTATATAAGCAAAAGATCTATAATGTTAAAAAGTGCCCAGACAAAGCATTTTGAAACAAAATAATGATGACGATGATGATGAAGATGAAGATGAAGATGATGATAACTTAAAACCCAAAAATACTGTTAATTTTTTGTATTGGATATCTATTGCTGGACACTTAAGCATGGTTTCTATACCCAGTGAGACTGTGTTGAAGAAAACTAATTTTTCCTTTTTGAGGGATTACTCGATTGGAGATAGCATCTGGGTTAGAGATGGGGGCTCAAGTTCACTTCCCCTGTCATTACTGAGACCTCATCTGGCTTAGACCTGTGTAAGTCCTATGTGTGCCTGCTGACAGAGTCTCTGTAAGTTTGTTTTTAAATCAGATCTGTTGTATCTGAAAGGCCCTGTTTCCTTAGTGTCTACCGAACTCTCAGACTACAACAATCTTCCCGTCTCCTCTTCCACACAGTTCCCTGAGCCCTAAGGGGAGCAATTTGATTGAGTGCTCCATGTCTCTCACTCTCTGCACATTGTCCAGTTGTGGGTCTCTGCATATGCATCTCCTGCAGAAGAAAGCTCCTCTAATGATGGCTGAGCAAGACACTGATCTGTGAGTGTAGTAGAATTTTCTCAGGAGTCATTTTATTGCTAGTTCCTAAATAGAACAGTAACTGGCTTCCCCCTGGGGTCGTGTCTTACTTAGCCTCAGGTTCTTGGCCAACTGAGCAGTGGCAAGCTTGGGTTCCATCTCATAAAGTGAAATTTAAATCCAATCAAATAGTGGTTGGTTACTCTCACAGCTATTGTGGTACTATAAAGCCCAAGTGAAAAGGACCTCACAAGATCCGTGGAGAACTTGCAGACGCACCCCAAATCACTCACGAGAAACACAACTTGCTGCAATCGCATGAGGTTTACTGGCTAGCCAGGGCTGTCCTCACTTCCAGCCCACGCAGGGGTAGAGGAATTCAGCCCCGAACAAAAGAATTTTACAGCTTTTAAGGGGGAATCTACATACCAGGTGGGGGTGGAGTTAGGGAAGGGAGAAGGCTGAGAGTGGAGTTAGGGAAGGGAGAAGGAGGCGGAACAGGTCACTAGGTCATCAATACATTTGATCTCAAACTCTTGAGATGGATGGTATGTCACTTTATAATTGGCTATTTCAGACTAGTTTCACATCGTATATCATGAGTTCTGGTTCAAAGGGGTCAGGCTTATCTCAAACTTTTAGCATCCTGGCACCAACTGTCTCAGGGCTGTTTGTTCAAAGTGCAGCTAGGCTAATCTCGGGCCCAGAGCATCCTGACACCATTAATCTTAAGGCTTGTTTAGTTAGGGCCATGTGTTCAATGGTCAGTTAATTTCCTGGGACTGAGGTGACACAGTGTTTGACTTACAGGTTTTTATGTCTTTGCTTTTAAGAGTAGGGTTCAGGGGGTCAACTTAGATTTTTCTCTCTTTCAGTATCACTGCACCAGAGTACCTTGCAGGCAGGTAATTATTGTAAATTGGAAGGGTTAGTGTTTACCTTTATTCTCCTGTAGTATACAGAGTATCTTCCAGCACCATGACCATCTCGTCAATAGATATGGAGGCTCTAAACAGGTACCAGCGTGACTCCTCCATTTTCAAGGAGATTTATAGGTGTTGGCTTTAGCAGAGTCATGCCATCAGTTTACAGATGGTAATAGGCTGCATTGTTTGGGGATTTCCATAGGGCCCTTTTGGCCCACAACTCAGTTAGATGTTTTCCATTCCTAGCACTGGCCATTTCATTTGGTGGTGAGAGATGTTAAGCTGGGGCTGTGTCTCCCCATATTCAGTGATTCCATTTAGATTTCTTCCATAATATACATATTTTAAGAAGCTTCTTTTGTAGTAAGTTTCCATACAACCCTTTAAATGGTCCTTAGTGTAGGGATAATCTCTTGTGTCCTGTGTGGCAGTATCGCCTATCAATAAGATAAGAAGCCGGTGGGCTGTAGGAAAGGTTGGAATAGAAGGTGGCATGTGAGAGAGAAACTCTGGAAAAGAGTCAAGCATGGGAAGATTCCCCATTCAGACTTGGAGGAAGTCAGATGTATGAAACTGAAGAGAGGCAACTAACCATGCGGCAGACATGTAACTGTATAAATGGGTTAATATAAGTTATAAGTTAATCAGGCCTTGCACATGCCTTGGGATTTTTTCATAAATAATATGCCTCCGAGTTATTCAGGATGTGGGGAAAGGGTAGAGAAACCATGATTGGCTATATCTTAGTTTTAGTCATACTTTCCCATATTTCCTCCCTTACCTCCTCTTCTCTCCCCAGAGTATTTAATCTTCTGGTTTCAGTCCTTCCAATCCATGTCTACACACACTATTCCCTTAACAGCTAATATATAAGCAAATACATACCATAGTTGTCCTTTTTTGTGTCTGACCGACCTCACTCAGGGCATTAATTTTTCTTGTTCCATCCATTTACATGCAAACTTTATGATTTTTTTCCCTTGAGGAAATGTCTCCATGAGATCCAGCTGTCAGGCATTTTCTCAATTAGTGATCAAGGGTGGGAGGGCCCATTGTGGGTGGTGTCATCCCTGGGCTGGTAGTTCTGGGTTCTATAAGAAAGCAAGCTGATGCTGACAGGAGCCTGATATAGCTGTCTCCTGAGAATAATATTCCATTGTGTAAATAAGCCACAACAGAATATTTCTTTATCTGGTCTTCCACTGACAGACATCTAGGTTATTTCCAGGTACTGTCTATTAAGAAATAAGCAGCAGTTAACACGGATGAACAAGTGTCTCTGTAGTAACATGAAGAATCTTTTGGGTTTATGGCAAAGAGTAATGCAGCTGGAGCTTGAGGTATCTCAACTCCCTGCTTCCTAAGGAATCACCACAATGCTTTCAGCGGTAGCTATACAGATTTGCACTCCCATCAGCAATTGAGGAGTCGTCCTTTCCATATCCCACATCCTTTCCAGACTGAGCTGTCATTTATTTTATTGATCTTGGCTGTTCTGACTGGCTTAAGATGAAATGCCAAAGTAGTTTTCATTTGCATTTCTCTGATGATTAACTACGTTGAGCATTTCTTTAAGTGTCCCTCTCCCATTTTGGTCATCTTTAGAGATGTGTACCCCATTTTAAATCAAACTGTTTCTTTTCTTGATGTCCAGGCTGTTTAGTTCTTAGTATATTTTAGATGTTAGCCCTCCATTAGTTGTGTACTTGGTAAACCTATCTTCCATTCTGTAGTCTACCATTTTATCCAAATGATGCCATCCTTTCCAGTACAGAGGCTTTTCACTCTCATAAGGTCCCATTTAGTCATTGTTGACCTTAGTGTCTGTGCTGATGGTGTTCTACTCAGAAAGTCCTTTCTCTGCTAATGAATTCATGGCTATTCCTTAATTTCTCTTCTATTGTGTTCAGTCTATCTGGTTTTATGTTGAGGTCCTTGATCCCTTTGGAGTTTAACTTTGTGCGGGATAATGTTAATGTGTACGAATCTATTTGGAATCTTTTATATGAAGCCATCTAGTTCGACCAGCACTATTTGTGGATGATACTATCTGTCTTAGTTAGGGTTTGTATTCCTGCACAAACATCATGACCAAGGAAGGAAAGGGTTTATTCAGCTTACACTTCGAGACTGCTGTTCATCACCAGAGGAAGTCAGGACTGGAACTCAAACAGGTCAGGAAACAGGAGCTGATGCAGAGGCCATGGAGGGATGTTACTTACTGGCTTACTTCCCCTGGCTTGCTCAGCTTGCTTTCTTATAGAACCCAGAACTACCAGCCCAGGGATGGCACCACCCACAATGGGCCCTCTCACCCTTGATCACTAATTGAGAAAATGCCTTACACCTGGATCTCATGGAGGCATTTCCTCAAGGGAGGCTCCTTTCTCTGCAATAACTCCAGCTTATATCAAGTTGACACACAAAACTAGTCAGTACACTATCTTTTTTTCTCCCCTGTGAATTTCTGGCTTCATTTTCAAAAAACTCAGGTGTCCAAAAGGATGTGAGTTTATGTCTGGGCCTTCAGTTTGATTCCATTGATCAATATGTCTGTTTTTATGCCAATGCCAGGGTGTTTTTATTCCTGTAGATCTGTAGTAAATTTCAGACTGAGGGTGGTGATTCCTCCAGCAGCAGCTTGTTTTTGTTTTTGTTTTTTTTTTTGTAAGTAGAGTGAACATTTAATTTTGTTTAAAGCTCTTAGAAAATGCAAATTAACCTATAGTGAGTGAAAGTAGTCCAGTAGTTTCTAGCAAATTTTTCTGTAATATATATTCTGTAAATAATTCTCATGCAGATAGCTTGAGAGAGGATTCTACAGTGACCCTAGAAGAGCACAGGCCGAGATGCTTCTTTTTCACTGTGGATATTATTTTGCAGGTATCATATATGCAAGTTTTCTTAAATTATATTTAAATATATATAATTTATTAAAATGTTACACTCAATGAATTTTTTTTTCTTTTTTCCTCCTTTTATTGGAAATAGAGTCTTTGCTCAGACAATACATCCTGGTTACAGCTTCCCCTCCTTCTACTCCTCCTACTTCCTCTCCAGCTCCCCCCCTCCAGACTCACCTCTTTTGTGTCTCTTACTAGAAAAGAAGAAGCTTCTAAGAGATATTCTGCTATATTCATAGATCAGCGCCTTATTCAGCTACCATCAGAGACGCTTCCTTCCATAGCAGACGAGAACAAATACAAAGACTCAGAGTCAGACATTACACACAGGCACTCAAGATGGAGGGGTGTTGTGGTAATTCTCCAACCCAAATAAGACAGGTCAAAGAAAACACAACTCAGTAATTATGAATATAAGCTGCACGCCTAGATGGGGCAGAGTCACCACTACACTATTCTATTCCCCCGCTACCAGATCCCTTATCACTTGCGGGTTTTCCAAGCCACACGCTTGTTCTTCCACCTCCTGCTCCTCTGTCATTGTCCTCCTCTATCATCCTCTTCCATCTTCTAAGCTCTCTCTTCCCACAAATCTTTATTTCTATGCCTCCCCTTCTACTGCCCAATCACTGGCTCTAGCCTTTATTTTAAACATTAAAGTGGGCCAAAGGTTCACTAGAATTCACCTGTGTATTCATTCACTCCTCCTCTGCAGTCCTTCCCAGGAAAGGGGAACTAGCATCAAAATACAAGGCTAGGGATATCCACAATAGAGGGGAGTTGTGGGGAGAGGGAGGGAAGGAGACCTTGGGGCACTCAGCACTTAGTGGGATGTCTCCATCAAATTCCTCCCCTCAGAGATCCAAGAACTCCAGTTAAGTTAAGTGAGGGTGGAAAGAGTATAAAAGCCAGAGGGGTTAGAGGATGCCAAGAAAACAAGGCCCTCTAAATTAACATGAGAAAAGCTCATATGCACTCACAGAGACTGAAGTAGCAGGGTCAGGGCCTACATGGGTCTCTACTGGGTCCTCTTTGAGTGCACTACAGCTTTTAGCTTGGTATTTTTATGAGTGTGTGAACAAGTGCATCTCTGATTCTTGTGACTTCTCTTGGGCTCTTTTTCTTTTTTTGGCTGCTTTGTCCAACTTCTATGTGAGGAGTTTTGTTTTATCTTATAATTTATTTTGTTATATTTTGTTGTTATCTCTTAGAAGTATGTTCTGTAGGAACCAAATGTAGGAATTTCAGGTCTTAGTTCAAACTTAAAATTCACTGTCCCAGGACATATTCTGGGGACAGCACATTTCTTAGTCAGAGGACACCTGCCGGGTTGCCCTCAAGAACTTTGTATAAAAACTGCTCCCAGCTTTGGCTCAGGGTTTCTCTTGCCTGCATGCAAGGGAGCCCCAGTGCACTGGTTATTATCATTAAACCTCAAGTTTGTGCAATGAATCCCCATCTGTGAGTGTTTGTTTATATGGGAGCACATTCCCCCAGTTTTGGATCTTTGGGTCCAACAGTTCTTTGCTAATGTGACACATGCTTTTATTATTCAAGATTATTTCAGCTATCTTGGGTTTTTTGTCTTTCCATATGAAGCTGAAAATTGTGCTTTTTAATTTCTCTGAAAATGATATTGGAGTTGATATAGATTCTGTTGACGCTGTAGGTTGCTTTTGGTAGCATGGCCATTTTTGCTATATTAATTATACCAATCCATAAACATGAAGATCTTTTGATCTTCTGATATCTTCTTTAGTTTTGAGACTATTGTGAAAGGTATAGGTTTTCTGTTTTATTTCTCAGTTTGTCATTTATATATATATATATATATATATATATATATATATATATATATATAT
>JANHMN010000012.1:8266329-8302702 GCA_030674055.1 Rhabdomys pumilio
CTCTCTCTCTCTCTCTCTCTCTCTCTCTCTCTCTCTCTCTCTCTCTCCTCACCTTCACCTCGTCATTCCTGTTCATACCCCCAGTCCCCTCCTTCTCTCCACCCCCAATGTCTAATCTATTTCCCCTTCTCAGTGAGATGCAAGCATCTTGGGTATTCCTAGTTACTTAGCTTCCTTAGGTTTGTGGATTGTAGCATGGCTATCCTGTACTTCATGGCTAATATCCATTTATAAGTGAGTTCATACCAGGTTTGTCTTTCTGGGTCTGGGTGACTTCACTCAGGATGATCTTTTCTAGTTCCATCCATTTGCCTGCAAATTTCATGATGTCCTTGTTTATAATGGCTGAGTAATACTCCATTGGGTAAGTGTACCACATTTTCTTTATTCATTTTTGGTTGAAGGGTGCCCAGTTTCTAGCTATAAAACTGCTATGAACATAGTTGAGCAAGTGTCCTTGAGGGATGGTGGAGCATCTTTTTGGGTATATACCCAGGAGTATAGCTATGTCTAGAGGTAGACCTAGTTCAAATTTTCTGAGAAGCCACAAAATTGATTTTAAAAATTGTAAAAACTGGCGGTATAAGTTTTCACTCCCACCAGCAATGGAGAAGAGTTCCCCCTGCTTCCCATCCTTGCCAGCATGAGCTGTCACTTGAGTTTTTGATTTTAACTGTTCTGATGGATGTAAGATGGAATTTCAAAGTTGTTTTGACTTGTGTGTCCCTGATGGCTAAGGATGTTGGATATTTCTTTAAGTGCTTCTCGCCCATTTGGGAATCCTCTGTCAAGACTTCTCTGTTTTGATCTGTACTCCGTTTTAACTGGATTATTTAGTTTGTTGTTATCCAGTTTCTTGAGTTCTTTATATATTTTGGATATCAACCTTCTGTCAAATATGGAGTTGGTGAAGATCTTTTCTCAATCTGCAGGCTGTTTCTTGGTCCTTTTGACAGTGTCTTTTGCCTTACAGAAGCTTTCAGTTTTATGAGGTCCTAGTTATTAATCGTTGATTTTAGTTCTGGAGCTGTTGGTTTTCTGTTCAGGGAGTTGGCTTCTGTACCAATGCATTCAAGGCTATTCCCCACTTTCTTTTCTACCAGATTTAGCATATGTTGAGGTCTTTGATCCAGTTGAACTTGAGTTTTTGGCAGGGTGATGGATATGGATCTATTTGCATTCTTCTATAGGAAGATATCCAGTAAGATTTGGTTGAAGTTTTTTTTTTTTTCCATTGTATGGTTTTGCCTTCTTTGCCAAAAATCAAGTGTTCATAGGTGTATGGATTTTCTTCTGGTTCTTTGATCAGATTTCATTTCTGTTTTTATTCTAGTACCATGTGTTTTTTTATATTATTATTCTATAGTACAGGTTGAAATCAGAGGTGGTGGTAATACCTCCAGAAGTTCTTAGATTGTACCAGATTGTTTCAGCTATCCTGGTTTTTTATTTTCCATATGAAGTTGAGTATTGTCCTGTCAAGTTCTGTAAAGAATTTGTGTTAGAATTTTGATGGACATTGCATTGAATCTGTAGACTGCTGTTGGTAGGGTGGCCATTTTCACTATGTTAATCCTACCAATTCACAAGAATGGAAGAACTTTTCATTTTCTGATATCTTCTTCAATTTTCTTTAAAGATTTGAAGTTTTTGTTATACAGGTCTTTCATTTCCTTTGTTAAAGTTACGTTGGTTGTGATGATGGTGGCAGGAGCAATGCTGGCAGCAGTGGCAATGGCTGTGGTGGTAGTGGTATTGTGTATGTGTGTTTCCCTTCTTTTTGTTTTGCCAATGTGAAATTACTGTGTTTTCTTGGGTGTTATTTATCTCCTTGGTTTGGAGTATTCCTTCTAGTCTAATCCATAAGTCTAGATTTGTGGATAGATATTATTTAAATTTGGTTTTGTCATGTATTATCATGTTTTCTCTATCTATGGCAATTCAAAGTTTTGCTCAGTATAGTAGTTTGGGCTGGCATCTATAGTTTTTTTAGAGACTATAAGGCATCTGCCCAAGTCCTCCAGGCTTTTAAGGTCTCTGTTGAGAATTTGTATACAATTCTAATAAGTCTGCTTTTATGTGTTACTTAACTTTTTTCTCTGTGGCTATTAATATTCTTTCTTTATTTTGTACAGTTAGTGTTTTGATTATTATATGGCAGGAGAAATTTTCTTTTCTGTTCCAATCTACTTGGTGTTCCGTATGTTTCTTATATGTTCATAGGCATCTTTTTCTTTCAGTTAGAAAACTTTTCTTCTATGGTTTTATTGAAAATATTTTCAGGGCTGTTGAGCTGAAAATCTCCTTCTTCTTTTCCTATTATTTTTAGGTTTGGTCTTTCCATTGCGTCTCAAATTTCCTCAATATTTTATGTCAGAAACATTTAAGATTTAACATTTTCTTAGATGAATATATCACTTTCTTCTATTGTATTCTCTATGCCTGAGATTCTCTCTTCCATCTCTTGCATTCTGTTGTTGATGGTTATGTCTGTAGTTTCTGTTCTCTTACCTAGGTTTTCATCTCCAGGATTCCCTCAGTTTGTGTGTCTTTTAAAAAATTGCTTCTACTTCCATTTGCAGGTCTTGAACAGTTTTATTTATTTCCTTTATTTGTCAGGTTGTATTTTCCTATATTTTTTAAGGGATTTATTTATTTCCTCTTTAAAGGCCTCTATCATCTTCACAAGATTGGATTTAAGGTCATTTTTTTTGTGTGTTTCAGATATGTTAGAATACACAGGGCTTGTGGCAGTAGAATAGTTGGGCTCTGATGGGGTCATATTTCTCTGGCTCTTGTTGATTGGGTTCTTATGCTGCCTTTAGCCATCAGGTTGTTCCTGGTGCTAGAAGGCTTAAGGGTGTGCTAGGACAGGGTGTTTACTGTTGTTGGATGTGATTTAGGGGGACTTGGCAGACAAAGGACTGAACCTGAGGTGGGGTCCTATCTAGTTGTCCCTGTTGCTGGCAGGCCTCCTAATATCAAGGTAGAGTCGTGGACTGAAAATTGGATGGATAGGGACAAGATGCAAATCACTACTGCTAGACAAGTCTAGTCTTAAACCACAGTGTAGATGTTGTTCACCATAGACCTTTGTTTCTTGTACTTCAAAATATCCACTGGCTCAAGAACTTCCTGATACCTCCCTGTTTTTACTTGAGATGCACAAGTTACTGAATAGAAGCTTATGACCATTCAGTATCACAACTCACCATCCAATGACAGTGAGCAGCACAGGAAGAGGAGAGGGAACACAGTGTGTGCAACCATGTTTTCTCAGTCACTGCACACACAGGTGCGTCTGAGCCACTTCAATTCAATTGCCTGGATATTTGTTTGTTACAAATATCTCACTGTGGGCTCCACTGCAGAAAAATTAAAGTAAAATATTTTATAAGGATGCCCAGAAACCTCAGCTTAAACAACATATGAAATTGAGATGAGTTCTCAGACTGAGAACACTGGTATTATCCTAAGTTATCCTTGAGGAGAGTGTGGGACTCAATTTGCTATCCACTAGAATTCTGAGTAGCTTTTATATTGTTGAATGCATTTCATCCTCGGAACAATCTCTTCTCTTGCACAGAACAGGTTTCCAATTTCTATCTACTTTTCCCCCAGTGCCTGTATATAGAGATGCACACACAAGAGAAGGGGGTTGCAGTGACCACAGTCAAACTGTAAGCCTTGATCTAAAGCCAGTTTGCAGTTTAATTGTAAAGCATCGCTGCACAAAATCATATCAGTAAATCACATTTGTATTAGAAGTGATGTAGGAATAAATACTTAAGTTTCAGGGCATCGCTGTGGTATTTGTGCCAATGCAGACATTGAAAACAGAATGTAGATCATTTCCCAGAGAGTAATGAGCAAATCTCGACAGGAAATACAATAGTGCCCTTTGAGGGACAGTTTCTACTCTAAGTTACAATTGACTGTGTTATTTATTTAGGTCTCCAAAGGTCTAATTAAAGAAAGCAGAGGCAATAGATTCAAAGCCTCTGTGATGGGTTGGGAGGATGCACTTGTCGGCTTTGTGGTCAATGCTAGGTTGAACCTATCAATGTTTGACACGCACTGCCAAAAGCCTTGGGGGCTAACTTGTTAGAGCCCGAACTGCCCCAAGCTGCTCCGGTCCACGGGTTGGTGTTCAGCAAGAGAGAGAGTGAGGACGGATGAGAGGAATGGAGACCAGACAGTGTGATTCAATCCCATTTATTCTTCAGTCTCTCTTCCTAGTCCAAGTCCCAAGTCTTGAGTTCCTAGTCCCTAGTCCCTAGTTCCTCCAAGTTCTTTCTCCAAGTGTTATGTGCCTAATGTCTAATCTGAGTGCCTAATAATAATCTGTTGCTTTCTTCTGTCTGCCTCTCACCTTTTATATGTCTCACTTCTAAGCCACACCTTTAAGTCACGCCTTTAAGTCATGCCCTTAGGTCTTATCTCTAAATCTGATCTCTAAGTCACACCCTTAAGTTACTCACCTTTAAGTCTCACACACCCAAGGGAAAATCCTGGGTATCTAAAACAAGATGTTATCAGAGTGTGCTCAGCCGTTGTAGGCTATTGTAAACAGTGTGTCCGAGCTGTAAGTTTCCTGTTTGTATACCACTTATTTTCCTTTCAGTTGCCTTTTATCTGCCCCCTAAACAAGTTCCTCCAAGCCTTTTAAATTGCTTAAAGAGAGCAGTCAAGCTGTTTTGGTTCTTGGAAACCTCAGGGGTTCTCCAACATTCTGGATTCAGGTGCCCTTAATACCCATTGCAAAGGATAATATTGCACCTTGTTTTTACTTATTATCATTTTAAAATTTAAAAATTATTGGTTGGTATTCTTAAGAAGAAAATGTTCTGAACAGAAGACCAGCACAATAACAACACCAGCTGATATACCAAAGAGAATGGGAAAAAAAATCATACAAGATCCCATTCCCTGAGGAAGCACTACAGGCAATTGATGGCTGCTGAGAGGGGACAAAACAGTGTTCTCCAGGGTAAACCCCTTGTGGGTTATCCTATTCCAAGCAGTCAGCCGTAATCATGTAAGTATATGAGCAATACTAAACGGACTCAGCAAACTAGACATATGTTGGACTATATGTATTTGTGTATGTGCAAAATATTAACAACCAAAGGAGAAAAAGAGATCATGAATTTTGAAAGAGTGTGAGACATGGGAATAGTTGGAGGAAAAAAGACAGTAAATAGAAATGTTGTAAATAAAGTACTTATGGATGAAATTCTCAAAATAATTTTTTAAAGAGAATTTTTAAAGTTCTTCCTAGAAATTTTTCTTTTAAACAATTCTTTTAAAACCTGTTTTTTTTTTTTATGTGTATGAGTATTTTGCGTGCACATATGCCTGTACATCACATTTATGCAGTACCTGAAGAGTCCAGAAGAGGTCGTTAATCTTTAACATCAACAGTGCAGCACACTCTCCTAATTCTCTCCTTTAGTGGGATATTTACAGAAATACCATAATTTTCTTTAAGGATTATGTCTAAGAAAACATGACAGTGTTTTTCATATCTAAACACTTGTATTTTCCGATGGTCTCGTTATATTCTGAGGACAGCTTTGCAGAGTCTACACTACCCTTCCACCTTTAAGTGTGGTGCATGGATCAAACATGGATGTCAGGTTTGCATCCTTGGCTAGCAAATGTTCCACCCAAAGAATCATCTTGCCTGGAGTTTTCATTCTTATTGGGAATTTGAAAATATTCCTTTGAATCTTGGAGCTCAAAAGTCTTACCTGGGTGACCCTATACAGTTGTCACTGTCTTTATTGTTCCTTCTGTTGCAGTTATTACACTGGATGTCAGCATGTAAGCTCTTCTCATCATTCTTTAACTTGGATACATTTTTAATTCCTTTCCTATCTTTATAAATATGGACTCTCATCCACATATTTGTTCTTTGGAATGTCAATTATTTTGTAGTTAAATTCACTAGATGTACAATACACTACAAGTCCTTTTATGTTCTCTGATGAATTTTTTTGTGCTATATTTTGATTTTTTTCTTTCATTTAGTCTCTTAGATTTAAATTTTATATCTCACTAGTGACTTCTTAATAATTTAAAATGAAAAGTCGGGTTTTTGAGGACCTAGAAATGCAATGTTCCAAAAGACATTTGGTTTCTCTTAGAGCAGTGGCTCTCATCCTTCCTACTGCTATGACCCTTTAATAGAGCTCCTCGTGCTCTGCTGACCCCTAGCCACAAAATTATTTTGTTGCTACTTTATAGCTGTAATTTTGCTGCTGTTATGAATTGTACTGTAAATATATGATATGCAGCATATTTTAAAACCTCAAAAACCTAGTTATATGCCTCTTCCAACAATGCCACACCTCCTGATTGTTCCCGAATAGTTCATCAACAGGGGATTAGTCATCCACACATATGAGACTATGGGGGGCATTTTCATTCAAACCACCACATACCACTCTCTGGCTTCCCCATACTTGTGGTCATATCATAATGTGAAATTCATTTAGTCCAACTTTAAATTACCCCATAGTGTATTTTAGTCTTAACACTATTTAGAAGTTTAAAGTCTCCTTGGAGACCCATGGCAATCTCTTAACTGTAAGCCTCTGTAAAATCAAAATCAGAAAACAGATCATATACTATCAACATACAATGCACAGCATATACATTACCATTCCAAGGGAGAGAAAAGGGAGCATAGCGAGGAAATATTGGGCCAAAGCAAAAACAAATACCATCTGGGCAAATTCCGAACACTGCATCTTCATGCCCGATGTCAAAGTGCTCTTTAGATCTCCAACTCCGTTCAGCTTGGTTAACTTTAGAATACTTCTCTCTCTTGAGCTGGTTCCACTTCCTGTTAGCAGCTCTCTTTGGCAGGAGTCTCATAAATTTGGCATCTTGGAGTCTTCAAAGCTATCTTGGTTTCACCTCTACAGCTTCACACAATAGCCTTTCTTCACAATATGTGAGGATTCTCTTGCTACATTTCTGGCCTTAAGGGATTTCCTTAGCTGTATAGGAAGGTTCTATAACCCCTTTATCATATATTTTTGATAAGGCCAGAACCATGTGGTCCAAACTGCCAAGTTCTTCTGTTCCTAAAGCTGCAACCTGGCCTCCTCATCGATTTGTATTTGCATACTCTTTCCATTGGCTTTCAGGCCTAGGAAATCTCTCAGGCAGGCAGGCAGGTAGGCAGGCAGGCAGGCAGGCAGGCAGGCAGGCAGACAGACAGGCATGGTGTTGGAGAAATAGCTGAGAACTTTATGATCTGCAGGCAACAGGCACAGAGAGACTAGACCTGGCATAGTATTTTGAAACTCAAACCCCACTCCCAGTAAACATAGCTCCTCTAACCAGGTCATACCTATTTTAAGGTCACATGCCTCCTAATCCTTCTCAAATAGTTCATTATCTGGAAACCAAGCAATCAAATGTTTGAGCCTATAGGTGCCATTCTCATTCAAACATCCATAGACTGAAACTGAACAATAATCTACACCCTCCATATATTGGCAAGGATGAGTTTCTATTGTTCCTATGGGCTAAGTTGGAAAGTTATCAAAGTTCTTTATTGGGAACCCCAAATACGCTCTGTCTATCAAGTTGTATAATTTAATGGTCTCTCTAAGATAGATGATGTTGAGGCCACTATGGATTCCCCTTCAAATGCACAGAAAGAATGGATGTTGAGAGTATTTAAAAGTGGAATGGCAGCTGCTGCCTTGTTCCATTGTTTGCCTTGGGGAGGTCTGTGGTGACTCAACTTGCATGGCTTTGGGACTGACGTGAGTGGTGTGACCAGGAATTGAGAAACAACAGATACACATACAGAAAACTGGGGTTCGGTAGGCTGCTTACTTTGCAGCTTGTGAAAACAGCCTATGTATTGTCTACAGAACCAAGGAACAAGTAGGAATATGGGCATCTCAGCAGCAGATCACTGCATCTAGAAGGATGTTGCTGCATTGTTATAGACAAGAGAAGGCTTTGCCCTTCCCAAGCTTGAGTAGACGACCTTGCTATCTCCATAGGCCGGAGACACTGGGGTTCCTGAGGTGGCAACATTTATGGCAACAATACACATTTACTTAGGACGTCATCTGAAGCAAAATCTGAGATCATCACTTTTTCTGTAAAGTGTGAATAAGATTTGGATCTCTCTCACTATATATATATAATATGTATATATATATATACTATATATATATATAATATGTGTATATATATATATATATACATATTATATATATATAGTATAGAAATGTAAGTACCTAATGAATAAATATATTTTCCAGTCTTCCTTTCTCAGATTAAAATGCAAGAAACAATTAGTGATTGTCTCTCATCTAGACTAAGCAAAGCAGACACAGGCACCTTCATGTGTGCAATTCTGTTTCTACATCAAAAGGAACCATTTATGAGCAGATACAGATACCTAAAGGAAAATCTCTATCCCAGGAACTCAATGGTACCTATAAAGTCCTCCCAAACTGAAGAATCAGGAATTGAACCCAGGTCCTTGGATTTCTGTTGTATGCTTTCCCATGTTGCACAGAACTGCCCCACAAATGAGATATTATATCATCAGCTTTATAAAGTGTCCATTCAACAGCTGCCCATTCTGATGTTGTATCTGTGTCTTTTGAAAGTCTTTTACTTAACAACTCAAGTAGTAAATTTATGCTTTAATTTAATTTACAGAAAAGTCTCTCTACTGGGAAGCCTTAATGGCTTTCTTATGTCAGACATCCAGTGAGTCATAACTCTCATGCATTCTTTCTTTACTCTGCTGCCAGGAAATTCAGTTCAAACAAATTTAAGAACAAATTTTGGTAATCAAATCATCTTGGGTAACTGATAACACTGGATTTCTTTTTTTTTCTTATTCTTTTAACTTGAACTTCTTTGCATTCATGAACACACTATACTTACTTATTCTGAATTGTTTCAGAGACACATTCTTTGTATTTTCCCCACTACCCCATAGAAATTAATTATTTACATTTTTAATACTCTTCTGAGGGGTTAATTCTAGGAATCCGTATTTTATCAAAACAACTTTCAATTATTGTTGTCAGTTTAATTTTTTTAAACCTTATTTTAAATGATGGTTCTTAAATTCTTTAACCTCCTTTCTAGCCCATCAGCCACCAGAGGTAGTGGAAAAATAAAGGATACAGGGGAAGTGGACCTGTTTAGAAAGGTTCATTGGAACAAATCCCATCTGTGTTGTCAGGATATCAGCAGTTTAGTTCACAGGTCAGTAGCGGCAGCAGCTCAGTCCACTCTCACACACTTCACAGATATACCACAAGTCCAGTTCAAATCCCTCCTGCTGACTCCTGCTGATTCTGCTGAGGCCTGGCTGTTCTTGATGGGCCATACTACCAGTGCTGCTATCCCACCACTACTGAACTGGACTTCTGGTATATCTGGGATAGCAGCACTGGTAGTATGGCCTAGCAAAAACAGCCAGGCCTCAGCAGAATCGGCAGGAGTCAGCAGGAGGGATTTGGATCAGCAGGAACAGTAGAGGTTCTCAGCAATGCTTTTCTCAAATAAGTGAAGGATCAGCAAAGGTGAGAGACCAACAAGCATAGTACAGCTAGCTTTACCAGCAAGTCAAACTCAGCTTCTATCACTGTCCACTGAGTTCTATTTATACTTCCTCCAAACATCAAATGTCCTCCAAAGGTCTCACCTCACCAAGTGAGTCTGAGTTCATAAACTTCAACGTGAGTCTGTCTCAGCTGACATCACTCTACCAATTGCTCTGAGTCCTTGGAAGTGGCAAGAAACTCCCAGAACACCACCAGATGTTTTATGGTTGTATTCTCTCTGTCAGGTCACAACAAATGGAGCTCAACTAGGCAATGTAAGGTAAACCTATATATGTGTGTCATTAGCTACAAATCTGTCATCATATGTCTTTTCACATGCTTGTTTTAGCAGAGCATCCTTCCACCTGTGTCTGCTTCAGCAAAATGTTCCTTCATGAGTCTGCCTTAGTCTTTCACTGTGTCCACTTCAGTGAAATATTCCTTCATGTGTTTGCCCCAGAAAAAAAAACGCCATCCAACACAGCTGACTTTCCAAAGAACCCTTCAGATTGTTGTTTCAGAACATTATTTAGAGTCCCCATATGTACTTGGAAACACCACATTTATCACTATTACTATTGTTCGCCATGATTAGATTTTATTTACAGTTTCAGCTCTGACTGTCATTATTCTTCTGTGTATGTTCATGGTCAAGCAGCAGGGTATAAATTCCCTCCATCTCACCCTGTTGTTGGAGGGCTCTCTAGATCTTCACACTCTGAAAGATTTCTTCCTGTAACATTTCTGATGAGAGAACAACTCTGTGGTTCTTTGCTGCTGTTCCCAGATCACTGCCCCCTCCTCTGTACTTTGCTAGAATTACTTTTTTGAGTCCCCAATTCTTCCTTTAAATTTATATTTACCTTTTTTTTTTTTTTAAAGATTTTAATGTCTGGCTCACCATCCTGCTACCAATTGCCATGTTACCATGAGTCTAATGACTAACTCCCTGTTTTACCCATGCCTGGTGGCCATTTTCAAGCAAGTATTCCTATTTGTCTATTTTTTTTTTTTTTTTACAGATAAACAAGTATGTCCTATTTCTTGATCCCAGGATTTTCATTGTTAAAATCAGGGAATTCTTAACTAAACCTAAGAAGAGTTTCTTGCATATCACCATAAACCTAGTGATCTAATGTCCTTTTAGAGTTTTCCTCTGAGTTCTTGGCCTTTAACCTCTACTGCAATAACCTGATGCACATCAGGAGTCAGGGGTTCAGCCTCTCACAGCTGCTCCTGGGATATGTTAATGCCAGCAACTTCAGATGCTCTGATATGACATGTGATCCTATATCTCTGGTTAAGTTGCTTGGTTAACCTCCTTTAATGCTATATGCAGAGGCATAGACCCAAGTGGTCATCCTTGTGGTCTCTGTCTGTGCCTTGCTTTTTCCTTCTCTCTACTGAGATTTCACACCACACCACACCATTCCACTGTTGTCTCTCCCCATTCTCATCCTCTGTCCCCTGGTCTCTTTGTGTCACATTTCACTGAGGAAATCCTTATACTTCTACTCTCTGCCTAAAATCACAGTTTAAAAAGAAGATTAAAACCTACTGAATTTTCTCTAGCTAAATCCAAAACAATGCCTGTGGGTGTGGTAACATGTCCCTGGCACAGCCTTTCTCCCCTCTTCTGGATGTTGCAATTTATCTTTTCTTTCTCCACCTCTAGGATATTTTTTCACCATCATAGTTCACAAGCTTTCTTTATCCTTCACTGAAAAAACATTGAACCAAGGAGAACCTCCATAAGTTCATACCAAATCTACCTACCCTCACAGATCTAAACTGGTGCCGCACACCCTGCTTCCTGGAGCTCTGAGGCCACTTTCTCTACCTGTGACTAATCCACCTCTCAGACCTCTACAAGACCCCATCCAGCAAGTATCTGCCTGTATTGTTTATTCTGAACAATGTATAATGTACTGCCTTGAGGTAACTCATTTAGAGCACACACAGACTCTTAAAGCCAACAGAAAGGTCTTTATTCACTGGCCCATGACTACACAGGGAACTTGCTCAAACCACGTAGCTCTGAGCCTTTTATGCACAAAAACACACCCTGGTTAACTCACTTTGGTTAGCAAAAAACAAAACTATAGAAGCCAAAAGTCAAGGTTAGTATATTTAGGGACTTTCCCAGGTTCTGGAACTGTGGACTAGATATTTGATGGATTAAGTCTTTGTTCCTGTCTTGGGAGGTGTTGGAGTCGATGTACTAGGTTCTAAGGTCAGAGTGACTTCTAGGATGGCATCATCTCTGTTAAGGGTCTACTAAGGTCCAGGGGTCTGGAACAACGTAGAAACAATTTCTACCCTAAATTGTTCTTCCATATCCGTATTATCCTCGATTTATACCAATTTTCCTTTTCTTTCAAATGAAAGCTCCACTCAAGAGCTGTGACATGCACTGTCCTCACCCCCGCTCCTGGTTACTGCATTCTAGGGAGGATTCTAGATTCACACCTCAGCACAGCAACTGTGTTCAAGATCCAGCCACATGTTTTACCTGCCACATCCAATGACTTTCCCAATAGTCAATTTATCGATAGCTTTGACATGCTGGTTAAGCCTTCCTTGGTATGGTGTCATAATTTGGCTACTGAAATACACACTTGTGATTTTGACATCAACTGGCCCCACTCTCTTTATTGATTCCACTCCATGCCTGTGGCTTTTACTAATTTCACGACATCTCTTCAATCTCCCTGTGGCTCAATGCAAGTTCTCCCATCTATGCTTATGTGGTGATGTCATCCCATCTCCTCTCAGTTCTTGGCTTGAGATATCATTTATACCATTACTACCTGTGAATTTACAACCTAACCTTGCCTCTTGCCTTAGCATTGCCTCAAACAATGAACTTATAATGTTTTATTTGCTAATCATATCTTCACATATTCTTTTTACATATCTGCATACAATTCCTTTGTGAGACGTTAGATAGACTTTTTTCTCTGTTAAGTATACTTTATTCATTTTCTAAAACTATATTTTAGAGAACAGAGGCTTAAATGAATTTCTCTACATTAGTGCTTTATATAGCATAAGAAATCTTTTGAATTCTCCAGTGTCAAGATTTATCTCTGGGTTAAAGATTTGCTCACGGTGATCAGTAGGGATGTCTAGGTCCTGAGAGCTGGAGAAGCATGGTCTGAATGCAGATACCTGTCATTGCAGTTACTCAATTAAAGATGAGGTAGACAGGTGGTTAGCTTAAACCATGTGAGCCTGTCAAAATATGATTTCATCTCCTGTGATATCCTTACTAACTGATTTTAATGATAACTCTTTTCTACAAGCACCAGAGAAACACAGATTCACTATTGTTACAGATTATAAACAAGGGAAACCAGACCCTTTTGAAGCAGTAAATGGATTTCCAGACATAGATTGGGTAGCACACAAGTTTGAAGAGTATCTGAAAAAGCAGTCTAAGGAAACACGTAGGAACTAAGGATACTCTGAAGCTAGAAGGCAGAAGGATGCTGGCACAATGCTTCCTTGGGCAGTGCCCAGTGGTCCCTCTGAGCATCTTCATCTTGAGGATATTTTGGAAAGAAGCACCATCTTTATTCAACTTTACTGTTAGTAGACAAATTTTGGGGTGATGTAGATACATTACTATATTAATGGGCATAGAAAAAAATACCTGTGTTCTTGAGCACATATAAAGTGTTGGAACAAAAAACAATAATTGCGACTACCAAAAGTAAGTGAAGGGCATAGAATGTACCTTGTCTTCAAGTAGACTATATGTCATCTGTCTTATCTTCTAAAACAATCAAATAGAAACCTCATCACAAGAAATTATTATAACATCAGCACTGTCTAGTTTAAAGCATAGATGGATATTTCCTAGTGTTTCATAATTACCAAATAATATATTATTGGACACTTTGTTCCAGGTACTATACAGGTCAGCTTCACATATACTATTTCACTGTCCATTTTATCTCTATGACACTTCTATAATCCTAAATTACTATTATTATTACTATTGTTATTATTATCATTGAGAAAAAGTGACTAAGATTGAGTAAGACAGTCCATTAACAAATGTGCTCATTCTATGTCCTGTGTATCTTTTCTACAATCTGTTGAAGGTCCAAACTGAGACCATAACTCAGTTCCCTGAGAGATCAAATAGTGGATGTTGAATGGTGGATGTTTACTGTGTCTTCTGTTCTCATCATATGGCTTTATCACATCCTATATTATAATAAGCTCCGCAAAAGTCTCAAATTCCAGAATTGGCCTTTAGTGCTTTTTCCACTGACTTTTGCCAATGTTCAAAAATAAAATAAAATAAAATAAAATAAAATAAAATAAACTATTCCCTGCCACAGCTACAGCTGCACACTGTTGAATAAGAAGCTATCACTGCATCTTGCTCTGACCGATGAAGTGTTGCTGATCCATATCCAGTCAGATCATAAAGTACATAAAACTACATACAGATTATCTATGAGTGGGTGAGTGTCTCCACTGACCTCAAAAACACATGAAGCAGCTGATCCGGGGGTTCTGATAAGGACCATTAGAGTTGCTTGTTTATGTCCACTCAGTGTTTACAGTTGGCTTATGTTTGGCAGCGGGCTCAAGGTTACACCATTGGCACCATATCATCAGCCTTACAATTCTTCAGAAAGTGTTTGCCTTAGCAAATGTCCCTCCTGCCCAGCAAACCTGTTTATGTCTGGGTGTAAATCTTGCAGCTGCTTGCTGATTACACTGGCTGCTCTTTACTCTGTGTGTGGCTTGGGTGGCAGAAATTCATCAGAAACCTTTTCTTCCTGAATGACATTAGCTAGAGATTTTAGTGTTTGGCCAGTTGTGCCTTGGTAAGCAGTTTCCCCTTTCATTAATCTACGGTCTGAAGAGCTGTGACCCTTCCACCTCGGGATCGTCAGGGAACCAGAAAAAGTGACAGATGTCTACTTAGTTTTGGTTAAAGTGGTATCACTTAAATGTCAGAAAATGTTCGGCCTAATGGCTATTTCCTGCTCTTCTGTGTCTCTGAAATTCCTTTCCAAGGGGAATTGTGTATGGTTGGGGTATGGGCGGGGGGAGGAATGACTAGAGAGCAATTAAATATGGAAGACACTTTGATCAATGTTTATGCTATAAGGACACATACTTTTAAAAACAAACAACCCTCTCCCAGTCTAATAGAAAGAAAGGTTCATAAAGAAATAGTGCAAAGTTATATGATAATTAGAGCAGGAAATTGACATTTTCCCCACACAGGAAAAGACACAGAGGCAGAAGAAATGGCTTCCTGCGTTATGAGGCTTAAAATGGGAGGTGTGGCTCTTGTTGGTGGCTGTATTAGTTGTTATCCTTGTTATGGTGATGCCATTCAGGAAAAGAAGTTGCTTAAGGAGGGAAGAATATTTTGGTTCATAGATCAGGGTGCAGAGCTCACCATAACACAGAAGGCATAGTGCAGGGCAGGTAAGGCACAGTCCAGACCTGTGGTTGGTTACATTGTTTCCAGGGCAGGTAAGGCATAGTCCAGAGCTGTGGTTGGTTACATTGTTTCCATAGCCACAATATAGCAACAGATGAATGCTTGGCGCCCAGCTGGCTTCTTTCTTTCTCCCAGGCCATGGGATGCTACTACCCACATTCAAAATGGTACTTCCATGCTTAATTAACCCTCCTGGAGAGGCCATCACAGACAAATCCAGAGGTGTTCCTCATTAATGTCCTGTGTTAATAATTAGATGTTGTAGATGAGATGTCAATAGATTACATTTTTAAAAATCTGATTTTTAATGTCAACTAATTTGGAAGATTGGCTCATATGATAAGCTGACGAAAGTTGGCAAGCTCACAATCTCCACTAAGCAGTCCTGAGACTCAAAGAGCTGGTAGTGCAGGTCTAGCCTATGGTACAGTTCAGAGACAGAAAGGAGGAGCCAGCAGAGTTTCTTCTGTTTTATCCATAGTGATCAGTCTTTGAATTCCATTTGGACCTTCAACAGATTACATGAGATGCCCACCCACGTTGAGATGGGCAATCTGCTTTATTCAGACTGTTGATGTAAATGTTAATCCTGACAAAGATGCCTTCAGAGAAACACTTAAGATAATTGTTGACTAAAGGTTTAGCTTAATAAACAGACATAAAATTAACCACCACAGTAACAAACCTGCTAAGAAAATTAAACTGGAAATTGACTAGGAGACACCCACCAGTGGGATTCCCATAGCCCTTTGTCATCTGACACATACTGAGGGCAAGTGGGAATTCATTACTGTATTCAGTAGCTCCTTGTTTCTTTATATTTAAGGCTTGTCACATAGCAGTGTGCTTGGCCTGGGGATGCAATGGAGAGCTGAACAGCTCTTGTCTTGTGGCCATTATCCCTGCTGTAAAGATGCTGTAATCAGTGGCTTGCAGACATGAACTCTGACAAACTGTATTCGGCAACAGTGACAGAAAAGTACAAAAAAACCACAGCCTGGGAGCGGGACAGGAGTTACAGAAGGTCTCCTTGACTGAGTGGAGCATTAGCTGAGGCTTCAAGGAAAGGGAACAAAATATAGGAGAGAAGAAAGGAAGCTGGCATTTGCTCAGCAGACACAGAGCACTAGTGTACAAGACATGATTTTTGACAATTGGACTAATTCTCTGAGGTGACCAGAAAAAAAAAATCTAACCTCATGGATCTTGCAGTCTACTGAGGGGCAGGGGTGAGGTGGAGACAATACATACAGTAAGTTGGATTGTGACTGGGTACTGGCAGTGTGAGCTGCCCCAGGAACATGGGAAGAGGAGGGTCATGTTACTATTTGAAGTGGAATATAAAACTGTGGCCTCCCCAAGAAGGTGACATTTGAACAAGGGCATAGAAAAAAAAATAAGAGAGCTGACCATGTGGACACTTGGAGTATGGCATTCAGGAAAGAGCAATGCAAATGAATGGCCTACGGCTAGTCTGAATAGGAAGCTGGGGGACAGGAGCAGCACATTGTGATGCTTGCACATAGCCAGACATCCACAGTCTGTTGCATTTCTCCTTGAGACTAATAACTCTGGTCACACTAATAGTACTATTTAATCCTCACCACAGCCCAGTGTTGCTAAAAGCAAACATGGCCTACTCTGCTGAGGTTGCATGGCTCTACTTAACTTCACGCTGGGGAACCAATGAGATTTGAGGAGGGCTAAGGGATGTAGGCGCAAGTCCCCCAGCAGACAACACTTGTAAACCTTTTATCCAGCCGAGATAAGAGCTTTCCCTAAGCAGAATAGACAGAGCCCCCCTACAACCCCATGCGTCCTCTAGTCTTCCTTGACTTATACACTCTAACCCCTCATATTGGCCATGTACAAGTCAGGCAAAAGTATATGTAAGTAGTAGGAAAAGCTGGGTATTCAAGTGAGGTTCACCTGACTCTCTCCACTCCTTCATGAGTGCAGGTGTGGAAAGCTTCACAGGGACAACTATTTTTCTCCAGGGGCCAGTATAGCTGAACACCACAAGATCATGGTTGCTTGTCTAGAAGGAGAGTCAGGCAGGACCCCTGGCATGCTGGATACTGTTATTCTACTTTCATAGATGAAAGCAGCTAAGGCGCAGATAGGTCAACTGACTGATCCAGGATCACAGGAAAGCAACAGGGTGCCTCTACCTTTGGCAAAACACTAGGACTGATCCTGGTGGGAGCTGCTCTTAACAGGTAAGTGAAATGCAAATGTGCTATCTCATTGCTTTAGCTTGGAAATAGAAAATTGGATATTTTCTCTGAATAAAAGTGGCTGGAATCGTCTTCTATAATTCTTATAATGCCCAGCCCTGTCTTAAAATTTTAATGTAACTTCTTAATTAAACAATGTATTTGGAAAATTGTGTTTTGAGGAAATTTTAATGCAGATAATTTTGCAGTATGCAAAGAGGGAGAGAATGAGAGAGAGAGAGAGAGAGAGAGAGAGAGAGAGAGAGAGAGAGAGGAGATGCTATTTTAAATGTTCAGGTTTGAGGGTGATACGCCTTATTTTTCATCCAAATTCCTCTTTATCATTTTAAACTGACTCACAGAATGTTATGCATTTGCCATAAATAGATTTCAGAGGAGGTTGAGATTCTTGTGCAGGTGGAGGAGCAGGTACCTTATAACCGCGTGTGGGACCTGGGTTCTTTCCTTGTCCCAAGGCCTTGTGAGGAACAGTGCCTGCATAGCTCCGCCCATGCAGCAGAGCAGACCCCCCCCTGGAGAGGCATGTGTTTTTTCTCTGCCACTCGAGGTCCTGAACTGGATTTGGGGATCTTTGGAGGCACTGGGTGGAAGACGAATTGCTCACGCTTGCAAAGGAGTACTGAATTATTCCCCCGGTCTGTAGAGAACAGCACACATGGTACTTCTCTGGAAACCAGAATGGACTGCTGCCTGGAGCAAGTCCTCCTTAAAGAGATTCCAGAGAACAGGAGGCCTTTCTGGAGCCTTGAGCACTGGTGTGTAGGTGTGTGACAAAAAGCTTCAATGGAGGACTTTAAAAACCTTGTGTGTGTTGGGAAAATGGTCTTCAGGAGGACTTGGAGGGGTATGTGGTGGGTGAATAAGATCTAAATACATTGAAATTACAATAGTAATAATAATAAACGATAATGATAATAAATGATAATGATAATAATATATCAAGTCACGCCAATAAAGCTTCTTGCCATTGTTCTTATGCAGGCTGGAATTTTTGGTGATACCAGACTGACTATCTAGTCTGCATACAAAGTCTACTTTTGCTAGATGATACCACGGGCACATTGTGTCACCTCATCTGGTTTTTATTTCCTCACCTGTATAACGAGGATTATGGCGATATTTACCTCATGGCTCTTGAGAAGACGTTAATTATCCCTGTGTAGAGCTCAGCATATACTTAATGGTGGCTGCTAGAAATAGTTATTATTATTATTATTATTATTATTATTATTATTATTATTATTAACTACAGGTAGAGAGCAAAACTGAAGCCACATGAAATTAAGATACCATTATTAAACATATAGTTGTGACTCACTGGCCTGTAATATGGTATGAATCAATACATGTTATGGGTCCTTTTATACAGACCAGGAAAGCTATTATACTGTGCTGCATATGTCCACTTTTCTATTTGGAGCATTAAAAGAATATAAAAAAATATTTAGCCTAGTCATTTTCTATAAACCTCTCTTGATCCATTTGTATTTTTAATATCCAGGACCCTCAGGAAATAGATACAGTTGGGGTCATTATGTACAAATGGCTTTCAGTTTGTCCTTGCTGTCACCAGGCTAGGCTGAGTTGTGTGCAGAGTGAGCCAAGAATATTTACTTCCTTTGTCAATAGTCTTTATTTCTTTAAGCATTTTTATCTACAGAAAAAAAATGGAGCAGAAAGTTCACTTTTCACATAGACACTTCTGGACTCCTTGGCTCTTCTACCACCTTAAGGTCTAGAATACCTGTTAAGATTGATGAACCGATTCTGAGATGTTACTAAGTAGTAAGTCTATAATTTATTCATATCTGTAGTTTCCAGCTAGTGTCCTTTTGTTGTCCCAGAATGTCATCTAGGGCAACACATTACATTTAGAAATCTTGCCTCTTTAGCTTTCCGTGAGGTGGCATATTCCCAGAATGTCTTCTGTGTTCTCTCCTAATTAGCATTCCCCCTGACACCACCACTGAATTCCTTCTTTCCAAACCTTCCTCCTCCTACTTTATTCCCTCATTGCATTTACTTATGACCTCTTGACTACGTAGGAGCAATGTACTTGCAGCTACACCACTGCAAAAATAGGACCCAACCATCCATATGCAACCATTGGCTTTTATAAGTTCTTCTCAGAGACATGGGGCCTTAAAAGCTCCTCCCCATCCATGATGGAATACTGATGGGTTCAGTCTCAGGTAGGTCTAGTGTGGATACCAATTGCTGCTGTATATTTACAAATGGATGCAACATCAATGTCATGACTAAAAGCAGCATTCTACCACATTCCTTCCTATCCTTCAGCTCTCCTGTTTTTTCCTTCCCTTCTTCTGTGGCAGTCCCTGAGGCTTAGGTGAATGAGATAATACAGATGTCCCATTTAGGAATGGGCATTCATCAGATGCTTGTTCTCAGCACAATGACCAGTTCTCAGTCTTTATATTAACCACTGCTCACTTCACTCAGAAATCTGTACAACCAAGACTAATGGCAGCACACATCTAGGGTATAAACATATTTAAAGGGCAACTTGATGCTGTGTCCATTGAGCAAAACAACGGTAGCAGGTCTCCATCTAGGATCTATGATTTCCTCAGCCATGAACATTGATCACACTTACAGTAACGGGTGCATTTCTTCTGTGGTGTTGGCCTAAAATCCAACCAGAAAGACGTTGGTTACCCCATGGAAGAATGGCATGGTTACCCCGTGCCATTATTGCACCAGTGTCTGATCTTGCCCGACAAATTGATATTGTGGTGCATAGGACTCACAGCTGAATTAAAGACCATTGATGACTTTTCTCTTCCTGTTCTTAATGTCCATATTGCACTTTCTGGAATTATAAAAGCTACTCAGCATGGAGAAGTTTCCAGCACTGTTCTACCTTGATTTTTCTGCATCTTGCAATGAAAATATGTGATATCTTTAGCCATAGGGTCACACCATTTAGTTCTGTTGGGCACCAAGAGGAATGGAAAGCACACACACTGTTTTGGGGGTCTCTGGAGTCTCTATGACTAGCAACTCATAAGGAGGTATTCTCATACTTGGCACTGGTATTTGGATTTCTATTTAATAACCCATGGCTTTGAGTCCATTTACATGATTTATTACATTTATTAATTTGTGTAGGTTGAACTATCCCTGCATCTATGAAATAAAGCCAAGTTGGTCATGGTGAAAGATGTTTTTAATGTGTTCCTGTATTTACTTTGCAAGTGTTTGGCCTGAGAACTTTTGCATTTATGTTCATTAGAGATATTTGTTTATAGTTTTGTTCTTTTTTGTGTATATGTATTTTTATCTTAGAGTAATAAACTTAGAGTAATTATAAAGAGAATTTGGAAGTGTCCTTTCTTTTTCTATTTTATAATAGATAATTTGAAGAGGTTAGGTTTTAGATCTTCTTTGAAGTTCTGGTAGAATCCTGCTGTGAATTCGTCTGGACCTGGGCTATTTTGAGTTGGGCTTTTTTTTTCTTCTTTCCTTCTTTTCTTTCTTTTCTCTCTTTTTAAACAGCTTCAATCTCCTTGCTAATCACAAGACTATTTAAATGATTGATCTCATCCTGTTTTTACATGGTTGGTTTAGATACATCTAATATGTTGACCATTTTTTTTTTTAGACTTTCCAATTTAATGGAATATAAGTTTATAAAGTTTGCCCTTATAGTTTTTTGAATTTATTTGGGATCTGTTGTGAGGTCTTTTTTTCATCTCTAAGATTACTAGTTTTGGTTAATTTGTTAAGGGTTTGTCAACTTTGGTTTTACCTTTTTCAGAGAACTAAGTCTGCTTTGTTGATTCTTTGTACTTTTGTTTTTAGTAATTGTTTCCATTTTATTGTTCCCTCAGCTTTATTCATTTGAATTCTTAATAATTTCCTTTAATGTAAGCCTTTCCCTCTTAGGCATGTCTTCAGTCTATCATGGAGGTTTTTCTATATTGTGTTTTCAGTTTCATTAAATTCTAGGATTATTTTTCCTTTTTCGATTTCTTCAATATCATGTTAATCATTCCATGGTGCACTATTTAATCTCTGTGAGTTTCTATAATTTATAAGGTAGTTTCTTATGTTTATTTCAAGATGTATTTCATCATTGTTAGATATAATATAAGGAGTTATTTCAATTTTCATATAATTGTTAACTTTTTTGGATCCTGATAAATGACCCATTTTATAGAAACATCCATTGGACACTGAAAAGAAAGTACAGTCTACAGTGTCTGGGTGCACAGTCTGTAGCTACTTTGTTCTGTCCAATTGATCTGGGATGGTATTTAACTCTGGTGTATCTCTGACTCTTTTTTTGTCAGAATGAACCTGTCCTTGGTGAACATGGGAAATGGAAGAAACCTAATATTAGTGTGTTGGGGCTAATCTGTGGCTTTATGTCTAATAGTATTTATTTTATATAATTGGATGCACTCAGGTTTGATAAGAAAATGTTTAAATTGAAATGTCCTTTTAGTAGATAGTTCTCTTGGCCAAAATGAAACCTTCTTTGTCACTTACAATTAGTTTTGCCTTGAAATGTTGACAGTTTTGAAAAGTGTTTTTTTTTTTTAAATAAAGTGTCTCTCTAATAAAATTTGACTAATGATTTTCTTCTGATTATATGAAAGTGGTAGGTTTAGAGCAGATCATTAGTACCTACTCTGAATGTGGCATCTAGTTCATGGATGGTCTTCATTATCTGACTGAGTAGGGCTTATTCCATTCTTCTATGGTAGACTTAGGACTTTTTTCCTTCCCATATTGTCTTCTTAGGAAGTGACTATGTATAGTCCACTTTAAAAAGTAGACAGTTGTCCTTCTTCCTTTAGTATAAAACTTTTGCTTAAATATTGTTCTGCATGGTGATTTGCTCCACCCCCATTTGTTATTTACATTCATATGGACTCTGGGGTATTTTACATCATAATTCAAAACGACTATTATGTTCTGGCCCAAATTGTTCAAATTGTTCTGTTCTTTGCCATTGATAGTTCTTTCCGTAGGCTCCTATGTAGGGAGCCAAAGAAGTCTTGAATGAATGAAATCTTGAGAGGATGTATACTGTAGGCAAGGGCATAGCCATGTTGAAAATTCAAAGGCCTCCCATCCATGGGTCTTTGGCAAAGCCATCTCCTCATGTGGGCCAAGCTCAAGAACAAAGCATTCTGCTGGAGTCTGAATCTGAGTGTTATGAATGATTATCAGTGTGTGCTAGCAACTGTGACTTCCTCTTCAGCGTGTTAAGAGCCTGAGACTGCACATTCAGAGAACTCCTAAGGAGATTAACTATCCTCTCCCTCTGAGCATTATTTAATGAACATGCTGAAATTCCCAGTCGTGGTGGGAGTAGACCTGATTTGATCCCAGCTTTTCTGCATGTGTGTCTGTCTATTCTTCTATGCTTCATTTCCTCACCACTCTTAGCCAGAGTTCCACAACCCAAGCCATGTGTGTCACAACACTCCTGTGTCCTTTTGATGTATCTTTTTCTTTCTAAAAACTTCACTTAATTATTTTGTAACAGTACAAGATGCTCTGTGTTAATCCTCTATAGACTCTGCTCTAGTCATAGAATTCATCATTTCTCTAAGGAGACTTGACTGAAGAATTGTGTTAAAAAAAATAATAAGAAGCTTTGTTAAATGTGTTCATCGTAACTAGGAATTGCCGCCTTCTTTAGGGCTTTTTAGTTGAGACAGCAAAAGAAATGTTTATGTGCATAGTCATTTGTGTGTTTGCATGTGTTTATGATTGTATGTATACATAGCTGTTGGTAATCATGCCAAGCTAAACTGGATTTATGAGCAGTCTCCCATTCCAGTCAATTACTGTGCTCTGTGCCATCCTACTCTTTCTTTGCTAAGCTGGAAATGTCTGTCCCAGCGCTAAAACTGATCATTACTTTATCTCCCAGTAGCATACATTAAACTTCCCAGCACTAAGAAAGCTAGCCAGGAGAGCTCCCAGGTTAGTACCAGCTTGATTTTGCCATGTTCTCCACTCACATATGTGGTGCGTTGTAAAAGTAATTTGGGGGCTTGCTTCTCTCTCTTTGCTTTCAAATAACTACAGGGTATGTGCACACCAATTCTACACCTCATTTTTATTCATAGTTTGCAAGCACTAAGATAGGAAGGTTCTTAACTGTTCTAACCTTCTAAGGCTGCATACTTCCCAGCTGCATAGAACTTTACCTGTAATCTGAGTCTTGCCCTGGCTCGCACTACTTCATGTGTGTCCTCATGAGTACTTATTCTGGTCCATACACATGATTCATACACACGGTCCAACTTCCTCTCGTTTTGTCTCTTCTCGTCTTGTCTCTTCTCGTCTCATCTCTTCTCATCTCGTCGTCCCGCCCTGCCCCGCCCCGCCTCGAGATTATGGTATCTTGGCCAACTATGAAGAGATAGTTACAACTTAGATTCCCACTAGTACCTTACAGGCTTTCAATTTCCCCACATCTTGGTTAGTATTTGTTGATTTATTTTCTTGGCGATAGCCTTTCTGCCTGCAGTGAGGTGGACTTTCAATATAATTCCATTGGCATTTGCTTAATGGCAGAAAAGGTTGAGCAGGTTTGTTTTTTTTTAAAGGGATTTCTTAGTCATTTGCATGTATTCATGGAATATGTCTATTTAATAGATTTTCATACTCATTGGATTGTCAGCTTTTTTAGTGCTAAAAATTGTTTTTTAGGTCTTTGTATACTCTAGGTATTTATCTTCCTTTTGATGCATATTTAGTTGTTATGTATTTTTAAAATTTGTACATTGACTTATAATTTATTAATGAAATAAAGTGTTACTTCTTTATTTAATTAGCTTTTTCCCGTATAGAAGCCTTTTAGTTTATTTTAATCCCATTGGTTCTTTTTATAACCTGAACCACTGTTTAATGCCTATGTCTTCTAGTGTTGTTCCCATTTTCCTCTAATAGTTTCAGGGTTTTCTGTCTTGTCTTAACTAAGGTCTTTGCTCTATTTTGCTTTCTCTATAGGGTGATTGGCAGGAATTGGATTTCTATCCTCCATTTGTGGATATACAGTTTTCCCAGCACCACTTGTTAAAGAGGCTGTCCTTTCTAAGTGACATTATTGGTTCATCTGTTGAAAAGAAGATCTCTGGAGCATCATGAGTTTGTTTATGCTGTGTGATTATTGAATTTAATTGTCAACATGATTACTTTAAGAAACACCCAGGGAATTTAGAAGTCACAGTTTTAGCTGTGTCTCTGAGGGCTTTCCCAGAGAAGGACTAACAGAAGGGAAAACTCTCTCTCTGAATGTGAGCACCTGTATCCCATTGCCTGAATCCCTGAACTGAATACAAAGGACAAGGGGAAAGCTATCTATAAGCCTATATTTCTCTCTGATTCATGTCTCTAGCATGTGAGAAACAGCTTCATGTTCTTATTGCACATCCACAAGCTGCTTCCGCCTTCCCACGAAAACTTTACCATCAAACCATGACAGAAATCCAACTCCTTCTACCTTGAAGTGCTTCTTGTTGAGAATTTGGCCATAGAAATAAGAAGATGAAGTAACAATTCTGCAACTTGATTATTTTCACACACATGAATATACATACATACATACATACATACATATATATACATATATATGTATATGTGTGTGTATGTGTATGCATATATATTCAAACACACATGTGTCTATGTAAGTGTGTGGGGTGTGTGTGGTGGTGTGTGTGTGTATGTGTGTGTGTGTGCATTTGCCTACTAATTCATCACCACATTTGTGTCCTCTATTCACTTGTCATCCCTCCACACTATGCTTGAATGCACAGCTGCTCGGCATAGACTGAAGACCCAGCACAAAGAAGCCATCTGTTTATAAGTCTAAATGAGCCCCCACTAGAAACTAAGCCTGTTGAAATCTTGATCTTGGACTTTAAAACCCTCAGAATTATGAGAAGGCTAATTACAGAAGCTTAAGCTGGATTCTCTTTGTCATTTTATGATGGTAGCTCAGCAGAATAGTAGGATGCTACCATTTACTTAATCTCTAGCATCTTGTTACCATTTTCTATTTGTCCTTTAAAAGACCTTACCTCTGTGTGTGTGTGTGTGTGTGTGTGTGTGTGTGTGCATGTGCGTGTGTGTGTGCATGTCTCTGTGTGTGTGTTGGCCTGATTTAATAGAACTTTTCTCTGCTTATTAACTATACTTATTTTTGAGCCTTTTAAAAGATTTTCCTTATTCTATTCGTTCACTGACACTAGTTTTCTCTTTTGAGAGATCAGAATCCTGACCAGTACAATTTTTCTTTGAAAAACTTCTAACGTTTCTCCTAGGGATGCTGTACAGTCAATGAATACCATCATATTCTGTTCAAGAGAGTCTTTATTTTCTTTTCATTTAGAAAGAAAAATTGCTGGATATAAAACCTCAGGTCATTGAATTGTGCTAAAGTACTTTAAAAGTCTTGTTCTAGTTTCTTTCTGCCTGCCTGGTCTCTGCCAAGCTGTCTATGTATTGTGCCATCCAGTCATCATTGTCTGGGGTCCTGGCTTCAGCCGGATCTTCCCTCAAGTTGTTGTCAGTGTGAAATCTCTTTCCAGAAGTGTAACTTCAAACTTTTCATTGAGCCCATTGTCTCATAGCTAAAGTCAGGGATGAGGTGTATCTCTTTAAATAATCTCCCTCCTGCCAGGATAAATAGTGTATTTAACAAATTTTGAAACTCTCAGTAGTTATTAATTTCAGTGATCCTTATTTTCTGTTTTTTTTTGTCTTTATATACTGAAAATGAATAAATGCTTAAGCTCTTGAAATTGCCACTGTTGTTTTGAATAATTTATTTATTTATTTTACTGCATGCTCACTCCTTTTCTCTAAGTGTCTCAGTTATTAACCCACCCTCCAGTTTATTGATAATTTCTTTGTCTATGTCCAACAAAGACATTTTCATTTATTTTTAAATGCTATTTATTGTTGGTGGCGATTGTGGTATGTGAGTATATGTGCACATACATGAGCACCCATGGAGGTTAAAGGAAAACTTCCAGGAGTCAGTTCTATATTCCATCTTCTGGGTCTCAGGAATTGAACTGTGGTCATCAGGCTTGGTGGAAAGGATCTTACCCATCTTGATGACCAGGTAGCCTTCATTTTGGTCCTTCCAGACACACTTATTTCCCCTGAGATCTTCTGTACTTACCCCTATCTCTGTGTCCATCTGTCTTTCCAGATTTCAGGGTAAAACCTTCTGTTGACTCCAGGAACAGTTACAGATTCTTAATGTGTCAGCTTAGCCTTATTTTAAAAATAAAAGTGATTACTTCCAAGCTCTTTATTTGTACATTTAGGTCATGATCGACAGTTATTTGTTCTTTGTAATATGGTCGAATTTAACCTCTTGAATTACTGACAGTAGATAATCTATCTCTAGTTTGTTGCATTAATGTAGCCTGCAGAAGCAAGGGTCTGTTGAGCTTTCTTTCTGCCTGTCCTCACTATCTCCCAACCTGTAGACTCCAAGCCACATATTAAATTCTGTTACACAGCTTCTAGCATTTTGTGTATAAAGCAAGAACAATCAACATTCTGAAGAAATTCCGCTGATACTCTCTATGAGTAATTCAAACAAATAAATGCACACCAGGTTTCATGTTGATGAAACTCCCAGATGTTAACTATGGTGAATTATGATCAATGGATCTAGGCTCCAGAGAAAAGGCCATAAAGCTCTGCCTACCAGCTCTGCAGGTTTGCTTTTTCAAGGTCCAAAAGTTCTTCTCCCATTGTCCATATTAGTGTTTTCTTATTCCTGCTTTGCTACAAATCTGTAGATTACATGTGGTGTTGGGATCTTTTGCCTCATGGGTCCCTGAACTGTGTGTCCTAATGTTCACATCCTAGTTTTTGGCATGTTTTTAAAATCTGTGAATGTATCTCCTGTTATTCTGCAACTGTGTTGTGCAATAATTTTCTCTCAATTGATAATCTCTGTCTTAAAAGGAGATGCATTACATCTCAGGAAGTAAACAACTCATGAATCTCAGGAAGTTTCTAAAGTTGAGAAGATTTATAAGAGCCTAGTCCCATGGTTACCTAAGCAGTGAGGGCTACTTCTCTTTCTTCTTTCCTTCATGCCCTGCCAGTTATGGGAAACATCGAGCCAGTAACACTATCTCACCTTTTGTTTTTCTCTTTTTTTATATAAATCAGAGGTTATTACAGAGGCCGCATGTCTTTTTCTCATTGTGATTACTTTCTTACAGAAGCAAGTTCTTTCTACAAAAGACACTTAAGCCCAGTTTCATGTCTTGTTATGTACAGAAAAGGTCATGCACACAACACATGTTACCTTTAAGACTGACCCATACATGTTACCTTTAAAGACTGTAATGTATTCGTGACTGCAGCAGCTGTTTGTGGGTTATCTTCATACTCAAGAGGCAGAGCCTATTCACCAAGGAGGCATGTTCCCAATGACAACTAGCAGAAGATGGCCATGCTGGGAACTCCAAAGATTCTCTACTCAAATATCTTGGGCATGGTTGCATGTCCTGCCTCATTTGAAGAAGTGAGCAACCACAACTACAAGGAGATATTATCATGCTTCACGTGGAGAAAGGCAGCATAACAGCCTCCTCTATACATGTTCCACCTTCGCATGTATCAGCCTCAGTTGCTTACCTCATACCCATTCTCAGAGTCATGCAACCACTTCTATGCAACTCATCTTTTGGCTCTATTGATCTCCAATCGTGTGACAATTGTGTTTTGTGACTTTCTGTGGAGAGAGATGAACATATACTCATTCAGACATGATAATGGCAGAGCAATGTTTGATAACAATGCTGCCAGAGTCCAACTCGGTGAAGCAGTGCATGTGCTGGGGACACGTACAAGAATGTGGGGGAAGGGTTGCTTATGAGCATGTGTATGACTCAACCTTGCAAATGGAGAGTGAAGTGGAACCGTCCCGTTTCTTTGGAAAGTTAGTTATGTCAAATGAGGTTTTGCTGGGGCACACAGGTGAAAGAATGTCTTGTTAAAACAAACACATGAAAGAATGTTTTCCTGGAGCAGACACAGGTGAAAGGATATTTTGATACAGTAAACACATGAAAGATGTATAAATATGATCCCACAGACAGCGGGAGACAAGCTCTGAGCTTTGCTTTGGTTTGCTCCACCTCAGTATTCTTTGCTAACGACACACATGTGTTGGCTCGCCTTACGTAACATTGTTGAGCTCCACTAGTGGTGATGCCAAGGAACTCCTTAGGCTCTTGTGGCAGCTTGCTGCTTCCGTAGTAGCCTTGCCTTAGGCTGGTTAGTGAGCCTTTCGGTTCCTTCAGGATTGGTCTACAGCTCCTGGTTTGTGCCTGGTGTCTGCCTGCAGAAAGGACTGGACTGTAGCTGTGAGTTCATGTGTTCCCACCTAGAGGACTGACATGAAGCTACTGAGTCATATTTGGCGTTTGCTACGGGACTGAAGCTTGTCCTCAAAGAACTACTGCTGAGCAGGTATAGTTCCCCATATCCTAATAACGTCTTTCTTCTGCTTTCTCTGCTGAGTGGTGGTCTAGAGGAGAGGTTGAGCCCTTATTAAAAGTAGGTTTCAAAAAATGTATGCCTACAGAAAGCCTAAAGATGGTAAAGTTGAAACAAAGTATACTAATCAAGGCCTGTTCAGTAACTGGACTTCTTAAAGTGGGGGTGGGGGAAATTTTTTAAGCAAGCAGTGAAAAAGCCTGTTACAGACCATCTCATGAGACTGGGACAGGGGGATGGATCAGTGAAGCTGAACATTGTAGTCGTCCATCCATCCATCCTTGAGACAAAGACTGCATAAACTTAAGCAATAGAAGGGAAATCTGTCTTGGATGGACTGGCTCACATGGAGCTTGTGTGTTGCCCTCTGAGGTCCCCATGGGAGCAGAAGACTGGAAGATAAGGACAAGTATTTCTCAGGGAATTAAGGATGTCAGAGGCCATGTTTTATACCCAGGACATTGGGACAGAAAGAAATATGTTCCCAGGACAGTAAAAAAAAAAAGCTGATCCCGCGGGAGTCTGGTCCTGAAGGGAGGCTTTAGTGGTTTTGTTGAGGTCTGTGGTGAACCATGGCCTTTGTGAGGTAAAGAATCTTTGGTATATCTGGAGTCTGAGTGTATGCGTGTAAGTGAAGCTCTTGAAAGGCAAACAAAACACACAAAGTAGCCACACACACCTCACCCCTGCCCCAGCAAGCAAATGAGGAACATTTTATCCTTCTCAAGTTTTAAGGAGTAAACATCTTATACATCTCAGGAAGTTCCTAAAACTAACAAGATCTACAAGGCTCCTCTGTTGTTATACAAGCAATAATAACCATTGACGAAAGGGCCCTTTCTGATCTGTTAAGCTGACTACAAATACTTTAGGGAGCCCCAATGATACAGCTTTCATGGGTTGTCAACCAGGTTGGGGTAGATTTTTAAGTGAGGAAGCTTCCTTAAGTCAACTATGATCCTGAAAGTTATCCCACACCCATATTCTTAGGAATTATTTCTCCAAACTCATTTGGAGTTTTCCAAAGTAGACTTTGGTAAAGACGTCACTTGGCTGTCTTTGTTGCCCCATGTGGGTGAGGAGATGTTTATCTGCAACTCTCTAGGAAAAGTTATACAATACACTACCACAATACTCATATTGGTACCACCGCTATGATACTTATATTCTTTCGATTTTGAAAGATACTTCTTTTGTTCTACCGCCCCACTCCTCCCTCCTTTTTCTATCAGCATCTCCTATATCCTAGGCTGGCCTCCAATTCTCTAGGTAGCAGAGTCACCTTGAACTTCTGAACTCTGGCTCTACCTCCCCTACTACATGAGGTACAGGTGTGTGCCTCTGTATCCAGTGTATCCCATTCTGAAGATCAAACCCAGTGTTGTATGATTCAGGCAAACACGCTGTCAATTGTGCTATAACCCCAGCCCCAAAATGCCACTTATTTTAAATAGACAGTCAAGAAGCCACTAATTAAAATTAAGCACAAGTGTAAAGTGTGTAGTTCAAAGGTACTGACTGAGCATACACAACTTTTGTGCTACAGGGAACATAAATTGAGCGTGATTTATATCATCTAAGCCTGATTTTTTAGGGTTGGCAGGATAAATGTTCGATTATGATAGTCATTGGCAAAATAAGTGCCCAATTATGTTAAACTTAGCCACGTGGAGTAATACAAGTGTAGGGGATTATTTAAGTTTTAGAGGAACAGGAAAGGTTCCTTAAGAAGAAGATATAACATAAAGCCTTGAAGGATAGATAAGGCCCCACAGGCTTGACTATAGTCCAATCTTATGAAGGCATTTTCTCCATTGAGGTTCTCTTCTCTCAGATGACTTTAGCTTGCATCAAGTTGACATAAAACTATCCAGCAGAAGTGGACGCATACCCAGATTCTACCAATAGTCAATAACAAAGTTCCACCGTAAAGGGTAAAGCCCATTGAACTGCACTTTCTTCTGTGACTGATAGTTGGCAGAGTCCAGTAAAGGTAAATTCAGCTGTGGTGAGAATAATTGTGTGGAGTCCCCAGACTGTCTTTTTGCAGCCCTGTCTCCGGGGACTTCCCTCCCCACCTCTCTCTCCAGCAGTGTCTCCTGAACCTTACAGCAGATGGTATTAATATCTTGTTTGGGGAGGAGCACACAGCCATTCCTTATTCTCGGCATTCGGGGTAGCTCATTCACAGTCATTGTTATAAGGGGAGGTTTCAAGGCCAATAGCAGCTTTGGTCTGTGAATATAAGCATAGATATATAGAAAGCAGGTTGCTGCTATGTCAGAGCATCAGTAATGTGCTCTGCCCTGGGGCTAAGACCTCGAAAAACTTGGGTTGTTAGTCAGACCTACAGTACTAGATATGAGTCCTTCCATTGTCATGGGCTTCCAAATCTATCCAGGGGTTATTTCAATTTATTTTTTAGCTGATATTTAAGAATATATTGTTTCAGTGAATCACTGTTAAAATGGGTGGTGCTTAAACACATCTCTCTCTTCAAACATGTACCATTTGTTTGTCATGAAAACTTGTAGCTTTTTAGTCAACCTACCAATTTTCAATAGAACAACAGAACTCTGAGTCTTTCCCTACTTATAACATGCTTCCTATGTAGTGTTTCCAAGTTTTTGAGGTGGCATGGGCTAACTGTGCTGCTTTAACATAGACATTATAGAGGTCTTCTCAGATACTGTCCTACCACCTACGAGGACCTTCAATAAATACATTCTAATGGGGCATAAAACTGCTTATAGTTTGCCTTGTAGGCTTTCTGGTGCAATTACGACAGGCTAGCTGACCACCCAAGACATGAGAGTTCTTATTAGGATAATTGGCTGCCACAGATTGCTCCACACACCTCTCTGTCATTTTTGGTGGCTGGCTGGAGCTTATTTGAATGGTTCCCTCGAGGCTAGCTGGACAGTGTTTTGCAAAGGATCTGGTTACCGTTTTGTAAGTAAGCATCATGGAAACTAGGATTCTCTAATCCAGGGCCTGTAGGGTCCCTGGAGGCTCAAATTTGAAATGGATTCTATGAGAGATGATGCCATGGAATTTGCTAGGATTGCTACTTGGACTTCAGGTGAAGCATCATTAAACTAGCTTCAAATACTGAATTTGTTTCTGATATTCATTTCACTATGTAGTGACAGTAGATCAGACCAGACACTAACATAGCTGGGATTCTATAGAAGGTTCTTTGGAGTGTGACCTTTCTGATGTAATGATAACAGGCTAGCTTACCATCCAAAAAACCAGCGTTCCTATTTGGACCATTGGCTGACCCAGAATGTTCCTTAAGTGCAACACATGCATACACTTGCATTGCCCTGTCAACGGTAAAGTAGTTTAAAGTAAATTTCACCGTGGCAACGCTGAAATATGAGATACAAATGGATTTGAGGGAATAATACTTTGCTTATGTAAATCCTGACATTCTACAGAAATATAGGAGGATGTCCAACCATTCCAGACAACATCCCTTCAGACCCACACAGTCTTTGATTATCTTTGGTGCCATGTGAAATCCTCTGCTAACAGAATCATGTAGCAAAACTAACAATAGGTTCCAAACAGCATTTTTCCTCTTGGGGCTACATTTGAGGAAAAGAAAATAAAACAGGTTTTCCAAAAGGTCAAAAGGAGAGAGCCTAACGGAACAGAGACCGTCCAAAGGCATAAACGTTTATACATTCTTGGCGTGTTAATTCTCACAAAATGCTTCCTGAGAACAGGAGCACTCAATCTGTCTGTAGTCAAATATCATTTGCTGAGACAAAGCCTCCCCTTCTTTAAATTCTGTAAGTTGCTGCCAAGGGAGCATGAAAAATAGATTTTGTTTGTAGAGTCACAGTGAAGGACCATGGTGGCACAGGGACAGAATGAACTGACCCTGTCTTCTTTGCTTTTGGCTATCTGCCCAGGATACTGCCTGCATACAGGTTAAGTTCCTAACACCAAGCTGGGCTGTGCCACACTTCATATCCTCATCAATTTAATTTGACATTTATTTTGTTAGGTCTTCAACATGGCCCATGTTTATGAGCTGGTATCAGTTTCTGAACCTCAAAAAAGGAGACAAGAATTTTATTTCTCATAGACACCATATGGGGATTCCTTGACCCAGCACATGTAAAGGATTTTTCAAAGAGTGGGTATTGAGAGGAGACTTCCTGGGTTAGACTGTCAAATCTTCTTCTTCCTCCACTAGCCCCTCTTTTCTATAACAAACAAGGCTTACCTGAAAGCAGAGCCCTGGTACGAGGTAAACTAATCTGCCCAATAAACCAATAAACTCTTTTGCAAAAGCAATTTTAGGTTCTGGATCACTGAATCTTGCACTACAGTGGTAACAGCTAATTCATAGGCAAGGACTTTGCTGTGGGAATTGGTATATGGCACTAAGAATCCTCCTGGGTAAAAGAGACTTCTATAATGTCTGTTTTATTGGTTATTTTGTTTATTTACATTTCAAATGTTATCCCCCTTCCTGGTTTCTCCTCTGCAAACCCCTATCCCATTTCTCCCTTCCCCTGCTTCGTGAGGGTGCCCTCCCATGCACCCACCCACTCCCAACTCACTGCCATAGCATTCCCTTACACTGGGGCATTGAGCTTTGTTAGGACAAAGGACCTCTCATCCCACTGATGCCCAACAATGTCATCCTCTGCTACATATACATGGGTCCCTCATGTATACTCTTTGGTTGGTGGTTAAGTCCCTGGGAGTGCTGGAGGTCTGGTTGTTATTATTGATCTTCCTATGGGATTGCTAACCCCTTCAGCTCCTTCAGTACTTCCTCTAACTCCTCCATTGGGGTCCTCGTGCTAAGTCTAATGGTTGGATTGGATTCAATGTGTTAGTCTCTAGAAGAAGTAGTGAGCTTCAGAGTGTCTGCGTCTAGGGTCCAAGTACATAAATGCATCTAGTTCATCATTAAAAGAAGACCAAGGGCCCCAGAACCTAGAACCCTGGCCTGTGTGATGCTTGGTATCTCTTATGAAGAGCTCCTGCCATGGGAACAAGGCACAGATCTGCAGCTTAGAAACTCAGGCACAGGACACTTTCCAATTCTTTACTAAATTTACGAAGAGCTGTCAGTTCAGTGCCATGAAACTACCCACATGATTAATGGTCTTCATTAAGAAATTTATTCAAATCCTCTTTAAGGTCCTTGAACATATTCATAATTACTATTGTTAAGTCCTTGTCTTTTGCTTCAACTATACAGCACTATATTTCAGACTCTACTATAATAGGGTTACTGGCTTCTGGAGGAGATACATTGTCTTGGATGTTTACATTTGGATTTTTGTTCTGAGATCTGGCTAACTGGAGTTCTATTTGTGGTATTGCTTAGTGTTGACAACGGGTCTTGTCTTTGTTGGTTAGGTTTTCCATTATTTGGTTGCTGTTGTCCTAGGTGGTGTGGTGGCTGTGGAGTCCCTGGTGGAGAGTGTTTCTGGGTATCAGTGGCTGACACAACAGAATGGATATGGGCTAGAAGGGAGGACTGAAGGGATTGGTGGAAAAGAGCTAAACCAAGTCCACACCAAGGAAGTCAACCTACACAATTAAACACACAATTTAAAAGGACCAGTTTCTACTAGCCACCACGAATAGTGGCAGTCAAATGGATTATAAGCATAGTTACCGTTTACCTTAAAGCAGGTGATGCAGCAGTGTGGGAGAGAGGAAGTGTTAACTGCTGAGGTGCAGCTGTTTCAGGGACATGTATCGGATTCAGGACAATTTGAACAAAACAATGTTAAAATAGCAGTTAGAAAACGAATGTAGTGTTCTTTCTAAGTCTCTAAAACAAAATACTCAAAAGAAGTAAGATTTTTTTTAAAAAAAAAAATTATTTGGGCTCATGATTCGAATCCATCCTGGTGGGTGTGGGGCATGGCAGAGCAGCTGGACTGGTGGCAGCAGGGATGTGTGGTAGAGGTTGTTCACATCATGACAGCTATACGTGAGTCTGGGCAGGGTACAGTCTTCAGAAGTTCACCCCTAGTGAACCCTGACAGTTAGGTCCTACCTTCTTCCCAAGGTTCCATAGCCTCCCAAACCATCCTACCGGCTGAGGAGGAAGAGTTCACTGAAGAGTTCCTAATGGAGCCTGTGAAGGACATTCGAAACTAAAATCATAAAAAGTCATAATGTTTGCCATATGCTATGCAAAGCTGTCATATTGCTTACATTGTATTATTAATCTATGTACTAATCCACCATTTGTTCATTTGTTCATTCATTCATCCATCATTCATTTATTCTCTTATGTCTGCACTCATTTAATGAGCACTTACTAAAGGTGCTGTTTAGAGATGGCCACAAAGCTTGGTCTTTGCTGACACAGGCTCTGAAATGTTTTACTCTGTGTGTGTCCAAGCATTTGTGTTTACAGATTCTCGGAATAAAGTAAAACACGTACCTGTCACAACTTAGCTTTAGTGTAGGAAGTGCTAGTTAAAATAGACATTTGTTTGGCGACACAAACTAAAACAAAAACTCCCGAGTACACCATTTGGAGAAGACAGCCAAAGAAAGGATGCCCTGCTTGATCCTTCATCAACCAATCAAAGCGATTTGATGTCATCGGCACCCATGAAAGCATCAATTGTCTTTTCTCCCTATGACAACAAGGAAAACTGACCACACTGGAAGAGGTACTGACAAAGGCAGCTGTCCTTATCACGGAGGGATGAGTACTGCTGCCACTCATGATTCTAGCATAAATGAATCCCCTCCTGCCATGGATTATCATTATCAGCTATGTCTGAGTGTGCCCAGTAAGAGTCTTATTACAGAGGCTGACTCTGTCTGCTGATCCATTGTCCTTTCCCTTTTTCTGGTCTTATATTTTGCTTTTGGCTCCAAAAGATTCAGGAATAAGCATGTTCTTTGGATGCAAAAGGACATCTGAAACCCCCATCCCTCAACCGAGGTGATCACTTCAAAGCAGCTGGTATTCTCAGAAAAATTCTTGAACACCTGGGTAGAAGGAGGAACTAGCCCACAGCGCTTATTTAAGCATTCCTATCCACGGAGGCATCTCGCTGGGGTAGTCTAATCAGCTGCCTGGCAGCCAAGTCTCCCATAGCTTATGGTCAGCCAGCCCCCAGGCTCCTCGGAAGATGGCAAAGGGGATCGAGTTGACAGATTGTTTTTGCTCTCTTAATAAGCACAAATTAACTGATTTTTCTGGGAAAAACCACTCTAGGTTCTGACAAGGAAGACATCATTCATAAGAGGATAGACTTGTGGGGCTACACTTGTTCTTTATAAATGCTTGTGGTTCAGCCTGCCTATTCCAGTTTATTACTAGTTGTTATTTTTGTTGTTTTTTCTTTTGTCGTAACGACACAGCCTCAGCATTTTCTTTAAAATACAAAAACAAGAGCTCAGAAAACAAAGGCAATCTCCGCAAAGGCTGGCTTCCACTGCTTTGCCATTTTCTGTACTGGTTAATGTGTCCTCCATTGCAAAGGGTGTGAGTGTGTGTGTGTGTGTGTGTGTGTGTGTGTGTGTGTGTGTGTGTGTGT
>JANHMN010000012.1:8313247-8344142 GCA_030674055.1 Rhabdomys pumilio
TCTCTCTCTCTCTCTCTCTCTCTCTCTCTCTCTCTCTCTCTCTCTCTGTGTGTGTGTGTGTGTGTGTGTGTGTGTAGAAACTACTGTAATGGGGAAATTAGAGCATTTGGGAATCAGAGACATCTGTTTCTAATCCTGACTGAGCATTTGACTAGATTTGTGATCTTGGGCATCTTCACAGAGATCTCTGACCACCAGGTTCACTGTAGAGTATAATTAATCCTGTTTACCTCCTATGGTGATGGTTAATTTGAGAACTAAATAAGATAATTAATTTGCATATGGAAAATATTCAGAATGATGGTGTCATTAGCCTGATCTCTGAAGGAAGATTTGGGTGGGAGTAACAAATCTATAAAGGCTGGGGTCACCTATAAAATTAGTACCATAATTCTGTTTTACGTTCCATTGATGCTTTGAGGTATCTAGATCCTAGTGGCGGCTGGTAGTGACACACCGGCCTGTGGATGTCACCTGTTTGTTTTTCCTTTAGTCTTTCTGGAGTGTTGGGTTTTACTTTTTGTCTTTCTCATCTCATAATGTGAACCAACTTGGAATATTTACCTTTGACATTTGGTTCACAGCTTTTCTTTTTCCCCTTCCAGACGGCACCAGGAGCAGATATGTCTGGGGTCCGACATAGAACAATTTCAACACTAGCCTGCTCAGGAAAAAAACAACAGCCAATTTCTTATATAACTGGACACATTTTTCTGAATGTCTTACCTAGCCCACAAGAGGACTCGACTCACAAGATGTGAATGATGAAGTTCCTTTTAAAAGCCCTTCATCCCTCCTTATAGTTTTAAAGCTTGTGCACAGTAAAATGGGCATTTCACTTCTAAGACTGGGTCTCGACCATCTGCCTCTCCTTCTCTTTCTATTGTGAATTTTCACCTCTTTCTGCACATACTCAAAAAGCTCTCTAGTTGTTCAGAAAATAATTCATTACAAGATGCATTGATTGCAGCAAGCTTAGGAGCTTGGTTTGTGTACGTACCAATTCCCAGTCTTCCCAATCCTTTGTACAGTGTATTTTCACAGGTCAGTGTAAGCATCGGCCAGAGGAGTGACAGTGTATCGTCTGCAAGTCCGAGATGCCCTTGCTTGTTTGCAAGTACAGCTGGCTCACACACCACAGGCAGGCCTTTTGAGACAAAGCTAGGAAATCAGGCCAGACAGAACAGTGAGTCGGGCTATTGACTCAGCAAGAACATCATAACAAAATTTCCTATGAAGCTACAAGGCCAACAGTTGTCTTAAAAATAGGGACCAGTCCTGAGGGAAGGACAGATAAATAATAAACAATGGTGTTCTGGGGTCTTGAATAATTTAGTTGACATCAAGGGGTATCCCCCTAAAAGTTATTTACCACCATTGTCTATTTCATATTTCATATCGGGTTGTTTTGGTGACCCAGAGGGCAGTCAGAGAGTGCACTGGAAGGCTTATGAGCCCCCTGGGTGACATGTAGCAGGTTGACCCCTCTCTTGCCTTTCCTACTAAGTGCTTGGAGAGCTTCTGCACATTAGACATGAAACCAGACACTGTGAGAATTGATTGGCCCACAGGGAGAATAGAGAAGAAATCATTCTTAACAGCCTTAGTCCGTCAGTGGTGATCGTGGACACTAAATGGCAACGGAACACTCTAAGTAGCCACCATGGAGAGAAGATGAGTGCTCTGGCTTTGTAAATACAAATAGCCATGTGGCGGTGAGGGTTGTTTCTAAGTGTATGTTATCAGGCCTAAATTCATAGTTTATTTAATTTTCCAATTAAATTACTAATATATTACATTGTGTCAAATTAGTCCAACTTCTGCACTGCACGGCAAAGAGTGTAATTATGGAACTGTAGGAACACAGTTGTTTACAGTCTTTAAGTACCAACACAATCGAGGTGCTACCATCTTTACACTCGCGGAACTATTAGTTGATGATTTTAAATATTTATTTTAACTTCCAATTTTGTGTTTGCTTACATCTCTTTCTTATACCCCGCATTAAGAGCAATCTATTTGGTATTCAAAATGTTCCATGGAGCCATTGCCTGCTGCTGTCTAGCTTGGGATCCAGAACGAAATGTAAATAGATGGAATTTTAATTTTGACTTCCTGTCGCTTCATAGTCCTTACTTTGTAGACATAATTTCTAAAATGTGTAGGGAAGGAAGGAGGAGCCTCTGTGTAGATGAAAGACAAGCCCCAGGACATGCAGCAGGGTGGCTATGGCCTTAGCAGCTTCAGATCTTCCTCAATTATGAAGATGCCATCTCTGGAGATTATTCCACTTAAATGTAGATAAACATGAAATATATATTTTTGTAATCAACTGTCTATCTAGACACTTCCTAAAATCTCAGAAGCATCATGCTTAAGGCTTATTAATTTTTTGTCTATCTTATTTTTACTAATTTGATTATCCCATTAAGTATGTTCCATCTAATACCCACGTCAAAATTCTCTAATGAGAGTTTCAAAGAGTATCCATGTGAATAATAAACACCTACTTTTGAAATCAATTTTCTTATGAGAAAATGATTTTCAGAATTAATAAAAATATGGCCCCAGGTAGCATGATTCACTTGTCCCACAGCTAAGAATTCAATTCTGTAGGCTACACAAATGTGGCTAGGGATTACTCATGTCAGAATAACATTTGTTTGGCCAGGACTGTCAGTGGTTCCTATAGATAGCTCGTCCTCTGTATTTTCAGTGCCAGAGATATTTATGATTCTAAGTGCACCATGCATGGCTATTAAAGTCATAAGAAACAGCAGGGGTATGGTTCCAACTGCTTGGTAAACAATTATAGCAAGATGTTTATTAAAGCTGGCTCTCAAGTGACAGATAAATGCATAGTTCTGTTCTGCACTCTGAATTTGGCAAGTTGCATGTTCAAAAACAGATCAAAAGAAGAGAGCTTTAAAAAAATGAAAAAAATGCAACAATGTCACTATATGATGGGAAAATAAATAATTACCTTAAAAATGATCTCCCTTCACCTCCTCAAGAAACATGAAACTACAGCTCATGAAATAAAATTAGAAGCAATTTAGGGTTATATAATTTGTTACCTCACCTAGAAGTAAGCTCTTAAAAATTCATTTGAATAGGTTTTTATTAAGCACAGACATGACTGAACCCTTTGGGGTAGGGGAACAGACAAACGGGCCACACAAAACCTACATCACACAATTACTGGCATATAATTCTTATTTATTAAGGTGCGATGTTTACATCTTTAAAAAAAATGAAACCCAAACAAAAAATGCACACACACAAAAGACATTAAAGAGACCCTCCCTCGTCCAGCATTTTCTACCACATGAGGTTTCAGTGAATGATTTCTGAATTCCCTTGATCAACATTGCCATACGTTTTTCTATTTTCACTGTCTAGAACCAGATTTATCACAAGATGTACAATATTGCAGACAGTGGGCTATGCAGCCTTCACATGGTTACAACTACCATTCCCTGGTTGTCTAGGATGTTGTGGAAATGCCAATACATTTGAGAGCTCACCCAACTGTTCCTCTTAACCTTTGTTCCCAGAGGAAAAGGGCAAGACTATTAATCAGGCAGCGATTTATCTTTAATTAGGAAAACATAATTAGGTATTATCATCTAATTGTAATTAGTGGTTGGAGAAAGTCACATTTCATGAGCAGTGACCCATGGTGCATTGCATCCCTCCTCTCGCTGGATTTTACATTTGTGTTTATATTCAGTGGCTAGCCAATTAAATTTAAAAGGCAATCACTATGCTTCTCTGTGGTCCAGCGTCAAAGTCACCAACTTTGCCGCTTAGACAGTGAACCAAGAGAACTTTCAACAACCACAAATCAGCTATGTCTGTTTCCTGTTCAGACATCAAGTGTAAGTCAAAATAATTGTATAAAAAAAAATCCCACGTGAAATAGACTGGAGAACCATTCTACACTTCATGTCTGGTACAGTTAAAAACAGTTAATGTCTCAAGGCACCACTATGGTTGAACATCAGATACATGGGTAATCGGCTACTCTACCTTGCTGTAAAGTCAGTAAATAGCTTGTGCAGTTGTGAGAAGCAATCTCTAGAGGACCATTAAACATACAATAGGCACGTGTTTCATAATACAAATAGAAAACAATGAGTCTAGAAAAAGCAATGTTGAGCACCGTTGTGGCATTGTTTGTATTTCCTTACCTAACGCTATGTAAACCTGACATTTACAAAATGAAAGACTACGATTTTAAAGTTACACTCAAGGTTGCTCTTTGTGCTGTCTCCACCTAAGAGATTCTAGTTCGTCCGCATACTTTGAGAGGCTGCTGGGTCTTGATCAGCCTCCACCTCACTGGTAGATTCCTTCAGATGCAAGCTCAAGTTTTCCGATGTCAGATGGGAGGACTTGTAGACTATCTCGTTAAAGTCGGACCTGATGCAAACCAAGGGGGGGTCATTCAGAGGATCTTCCACAGAGACCTGGGTGTTCTCTCTCGTGATTCCCATGTCTTTGCTGTGTTCTGATGGGGATTTCCTTTTCATGCGAGTGTAAGTTTTGTCTTGATTCTCCATCCCTTGCTCATTTTTCAGAAATCGTCCAAAGAACCAAATGAAGAATCCAAACCACACAAAAGCTATCAAACTTGGAACAAAAGCCAGACACTTGACATCTAGGCTAGCCCCTATGAACCTGCTGTGTAAGAACATGTCGCCCTCAACGTAGGTTTTATTAGTCTGAGGATTTGTGTGATTGGACCGCCATTCCCATGATAGCTTCGTTCTGTTTAAATCCTTTAAACTTTCAGAGTCTTTCACTGTATATATCTTCTGCCCTGGGCCAATATACTGTCCATATTCATGAGGTTTGTAGAATATCTGGTTCTTCCACATATTCAGGTCCAGAATCAAGACGAGAAAGATAATTCCGTAGTTAAACCATTTACCTGCATTTAGAAGGAAATATTGAATTAATTAAATGATGATAAAACTGCAATCCAGTTTTCTCCATTAAAATAAAGATAATGATACAACAGTATTAACTGGTAAAGAGTAAGAGCTGTTGGCATATCTATCTATCTATCTATCTATCTATCTATCTATCTATCTATCTATCTATCCATCTATCCATCTATTTATGTAACAGGGCAATGCAACCAAAAGTGAATTGACAAAGGGAAATGCATCAAACTGCAAACAGTAGGTCTCTGAGTAACTTGAGATTTACTGTACTATGATTTGATCTCTTTGTTTTATATGCACCACGGCTAGATTCAAAGTGAGTCTTGGGTTCTTTTCAAGAATAGTTTAATTAGTGGTGAAAAACAGTTCTAATGAAAATTTTAAGGAAGTCCAATCTATGATTGACTATTTCTTACTGTTTTATAATTAGGTCTGGGGAAGAAATAAATCATTTCGAGATGCAAAGCACAGTAGCAGGTCAATTGAATTCGCATCGCGGTTTGTAGGAGACCTGTTGATTAAACCATTAGCCAGTGTGATTCAGATCTATAATCTCTGAGAGCTTATTTCAAGACTTAAGAAATTCACTCCAAGCACCCTTAAACACAATGTACTTATTAAATATACAAGCAGAACTAAGAAACTACTGGAAGATGTCACTTGGAGAGAATGTAACCACTATGATCTCCGCTTAGTATTTAAAACATTACATATGAACCAGAGAGGCAGCTCAGACATTAAGAGTGCAGAGGACCCAAGTTTGGTACCTAACATTCATGCTTCTATGTAATCCAGTTCCATGTGTGATGCGATGTCTCTGACCTCCATAGGCATCACCACTCACCAACATGTCCATACACATAATTAAGTATATTTAATTAAATCATATTATATGTATATATGTATATATATATATGTATATATGTATGTATGTATAATATAATTTCAATGATGTGTTACTGAAATATTTCTGCACAGGGAAAGAACATAGAACATTTCTAAGGGACACTAGGTTCTATTACACTTGTTAGCATTTCTTACAGGCTCTATAGCATCAGATATACTATAATAATGTTATTATCTCCCTTGAGTTTGTTGTAGCAAATGGTATGATACCAGAACAGACGAGAGAAGCTTTAGTTATTATTTTAAGTACCATGCCCTCATTGATTGCCGAGGGTAATCGTATTGAACATCACAACATTCTATCTACATGTGACTGTTCATTGTGTACATTGTGCAGCTTTTGGGAACGTGATCTGACTGTGAGGCAGTTGGAATACATGTGTACATTATTAGATTCTGTGATATGTCAAGCTGAGGGGAGTCATCTTGTCCCAAAATCCACTTGCTATTTGATTTCGGTACTTGCCTTAAATTCTTTAAAACCCTGTTTCCTTCCATGAAGAGAAACAAACAAATAAACAAGCCAGTATTTCTTGAAGATAATATTTCGTGAGCTTATGGATACTAAGCACCATGCCTTGTAGATAATGATTTGGTCATTCTAAACACCAATTGTTAGTGTTATCATCCAAACTTTGCCTGGCTAATGACAATTTCTTTGTCTAAAGAAGAAATCACCACTTGCCGTGTATTGAAGAGTTGAGTGAAGGAATTAACAGTGCTTATATCTTTGTGCTTTGTTGCTTTTATAGCTTGCCTTTTTTATGATTGATCAGTATGAACATATTTTAATCTTGAAGCTCTAAGGGCTGACTCGAACTTGGTTACCATATAAAAACAAGGTTCCCGACATTCCAAGGTATTGTCTGATTTAATGTGGAAAAAAAAATCAAAAGTTCACGGTCTCATTAAACATTTGTCGAGCTCATATTAGACACTGTGCAGCGCACACCACCAGATGGTGGGAGATACAAGTTTCTACCTTTCAAGGGGAATTCATCATCTTGTTGGCAAAACAGGACAGAGATATAACAGACAATAATAGCAGACTGCATTTGAGAGATGTTAGTGAGGGATACAAACTATAAATGCAAAAGACATTGAGAACATGGAATAAAAACCAGGGAGAAATTTCTGTAGAAAGGACTTTGTAGGAAGCCGCAATTCACATGGCCCTTGAGGAAGAAACAAGGCTGAGAAGTCTGAAGCATTTGTTTTCTTTTAGTTAACACGTGTATGTGTGTGACTGCACATAGACTAGTATGCTGGAGAGAATGAGTGGCAGGAGAAAAGATAAGCCAAGAGAAGCTGAAAGAAAAGTATGGGACATGTGATAGACAAAGAATGGTAGGAGAGAGATGAGAGACGGGAGTCAGAGTGAAGAGAGTCTCACCCAGTATGAAGGGCACGCACGTCCTGCTGCCAGGACAGCAGGCGCGTAACAGAGGTTCTCTAGGGCTCTGATATGGGCATTGCACTTACACTCTGGTTATAAACTATATGTGTTACAAGACTAGACTGAATGGCAGAGCCAAAAGGCCTCTCAGCTTTACCTCAGTGGACCTTACCAAAATGTCTATACAACTTGCTTCTATTTAAAATAAACTCATGAGAAGGGAAACCCAAGAGAAAGAGTTCCTGGTTTCTGAGATGAGTAGCTTATGAAAAACCAAAGTCATCACCACCCCTGAATTGGGGAGAAGAAAAAGGGTTGCTCATGGGATCAGTGGAGGATGTTTTCCCAACAGACAGATATGTACATTGTGTATGTTAAGAAGCAATTAATTCAAACTAAATATGGGAGTGATTAGACATGGAACAAACACTTCTCAAATGTTTCTGAGTTATTTTTCTACCAGTTCAACTGTGCTGGGACAGTCTTACACGTGACTCTTAGACCAGTGTGTCTTTAGTGTTATTTCTCATGTGGCAAGGATGAGGGAGAAGATGAAAATATGTTGCCTAACTTGGGTCTCATCATCTTTCACAGTCTGTGAGGGGAATGCAATGGGGATGGAGCAGATGTCAGCCTCACCCTGACATCAGACGTAGAGGATGCCCTCTGGGGTAGCGGGCTTAGCCTTTCTCAACTGCCAGTATTTTATTTCCAGTGTGAGGAAAGTGAGCTAGTTTTCTGATTCAGACTTCTTCCCACAAAACCTTCTATTTATTTGCCATGGGCAGAATTCTGCTTTTATGTTGCTGTTGTTTATGTAGTCTGTAAAGTGGAGAATAATCTATGTGTAACTTTCTCAGAGGATATATGAGGGTAAAATAGAGGTTCGATTTGAGATTTGTCTGCACTACATAACATTTGCCAAAAATGTAGTATTGTATTGTTTCACCAGTTTCTTTTCCTGACTTTTTCAACCCAAAGGGACAGAACAACATGCAAAGGTGGTAACAAAGGCATTTCTATGCTAAATGTCACTTTATTTTATTTTATTTTTTTTTGTTTTTGATAAACTATCATGAAGGTGTGTATCACTGGTATCTACAGATAACACAAGACCAGATATCCACTGAGATCCAATATGTCACTCAATGTAAATATACTTTGTGAATCATCAGTGGGTAGCTTATCTACTTGCAGTGGTAATTAATAGCTCTGAGAATTTACCACATGTAAGTAAAATTGGAGACCAACAACATGTATGTTGCCTTTGCCTTTCCTCCAGCGTGGAGAGCCCAATATGATAATGGGATATGCTAGACCAACACTGGAGTATGGCAGGCTTCCTCAAACATCACAGAGACTTTAACTTCCTGTGGATGTAACGATATTGTTCCACCACCGCCATGACTGCTCAGCTGAACCTCGAGATGCTGACAGTAGAAAATATGGCCCTTCACATTCTTTTGCTTTCAACCACCTGACAAGACCTCTGGTTCCATTTGAATATTTGTGGAATCCTTGGATATGTAATTTTAAAGGAGTCTCCATTAAATATCACCCTCATTTAAGACACAAATTGGCAATAATTGGGAGGAAATATGCTTTTTTTTTCTTTCAGCTGAGAAAAAAAGCTACAGCATGCTGATATTTGTAACACCGGAAGGAGATCCATCACCAACCATCCACTCTTTGATTTTTGCACTATTTTGTTAACTTGGTGATTCTTTTTTCCCCTTAAGAAGTTCCTTGGCCCTTTGAGGTGTGGTCTCCTGTTATGCAAAATCAGGCGGTGCAAACTTAATCTCCCATGTTGATGTTCTTGTATGATGCAGGGGAGTTGAGCTACACAGTCCTTAAGGTTTCTTCCCAACCCTAAGAGTTTCTCTCTCTGGTTAATCATTATGAAACAAACTTCTCCAAAGTTTCGATGTTGTAGAATGGGCCAGAAAATTCCCAGTTAGTAGATACAAAACAAAACAAACAAACAAAAAACAGGCAAAACATGGTTTTCTGATGAAGAAAGCTATACTTAAAAGTTTGTACAGTTTGAAAAACACTTTGCATAGAGTAAACCTTAGTCTCTGAAAGGACTGCATGAAGGTCTGTAAGACAAAACAAGGACTCAACAGAAAATGCTTCTCCAATCCTTCTCCCAAAGTGCACCATTGTGAATTCATGATCAGCCATAGCTGGAGATTTGGAATTTCCACATTAATCATGTGAGTGTGTTTGCATTCCCCTATTGTTTTAACTACTTAGCGTAATGCAAATCAGCAAGGAGGTAGGACAGAAGCCATGCATTATTTCTCTTAATCTCTTTGTTGAAATAACTCTCTGTCTGCTTTAATGAGAAATCACCGCATGATGTTGGCGGGGGCTACCTCCTTCTTGTATTTTGTCATTTTAATGAATCTTATTGATTGTCAAAAATGATACTGCAATGGAAATGTTATCTTTTTACTTTGTGGGAGTTTATGGAATCCTTGGATATGTAATTTTAAAGGAGTCTCCATTAACTACCACCCTCATTTAAGACACAAATTGACAATAATTGGGAGGAAATATATGCTGTTCTTTCAGCTGAGAAAAAAAAGCTACAGCATGCTGATATTTGTAACATACAGTGAACATTTCACGTTTCCAAATGCATCTAAAATATTTTTAATTATGTCTTCAGTGGAGCTGCCAGTGGCCATTGGAATGCAGCTATTCTGTAGACATCTCTATACCAGGTGGGCATTACCACTTGACCATAGAGGGCAGGTGTCTGGATATTCACGTTGCCTATTATGAATGCCTTTTAATGTCCATTGTGAGGCAGTAGGAAGCCTTGGCCTTGAAGAAGATGAGTGCTGGATGCGATGATGATGATGATGATGATGATGATGATGATGATGATGATAACTGCAACCTGCTGCAACAGTCGTCTTGTTTACCATCAGTGTTCTTCTCCTCCAGACAGAATAATAAAACTGGGCTTATTAAGTTAGCACAACCCCAAGTCTCTCCCCAGGTAGCATGGGGATGTGTAGGAAGCATGTAAGCGACTGGGTCAAAGGTCACCATTAGGTAAACTCTAAGTATGTATTTCCTAATTTATGAATGGATAGTGACTCTGACCTGGGAAAGTATGTCCTTAAGACCTGAGCGCTTCTGTTGTGTCTTTTAGGAAGCAAGCCAACAAGACAAGCACAGCAGTGCTTGTCACACTCTGTAGAAACAAAAGTGAAAAAGAGGAGGCAGCGCGTTGATGATAAGTTTGATGTCTACTTATCTTTGACTTTGCTGAGATTAGGGACAGAGTCATTTACATTTCTCTGTCCCCTATATCCTAGTTTGGATCTTTCTTCATGATAACTTTAAATACCTGAATCAACTTGGAACCTGTGAAATGACATGTGCTCTTCCAGATATAAAGAATGACTTTTGAGTGTTTTAAGTCAAATGCTTGCTTTAATGATGCAATCAATTCTAGGCTAGATTAGAGTTATAAAATGTGGGATGTTCAGTGAAGCAAAATATCTGTGTCTTCCAGGACAGCCAGGGCTACACAGACAAATCCTGTCACAAAAACAAAAAAACAAACAAAAAAAATAGAAAGAAAGAAAAAAAGAAAAGAAAAGCTTATAATTAATTACATATTTAAGTGGTTTCTCTGGCAATTGCTGAAGGATCTGGGAGTTTTGTTATAAAATGGTCATATACATAAATAAATATAGACAAGACACATAAATATAGACAAGACACATAAATATAGACAAGACACATAAATATAGACAAGATACCCCAACTAGGTAGGGAAGGCTAGCTCAGGTCTTGACGGGCTCTAGGGAAAACAAAGATAAATAATGATGAATTTTAGACAAAAGGAAAGAATTGCTGTTTTAGGTGGAAGGAAGCATAGTTAACTCTTAAGCCTGTATACATACACTGAAATAGAAATTGCCTCCAGAGAGATGCGGGAAAACTCTCACCTGAGAGTGTAGAAAGAGGTCTTTGTGTACCTCGGATAAATGTCTCTCTTCAGAGTGCATCATATTTCCCTATAATGAGACCTTCACTAGTTTGTTAGACAGACCAACCTCCTGCACGGGTCATTGCCTTGCCCCTCCCAGGACACCCCATCGTCTAACCAACACAGGAGAACTCCTTTAAAAAAAAAAACCAATTTTTAGGAATTCATTTGTTAAAATCACACAACTCTGGAAACAGAACAAAGGGCTTTTGCCCGTTGTCACATCATCGCTGTTGTAATGACCTGTGCTCTCACACCGCCTGGGAAACGGAAAAAGAACACGGATACTGTGGAGGTTTGTTTACTTCCACATTTTCATTTTTGCCAAAAGGGCTCCCGTGGGCATCATTGTGCCAACAGTGTGAATTCTCTCCTCACTGCTATACAGCCTTCCTTCTGGCTTTCCCCACGACCCCCTCCTAATTTACTCAGATGATGGTCACCGATGGGACACTTCTTTTGTGTGGCTGGGATGACAGATGGTGGAGCTTCCGCTGAGACTGGCATTAATAAGACTCAGAGGAGACTAGAGACTTACTTGAAAGGCCAATCCCATCTTGCCTCCAGAGACTTTGTCCATCACATGTTTTAATCCGTCTATGCACATGCTATAGGTAAAGGGAAACGGGGCAGGTGACAGAATTGTATAATGCCTTTAGTGTTGACTTTAAGAACAATAGACTTGGGCCACCGTTACCAATGTGACTTCATTGGTAACCATTGTCCTCTTTGTTGCTGACTTTCAATTCCAAGAAAAAGTATATTTTAACACATGCGTGGATAGAGATGATTATTTTTATAAGCAGTACCCCAGCTTATAAAATGAAAGCTCCCACATACTGCAGCAAACCATCTGTCAAGGGGGATCCAGATGAGCTAAACAGATGCAATAATTCAAGTTATTTTTGACATGCATAAATAAAGCTAGCTTAGACTCGGCATCAAAAATTACTCTATTCCTAAATGCTTTTAAAATGTCAATGGGAATTCATCAGTGTCAGAAAAACCTTTACATAAGAATATTTCCTTAGGAGGCAGTGCCTTCCGTTCTTAGCTTTTATCTTGCTGGGAACTCAGGGATTAGAGGCAAAAGCAGGAACCTTAGAGTAGGAGGTAAGTGTTGAGAAAACCCTCCCAGGCTACCTGACATTGGATTAAATAGGAAACAAAGGCTCTGGGTGAATGGAACAGCAAGTGTCAAGTACAAAACACTACAGGCTGTGCTCCACATACTATGTGGTAGAAAGTACCCTGGGTGCCTAGCACTTACCCATTAGCTTGGTTTTTACAGCAAGGTTTCTGATAGGTTCCATTGCTATCCCCATGGAAGATACACAAAACCAACCCCTAAGAGGCCAAGGAACTAGATGAGATCCATATCAACAGAGTTAGAGTCTATGCATCAGACCTTTGTCCCTCATTGCCTCAGGAAACACTTGATGTCTTATCTAGCTCATAGGTATATAATAACTAGGGCCCAAGAGAGACTCGCTGCTGCTTTTTGGAGAGCCTTAACTATCCTCACAGAGGTTCTTCTAATAAAGAGCAAACACAGGCAAATAATGCAGCCAACGGATCTACTGGAGGGTCTGCAGGGTTCCTTCCTATCCCTGGCTTCAGGTTCCTTCATGGACACCCTGTCAGTCATAATCTGCATTGAATACATTATATTTTGTTCCTTAAAGTTCTACACCATTTCTCCAAAGCTTACATGGTGCTAATTAGCTTTTGTTAACAGTTGTGTGTTACCATTTCATTTCTGTCACTATGATAAAATAACCTGGCGAAAAGCAACTTATGGTACACTCAGCTCAGTATTACAGGTTATAATCCATCGTTATGGGGAACTCACAATGGATGGCAGGAGGTAAAGGCATTGGTCTACCACAATCACAGTCAAGAGGAGAAAGAAACAAACACATCCACACAGCCTGCATGCTTATGCTACATCGCTACTTTTCTTTATACTTTCCTTTATAGTTCAGGCCTATGGAATAGTATTGCCCACAGTGGGCTGTATCTTTCAATATCAACCAACAGTCAAGAACATCCCTGGTAGATATGCTTATGGGTCAGCATGATCTAAATAGTTCTTCTTTATGTCTTCCCAGGTGACTTTCTAGGTTGTGTCAAGTTGACAGTCAAAATTCATAACACAGCATTCCTTACACTTGACATACAGACACATCACTTTTTAAATTATAACCTTCCAATCCTTGTCCCTAAGATCTCATGTTTATCTCATAATATGAAATACCATCCTTCTTGGTTACTTTTCTACTACTGTGATAAAATACCATGACTGAATGTGACTTACAGACAGAAGACAGTTTATGTTTGCTTGTGGTTTCAATACAGTCTCAATACTGTCTCAAAGTCAAAATGCATTTACATTGACCTCAAAAGTTCCCTTAGTCTTTCACAGTCTCAACAATGTTCCAAAGTCCAAAGTCTATTGAGATTCAAGGTAATTTCTTATCTGTAATTCATTTGAAAATCAAAAAGCCAATTGCATACTTCTAACACATAATGAACAGAATAGACAATACCATACAAAGGGGAGATTAGGGGTATAGTTGAGAAATAATGGGCCAATGCAAGACCAAGTATCAGCAGGGTAAACACCAAATCCTGAAGCTCAACATTTAGTATTGAGGGCTTTGATGGCTCTGTCCTCTGGCTTTGCTGGCTGAAATATGTGCCTCTCTCTAGCCTTAAATCCATTCTCTGTATGCAGTTCTCCTTGGCAGATGCCTCATGACCCCCGGCACTTCTAACATCTTACGGTCTCCACTGCAAACCAGGAGGCTTCATTTCCAGAGATGAATGTAATGGTCTCTCAGAGCCTTCATGAAGAGACTCTCCAACAACAAGCAGCCTAAACTCAGTGGCTCTCTGAAATCACAGGAGAATCCATGACCCCTCTACTCTTGTATCCTTCATGCTTCTAAATCCTTTATCATGTGAATGACACCACCAAGTTTGACTGCCATCTTAGGATGATCATACCACCTTGAGTCACATTAGCAGCAGCTTGTGTTTGCAGTTGCTTCCTAGGAATAGAAATTCCTTAGGGCTTTCACAGTCTGGAAGTTTAGCTAGGTGGGGGCTTCCACAAAAGGCACCTTCAGCAATAGCTCATTCTCTAGCATCAACTTCCAAATAAGTTACAGTCTTAGGGTTTCTCTTGCTGTGATGAAATACCAGGACCAAAAGCAACTTGGAGAGAAAAGGGTTTATTTGTCTTACTCTTCCATATCACTATTCATCATCAACGGAAGTCAAAGTAGGAACTCAAAAACGACAGGAATCCAGGGGCAGAGTCTGATGCAGAGGGTGTTAAGTTGTGCTGCTGGCTGGCTTGCCCAGCCTTCTTTCTTATAGAACCCAGAACCAACAGGCCAGGAGTAAACTCAACACCCAATGGGCTGGCTGGGTCCACTCATATCAGTTACTAATTAAGAAATTGCTCTACAGGCTTGCCTACATTCTAGTCTTATGGATGCATTCTTTCAAATGAGGTTCCCATTACACAGATAATTTCACCTTGTGCCAACTTGACATAAAAACTATCCAGGGCAGTAACTTTGCATTGCTGTAGGAAAACATTATGACTAAAAAATAACTTCACTGAAGAGTTTATTCTGGCTTACAGTTCAGAAGGGGAAGAGTCTATTATTGTGGTGAAACACAGTAATAAACAGCAGCTATGGCAACAGGAACAGGAAACTGAAAGATCACATAGTAAGAACAGTCACATGGTAGTGAACTGAAGTTAAAGTGAGGCCATGTACTCTTCAAACCCTTCCCCCAGGGACATACCTTCTCCAGCATAGCCACACCTCCTAAGTCTTTCCAAACACCAACTGGGGACCAAGTATTTAAATGTCTGAGCCTAAGGGGGGGACATTTCTAATTCAACCTATATATAGTCCAACTTTTTTAAAGTCCCCAGTGTCTTTAAAAAATCACAATGTTTTATTATTCCAAAAGGAAAGACCAGGGCATAAAAGTAATCACAGTAAAGCAAACTCATAATCTAACAGTGTATGTCCAAATCGTGTAGCTCAGCATCCAGCATCTGGAACTCACTCCTAGTGTAATCCCTCCGGGTTCCAAAGGGCTTGGGCAGCCCCACCTCTCCAGCCCTCCTAGCCACAGCACACAGCTGCCTTCTTATCTAAGATACAAGAACTCCTACCTATAGATAGTTTTCTTCAGTAACAGTGTCTCACTGAGTGAGTGTGGGCTTCGGCCTGCCAGCCTAGGATTGACTTGTGTTTGTGAGAAAATGGATCCCAGACTCTGCCCCGAACCTCAAGTACACAGATGCTGGTGTGTGCCTGTTGGGGTTTATTTTTCTAAACAATCTTTCCAGAATATTCTAACACATACTGTTTGAGATACACTGGTGGATTTCGAGAGAATCACTCTTAATTACTCAAGTGGCAATGCAATATTAATTTACAAAGAAAATCCAAATCTCCTTTAATCTGTTTATGATAAATTAAGGGAGACTGCTCAACAAGTTAGCATCTGCCTCTTAGGAAAGAAATGTCAGGCTACGGAGACAGTCTTAAAACGCATCATGAATCTCAGTATCTTGGAAATTTGATCCAGTTTTTCCTTAGAAGCACTTTTCTTGCAAACTGTAATTGAGTAAAAACCACTTCTCCAAAGACTAACTGCTTCTTCATAGCCTTTTGTTTTTGTTTTTGTTTGGTTGGTTTTTTGTTGTTGTTGTTGTTATTTTTAAAAGCTGATTAGCAGGAACTAGAGAGGATGGAAGATGGGAACACAGCATTGAAGACAGAAAGGTTTGACTTTTCTCAAGACCTGTAGCCATTTTTCTGAAGAATTAGCAGATGCAGATACACCTGGAAACACCACAACTGTGCTAATTACAGTGCAACTTTACTTCGAGGCCCTCACTCTTTTAATTTAACCACTAAACTGCTCAAAGGGCTTTTCGGTAGACTCAGGCGGCTATCATTTGCATGGTGAATTCTAGGAAAAAACACAGACCTTCTGACTTCCACTGTGAGATCTTAGGCAGAATAGAGCAGAACTACTCAGTTAATCACATTGCCCAAGGAAGACTTCCCTGAGTCTAATCCCCTGGCTCTTCCCAGACCTTCAGTATGAGAAGGGTTCAGGAACTGGTGGGGCTAGGGCCCACCAATCCATGCATTTATAAAGTCTCTTATTAGAGACTTTTATTAATTATTTATTATTTAATTAATTATTAATTGGAGACCTATTAACTATATGGGGAGAGGAGAAAGCCCCGAGTGAATGACTTCCCGAGTCAATGTATGTTGTTGACGTGAGTCTGGCCATGCCAGGACCTCAAAGCCTTAGACCCCCTGGAAAATGGAAATGCCTTCCTTCCTGATCTAAGCACGAATGTTGATACTATGTACAGAAAATACCCTTGTGTCACTTTCTCCCTTGGATATTTAAGGCCTGTGCTCTCCTATAAAGACCCATCTTATGAGATTAGCTAAGACATTCTCCTTGATCCAGCTGTATACAAGATGCACCATCTCCTTGTTTTAGCTGTGTACAGTAACCATGTCTTCTTGTTCAACTCTATATATCATGCTACTCCTGGGGAGCTGCAGCGTCTCCATTGGAGAGCTTGGTCTACCCAAGCTTAGCTTTTCTTTGTCCCTTTGCTTTGCTTTTCCTCATTCCTTCAGCACCTTGGCCAGGTCTGTCGGAATGCTGCAGCACTCTCAGCAAACATTGCTAAAAACTTTTCATATTACCTCCCCTTCCGGAAAACTTTATTTAATGTGCCTTTATTCTTTTTCTAGCTGATAGTTCATGAGTCAAGGTTTGAGGCTGTGTATCTGTGTTTCCCCAAATACACAGAGTGTCATTGGCTCATAGTCAATGACACTGCAGCTTCACAGGTCCTGCGAGCACATAGCCTTTGCAAGACACTGTGTATAACTTTTAAATGTGACCCTTTTTGGTCATTTTAAAAAATAAAACATCCCAAATTGCACAAACATTGGATACTGTGAACCCTGAATCTTCCCCTTTCTATAATTGACACTGTATATAACAAAGCCATGCAGAATAGTCTTAACCTGACTACTTTTTACAGTTCAGTTTTTAAAAGCTGATTTTTTTCCTCCAATTATTTTCTATCTTCATTTTCCCCCACAACCCAGTGTTTTATGCTTGAGTAGTATACCTTTAACAGGTTCTGGTAGCCAGAGAATGTCTTTGTGCAAGGATTGCCTGAGACAAGAGCCAGTGGCAAGAACAGATGGTCCAAACAAAGCCAACCAGAGGGATATGGTGAAGCTATGTCTATGTGTGTGATGGCTATGTTTTTTATTGGATATTATATTTACATTTCAGATTTTATCCCCTTACCCCATTCACCCCACCACCCAGGAACCTCCTATCCCATCCCCCCTCCTCCTGCTTCTATGAGGATGTGCTCCCACCTACCCCCTCCCACCTACCCCCTCGAGTCCCCCCCACACTTGGTGTTCAGCCTTCATGGGACCAACAGTGATGGCTATTTTAGAAGTCCAAGAGGATGGCATGCTGCATAGATTAAGTGGGGACTCTGAAACCACACTCTGTGACCTGAACTCAGATCAATTGATTTACCCAGTGAATTTAATAGATGAGCCTTGACTGCCTTAAATGGGAGCAGAAACCTGATGCATCTTCCCTATTCATGAGCTCATTCTCCAATTCACGAAGGTTGCCTCATGCTCAGAGCCAAAGCACAGCTTTCTGGCTGGGAAGCAGAGAGTTTTCCAGTACTCAGATGTTAATGTTTTCTGCACTTGGGCTATTTTTATCCAGCAACACAGACGGCAGTATAAGCACAGATTTCTTCTCAGTTTTCATTATAGCAGGTATGGGATCCTAGGCCATTGTCCTTAAAGCAGACATGTTCATGCCCTGCATCTGAACAGTTGGAGTGAATGCTACCCTTTGTATCCATGATCATTCAGCTGTCTTCTTTTTGTTCAAAAGAAGAAAAGATATAAAACGAGTCTTCAGGATATTTCTTGGGGATGAGAATGACTAAGACATTATTCATTTCAGAAACATTAAAAAAAAAAAAAACAGAGAGTAAAACAACCTGGAGATTCACAAAATACTCTCTTGAGATAAACTTGTGCTAGGACACAGAATTAGGTCCATGCAATCAAGTAGTCAGTAGCCTACTTCTTTAAAGGCATGTGGACTGATTGAAGATTCCAGACATTGTCTTCACTTTACAATCCATGCAGAGGCTCAGAATGTATTGATGTTGAAAATATGCACCAAGGACTATGAAAAAGTCCACCCCATGTGTAATCTATGTGAAGGGATCCATGAAGTGTGACAGGAATAGTGCCCTGTAGAAGAGAGTTTGTCCCCTACCCTTTGGTATCACACACCGAAAGGCCGGCATCGACAATGCAGTACCCAGCTAGGGGGTATATTGCTATGTGTTCCTTGTCTCTAACTACACTGCTGAACTAGTGACTGCCAATGCAGTGTGATTGAAGAGAGGGGTTCAAGGCAGGTAAGAAATAGGTGAGCCTTCTTTATCATTGTCACCATTCCATTCATTCATGTGTGCTTGTTGTATCTCATTGGTCAATGCCCCCATGAGCCTACAGCCAAGATGGATGGCACTGAATCACCAGCTCACCTAGAGCCATCTTGCATTATTGATTGAGTAAGAGCTAATTAAACTCATGCCTCTCACCAGTGGTTCACTTTTCACAGAAAACATCCAATGGTGTCCAAAGTTATACACCATACCTGTTATGTGAATGCGGTATTCCTCCTTGAAGATCTTCTGGAAGAAGGGAATCTTGAACTGCATGTGAGGAGTATGCAACCCAGGGAGATTCACATCAACATCGCCCATGAAGTGTGGGAATTCCCAGTCCTGTCAGAAAGTCAACATGTGAGCATATCTGCGGTCTGATTTGTCTTAAGAGGGAAGACACCCTAAACTGGCTTTCTCTAAGCACTTGTTTTAAAATCATTTAAATTCTGCTGACTGCTAGATGTATCCATTTCACTAGGCAATTATCATCTTATGTACACTAGATATTGGTGTGCCTTCAAAATAAAAATTAATTCATTACTCAGATTCTTATTGTTTTTCAATCCAGTAATTAGAAGCTGGTACAAAATGACTTACATCTTTACACTTTGTTTCCATTATATATGGATCTTAACATATTTAGATAATGGAAATAATTGGTATAGGGTTAATAAACACGTTATTTTATCTTGCTACCTCCAAAATTATGAGTGCTATAATTTCATGGCATACATAAAGAGACAAAGTACCCAAACTCTACTAAAGTATTTTACTATGCTCCACTCTAGAAACTGTGTGGAATGTTCTAACACCAAAGAACTCTACCCTGTTCACTTGCTGATCAGATGGATTTGAGCCCAAGATGGAGGACATAAACCCCAAAGATTGCCACTGGTCATATCTAGTGAAAGTAAAACTACACAAAGCATCACTCTTTCAGGAGGAAGCGTCCTGAGACTCCTGTCAGGAGCCACACTTGATCTCAGGCTTTAAACCACCAAATTAAAAATCACAATTATCCCATGAAAGAAGAACACACTAAGTATAAAAGAATATTTGAGATGGGTCTATAGACATGGAAAGACATGCTTTCATTTTTAATAATCAAATGATCCCCGAAGGTACAGAACTATGTTTAGTTGATGTGTTAAACTCATTTGAACATAAAAACGTGATGAGCAAAATATTAGCTTGAAATTTTAATACAATATGTCAGTTGAAACTGCTAAGTTCACTCAGATGAAGCAGCTGGTACAGGTTTGCTAGGAAAGGTACCTGGTCTCTTAGGATCACCCATATATGTTTCCTTTTCTGAGAGACTGAACTACCAGGAAGAGGAGACCAGAGAGTGGCAGTCTGCATCACCTAACAATCTCTAGATCAGCAGATCGTCTCAAGCTGAAGATAGGAAATAAGTGTATAAGAAGAAATAAAATGATGCCACAGCATCTGTTCTACCTGTGAGCAAATCAACCTCACCTGTCCATGGTTTTCAGACATTAGTAGCACACAGACACATGATTGAGGGCTCTAGAAATCAATGAATTATGTTAAATGAATATGAAATATTGTATAAAAATTATTAGTAGAAACTGGATAGGAGATTCTATCTGCAAATAGTAGCTGAGGTTAAATATATGCATTTCTTCCCCTATATATGAGTGTTCTCTCCATATTACAGAAAAACCACGACAGAGAAAACAGTCCTGGGATGCTAAAATACATCTGATAAAAGCTATGACTGCAAATCAAAAGAGTGACTGACTATCTTCACTTGTCCTAGATAAATGACAATATCACTAAGTTATCTTCTTTATTTCTTGGTTGCTATTGGGCCACTGTATTTAAACCAGCTTCTTAGTTGTAAGGCTTTTTCTGACTTCTCCCATTTAGACCATCTTCCATGAAACTCAAGTTTTCTGCTGGTGTGAAATTGCTTTTAGTTTAAATGCAATCTCTGGAGATTTTTTTTTTTTTTGGGACTGTGGTCAAATCCCCATTCACTAAAAAATAGTTTCTCTATTACTTCCAATCTCTTCCCGGAGATGGATGAGTTAAGGAAGTAGGGAGAGGAGAGAAGAATAAGAGAGAGGAGTGGGGTGTTGTGGTGTTTTCCTGGAGGAAAGTTTTCCTTTCTTTTGAAGAAGATACTAAAGAGAGTGGCTGATGTTTGGGGATGGCGAGTGTAGGAAAAGCCACTGTAAGTCTATAAAAGATAATATGCAAAGGGGACACCGTCTCAACTGTGGTAGCTCCCAGTTCTCCCATTTGCTTCATCTGTCATAAAACTGTGTCTTATTGTTTTGAAACTCTTTTATTTAATCTGATTTCCTGAGTTCACTTTCCCTTTATTATTTTAATTTTTTAAAAAAATTCCTACTCCCCATTCCTCTTTAGACTTCTCATTCTGAGTCAGCCAGCATACATCTGGTCTTCCTTGGCTTGCGGTGGAACGACAATCATAGTAATTGCTATACCATTTTGAGCTTATTTTAGTGAAAAAAATTTTATCTGAAGTTTGTTGAATCACAGGTATTTAAAACAGAGGGCAAAGGGAAGAGAGGGGGGTGCTTTTTGTTTCAGCAGGTCTCAGATACTTCATCTACAAATCGGTGTTGAACCTAGTGACCTCACATCATTCTTTGAAGCACAAGATAACGCCTAAGCAGCGACCTCCACAGTGACAGAGACACAGGAATAGTTAACAAGCATGGTTGGTTTTGTAGCATGAATCAGTTTGGTTTAACCTGAAAGACAATGGAGGAAACTGATGGTTCTGTTTCACACTAGCTATGGTAAAGGAAAAAAGCCTTCTTTTTCTGTCCATGCCAATCCATAGTACAGGTCACCCTGATGCCTCTGACTAGGATTTAAGTAAGAGTAGAGGTCTAGAGGCTACACAGAGAGGGCAAAAGAGAGGGGCACCTCTCCTGGAGGCACATAGCAGTGGTCTTAACAGGAAGATAAGAAAACAAAATCTTGCTGGGTTCTTTTAAAATAGGAGTTTCCTTATGGTGACTTCCAGAAATAACTGAGGGTTGTGTGTGTTTGCGTGTGTGCATGCTTGCGTGTACATGTGCAGGCGAGAACATTTGGCTATGCTATGATTGAGTCACTAGTCCCAAGTAACACAAGAGCCATGCAGGATAGATTAGACTTCCTAGTTTCAAAGCCTACCTGTTCTCTGCTTATCCAGACTGTCTCTAACCAGAGAAGCAAACCATGGCTCTCTGGTTTTATCTCAGTGCTGGCCTTTTTATTAGCTTTGTGTGCATTCCTTCAGGATTAGCCATGATCACTAGCTTATCTCCTGCTAGGAGCTAGTGCACAGGGGCTTGGACCTCCTCCCCTCTTTGAGTGGGTGTTATTAAAGTCACCTCACCCTAGCATGAATGAGACCAACTTTAATTCTTTCTCCATAAATAACCTCCCTGGGGACTTTTTCCTTCTAACTAGACTCCAGTGAGTGGGACAATGACTGATAAACAGTGGGGATGTCACAGCATTGTTACCATGAATGCACAGCCATCTTAAGTAGACATTGTATAGAGAGGCATCATGAGTCACGGCTTGCTTGCTTTCTACGTGACTGTCAATGACATATTTTCAACTAAATATAAAAAGTATGAGGAGAACCACCAGGTGTTCAGCGATTAAGCCCAGGAACAACAAGCTCATCCTCCTGACATTGGCACATTATGAAATGTTCATTTATTTTGTTCTTTGAGAACTGTGATCAATCTGGGGCCGCATTACTGCTCTCTCCTATTAAAGCCAGCAGCAGCTGCAGAGATCTATCAGGGATGAGAGTGCGTCAGGCACACAGCATCAAGATGTTCCAGTTCTCAACGGCTCATGATGTTGTGCAGAGTGTGGATACGTCTCCAACCCCACAGCTGCTCACAGATGACATATGGTTAATTTCCATTGAGATGAGTATATTTCCCACATAAATTAAACAGATGTGCCACAACAGTTGTCTACTTTTCTTACTATGGTCTACTTCTGTCTGTAGCAACGGAAGTCAGACCGTGATCCCTGCTGTTGGCAGACCATGTTTGGGCAGGTTTTAGCAGCAGTGCTGTGCATCTAAACTAGAGTGTCTTGAGGCTTTCTGGGGTCATTTCTCGGTGCTTCCTTGATGGAGCTCAAGGTCAAGGAAAAGAGCCGAGTGCCATTCAGAGGAGCTCAAGTTTAAAGCCTTCTCAGTTTTGAGTTACCTGGTGATGAAATAATGACTCCCTGTTTCTATTTAGGTAAGAAATTCAGATCAAAAATGTAACAACGGTTATTATTTTATCCTGGGAAACTAAAGCCAGAGTAAAAGCAAAGGAATGTTGTATTTTCTGGGTTCATAATTGATCAGTTGGTTTTCGAGGTAATTAGGGGAAGAATAGATCTTACTAAAAAGTTGATAAACTAGAAACAAAAGTTTCTACTTACTATTTGACAGTTTTATTCACATATATAGTGACTTTTGATCATTACCCCCTCACCCTCTCCTCCCACAGAAGCCCTTCTTTCCAATAAATTCTCCTTCACTTTGATGGCTGCTTTCATAACCCACTGAGTTTAATTACAGTTGCTTATATAAGCATAAGTGGGAAGGAATTTGTCAGAGCATGGGCAACTTATCAGTGACTACATCACTAAAGAAAAGACAACTTTTTTTCCCCCAGCAACCATTACATGCACATAGACCCTCAGGAGGGAATGAGGTTTCATATGTCCCTTGCCCATGTATGACAATGCTGACAGTCCCAATCTTGTGTGGGTCTCGGGCAGTAATCATAGTGCAGTGACTTCATGAGTGCAACAGTCATGTCATGATAGAATTGACAATAGACTCTAAAAATGCTACTATAAAATGTCAACTCAACCTCAATTTAATAGTTTTTTATCTTCCTTTTTATAGCATTATATTATCTGGCTTCAGATGCTTTCAAAGTCAACTATATAGGCAGATTTCGTTTCTAGCTAATCTCTATTCATGCATATTTCAGAACTGAATTCAGAATGTGAATATCGGGACACGATTCCATCAAAAACCTCCCCAGCTTGCAAAGTGTCCCTAGCTTTTCTCTACTCGCCAGTGTCCTAGCAACAGGATTCCAGGTGACAGCATGACAGCAAGTGGCCTGAAGAATTGTTCTTATGCTTTGGGTGATATTTCTGTTTCTTATTAGGAAGCCAGAGAGCCTGATATTTTCCTCCCCAACAATCCTTTGCTTCTGACTGGCAAACTTGCAGAGGAGTACTTGGCTGAATGAATTCGAGGAAGCCTCCTTATACAGTAGGCTCTGCTTATTTATCAGCCATGCCCGTCGTCCCCACTGAAGTGTAAGCTCCAGGGAGCTCAGGTGACTTTTCCTTGTTTTGATAACGACTGTACTCTGAATACATGAACTCAGCTCAGCATATGGTAGGAACTCAAGTATTTGTTTAAGTGATGAATGATGAGCTCTGAGAGCTAAAAAGGTGATGTGGTCCCCTTTGTATTTCCTGGGTGGAAGCATGGAGTGAATCTGGGAAGGGACACAGCACAGTGAGCATTATGCATCACTCCAACATCCGAAATGAGGCAAAACTGGGTGCTTTGTTTTGTCTTTATCATCCAGCTACAGAGAGACCGTGGACATAGTAACACGAAGTTTAAGCTATTTGCAAAGATCACAATGAAAAGAAGAAAGTAGATCATTAGAGAAGGTAGGTAAGATGGCTAATCTTGGTTGTCAACAAACATCTGGAGTCAACTACAACTCACCTCTGAGGGATTTTTTTTCTTGATTGGATTATTTAAGGAGGGATGACCCATCTATTTCTGAATCATTTGAAGTGGGAAAACTCACCCTAAATCTGGGCCACACTATCTGGTGACAGCCAGATTTAGGACATAAAAGGACATGGGAAAGAAAACTTTTGCCTTTTGCCTGCTTGCCTTCACTCTTACTGGCAAGTTTGCTTATCCTGATACAGCATTTCTTCATTGCTATTAGAGCCTGCTTCATCAGGATCACAATACAGACTGAGGAAGTCTGACCACATAGCCTGTAAGCAACTAATAAATCCTTTTAAGAACCTCAATAGTACTGTGGTGAAAGGTTAGAATAAAGACTGAAGATGTTTGGAGAATTGATCATGGATATGTTTGGAGTGGTCTTTCTTGTCACCCTATAAAAGAAAGAATCTATGAGACTTGTCAAACTAAGTCAGAGAACCAGAAACTAAGTATAGAAGGCATCTGAGGTAGAACTGTGGGAGGGTTATTTCCCACACTGGTGTCCTTCAGGTGTGTTGAGGCAAAGCCAGAACATGAGAGGTGCTTTGCAGTAACCATAAGGGATGCATAGGAGAATGATGGCTGGAGCCTGGCCTCAGCTGTCCCCCGATACCCACCCTTTCCTCATGTCACTTTCATAGCTTCTCATCATAGTCACCGTTTTACTTCCTGAAGGGAAAATGTTCTATAACCTTAAGAACTGCTTAAACTATTTCATTGAGGCTGGGAACAAATTTCTTGATTTTTTTTCTGGTTGAAGGAGGTTTTTACCAACTCAGAGTAAGGATGTTTCACTCATCTGTAACACAAATTCACACCTTTTCCTGAGATGTTTTAATGAATGTGACTTTTTCTTTTTAAAGTTTGATCCATTTTTGTGTGTATGGTGTTTACCTGAATGGATGGATGTATACCACACATGTGCCTAGCAACCATGGGGATGAGAAGGCAGCATAGCATCCCTGTGGGGAACTGAAGTTACAGTCCTGAGCTGCCATGTGAGTACTGGGAACCAAACAGAAGTCTTTCCCAAACACAGCCAGCACTCTTAGGTACTATCCTCTTAACCTCTACAGCACAGACTGTGACTTTTTCACGTGATTTTATTTCCAAATACCCCAAAACTAGAAAAATGGTTGTCTCCTAAATGATCGAGCTAACCACAAGGGTGTGGTTTGTAGTAGTTTTCTTCCTTCATGAACTGTTTTTGTTTACTGACTCTCAGAAGTCCACATACTTCCCCCAGCTAATTCTAAAGAGCGCATACATCAGTGAGTTGTAAGTATTAGTTTATTACCTCTAAGAAAAACCAATCTAGCCCAGAGCAGGTCTGAAAAGTTAACTATACTCTATTACTTTTAAGAGAACTTGCCTCAAGGCTATTGTGAGAAAGCAGTAGGTCTTTTAAAACAAGCTTTAGTACATCTAGACCCCCGAAACCATCATTTCTTTACACTCCAAAACGGAAACAAACAGATGCCCTGCCCTGGCAGACAGAAGGGAGGAAGACAAAAATAAAAACCGGTCTTAAAAGTGTTTACACTAATGGAAATGCATCATGTGGCCTCTAGGAATAATAGAAAATCAATAACCCTGACTGGGGCAACTCAGTTCAGGAGCAGGAGGGAGAGAATACTTAATGTCTTAGAGACTCCTGGGAAAGAAGGGAGGGCAAATGGCTGGCTGGGAGGACTTGCCAGCAATGAAAGGTAGTGCAGAATTTAAAGAAACACAGCAATGGCTGATTTCAGCTTTAGCTTCCAGGATCTGTCAATCCCAATCTACTTAGCACTTGCTCTTTCTAAAGATTCACTTATTTTCATTTTGTGTGTTATTGTTTTGCCTCCGTGTTTGTATGTGTTATTATGTGCATACTTTGTACCCATGGAAACCAGAAAAGGGTGTTGGATCCCACTGAAATGGAATTGAAGATGTGAGCCAGCAAGTGTGTGCAAGGAATTGAACCTGAATCATCTGGAAGAGCAGCCAGTGCTCTTGACTACTGAGTCATGTCTCCAGCCTCTACTTAGCGCGCCTTAGAAGAATAAATGCTAACTATATATGTTTGCATGTATTATACTCAAAAGGTATTCCTTTTCCACAGAAAGAATGAAATCCAGTTGAAGAAATTTATTAGAGCATTTGTGTTGTTTTTCAGACCTGGCTGTAGGATTCAACACAGTCCCCTGGTGGTTCTTTGCTTTATTATTTTTGGTACAAATGTCACTGCTGCAGCCTGGCTGGCTGTACACATACTGCCAGCAATGGTCACATTCAATTGTCTGAATGGCTGATTTCTTCTGTGAGCTATATGGGAGAATTAATCGCTCACTGATACAGAGAAGATGTTACAGTCCTGGGTAAATTTTAAATTTAATATTGTGGTCATTTATCTTTATGAACAAAAAGGGCTGATGTCAGGGATCTGTAGGGGAAAAGACTCAATGTGACAATGGGCACCTCACAAGGGAAAGAGTATAAAGTGGACCAAAATGGAACACAGCAACAAAAGATGAGTGATCTTTTAACTTCGTGATGGTGGCTTCATTTCTAGAATTATTTTTCTATGACTGTCTATAGTATAGCCAAGAAGTCTATCCACAAGTAAATTTGATGTTACATACTGATAAGCATTCTGAATTAAGACAGGGAAAGGAGATCCAAAGTATTGAGCTGGCCACGGGTGCTATTTTAGTGGGAAGTAAGCCTCCTCAAAGGCAATCTTCATGTGGAGGCTGATGCCCATGAAAGACAGAAAGTGGTTATCAGCTGAGTATGGGTCTGATGGGACACAGCTTTAATTCCCACTCTCAGTAGGCAGAAGAGGGGAGCTCTATGAGTTCAAGGCTGCCTTGGTCTATATAGTGAGTTCCAGGACAGCCAGAGCTACATAGTGAAACCCTAACTTAAAAAAAAAAAAAAGGAAAGGAAAGAAAGGAGGGAGGCAGGAAGGAAGGAAGGAAGGAACAGAGGAAGGAAAAAGAAAGGAAAGAAGGAAAGAAAGAGAAAAAAAGAAGAAAAGAATGGAAGAAAGGAAGGAAGAAAGAAAGGAAGAGAAAGACAGAAAAAGAGAGAGAAAGAAGAAGGACGATGGACAGAAGATAGGAAGGAAAATAAAAGGATCGGATCAGCCAGGAGAAGTGTGTGCAAAGATACCTGGGAGAAGGGAGAAACTAACAGGCAAGCATGGTAGTGGGAACAGGGCTGGCCTAGGAGCCCAGCGAGGAGAATACTGTGGTGGCTGAAGTACGAAATGATAGTGTAAGCTAAGCAAGTTGGAACTCAGATCGAGATGCCTACGTGAAGTTGTTACCAACTATTTTCTCAGCACACCGAGGAATGGCTACAGCATCTGTGCAGGAGTTTCGGGAACTGACTTCTCCTGAGAAGACAGGGAAGGGGGTCAGCTACTTCATACACACTAATGCGGAACAGTTTGACGGTCATATGCTATGGTCTGAAAGGCTCCCCCAGCACCCATGATGACATTTAAATGCCACTGTTACTGTGTGAAGACACGAAGGGTTTTCAGGGTGGTTAGTGAGCCCTGCCATTGTGTGAGTTTGCTGCTCCTTCTGTCATGTACCACAGAGGCCCTCACCAGATGCCACAGTCATGTTCTTGGACTCCGCATCCTTCAGAATGGTGAACCAAAGACAGCCCTCTTGTTTATAAACAAAAAGGGGACTAAGACAAAATCTAAGCTGAAGTGTTATGTGGACAGTTGAGAAGCTCACAAAAGCTGAGGTTAGCAGCACAGATGAGCTGTCAGTGATGTCGCTATTGGTCAGGATGCACAGTGGGTGGAGTACTGAGAAATCCAGCATTTGAAATATAAAAGAGAAACTGGGGGAGGCACAGAAAACAAGGTGTCCTAGACATTAGGAAGGGGTGCTGAGTCCACTGGTACATGCCTGTAATCCTACGCACTTGAGAGAAAAGAAAAGGATATCCTAGGGTACATATTGAGTTTAAGGCCAGCTATGCAACTTAATGATGCCCGTCTCTGAAACTGTTTACTAATGATGAGGTTCATGATATAATTCAAGAAAGTATTTGCCTAGCATGAGGGGACCCCAGGTTCCATACGTCCTATGAAGAGTGATCAATTGTGTCTAATGAAGCTACGGATTTAAAGAAGAATGAGAGACAATATTTGCTAATTACACTTCTGGCAAGGGATTTGTTACAGACTATTTAAAACATTCTAAATGTCAAGAGCAAAAAAAAAAAAGTCCAAGTTTCAAAAACTAGATACATCTTCAATATCTGTGTGGATTCAGTCCATTTGGGGGAAAGTGGAAACCAGAATTGCCACAGGATAGACAAGAATGTCACTACTGGTTGTAGCTCAAACCCCACCCCTGTAAAGAGACAATCTAAGAGAGGGTATCATTAAGTTGTCCAACTTGCTTAAACTTGCAGTACTCCTGCCTCAGCCTCCTGGGCACCCGGGATGACAGGCCTTTGCCAGTACATCTAGCTTTGCTTCCTTCTAGAAACACTTCTGCAACTTTGAACGGGGTTCTTTTTTCCTACATTCTCAATTCTGGGGTTTATTTCTGCTCCTTCCCTTGCCTTCTCCTCTGTCTTAATATCTCTCAAATAGGACACACAATGTAGCAGCAGTATCTGGAGGGACAGGCACTCATAAAGACCCACATCTCCCAGAGAATCTACAGGCAGTGGATAGTTGCTGAGCAAGATAGATACATTTTCTTCACAAGTGTAGCCATTAGTAAGTTGTCCATATTCCTGTTAACTAAGTCCTCACCCACCATCCTGTGACCCTAGTAAAACTCACTGGTTCAGAAAAATGAAAAATTCAGAATCGTTGGTCTTCAGGGAGATTCCGATTGAAACCATAATGTAGTATAATCCCAGCAAGGATACCTCTTATCAAAAGAGAAAAGACAGGTGGTGTGGAGAAGGAGGAGCCTGTCCCCATGTGCCAGATTGGTTTGGTCTACCTGAGGTAAATGGGAAGAGGGTTTCTCTATTGAATTGTTTCCATTAAATTTGCTTGTGGGCATTTTCTAGATGGATAATTGATAGAGGAGGGGCCCGCCTCTGTTCATGTTGTCATCCATTGGGCAAGTGGTCCTGGTACTAGAGAGAAAGGGTACTGAGCAAATCATAGAGAAGAATTCCGGTAAGCAGCATCTGTCTATGGTTTCTGCTTCAGTCCCTGCCCTGAACTCCCTCACTTATGGAATATAACTTGTAAGCAGAGAAAGAAATCCTTCTCAAGTTGCTTCTGATTCACGTTTGATCACAGTGACAGAGTCCATGCACACTGTTGGTGGACATTAGTACGGAATCTAATGTCCCAAAGCTTTAAGTAGATCCGAAAACACTACCTACAGCTATATAACTAAAGGATGCAAAATCGGTGCATTCGCCTTCTCATGTTTATCATATCACTGTCCACAGTGGCTAAGAAATGGGAAAACACCATCAACTGATGAACAGGTAAAGGCAAAGTTGTACACGTGCATGAGAGAACATTATGCAGTGTATGGTGGTGGCTAACCTTGCTTATCATCTTGACAGTTATCAACTCAAACCTAAGCATGTGGACACTTCTGTGAAGGGCTTTTCTTGTTTAGATTATCTGAAGCAAGAAGACCCAGCTTAAATGTAGATAGTGTCTTCTGATGGCAGTCCACATGAAAGGACATGGAAGAATGGAACTTGGCTCTTTGCCTGCTAGCTCTCACTCTCAAAGACAAGTTCATCTGTCCTTTAACAGCATCAGGGCTGGCCAGGCAGTGGTGGCACATGCCTTTAATCCCAGCACTTGGGAGGCAGAGGCAGGTGGATTTCTGAGTTTGAGGCCAGCCTGGTCTACCGAGTGAGTTCCTGGATAGCCAGGGCTACACAGAGAAACCCTGTCTCGAAAAACAAAACAAACAAACAAAAAAAACCAAAACCAAAAACAAATGAACAAACAAACAAACAAACAAAAAACCCCAGCCTCAGGGCCAACTTCTTCCTATGTATACTGAAGACTAGGAGCTCTCCATGAATCCCACAGTCCTTCAGCAGCAAAATGGGGCTTCTGAGACATTCAGCCTCATGGCCTGAACAGTGACCAGATTGGTGGCTTCTCCAGTGTTAGAAAGTATGAAACTACCTATATCATACCTTAGGCAATCTAATGAACCATAGACCACACAGACACAGACACAGACACACACATACACACACACACACACAGAGAGAGAGAGAGAGAGAGAGAGAGAGAGAGAGAGAGAGAGAGAGAGAG
>JANHMN010000012.1:8350366-8416654 GCA_030674055.1 Rhabdomys pumilio
TCTCTCTCTCTCTCTCTCTCTCTCTCTCTCTCTCTCTCTCTCTCTCTGGCTCAGGATCAGCTCTCAATCACTGCTCCAGCACCTGCCTGCATGTTTCCATGCCCCCCTGCCATGAAGATAACAGACTATGCCTCTCAAACTGTAAGCAAGTCCCCAATTAAATGCTTCCTTTTATAAGACTTTCCTTGGTCATGGTGTCTCTCCACAAGAATAGAACAGTGACTAAGACAGGTATAATGCATAGACAGAATGATCAGTTGTTTTAATGTATGTCCCTACAAGATACACTAATTAGCCAGCGATCAGCAAAAGAACTCCTCACTTTTATTCCCAGACCGTCAACTGCATACAATGTAGAAAGAAAATAAAGTGCTACTGTCATAATTAATAATATTTCTATTTCTCTTTTTCCAATAAGGCCTGATTTAGAATACCCTCACTGACAATTAGATAACCTGATTAATAGGTTGCTAATGCTATGCTTTAAAATAAAGAGAAGCCTTCTAAAGCTATTAAAATGAAAGAAAACGCATTTCCACATTCTAATATTAGTAAGTGCTCTGCTCAACACACTTCCAGCTGGGGAACATAATTGATCCAGTGCCGTAACGCAGCCATCACTCAGCCAGCTCCTACAGGACAGTTCTTTGTGTACATTGCTTTGTGCTAATTGAGCAATTCAAAGAGGAAATTTTTATGTTTCCCATTCTGCAATTGTGGACAGGGAGGTGCAGAGGAGGCTTCTGATTTGTCCGCTGTGTTATAATTACACAGCAGACCAGCCAATCTGGGCTTGGCAGAAACCAGGTACCCTCTTATGTCCTAGGAAGGAGAAAGTGTTGAGCTCATGCTATGCCCAATTCTTAAGTTATGCATATTGTACAAAGCAGTGATTTTTTTTTCAGGCATGTCTTCCCCTAAGAGACTCTGTTTTCCCAGTAGCTTTGACTTCACTTTGAGGAGAGAAGATGATAAAGGTCCTAGGTAGATACGTGAATAGCATCACAAGAGACTGATTGATAACTAATTGCTGATGGTAGAAAGGGAGCCACCCTACAAACTGACAGATGTTGCAGATGTATCAGTATATATTAGTGTATTAAAATCTAATCAGGGAAACCAGACTTCAGAACTTACTGGTCATGCCAGACTGGGAAAAGGGTAAAATTCCCTTACCCAGACTCCATAGTGATGGACACCAGGCATTACAACAACACTCATGCCACCCCTCACCAGGCAGTACAAGGGCACCCACGCCACCCCTTACCTATGCAAACATCATCTGATAACTGGTATGTACATAATGGACTGACAGGTATAGAACTTCTGAAACTCCCCTGGACTTTGGTTTGGTTTGGTCACCTGCTGTTGCTACAGCCTATTTGAATAATGAACAAATATTCACCCCACAAAATTATTAAGATAGGTGTGATGACCTATCAAAATGCTATGGCTGAAACCACTCAACTCTGTGGAAAGACAAAAACCTGTTTGGTTATATGTTTCTGTCATGAGGTGCTTGTGACAAACAGTTAACAAACCAAGGAGTGTCCTGACATCCCGGAACACTCAGTTTATTGATTAAGCTATGATGCAATGGGCTTCAGCACTGCTTGGTTAACTGGAATGTGCCCACTCATTAAAGGTGTTGCTATTCCATACGTCTTGTTATATAGGTCTTCTTGCTCATTGTAACAATCCAAAGAATTCTTATAATTTTATAATAGACTGCTACATGGTGTTAACTTTTCACATTTTTGTAGATTGTAGCTATCTTTTGGTGTGCATGCTTTTATGACCCCATGGACACCAAACTCCATCGAAACCCTGGAATTAAATTATATGGGTATTTCCATGTAATATGAATATCCTCTGGTAACCTTGAATTAGTCTCAGACTACTTGAAATATCCAACAGATTGTAAATGCTATGCAAGCAGTTGTTCTACTGAACTATTCAGATAAAAAGGTCTATGTAATGTCAGGCCCCACACACCAGTTCCTGAATAATAACTCAGAGGCTTATTCATCTATAGTGCTTATGGACTTAGTTCAGGCTTGTTTCCCAACTAGCTCATAACTTATATTAACCTGCTTACATATTTCCATGGCTGCCACATGGCTAGTTACCTCTCCTCAGTTTCATATGCCCAACTTCCTCTGAGTCTGGGTGCAGCTTTCTGTGTGTGATTCTATCCCAGAGTTCCTATCTCTCTACTGGAACCCCCACCTTCTACTTCCTGCCTTTTGCTAATAGGCCACCAGCTTTTTATTGACAGGTGATGCTTCCACACAGTGCACAAGAGATTATCCTTACATACTCGTACATAGTTAGTACAAGTAGATATTTTTTCCTCATTCATAGTGAGGTAAATCCATATACCCATAATGCAAAGATTCAGAGGACAAACCATTCGCACTCCCTAAAAGTAACAACATGGTTCCTTATTTCTCTCAGTTCCTATCACAACACCAAAAATACAAGAGAAAATAAAAAATACCCTACAGTCAAGAAAGATATAAATCAAATTTTCCAACTTCACAAAAGGCCATTCTTTAGGAGGGGAAGCAAACAGGATAACCGGTGATCACAGGATAATAGAAAAATATTACAGTGGAGGCTTGAAACATATCTGCGTTGGCAGAGAAGGTACCTTGAACTCAAGCTCTCAGATACTGCACGTGAGACTTTTCTGTCTTCTGCTCCCATGGTGATCATCATGAGCAGCAGCAGTGTGCAGATGGTTGCCATGCTTACCTTTGCTCACAGTTCATCTCTGCTCTAATCCATTGCTGATTCTAAGCGTAGACCAAATGGACCGTGCCCGAGGGTTCCTCCAGCTTATCTGATGTTAGCTTTATCTAAAAGTACACCTTTTTAAAAGACTCTCTTTATTTATAACACTTAACTTACAACATCTGTCCTCTCAAGATTGATCTTGCTTATCTGATGATACAGTAAAATAGGAAACCCAATCTATACCACGGCTACAGTGCTCGGTGCTCACCACTTTGGTGTTCCTGCAGCAGCAATAAAAATGAGAATGGTTTGCAAAATTCTGTGTGCCAGTGGAAATGGTTTTGGTGTCCCGCATTAGCATAGGTCACTCTGCAGCTCTGCATCCAGCTAGACATACAAATGACTCTGGAGCAGCGCGGATAGTACCAAGAAATGTGATTAAAACTTCAAGATCTCCAAGCCTATGAATAACTCTGTATTACTTATTCATATCCAAGCTAATATTGACTTCATATTCTTGTCATCATTCACATTGATTGTCATTTAGGATAGCATTGGCTTGGCAATTTCCTTGGTCAGTATTTACCTCAAACATCAATATTTTTCTAATGTTTATTTTAACCAAAGCCAATATTTTTTATCCTTGACTCCTGAGGTAATTATTTTGGTAAATACCTATGACATAAATCAGATAACCAGATAACAACCCATCACTGATCATAGTTACCTGAGTATCATTTTCACAATTATAAATATTAAGAAAAAATTTCAGTATTTATGTTCTTGAAATAGGACGTAAGGTACACACATGCACATGTATACAGAGACAGACAGACAGAAAGAGACAGACACACACACACATACACATAGAGAGAGTAAGCGAGGTGAATAGAAATATATAGATAGAACATTACAAGTAATTTTGGTAAATAGTTGACCATATAGTTAGAATGGGAGAGAAATTACCTTTTACATGTAAGTAAATCTATTTTTTATCGTATATAAATTTCATTTCTATGAGATATACCTCTTTCATGTTATCTAGTGCTATATTACCATAAGCAAAATTGAATTATGTAAAAATATAGTAGAAAATAAATCCAAACTTATTTTTCTACATACACCAAAACTTACATTTTAGTCTTAAAATGATGCTTTGCTAACTTCTGATAGTCATTTTAATCTTTTTTTCCCCACTGGGAGTATGTTTAGGTGTCCATCCTTTACTTGATTGTACAGCCGAATTCATATATTCTACTTCTAAAAAGCTTCTTGATGATAGAAATATTTTAATATCTTGTTTTTCTAATTTCTAAAGTATTTGTGTATGGTTTTAATTTTTGTGGGTCCACATTTTAACTAATACGTATGCTCTAGACACTTCCTGTTCTTACAATAATTTCTTCCTTTGTCTTGAAATCTTTTATTCTAACAGCTAATATATTTCTTTAAATTCTTTATATCCTCCTATATAATTTACTTTTATTCAGTCTTGCTTTTATTTAGTTTTGGTTGAAGCAATTTCTTTGCAGCTCTGGGTTCAAAGGGGATATAATATCACCTGTCTTCTTCCTATGTCCCCAGAGTGCCTTGAGATTTAATGAGCTAACATCCACACAGCACTTTGTGCTCCTTAGAGAAAGGCACTATATAAAAATCAAGGCATTATAATTATTTATGTTATTATAAAACCTACAGAGATATTAGAGTACAATATAGCACAAATAGACAGTGTTGGACTGACTCCAAGTGCAGACTGGGAAATAACAAACTGAAGCCAGTGGCTGCTACACGTTCCCTGCAGTTATTGCCTTCTTGGTTCCGAAATGTAAATTCCCAGTTCCTCTCAATAGTCTAAATGAAATACTTCTGTTTTCATAGGCAGCATTTTAAAGTCACACTTTTTAACCCTTGCTATGCTTGCTTAGTTTCTTCTGGGTCTATTCTCTGTCAGCACTGGAGTTGAAAGGCTGATACCACCGATCGCTAGAAACCAGGTAACCTTAAGGGTTGTACACTAACACACAATAATGCCTTTGCTGGCTGAAGCAGAGACAAGTTAGCACAGTCAAACCACAAAAGGTTAACCACTGTCTGAGTATTTTAAATAAAAAATAGTTGCTACTTTTAATGTTCATACACTTGGAATGGTCTACACTTAGCCAGACCTGATTCACTCATCCTGCTTCACCCAACAGACAAGCGTCATCTTCCTTCACCACTTCAGCACTCTGTGTTTTCTTCCTTTATTTATCCTATCAATACTTACTCTATAGCCATGACATAGGCATGATGTAAATCTTTAGGGATAAAAACAACGTTATGACACTCTCTCTCAGAGAGGAGCTCAGAGTGTTGGGGGATGGTTTTGTGCACTGTATTTAGATACTAATTCATGTATCCCAGAGACCTGGCTGCAGTCTGGACAAGACATTGTCATGATTATTAAAACGTCTCCTGTCTTGGCTTTGAGTAAAAACTGTTCTCCTTCATCTGATTGGTTGATAAAGAGCTCATTGGTCTATAGATGGGCAGGATAGTTAAGTCAGGACTTCTGATCCCAGTGAGAGGGTCCAAGGTAGAGAGGAAAGAAGAGAAGATGCCATGAGCAGGTGGTAATGAGAGAGTCTTCATGGGGAAGTCACCAACAGGGTCCCCGATGGGGAGTCACCATGAGGGAGTGACCATTAGAACGCAGGTGGAGCAGGAGCAGCCAGGATGGGACTAAGATGATAGGTAACAGAGGCACACTCAGGAAAGTAGTCAAGTTGGATTAGAATACATGAGTGTCTGCTCAGTTATAGTGCAAGAAGCCTTTTAATAAACATAATCATTCTCTGTGTCATTATTTGAGAACAAGAAAACTATAGAAAAGCACCGAATAACACCGTTATGGAGATATCAACATAAATAACAAATGATTGTAAATGTAGAAGTGTCATATGGCACCCAGGAATGAAAAGGACGAGAGTAAGAAAGAAATTGAGACTACTTGAGATCCCTGAAGGCACCCTAGAGGAGGTGATTTTGCTAACTGAAGAGCTGGTGAGGGAGCACAGAAATAACGTGGATGGGACAGACCAGTGCTAGGGCTGTGGGGTGTTCAAGTGGTTGACCGTGTGAGACACATGGTGGAGGGAGTTAATGTGTGGGGATTAACTTTAATGTTTACAAGATTGGACCTTATACCATATTCTATGGTGCCAACAGTGGCTCAAGAGCAGTCCAGTGGCCTGATTCCTCTTATTAAGGTGACCATAAGAGAATGTAGGTAGAGTTGTGACTAGAGCAAAGATAGTCATTAAAGAGTTGTTCCAAAAGCCTAGACAATGCATGGTGAGGCGGGGCAGTCCTGTTGGATGACCCTGCAGTCAGCACATTGGATAGGAGTGCCAATGGTTAGTACCACTAAAGGTTAGAACCGTTTCCTTATTTGAGCAATGGAATGGATGGTCACATCATGAGCAATGATGTCATCCAACACAAAAGGAGATGCTAAGGTAACAAAAGAACTTTTTATGTATTGTGTGGGAGATTCCTGTTCATGTGGATACGCCCAGCACAGCAGGGACTATGGAAAAAATCAGAGCAGAAAAATAATTGAAAAAAAAAAGCAAGATGAAATAAGTATAAGAAAATAGTTCAGAAGTCACTGGGTACCTGGTGAGGCAGTGCTATACCCAACGTTACTCTGCCAATGCTGTCTCTTCTGCCAGAGGTGCTGGTGATACCATGGGCTCAAGCACCAGAAAAAGGCAAACAGAGAAGGATGAATGGAACCTAGGTCAGACACATTTTGCTCCTCTTTAACTAAGCATGTGTGCCAACATTGTTGTTTGATGAAGGACAACTTGTAAAACCTACCAAAAAAGAATACAATGTCTGTGAATTTGCACCAGAAGTAGCAGAAAGCCAGCAAGCTACCACAGCCATGCTGAGACTACCCAGCCTGTGCCAACTCTTCTGGTTTTTTACCTCCAGCTAGATGAGCCACAGATGCTTCCCAGTGTTCTCTAGGTCAGGTACTAGGCAGATCGGCTGCAGGCTGCACCCACTCCTCCTGATCTGTATACCTCTTCCTGGTGCTATAGCTAAGCCACAGAGCACCACGATCCAATTAATTTGGGAAAGGATTCCTTTAGGTTTTATCATTGACATTTTCCCTAGGAATTAAGCAGCATGAACCATGTAACGTTGGTGGTTTGGCGTTTCCTACATGCAAACTTTGAGCTTATTTTAAACTTCTCTAGATGAATTGTTTCACCAAAGATTTATCAGTTTAAAACACAAATGAACTCCCAGCAGGCCACTCCTCTAGTACCATGCAGGAGCATCTGTCCACACCAACTCCAGGGAAATGCAGATCCAGGGATGCTATGGGATGCCACACATTTTCAGAGCACCCCCAAGTCATTGCTTGTGTACCCGCCATTGAGCATTGGCTCAAAAGGAACTAAACCTGTACCCGGCGTTCCTATTTTGACAAACGCAGACAGACAAATTAACAGAGCCACTATCCACATGAGTAAATTCTAACAGAAGTTTGATCAGTCTAAAGCAGTAATCACCAGAAGATAGATAGAGTTCGAAATAAAATATACAACCAAATCGAGATGGGATGCAGCAGACTCATTTTTCAAACTCTTGTGCGTCATTTAACTTTCCTCTCATGCATGAGAGTTTAGTTACCACAGCCTTTGGCAATAATAATAAAAACACGGCAGCACATATCTATTTACTTTGGCTCTGCTGACTTTATTAGTTTTAATACTAATAAAAGCTATATATTACGAGTATGCTTATCAGATTAATTCTAACTGAATGCCTTTCCCAGAGATTACGGTTCTGCATACAATTATTAAAAGAAATGAGTAGACATAAAACTCCCCACTAAGACTGATTGTTTCTAGAACTTACCACTGCTAAAATTCTTTCCCCAATCAAAAATGTGTTACTTTCTTTCCGCAAAGTGCTTCATTTACAACTCCAAGTTACCCCGCATGTACGTCTAACTTAATGAGGAAGCTAAAGGGGAAAAGGCAAAAAGTGAACCTAAGTGAAATGAAGAGAAATGTGTTTGCAGCCTCCTGCCTGACCCCAGTGCAGGCGGGGCTGCGTGGAGGGCAATTGCCGGGAAATGCAATTCCAGCCATTTTATGCCACAGCCATATATCTCCTGGTGCCACGCTGTGTGAAGAATGGATCCTTCTGCACAAGAACAGCTTTGCTTCCCATAGATAACTCAGCATGAGTTATCAAAAATACTCGGAGCTGTAGTCTAGTTGTTATAACTCACTCGAATTTTTGACAAATACAGTAGTGTGGGTTCCCACTTTTAAATTATTTTTTATTAAAAATCCGCAAGTAAAATGTAATTAAAATTTCCCCGTGCAACTCCAATTAGATTTCTGTGTCAGAATCCGAATTTATTTGCAGACTTGAATGGCTAAAAATGTATATGCGTCAAGTCATTCCTGAGGAAGACAGGCTGTGCCAAGAGATGAACTAGTTTTAGAAGAGATAGATGATAATTTTGAGGATATTTAAGAAAGTATAAATGATAGATGGCTATTTCTTATATAAGAACTTGGTCAGCTGGAAACACAGCATGCTGCCAGGCCTCACTGCCCCACCCTCCCCTGCTCCGTATTTTCCGTATTGGTGCTTGAAGCTGACCATCATGGTCCCATTGTGGGATGCCATCTTTACCTTTGCTAGCAAGTAAGTTTCTCATTTCTGATTGTGAGAACTCTGAAGACTAACACTGTCTTGTTCATCTCTTATGTTCCCAGCACCCAGGTACAGTGTCAGGGACACACATGTTTATATTTTTAAAAAAGGAAAAAAATGGTTGAATGAGTGACCGACTGAACAATCTCTATTCCACAGGCAGCTGAACTGTACTAAATTAGGAAAAAATGATTAGATTAAACTTCATGGTGAAATGATGCTATTTCCAAAAGAGCACTTAATACTTCTCTAGGAAAAGAAGTGCATGTTACAGTATGTATGTCACTCAGAATGACAAATCGGGGATCAGTGTTTTGAGGGGCTCTCACACAACAGCCACAGTGAAAGCAGTAATGGGACAAGGCCACTCAGAAATGAACAACTGACATTGCCCTGGCCAACACATAGTAAGCCAGCCTCCATTCTCCATCCTGAACCTGCTACAGCACCCAGACAGCTGGATTCAATTCCCATGGCTGCTGAAGCAATTGCCTTGTTCATATTTTACTAAATGGGTGGGAGGTTTTCTTTGAATATGTGGATATAATAAACATATGGAGTGACTGTTTTAAAAAAAAACAGTTAAATAACAGCCACCCAGGAAAATGAGCTTTAACTGGGTTTACTAGTGATCAGATACATAAAAATTAAGCATACATTTCCAAACATTTGGTGGATACCCTTCTTTATACTTTCCAATCTAAGCCTGTAAAAACATTAACAAACTGTATCAATGATAGCTACCTGTAATCATTCGGGGAAGACAAAAATGTCCCCTTAGTGGTCATGTAATGGATCTTGATACAAGTTTACTCTCCGTGGATGCTAAGATAGTTTTGCTACATGATGGGATTGAGAAAAACTTCCAACCAAAGAAGCTGGGTAATCTCAGTGCCAAAGGATGTGAGACCTGGAGTTACAGGTCAAGGTAGAAACGAAGCATGGTTCTACCAAAAGTAGTGCCCCTTAAGGTGAAGAAAGTCCCAAATACCCCTGAAGAAAAGGTCAACCCTGGTGGGGAAAGTGCTGTGTGTTCCAACTGCATGTTCCAAGCCTGGAAGCTTCTACACATGTTGAGGTCTCCTTGCCGTATTCCTCTACATCACGACACAGCTTGTATACCAATGTTTTCTTTGTGTAGCCCAGAAACAGAACCACAAGTATGTTCCTCTCCTTTGAAAAATAAGTTGTTGCCCTGTTAACTTTTAAAGAAAGCAAAGAAAAAAATTAAAAAATATATAAATACATAAAATACTTCCAAATGTGTTTAAATGTATGTCTCTAAAACCACAGTGATGACAACCATTACCTACTAGTGAGAACTTACTATCTGGCCTGTGCTATCAGTCAATCCCAGGTGTTAGGTGGCAGTTTCTTAGAGTTGAAACACTCCCTCCAGAAGGGAGAAGAAAGTTTATGGGCCCCTAGAAGTAAGAACAAACAGTCATACATCTGGCAGAACAAAAACTTAGAGAATTATTGAGAGCCTCTCCTCAGTAGCATGAAAAGAAGTAGACAGCCAGACAGATAGACAGTGTGGGAAGCAGAGTTTGACAAGCCCTTCTGAAGGGCAGATAGAGTCTTGGACTGTGGAGGCATTGGCAAGCTGTGCAGAGAGCAGCAGGTTGCAGTTTTCCTGAGTCAGTGGCCATTCTAGAGTGAGCTTTTCAGTGATGCAGCTGGTTTTGCATCATTCTGCTCTCTGCAAGTAAAACCCCTCACCCAGACTCCTGTTAAGAAAACCCATTATGGGGACAATCACAACGTTCACAATGTTGGACTCCGGTGCAATCATTACTCTAGTCCTTTATAGGCTCCCTTATTGGGGTGAATTGATGTGGTGTGTGTGTGTGTGTGTGTGTGTGTGTGTGTGTGTGTGTGTGTGTGTATGTGTAGTGTGTGTATGTTTGTATGTATGTATATGTGTATATGTGTGTGTATCTGATTGGATATTTATGGGTGATGTGTCTGTTTATGTCTGATGGTAGAGTGCAGTTAGTTATTTCTGACTATGTAAGTTTTCATTTTACTTTTCTAATTGTCCTTGGGGCAGAGAGCATTTGTTGCTCAATGATGAAAACCAGAATTTGGAACTCAGTGTCCACATAATAAGCCAGGCCTCCCACAAACACCTGCAACTCTAGACCTGAAGGCTACAACACAATCTTCTGGCCTCAGTGCCAGCACTTCACACATAATTCACACAGACACATGCACACATAAGCGAGGTAAATCAATAATTTTAACTTTGATCCTCTGATTGCTAACCCCTTTAAGGAAATCACTACTTTCATAAAACAAAATACTATTTCCCACGTCTGGAGGAACATACAGACTGAGATGGTTGCCACTTTAGTTATTTTCGGAATAGTGTCAATAGAAACATTAATTTGTTTTCATGATAATCATCTCTCCACAGATCTCCTTTGCATGGAAGAATTTGGCTTTATAATATGAGACTATTTCCCACATATAGATTACATGCATCCTTAGACTGTAGGATAATTCTGAAAGATGAGACTCATACACATGACTCTTATAGTTCAGCCTTTCGTACCCTTGAACCATAGAGTAGTCTTGGGAACATACCTCAGATTTTCATCATTTTATCATAGCTGTCAATTTTCTGGAGCTCAAATTTATTTCTATACTTTTGTAAGGTAGGTAGGGGTTTAAGATGCTTCTGCATTTTTAGTCTTTTCAGAATTCTTTTTTTTAACCTGTGGGGAAAATCCAAACCAGAAGGCAACTTGGTAAGGAATCAAAAATTAGAGAATAGGCAAGATGGACTTCATTGGAAGATACAGAAACAGGTTTTTAAAAAGTAATTTGTTCTCTCTCTCTCTCTCTCTCTCTCTCTCTCTCTCTCACACACACACACACACACACACAGACTCACTCTGTGTGTGTGTGTGTAGATATATATATAACAGGTGGAACAAAATTATAATAAAGATCACCAATAAATTAAATTCAATGATCTAAACAAATGACAAAGTAATGTACCTATTAGAAAAAGAGCAAGTCTAACTAATTCATTGGTCCAGAAAATTATCTCTTCGACTATGGCATCTCCCAGAGGAGCGCTATTTTCAATGATACCCTTACCGCCATTTGCCGAAAAGCAACCATTACGCCACTTCAGTGAGCTGATGATTTTACTTATATTTTGGCCTATGGCATCTTTTCCCCTGTGCTGGAAAATTCATCAGTTAAAATCTGCATCGATTGTCAAGTACAGAGTAGACACTCCGCTCTGAAGTCACTCTGCTGATTCAAATTGTTTTCTGAAGGGAATTGGTCAAGCTGCATTTGACGCAAAGAACAGCCTGGCAACATATGGTGAGATGACACAGTCTGGGACTTGTGGAGCAAAGCACACCCTGCTGCCTGAGACCACGGTTACTGCCACGCACAGGAGTCTAGAGGACAAATAGACTCCCTGAGCAGACCTGCTGCAGGAAGAAGAAAAAAGAGAAATGAAAAGATGGGACATTTTGTGTTTGGCACGTAATCTTAATATTCTGGAGGAAAAGATTATTGGCAACTTCAGTATGTGTTTTGGAGCTGGAGGAGAGAGGACCACAGTTGCCTGGTCTGTACCAGCTACCATCAACAAAGCCTCATGATGGAGGATGGGGAGTTGTGTAGATACAAACTCAGATCTACTTTTGTGGACCATTGTAAGTGGTGTAAGTGGGCCATTACAAAGTCGGCGTGCCACATACACTCCCAGGCATTTGCTCAAAACAATCATTCTGAGAGAACGAATGGAGAGCAGAGACATGACACAGTAGAGGCATTTCCTCAGTAAAACTGGCTGAAGTGATTAAGTTAACACACTTAAAGGTAACCAAATTAAACAAATGAGATGGTTTTATTTTTATTGAATCAATAGAACTTTAGGGGAATAATACAATATTTTAAAAGGCAGTTTTACAGATCTCAATTGCTTCATTTATTAAACGAGGGAACGTTCACCAGATGATCTATAAACAGTCTTATGGAGCTAGAATATTCCATTTTCATAGAAGTGAAATAATGGCAGTGAAGGCAAGAGGCCCTACTGTCCTGAATTATAACTCTCTCAGCAGAACCATAAAAGGTGTGGCATAGAAAACAACAGCACCAAGGCTTAGTGTCTGTCTCTCTTTCTTGGTCTCTCTCTTTCTCTCTCACACACACATATACAAGTACATACACATATACCACACACAACACATACACACACATACACACCACATACGCACACACATAATACATATACACATACACACACAAAACAACACACCATACATATACAACACAAACCATTCACATATGCATACACACAACACAGATACACACACACATACCAAACACACATGTGCACAGATACATGTACACACAAGCCTACACAGAAAATACAGAACTATTGAATCTTGACTCACACGCACAAGAACAAAAACAATCAGAAGCCAAAATATTCCCAATCTGTTTGCTGTATCAATGCGGAATCGGCTGTCTATCTACGGTGATCTCTGTGGATTTCTAAACTGGTTTATTATGTCTTTAGTCTCTCTCTCTCCTTTGTTAAAATTAGCATACCAGTGATTATGTTAAGAACAAATGTAACTCATCTGGGATCTACTCTGTGTGTTCCATGTATGACATGGCTCATCTTATTTAACCTTCATGGTAATACTATGTGTGTGTTTCATTGATTGTATAAAATGAGGACATGAGAACCCATCTCAGGTAACTAACGGCCCTGCTCAGGATTCGCCATCTCCTCAGTGACTAATACAGGAACCACACTCACAGCAGACTGACACCCTGTGCTCCATCTCCTCATCTGCGTGAGAAACTCTTGAGGAGTGGCAGGTTTGCTGAAGAGATGGGAGTTTGAGAAAGGATCAGAAGGTTAGAGGCCATTTAGTTTCCTCCCAGTTCCTCCCAGACATCCCAGCTCTTTGCCCAGATAGCTGACCTTCCAACACTGAGTCCAGCAGTGTGGGCTGTGTTCGTGTCCTACATCCCAACAACCCTACTCTCCCCTTGGCCAGTCTCTGTACCAATATCTCCTCCACCTGGCCATGCTAGTGAGATGAGAACAGAGGAGAGGTCTGACTGTGTGGCTGGACAAGGACACTGACTGGTCATGCGCTACGGTACTGAGAGGTACAGTTGGACTCACATATGAATGTGGCACTGTCCATTTCTGCTTATTCCTTATATGGCATTCATCATCCCAGGTAGCATCCTCCTCTCTGTCTGCCCTTAACCCTGTTGTTTCTACTTTGTATCTGCTCAAGCGAGGCTTACACATATGCCCTGCACTGCCATCATACTGTAACACAGGCAACAGTTTGATGTTCTCATTGGTACATAGTAGGACCACTGAGTGTGTGTGCTTGTGCACACAAGTGACAGAAAGCTGTGAAGTTTCCTGCATTGCCCAGTCAGTCTCAATTTGAGGAAAGCCATATTCCTACTTGGTTTGCCTTGGGGGCTCTAAGGACGATGCTTCTCTTATCAGAGAACACCTGTAAAAGGGGAGGCATTTGCCTGAAGTCATATCTTATGTTTCTCAGGTGTTGTTAACAAGTTATCTGTACTTCCCAGGTGCTATAATTGTGGTTTTAAATGCAGTTTGTTTCTTTCCATGTCCATTCCAATGATTAACATAAGACCAGCTTTTATATGAACTGTCTATCACCGTTGTGCCCACCGTTAGACAGAATAGGCTGTATCTATTATAAGCATCTCATGCCTACCTGACGCTGCTGTTGTCTTGGTCTCAGGCATAGCCCCAACTTCAGGGAACAATTAAATGCTAACCAGACTGGCAAACAGTCAGTTCTAAAGTCTATTCACTATAAAATTTGTGTTATTGACTTCAATTTTACTTTAAATTATAATAAATAGTATGCATTTTTTATCCTCATGGTTCCTTCCAGACATCCCAGCTCTCTGCCCAGACAGTTGTCTTTCAAACAGGGAGTCACAGCATGGACCATGTTCACTTCTCACTACCATTCCACCAATGCTCCTTTCTCCACGGCCAGCCTCTGTGCCTTTGATGGAGTCCTGAATTCACAAGCTGTGTCTGAAAACTCCACTCTGTGTCCCAGTGTCCCAGTGTCTAATAAAACTCATGACCATGATCATTTGAAAATGTGACTTTCAGTAGGGTTCCATACGCCCACAGTTTGTCATGTCTTGTCCTCGTTCACCTCCAGAGATGTTCTGATGTTCCAAAATCCATAAGACACAGCATCTCCCCTGCTCGGCCTTGCCTTAGTCCTTGGCCACCACCAGTCTTTATTCTGTCTTGAGGAATTTAACACCTAAGTTTATACAAGTGGAAAGCTGCAGTTTGGATACTAAATGTTGCCCGAAAGCCTGTTCCCTGGCTAGTTTTATGTCAGTTTGACACAAGCAAGAATAACCCGAAAGGAGGAAACCTCAATTGGGCATTTTTGTAATTAGTAATTGATGGAGGAAGGCCAAGTTTGTTGGGAGTGGTGTGTCATCCCTGGGCTGGTGGTCTTGGGTTCTATAAGAAAGCAGGCTAAGCAAGTCATGGTGAGTGTGATGGTTTGTACATGCTTGGCCCAGGGAGTCGCATAATTAGGAGGTGTGGCCTTGTGTGTCACTATGGGCATGGGTTTAAGATCCTCACCATACCTGCCTGGAAGTCAGTCTTCCACTAGCAGTCTTCAGATAAAGTTGCTGAATTCTCAGCTCTGCCTGTACCATGCCTGCCTGGACGCTGCCATACTCTTGCCTGGACAATAATGGATTGAACTTCTGAACCTGTAAGCCAGCTCCAGTTAAATATTGTCCTTATAAGAGTTGCCTTGGGCCGGGTGGTGGTGGCACACGCCTTTAATCCCAGCACTTGGGAGGCAGAGGCAGGTGGATTTCTGAGTTCGAGGCCAGCCTGGTCTACAGAGGGAGTTCCAGGACAGCCAGGGCTACACAGAGAAACCCTGTCTCGAAAAACAAACAAACAAACAAACAAACAAAGAGTTGCCTTGGTCATGGTGTCTGTTCGCAGCAGTAAAACCGTAACTAAGGCAATGAGCCAGTCAGTAAGTAGCACGGCTCCATGGCCTCTGCATCAGCTCCAGCCTCCAGATTCCTGTCCTACTTGAGTTCCTGTCCTGACTTCCTCTAAACGTGAGCACTGTTGTGGAAGTGTAAGCCAAATAAACCCTTTTCTCCCCTGCTTGCTTTTGGCCATGGTGTTTCATCACAGCAATAGAAACCCTAACTAAGACAATATGTTTGTTGAAAGCATGGTCCTCTGCTTGTTGCTTGTCAGAGGTATAACCCTTGGGTGGACAGGCCTAGTGAAAGGAAATTAGGTATTGGGGTCTGTCCTTGAAGATGATGATGGAATCCTGGTACCTTCTTGCCACTGTTATTTCATCCTTGTCACCAGGAACTAAACAGTCTCAGTCACATACTTCTGCCATGACAAACTGTGTTACCATAAAAAAAAAAAAAAATACGGTCAACCAATCAGAGTAAAACCTCAAACTGAGCTAAAGCCAGTTTTTCTTCCTGGAAAATGATTTTCTCTAGTTTTATTTGGGCTTTGCCACAATGATGGAAAGCCAGCTAACATATGTACTTAACTTCTGATGACTCAGTCATTTAACTTTAAATTTTGATGTAAACTTTTTTTTTCTGGTAATCGTAGTGAACTATAGAGCACCCCTTTTGAGACAGCCAGTAAATAGTAAGTTTTAGGAAAACGTTTATTTCTGGACTGAATAACCCTTTAATACAGTTCCTCATGTTGTGGTGATCACCAACCAGAAAACAACTTTTGTTGCTACTTCCTAACTGTAATTTTGCTGCTGTGATGAATCTCATGTGGACATCTGTGTTTTCCAATGGTCTTGGATGACCCCTGTCAAAGAGTCATTTGAGCTCTGAAAGAGTTGCAACCCACAGGTTGAAAACCTTTCCTATACTCAAGTATTTAAATCTAAATTGCCAAGGTAACTTTTTTGGGTACGTTATATATAAAAAAAAAAAACAAAAACAAAAAAAAAACCACTTTCCTAATGATACAATAACCATCTATGTAACATACTAGCAATTTTTCTTTTTTCTTTATTCTCTTATTGTTAGTGATTTTATTTAAACAAACAAATAGAAAACACAGGCTAATCCTTAACCCTCTCTGCTTTCTTCCTCCTTTGTGCTGGGAAGAGTTTGCCTGGTTCCTGGAACCCACATTGCTGGCCTTGATGCATGGCTCACATTTGAATCATTTAGACTAACTCAATGACTGTTTGCAAGTGAGGTCAGCAAACTGGGGGTGCAAACCATTTACTTTTAGGTCTCTCTGTTCCATGATGGAAAGGTCAGAGTGAAGCTGTCCTGTGACCTTTGCACCAAGGTGAGGCCTACATTTGCTGCTGTGTACAACTGCCTGGAACCTGTTAGCAGAAATGTGACTTCTAAGAAGACAATCCTTAGGTGTCCCTGGAAGCTGGCTAACTTTAGAGAGCAGTAAAGATGTACAACCTAACAGAAAGGTGATGAAGTGTTCACCCGGCCTTTGGTCTTGACTAAGAATGCACCAGTGTGTCCTGGAAGGAGGCTCGCTTGGTAGAAGCTGGGTGCCTGCCTTGTAGTCTGGTTAATTATGGAGAACTATTCATTTTGTGCCTCAGAATAGCCTAGAACTCCAACTCACGGTGAGTGTAGCAAGGGTTGTAATAACCCGTAAGGCTGTGAGTTTGATCTACATCTTTTTATTTTTCCCTCTTTGCCCAAACACACTTGGTTTGAAACAGCTCTCAGGATCTGAGAGCTCATTGTTTGTCCCACAGCCTGCTGTGGAGAGCCTCTGTGTCCAACTTTCTGTTCCTTCAGCAACTCTTTTAACAGCCTTCCCGGTGCAGCCAGAGCCCTCGAGCACATAGTTGATATGCCTACCACAGAGTCTCCATGAAGACAACTGTGATTCTCACTCCAGTTACTCCCCGCCCAGCTTTTACCTCGTCCAGCTTGCGCCCCATCCAAGGCTGCCATCCTTGTTATCCAGCATGACTGCAAATGGTGTCATGCTATATTTGGTTTCTGGTTTTGTCCAACTAGTTCATCTGAGCTGTTTTGCAAATCTCTGCACAAATTGTAGGCCAGGCCTGCAACCTCGGGGCAGAGAGGCCAGCATCATTTGTTTGAGAAGCCGTGTTTTTAAAATATGACAATGTCCACATGGTCAGAAATTGAAACATGCCCATAGGGATAGAGTGGAAAATCGATTCTCTCTCCTACTCTCCAAACTTGGGGCCTGGAGCCCTTTGCAAAGGGAGGAAAATACTAAGTATTCTTTCAGAGAACTCTCTCGTGCGCGCGCGTGCGCGTGTGTGTGTGTGTGTGTGTGTGTGTGTGTGTGTGTGTGTGTCAGTCTCAGTGGTTGCCTGGTTTACTCAAGGAACGCTGAGCTGTTTCTTCATCATGACTGTTACATTTTAAAAAGAAAAGATGTCTGATTGTGGAGGAGCACCTGAAAGAGCAGATAGGTTCTCCAGGTGCTTCTGAGAACTGGGCTGTGGTGATACTGGCCAAACTTTTTAGAACAGAATCCTGCCAAGCCAGTGCTTGCGAACAACTCCTTTGGCTCGCAGGTTTCCTAGGTAAAATGCCATACAACAGACTTTCCTCAACTGACACGGACACTGAACCCCTTAGAGGTAATTAACTACTTCATTTACCAACTTGCTGTTAGCAGTTTTTGCTTGCTGTGTACCTTCATACACTTGCTTTGCCTGTTTATTCCTTTGCTGTGAAGAAGGACATTGTGATCCAACTTTATTTTTCCCTAAATGTAAGCTAATCGTCGAGGTATCTATTGGGTAGTTTATCTTTTTCCTGACTCATAGGCGATACCACCTTTACTGTCCTTCAGACTGTTACGCATGCATTTAGTTGTACTCTAATTCTCTATCTTAATCTGTTCAACTTTTATTTCTTTGTAATGAAAAATCCTTTTAGCCACGGTTTCGGGATACAGGTGTTAGCCGTAGCTCCAACACTTGGCTATTGCAGCTGCTGAGAGCCAGTAGTGGGGTATTGTCTGTGCTTCTGTCTGTCCTGCCTGTGATGGTACAGCTGGGGCCAGTTCCCTGGTGAACATTCAGACTAGAGGCCACGGTTCTCTCTGCCAGCCAAGTCTACCTTCGTGTTCCTGAGACAGCGAAGCTAGGCCAAAGCTGGCTCTACCAAATTTCCCAACCATTTCATCATCAATTTATCCATATGCCATTTTTCCCTTAAACTAGAGGCACTGCCTGCTGTTGTGTAACTCGCGGCACTGGCGGCTGTCGCACAACTAGCTGCACTGGCTGCTGTTACGTGGGGCCAGCTTTAACCGATAGAAACCTTCCTTCGTCTTTATCACTGGAGAGGAAGCGTGCAGAGAATTCTAATGCTTCCCCACTCGGTATGATGCTGACTTCTGAGGATGTTTATATCTGTGTTTACAAACATATTTACATAATTTCATTAAAATATTTAAATTGTTCCTTTAATCCCCTCCATCATTCTCAATATTTACCTTTCTTGTTGCTTGCTTTATTCTCCTCCTTGGTTTTCTTAGGTTCTTGCTGTGATAGCAAATTTACAAGGGACAGGGACTATTTTTTTTTTTAAATTTAATGTTCTATTTCTACCACCTCTCTCTCTCTCTCTCTCTCTCTCTCTCTCTCTCTCTCTCGCTTTGTGTGTGTATGTGTAATAAAGGACAACATTCAAACTATATTTCTGATAAAATATACATTATGATTTGCTCTAAAATCATACAATCCAACATATCAACAATACCTTTGAACTTCTTGTTTAAAATTTGTTTTTTATTTATCTTGTGTGCACGTGTATGTGTGTGCGCACGCGTGCATGTGTGTGCATGCGCGCACTGTCATGTGCATGTCACAATGCACAGGTTGAAAGCAGACAAACTTTCTGCAGGTTTGGTGGAACACTGGTGCCCAGCTCCCATGAGTCACCTCACTAGCCACTTTGAATTTCTTTGTCTATAGGTTTGACCTTATTCCACTTCTATGATTTGTTGAGGAATGAAACGTTAGACAGGACAAGGTTAAAATTAGAAACCTGCTGCACATGTTTACAAATCACTTTATGTATTGACACATATTTATGAATTTACATGTAGATAAATCTTCAGTCACGCCCATATCCATCACTTTTCTTTCTTAGTTATCCCTCATTGTTTACCTCACTTTAAATGAGAACCATGTAGAAGTATAGAAGGCTATACTTCACAATCAATTGGATAAAGGGTCAACGTTTATTTTAAGACATAATTCTGCTTTAATAGACTTTTAAAAATACTGTAATAAGGTCAACCATTAATGAATGGAACCTCATGAAACTGAAAATCTATGAGACAAAGGACACCATCAATAGGACAAAATGGCAGCCTACAGAGTGGGAAAAGATCTTCATAATCCCTATATCTGACAGAGGGTTAATATCCAAACTATATAAAGAACTCAAGAAACTCGATATCAACAAACCAAATAGTGTAATTTAAAAATGGGGTGCAGATCTAAACAGAATTCTCAACAGAGGAACCCCAAATGACTGAGAAGCTCTTAAAGAAATGTTTCATATCCTTAGCCATCAGGGAAATACAAATCAAAACAACATTGGGATTCCATCTTACAACTGTCAGAATGGCTAAGATCAAAAACTCAGGTGACAGCTCATGCTGTAAGAATGTAGGACTACACAAGTTTGCACTCCATTGCTAATGGGAATCAATATGGCGGTTACTCATCCCCTCAGATTAATTGAGACTAGATCTACCTCAAAACCCAGCTATACCACTCCTGGAAGTATACTCAAAAGACTCTCCAACTTACCACAAGGAAACTTGCTTGACTATAGTTCAGCATAGTTCAGGAGCTTTATTCATAATAGCCCCAAACTGGAAATAACCTACATGTCCCTCAACCAAACTTAATGTCATTCCATCTTCCAAATTCTCATCTGACCCCCTTTCTCTTTTAAATTAATGGCCATTTTTTTCTTTCTTATTTCTGTAGCTGTTATATATGTGTTCCATGTCGGTCTCTGTCTGTCTGTCTGTCTGTCTGTCTGTCTGTCTCTGTTTCTCTCTCTGACTTTCTCTCTGTCTCTGTCTCTCTCTGTCTCTCTCTGTCTCTGTCTCTCTCTGTGTGTGTGTGTGTGTGTGTGTGTGTGTGTGTGTGTATTCCTAAATATATAAATAAAACCTTAGTCTGTATATTATCACTTGTATATATGCTTTCAAGGCTGATGATCTGGTACTGGATAACCAATGAGTGTGCCCTTCCTGCAAAGACTACTCCAACTCTTGGCTTTCCTTGGTGGCCTTTAGTTCTCTGTGTAGGGCTGAGGCCTTGTGAGCCTTCCTCTGTCTATGTCAGGATGTTTATTAGTGTCACTGTTTCATAGGATTCTGTAATGGTTTCCATCTTTTAAAAAAGAGTAGTTTCTTGGATGACATGTGAAGACTATTCTTACCTGTGGATATTAGGACAGGTATTTAGACTGTAGTTGATGTATAGTCATCTATGTGACAGTATTAATAAGCAGAGGCTTTCAGAAGCAAGTAACCATAAGGCAGAGCCTTGGTCCTGGAAGACGAAGCCACCAAGAGTAGGAAAGATTGGTGCCTACCAGTGACCCATTTCTCTGCAAACCTAACACTGATGTTTCCATAGCAAAAGGTCACAGAATTAAACAGATTGGACTTTTGCTAGGTGACAGATTAGCAATTTATAGTAAGGAAGAAATAGATGTGCCCATATGTCCACCTGTGAGTACACACAGAACATCATGTCACTGATATGAGAACCTTTTGTCCCTTAGCATCAAGTCAGTCTTGATTTCTTGCCTATTTTAAAAAATGATTCATCATACACAAGCTAATTAACACATGTTACTCTTAGAATATTATGATCTTGAACAAATGCTTAATGTCCCAACACTTAATGTCCCAACATTTAAGTGCTGAGAAATAGCATTTCTGTCCTTGTAAATCATGTGGGTATCTTGTTATACTGGCATAGACAGACTAAGGCAGAACAGAAGGGAGCATAAGGTATTGAACGCATTGAGCTTTGAATATTTTTAAGTACCCAGTACTTATATGTGTAAGGTCTAATAACAGCCCTGTTGGCGCTCCAGATGTGTAATTATAGATGTGAGAACTACTCTTGCTGACAATGAGTCCAGCCCTGTTTACTCAAATCGTTTTGAACAAATAATTTAGCAACGCGTGGAGAGTAGATTGCAGCATGAGGGGGAACCATGGGAAGGGGACAAGAGTCTACATTTAATCACTTGTGAGTGCTGATGCTGTGACCGGTGCCATATTTTACATGCAGTGCTTATTTAAGAGAGAAGGGATGGTTTAGAGGTGGCTTTCCAACCTTCAGGCATCTCTCCAAAGCCTAATGGATCGCTCAAAGACATAAAACCGGGAATCCAGAAAGTGTTTGTTTCTAGTTTCCCATAAAGCTTCATTAATCACTACTGATCACTAAAAAACCACTGAAATGCCATAAAACCTTGCCTTCCGTTTCCCTGCAAATCTAACACTGATGATTCCACAGCAAAAGGTCACAGGACTGAACAGATTGGACATATTCCAGGTGACAGATTGGCAGTTTATGGAAAGTAAGAAATACATGTGTCCATATATCTGCATAAGAGAGTACACACAGAACATCATGTCACTGGCATGAAAACCTTTTGTCCCTTATCATCAAGTCTGTCTCCTATTTAAAAACAATTTAAATACCACCACATTAGCCCATTGATCTCTTCTTACGGATACCAAGAAGGCTCGCAGAAGCTGCGGAGTTAGGATAATGACTCACAGAGGTCAGAGGATTGGACCTGATCCGCCTGGACAGCCTTTTCCCCAAAGCTTTTAGCACCAAACACCCAGATGAATCTGGTCTTCTAAGAGCAGCTAACTATGGACTCCAGTGTCATAAGTTTGCCGGACACAATACTTCCATGTCTTTCTACATGCTCACTGCCCTTGTGACAAATCTCAATCTCACCCTCATTTCTCTCTCTCTCCTCACCTTCCTCCTGTCCCTCTTCCGTCTCTCCTTCCCCAACTCCCTACTCTTCCCTCTCCTCCTCTTCCCCCTTCTCCATCCTCCTCTACCTCTTCCTCCTTCTTCCTCTTCCCCAACAAGGCCTCTATGAAGTTCTCTGCTGAAGCCCAGCTCATATATTTTTTCCTGACTCAGCCTCCAAACCATTGATACTGAAAGCATTCCTGGCTGAGTTTTATAGCCTAGATAGAAAAATATTTCTTCTTAAATACTGCAAGGCATTAGTTTTATGGAAAAAAATGATTCATCGTATATAAGCTAATTAACCCTTATTACTGTTAGGATATTATGAGACTTGAACAATATAGTGTCATTCACCTAATTCTTCCCAAAGCTGCTGTAGGCTTCCAAACACACATATACTTTTAACTCAAAAGCAAAACAAAATCCCTTCAACCTAAATCTCTATTCACCTTTGCCAAAGCTTTATGACAAAAGTTTTTAATCCATATGTGTGAAAAGATGAAACACTGTCAATAACATTTGATCCACTTTAATTGTAATGATTAATTAATGATTTAAACTTCAGAGTCTTTCCTCAATTCAGAGTCGGCTGCTCTTTAGCTGGGTGACCCTGAATATGTCACTTCACAACCTAACATATGTCTCTTTTCTCTGTGAAACACAGGAAATTCTACCTTCCCTGGTTGAGCCACTGAGATAAATCAATAAAATAAAGAAAGTGAACATAACTTAGAACAATGTTTAAATACAAAGCAATATTTGACAGTGATTTTGCCCAGAGCTTTAGTTCATTTAAAACTGGTAGGTTAACTTAAATTTCCTCTGAATATCTAGAGCTTCTATAATGAGCGTGCTAGGCCTCGCTTCAAAACGGCTCTGTATTTCTGAGCCCTCTGGGCTAAAGTGATCTTCCTTCAGTGCCTTCATGCTCCATACCCGCTGCCTGGTTTCAGTGTCAGCCCCTGCGGAGTCTCATGCTCTCTCCACGATCATACTCCAGGAGCCACTCAATATGTGCTGAGGTCCACTTCCTCCTCTGTTTAGTGAATTTTCTTCCTGCCTTTAAAATGCAAAATTATCCACGGGCACACCTGCAGCCTCTGAAAATTTACTAGAGTGTGTCTCATTTGATAATGCCCACTGTGACGTGTTTTATTCTCTCTGAATTATAATCTCCTTATGCTGAAAGGGCATTCTATACGTTTTCACAAAATGCTGTATGGCTGTGGCTATGTGACTGATTACCTTGGTCCCTCCAACTCAGACAATGCATTGTGCATTATTTATAAAGTGACAAATACTGGATCAAGAACTTTGTCAGGCACTGAAGAACTCTGTCATCAGAGAGCAATGGAGAGAAAGGATACTATTGTAGCCAGTGCCCACAGATTCATTTGGCAGATGAACTCCAAGTGAGGAGATGGGTTTTCTGATGGGTCGTGTGGCTTAGCCAAGCACAGAGCAGACAGACTTGAAACTCTGTCTAGATAGAAGAGCCTCTATCACTGGGTGCCTTAGTTATAGCTGATTGCTCAGCAGATTAAACTAAGCTATTTCAATGGTCCCATAGTTACCCATGCCTTTCTACAGAGATCATCTCAGCAGACAGTAGAATTCATTTTCTTGCGTCTCTATATATATACCAGGTTTCTGATTCCAAAGGGCGGGGCCATTTTATCTACCTCACTTTATGCCCTGGATTATTGTTGACATTTAATTTTCCTCATCAAAGAAATGAACCCTACTCCCTTCGTTTTAAATCAGCATCCTTAGGAAAACCTGACGAAGACTTTTGTCTGGTCTAACGTGTAAACCCTGTATCCTTGGATCAGTCAGAGATGTGCGAGTTACCTGGGCAGTTTTGACAACGCAATTGCTTATCACTTTTGAAATACTCATATTATTTCAGTAATCTTATCAAATAGTGATAAAATATTCAAAGTGATAGAAGTGAAAATGTCATCAAAATATTTGAGAGTAGCCTTTCGATGAACTTATTTAGAATTTAGAAATACTTTAAAGTCACAGATAATCCCAAAACTCAAGTATTAGCCCAAATTTTTATATATACACACATGAATATAGAATTACATCCTCTGTGTAAATGCTACTTAAACATAGTGTGTGTGTGTGTGTGTGTGTGTGTGTGTGTGTTTGCACGCACGTGTGTTCTGTGTCGTTTAGTTTTATTTTTATGATTCCTATCTGGAAGATGATCATCCTACATCCAAAATTACCAGGACCATTCTCCCCATCGCCTGAGAATTTACCTGGGTTATGACTCAGTTACAGAGTGTTTTGGTGGGATCTAGAGCAAGTCTGCCAGTGATAGTACCGTTGTAAAAGAGTCAGAGATATCCTTAACTAGAACACGTGCTACCAAACTTAATGATCTGAGTTCAATCGCCAGGGCCCACGTGATAGAAAGAGATGATTTCCTCAAACTGTCCTCTGATCTATGTGCATGCTGCGGTATCTGCATGTGTGTGGGTGTGTGCATGTGTGCTCACAAATCAATAAAAAGACAATGATTGTTCCTATTCATACCCTGTGCTATGTATATTTTACTACATTCTTTTTTTTTAAACATAGCCTATGTCTATTGTGGGAACTTAGGATGTGTCCATGCCTAACTCTACTAAGCATAAAATCCAGGTCCAGTTTGAGTCTTCAGAATGCTTGGAATTTTTCCATTCTGGTTTTATATTGTGGTTATTTCCACATAGGATCATGAGACATACTAAATATACTGGAATCTGCAACCCAATAGAAGGTTTTCTGAGTGAGATATCCTTGTGCTTCTTATGGTCTCCCTTTGTCCCTCTGTTGGCTCTGTGACATCTCTGGAAGCAAGTGCTCTGAGAACTGTAATTTGTTTTAACCAAGATGTATCTGTGCTCCAGCCATCAGAGGGTCTATAAACTCCTTATGTGTCTCATGCCAGTCTCAAGAGTCATTGAGGAGACATTTTGAGGGGCTATGAAACTTCTACTTATATTATCAATCTTTTGCTGACCTTAATTATATAAGCTTGTTAATGGTCTATTACCTATGTATATGTAGTCATGATACCTTCTGCTATAGAAGCCTCCAGAAGTTTCAGAAATTTCTAGAGTTGAAATAGTAAAACTCTAACTCTCTCTCTCTTTCTCTCTTTCTCTCTTTCTCTCTCTCTCTCTCTCTCTCTCTCTCTCTCTCTCTCTCTCTCTCACACACACACACACATACACACACACACACCCCTAAAGTTTTAACTACAGATACATTTTAATGTAAATTATAACATGAATTTTAACATTTGCCTTGTCTAACCAGAATGTAGTGCTGTAGCTGGTCTGGTAACTTTCAGAGCTACTGGCTTTCTCCTGGAGTCACACACTTGCTGGCAGAATTCAATGCTTCCACAAAGCTTCAAAATTTAAATAGGGTTAAGGATGTTTGCCATGCTGAAATTCTTGATAGTTTTTATGAAGTTAATTCAACTCAATTTGAGCTGATGCATATCTGTGATGCTCTTACTATATCACAGTGGCTGAATGACTGGAAAACTGTACAAAATACAGTGACTCACCCTTCAAGGAGTTCACAGTCGGGTGGGTTAGACACTGCTCTGAACTTCCAAAGGAGCTCAGCTGTAACTAATACAATTAATATAAACTCTCATGATGTTCTGTAGCGAAAGAATAAGAGGGTTATTAATCACCCTGAGAAACAGCTAAGGGGTTTGATCAAGTAGTGATACTAAGAGAACTGAATTTAGATGACACGTCTTCTGTTTAGAAACCACTTAACTGTCTCACTGTTCCACAGAGGAAAACACATTTGTAATCTGTCACAGAAGTTCAGGCCTAGGCTGGCTGTTTAGCTTGCTGTGTGCAACGTGGCAGGGTGCATTTCCCTTAATGGGCATTCCATGACATCGTACTAGCCAGCTCTGAAAGTGTGGAGAAATGGAATTAAAACACCAGGGCCTCTGACGCTGGCAGTTGTGATGTTCTTACTGAATGAAAATGGCAGCTGAAGAAGGCATGGTTATCTCAAAGATTGGACTCCCTGGGAAATATCCCTGAGTGGTTTGCTGCAAGAGAAAACTACAAGTCTAACTTCAAATCGCTGTGTAACAATAGGGAAAAATAAAGAGTCTTCTTCTACACAGCACAATGGAAAATTACCTATTAATGGCCACAATGAAATATAAATATAACAGATGCTAAAATGCATAACATGCTCGTTATCCCAGTGTATAGTGATTAACTATGCATATTCCTTTTTGTCATGCAAAAACATGTAGGCGCTTTATTGAGCCTTGTAAGCATTCTTAAGCGAGTGAAAATGGATGTGTCTTTCAGTTAACATAGTGTTTAACACCAATCAAATTTTCAATGGAGGCATGAACATCTTCTACGTAGGCATCCTGGTGGAAACGACTCATTTGGATTCAGAGCACAATCTAGTTACTCCTTTATATAATCCACACAGTTTTCATTCTTTCCTCTTATTTATCTCCCTGAACACTGTGTTATTGCAGATAGTTTTATTCTGAAACACTATAAATTCACTCAAATTTCAATGGTGTGGATTGTATGGCTGCAATCTCCCCTCCAATTTTCAAGTGTTCATTAAATTTTCCTATTAAATTTCCATTAATTTTTTTGAGAGATTGAGTACCTTAGAAGATATGTACTAGTCTTCTTGCCCCAGTAGACTATAGTTGATGAATATGAAATAAACAGAGACATCTGTTAGTACATATAAATGCATCTCTGGAGTTTTTAGTGATTGTGTTGAATAGGTCCTGTTAGTGGTCTGTGAGAGAGGATCATGGGAGAGAGAATCTGGTTACCATGGATTCTGCCCTGACCGGAAAACTTGGCAGATGACTCAGGCTGGAGGTAAGGTCAGTAGTACTGAGAGATGGAGATTTAATTTTCCTTAAAGGTGAGGCATCTGGAGCATGTTCTCACAGAAGACCACATATTCAACAGTAAATGTGCTGTACTAACTAGACCCAGTGAAAAAATCAAACAAAACAAAACAAAAACCAGACAAAAAGTTGCATGGGTAAGGAAGAAGGGGAGGGTCTGGGAGGAGGGGCAGTGAATGTGACCACAGTACATTTTAAGAAATTCTCAAAAGACTGCTCTTCTCTGACGGGATGGAGTAGATCTGGGAAAAAGGGGAGCTGGGAGGTGCTGGGAGGAGTGGGGAGATGGGAAACCGCCGTCAGGATATAATGTATGAGAGAAGAATAAATATTTAAAAGGAAGGAGAAACGAGATGTAAAAGCAGGAGAAAACTGGGAAGATAGTGAGCAAGAACAAGCAAGAACAGGCAAGAAAAGCTAAATGGTGGATTAGTCAAAGTACATTGTACATATACACAAAAACGTCAAAAGGAAACTCATTTTTACATTTGCATAACTAATTATTATATATACATATATAATAATTATATATACATAATATATATACATATACATTATATATACATATGTATACATATGCATATGTATACACACACACACACACACACACACACATATATATATATATGTATATATATATATATATATACATATATATATATATATATATGTATATTCTTGCAAAACCCTGCAAATCTTAGCATGCTAGGTGTCAAAAGTTCATGTATCTTTGTGGACTGGGTTCAGTATGTGCTTTAGACATGGTCACTGGGGTATAGTCCTCCTCTACCCCCAAGGCCAAGTCCTCTCACGCAGCCCGTGTCTGGCTCTCCTCTGCCTTCTGTGTATTCTCTTAATGACTTTGCGATAAGGCTGAACCCTCGGGATAATCCGAAGCCTTACATTTGGATTATCTCCCAGCCTTGTATTCGGCTAAATCTAACGCTAATACCATGGCAACTGGATTCCTTCTGCATTGCTACTTCGCATATCTGCAGGTACCTTCAGTGAGGATGGAGATATTTTGGAAACTGAGGCAAGAGGCAGGCATTAGAGTACCCACCACCAGGAATACCCAGTGTCTGTGGGTTGAGGCATATACTCCTTTATACAACCTTTGGGAGGTTGATGGTAAGCTATCCATGAATATTAATTCATCCAATAGGCTTACGCTGTGTCTTAATTACGTTTCTAACTTCCTTTACAGAAGCTGTAAGATCTGTCTCAAAGAAGCTTGAAACATATTTACGTGTCTTTCTTCCCTCAAATCCAGTACTGACGATTCACTCTTTTTGAAGTGCTTGAGCCAGTTTCAATGCATGTAGACACGGGAAAATTTTTCCTAAAACAAAGCTTTTAAACCACACTTATTCTTGCTTACAAGTGAGGGGATGTGGAAGCGTTCAGGCTCCAGACAGAACACCGTGAAGGATACCAAAACACTACAGATTTTAAAAAAATTAACCGTTTTTCAAACATGGTCCATTCTTTATTTAAAGTGTTGCCTCAGTGAGACAATGTCAGAAACTACATGGAGTATTGTGCGGTGGATTCTAAAGGCCTAGCAGAAAGCATCTCATTACTACTGACCATCTGAGCATCTCTGAGCCATCTCAGAGCAGCACCAGGTACCGGGAGACCAGGCTACTGATTGCCAGGCTCACCACAGTAGCTCCTCTGACATGAATCACTGGGCCATTTTATTCCATGCAATTATGACCCTGTCATATCTCACTCCTCCTCTCTTCACCCAGGACATTATAGATAGAGGTTTTCCTAGTTAAAAACTGGAATTTTATGAGCCTCCCTGTTTCATGGTCTCCTTTCTTTTTTTCATTATTAAGGCCTATAAAACTTCCTTCTTTCCTCATCAAATAAACCACGATTTAAACTTTTGATGACAGAAGACGTTGGGAATATATTTAAAGATGCTTTTACCACTAATCTTAAAACTCTGAGTCCATATTAACATATACAACACAAACTAATGTGGTTGTTAATGTGTGTTGATTTGTCAGTTAAAGCAGATGAGTGTCACTCTGTGAATTAATGAAGCATTATGGATTATGGCTGAATCACAGTCTTGGCACCTTTGGAAGTTTAATTCATCTGGCATACGTTTTCCTTCACCATCATAGAAGTTTTCATTATATTTAAAGTATTTTTTGAGGATCAGATTTTTATATTAACACAGTTACTTTAGAGAAATAAGGACACACACACACACACACACACACACACACGCACACACACTACTGAGCCAAAGGCTGAAGAGATAGGTTAACCAGCAAGGCACTTGTCATAGAAGCATGATTATCCAAGTCTGAGCCCTACTATCCACAATATACAAAGCTGAGCATCGTGGCATGCATCTGCAATCCCAGCAATAGAGATGTGGAGAAAGAAGAATTCCTAGGGCTTGCTGGCCACCTAGTCTAATCTCATCAGTGATGTATGATTTTAATGAGAGACTCTGTCTCAAAACTTAAGGTGGATAATGATCGATGAAGACACCCAACATCACCCCTGGCATACATACACATGCCTATATACATGTACATGCACTGCACATGTACACAAGAAAACCATATGAATGTGACAGAAGGCTGCTGATCATGTGAACTGAGGCCTAGGTTATAAGAATGCAAGGTAGAACAATACGGGAGGTACCTAGCAGGAACAGAAAATCTAATCACTCAAAGATGGATGTGAATGTGTACATTTTGGATAATCATAAGGTTAGTGTTGGCTCACTGTTGGTGAGTGACAGCTGAGGGGTGGATGATGGGGACTTCCCCTGTAGACATGCCCTTTTCATACAGAGCAATGAGAGAATGCTAATGTGTGTCCCCATTATATTCATGTGCTGCTGGGTTTTGGTCAAGTTGACAAAAAATAGACATATTTGGGAAGGAGAGATCTCAATTTGTTTTTTGGTCTGTTTTGTTTGGCTTTTTGGAAAGGGAAATCTCAACTGAGAAAATGTCTTTATAAGACTGAACTATAGACAAATCTGTGAGAGTCTCTCTTGATTAATGGTTGATATGGGAGGACCTGCGTGGCGTGGTCAGTGCTATCCCAGGGGAGGTGGTCCTGAGTTATCTACAAAAGCAGGTGGACCAAGCCATGAAGGGCAAGCCAGTAGGAAGTAGGAAGTTCTGTGCTTCAGTTCCTGCCTCCAGGTTCCTGCTCTGATTTCCCTCAGATGTCATATGACTCAAGAGATCAAATAAACCCTTTCCTCTTCCAAGTTGCTTTTGTTTATGGTATCACAGCAATAGAAACCTAAGATAATGCATACACACGCACATGCACACATGTCCATATACATGTACATATTAATTTGGTAAGATTTAATACTGTATGGGATAAAGTAAAACATTTCTGAGAATCTCTTACTCAAGATCTGCTAGCTGAGATCTTTTCCAGCTTCCTGTTTCCTTTCTCCTTCCCACAGTGCCGAGTCTCTTAGGCTAGTGCTCTACTCTGTACACAGGAATCGCCCATAGGTCCTTGAGATGCCTTTGCAGCCACATCTGTCACTCTTCCTATTAAACAACTAGTCTTCTTAGCATCAACCCTCTCTATACAAGCACCAGGAGAAAACAACTCTTTTCTTACTATTCCATTAACATATGCATTTGTGTGTTGAGGTATTGTGCCATAATACTTTGTTTTAAGCCATTCTCATACTTTACATCTTATTTAACTTAAAAAATAAATGTACTAAGCTATTGAAATCAAAGATTAATATGGCAAGTGTCACAGTCATAAATGCCATCTGAAAGGGATATTTATCAAAATGTATTTTAATCAAAATGATAGGAAAATGTAAATACATATTTTGTTTTATTTCTTCAGTTTCTCTCTTTCTCTACACACAAAGACACATAGATACACAGAGACACATATATCAGGTGTGATGTAGATATGCAGAATAAATGTGAAAGTTTCTAAAAGTTACCCAGTCTCACCACATGCAATGGATTTTGAGTGTCATGTAGAGTTGGAGCATGCCTGAAGTTCTGCCGCATACACCCCTGTAACTTGGCATGAGTGCAACACTCACTCTACAAAAGTAATACCCAAGAACAGTGAGCTCAGAGGCCTTGTGATAAGGATCAGTAAGATGTTATACTTCTAGAACAATCCTAGTCCACTTTCTAATGACTCTGATGCCACTAGATGCCGATGGAAGAGCTAAGAGCCAGCAGCTTTCAGCAGCAACCAGAAAGTTCTACCTCATGTGGCTATGAGAGTGAGGAGCATCTAAGAGGGTGGAAATCATTAGATTTCAGACACACTGCACACTACTGAATAAGAAGCTTCGGGATATGCTAACTAGAGCCTGCAACTTTTTACAAGGTTTGGTAATTCTTGGACCATGGGTGAGAGAAAACCCCACTAGTGTAATGCTCAGCTTACAGGTTATGGCTGTGGTACCTTGTTTGCCAGACTGCAACCTCATCATCTATAATGGCATGGCAGCTTACCTGAGAGAAGTGGGAATGGGCACTTTAACACAAAACTGACGGAGGAATAAATTGTCTTCCATTGATGCTGTGTGATCTCATGTTAGGCTTTTGAGATAGGGCCTTACTACATAGCCTTGGATGACCCTTGCTACGTACACCAAGCTGGCCTCAATGTTGTATATTTCTGAGCTCTTTTTATATGTTAACTATCATAAAATTATGAAATAAGTATTGGGAAAAATTTGGAATCCTATACATGACAAAATAAATTCCTAAAAATGAAATGACTTAACCAATCTCCCTAGTCACTGAGAAATATAGACTTCTGGACTCTGATGTCAAGATATCCCCATAACACCTGTCACCCATTGGGTGCTTTGTTGTTTATGTGGATGAATCTGATATTTCTAACAGTACATGTTTCCAAAAATGCATGGGGTTTTGGAATTCAAGAAGGCTGTTTTTGTAATCATTTTGCTGATTCCAGACTCTCTCTGTATGACTTGAAATATTCTTGCTAGCAAAATTACAAATAATGACAGCCATTTATAACTAAGGATTTGATGTGCTTAAATATAGTTTGTCTAAGCCTCCAGGATGGTATTGGCTCACAGTCAGCACACAGTGTATGCCAGCCTTCATTACCTTTCTACTCTACTGTCCCCCTTCCTCTCCTCTCAGGTTCAACGTGTTCCCTGGCTCTCTGCTCAGCCACCCAGAAACTTGGATTGTCACCTACTAAGAAGAGTTGTTACTATGGAGTCCTGGTGTTGGACTTAGATATACTAGGCCTTGAGCCTGCAGCTGGGTATCACTGCCCTGGAATTCTCCTCATGACCAGCTCCTGAGGAAGTGGGACCAGATTTGGAAACGACCTGTGAGATCCAGGTTCTCATCAGGATCTATTGACTGTTCGTGTTGACCGTTTGCAGTCTATTGCCGTTGAATTGTAGACCCTCCCTAGGCTGCTACAGTTGTAAAAAAATCAGGATGTGAGGAAGCAATCTTAAATGCTCTTTCTACTCCCTAAAGTTCTGTCTAAAAATAGATCTCTCTCAAAACTTAAGGCATGAGTTTAAAAGAAAGTGCCCGAATTTCAGAGGATTGTTGGGCTGCTTCCAGGACTACTCCTGGCTTACAAAGTGTTCTTTGACTTTGTCAGTGCATCTTTAAAATTAGTTTAAGAGCTCATAGAAAGGCCCTAGATTCCTTACACTGTCTAATGAAAGTACAAAGAACTGGACCATCCGACCTGGGAGATGATGTTTGAGGATGAAGTGTTGGTTGTGAGGGTTCTCCGCTAGCCTCACATCTACAATTCTGACCTCAAGTGCAGCCACTCAAGTGTGGTAGGAATGCACAATAGAAGATGCACAATAGAGTATGTGAGTCAATAGGGCACATATAACATAATGTAGGACATGATAAGCAATAGCTACCAGACACACTGCACCACGCTACATAGTAGAGAGGATTGCGTTTAGAGCTGAACTACCCTCTCAGGGTAATGACCAGACTGATGCCAAGCACAGAAAATAACACATCTTTCAGGCTAGCACATCTATTGGCATCTGTAACTAGCTGCCTCCACTGTTCATTTGCTATTGCATAGAATCTACATGTTTCCAGTTTCTAAGTCATGACCTTGTTCTCTTTAAGAAAATACCAAAGAGTACACATGGAAGGACCCATGGCTCCGGCTGTGTACATAGCAAAGAATGGCCTTGTCAGGCATCAATGAAAGGAGAGGCTCTTGGTCCTGTGAAGGCTCAATGTCCCAGTATAGGGGAATGCCAGGGTGGTGAGGTGGGAGTGGCTGGATGGGTAGGGAGCATCCTTATAGAAGCAGAGGAAGGGGGGATGGGATAGGGGGGCTCCTGAGAAAAAAACCAGGAAAGGAGATAACATTTGAAATGTAAATAAATAAAATATATGAGAGCGAGAGAGACAGACAGACAGAGAGAGAGAGAGAGAGAGAGAGAGAGAGAATATCACAGGGACTGAAGCTGTTGGTTTTGAGATAAAACTTGAACTTTTTTATTTCTTATTTATTTCCTATTTTCTGAATCAAATCTGACATTCATCCAAGTTACATTCCTCCCCAATTTTGAAAGATTTTCCCTGACCCGAATAGTCCCTCACAGAACTTACTGGCCATTTAAAAGCTGCCCAAAATTATATATCAAACAGATTACTAATTTTATTTTCAAATGAATGCACTGCAGTACTCATGATACGATCCTAACACATGCTCACCTCTGCAGCCCTGTCCTAGTTTGCTGTCTGTTGCTGTAATAAACAATGTCCAAGACCAACATGAGGATGAAAGGGATTATTTTACCTTCATGTCACGGTCCATCACTGAGGGAAGCCACCAGGCACTCAAAGCCATGCTTATATGCTTGCTCAACCTGCCTTCTTAACTGTCAACTTGTGTATGTGTTCTCAGAACCACAAATAAAACAGAGACCACACATTTCAAATGGGCTATATAAGGAAATATTTGTAGAATGTAATTTTCATAATTAGTTTGTAGTAGATTAAGCGTTGTTTCTGGGGTAATGTCACTTTTATAATCAAGTGCTTTCTGACCAAAGGGTCTTTTAAAATGCATAACTGTGCAAATTACTCATATTTTATTTTGATATCTAATTACTGTAAGATGATACTTTATTACGAATGATCTAAGATAATGTTACCGTTTGTTCATACATGCACTGTTTACATACAGTTTACCTCCTGAAATATCACACACCATTTGGCTCCTGTGAAATAATGCGACTTTCACTCTGTTACTGATTCTTCCATTCAGCAAAATAGTTATGGCATAAAGCAATGAATTAATAAAGATGAACAGTGTAGGTATAAAGCTACTGCTTAAACAATTTCCTTTCTGGAAAGGTATGTTAGGAAATACCTGTTAAAAAGATAATAGAAAAGCATACAAATAAATTTCAAAAAGGAACATTAAAGGTTGTGTCAGCCATATGAGGATTTACCAACTATTATCCTCTGAACTTTCTTTTCTTTTTTTCTTTTTTTTTTTTTAACAGTCTCTCCTCTGCATGGCTTCTTATTACCATTACCTTGGTATACATACACCTAAGCTATGTATAGCTGTGTGTGTGTGTGTGTGTGCGCGTGCGTGCGCACGTGTGCACTATGTATACATATGTGTGGGGGGGATGTTTTTACATGTTAAGTAGATAGGTTTCCACCATCAACTTCTAGTTATTTTTTCCTTTGTCTCTGTTAAAATGTCATTTTATTTTATCTGGCACATAATAATTATAAATACTTGCAGTGTTTATTAGACATTATGATATACATATAAATTGTGTGATTATTTAAATTGAGCTCATTCTGGATTCACCTCACATATGTATCATTCTTTTATGGTGAAAACCATCAAAATCTACTCTTGTCAGCAATTAAAGAACACATAATACATTCTTACCTTTGGCTATCATGTTGAGTAACAGATCCCCAAGGCCTGCTGCTCCAGTTTAACTGACATGTCCTATTCTTTCACCAACATCTCCCTTTCCCTCTCTACCCACCACAAGCCACGTATTTTATCCTGTCTTTTGGCTTTGGTCAAATGCTCTAGCACCATTCTTACCTATTGCTTGAAATCTTAAAGTAGATTACTACGTTTAACAAACATTTTCAAGTGTCTGTAATATTATTGGGATCTTGCACGAGGAGAAACACAGAAATGAAACAGATGTGACTCTCACTTTGAGGAGTTCACCAAATGATTGGGGAACCATCACAGCTAGGAATGCTGCCGAGGTCATCCTGAGGGACTCTCCTTTCAGCCTCTCCTAAATGTTTTCTGTGTGTTTCTACTGCCGCTATGTTGGTGAGACCCTTAATATGTCATACATAAAAGACAACATCACCATGTAAACCTGCCCCCCATTTTCCTATAGAGATGAGATTGTATTGTTTGTGTGTGATGCTGGGCATGAAACCCAGGGGTCTACTCATACTCAACAGGAGTTCCGCCACTGAGCTACAAGCCTAGACTCTTCACTGCCATTTTTAGTATGGCTTATTCCTAATGCATTCTCAACGTTTAAGGAAAACTTCCTTAACACAATCATTGGTTTCAAGCACATATTGCTTAGAGTTTGAATTGACTCATCCTTACCCTTAGGATGATATATAAATTCTTTGGATATTTTGTCAGTCCTATCAGTGATGTGACTTCAGTGTGATGTATACTGGTACTATTTCGGGATGTCGGAACACTCCCTCAATATACATTTAATCCTTCTGAGCACCAATATTGAATGAAAATTTCCTGGAATAATGAACTATAACCAACCAGAATTACCCCAGCTTCAGTAAGTACCCAGTCTCAAAATAATACAGCTATGAAAGGGCAGACCCGAGGCTGCAATCATGGAAGTCAGATTTCGGTGCACAGATTCTTAATCGTCTTGCTCTCCTACCCAGATGACAGCTAATGGTTAACTAAACAATGCTAGCTTGGGGTTCCACTAAAGTCTAAGCTGGATAAGGACACCCACGTATACATTCACAGATACCCTACCATTGCTTCTTCTGCTTCCTGTGTACTTGTTAAACTGCTGCCATTAGATTACATCAGTCTAGTTAGACAATTTAATTGTCTTTATAATAGTCTCTTAGCAAGTCTCCTGAGTCCAGTTATGTAAAGCATCTATCTATAGATAGAAACTGAAGAATAGACATATGTCATCAGGCCCGATGGTCTCTGCTATTGCCTACCTCGCCCACTACTGCTCCATACAGTCATTGGAGAATTCTAATCACCGCTCCTTCTTTTTGGTTCCTCACACTTGTTTTTCTGGTCTTCTTCCTGCCTATCTTCTTCCTTCCATCCCGTCTATTCATTTTCTGGTCCAACACACACACACATACATAAACGCACACACACACAGATACACACACAAAGACATACACAGACAGACATACACACACAGACATACACACAGAGAAATACACAGAGACATACATATACAGATACATATATACACAGACACACACATACACAGACACACACACAGAGACACATACACAAACACACACATACACAAACATATACACACAGAGACAGACACACACTATCCCTTATTTTATGTAAATGAAATTCCTTCCTTATCACCCTTCATATTAGATACAGAAATGAAGAGGAACAGGGAAGGATTTCCAAAGTGAAAAGAGCACTGCTGAGCCCTTTCTACTCAGAGAATTCTAAATATTGGCCATCCTCCCTAAAAGTAACCAGTCCTCCACACATACTTCCATCAAACCATAAACCATGCTATATAGCCATGGGCTCTATATACTATATATACTTGGGATCTTCAAACCCCATCTCCACTGTCTTCTTTCCCCAGATATACACCAGGAATTACTGTGTTTTCTGTCCTACTTGAACAGAACAGATCTTATTGGATGGCAGTATTGCTGCCCTAGAGGATGTGGTCCTTGACTGGTTCCCTCTTTAGTCTCACCATCCTCTGCTCTCATCGGCTCATTGAACAGCCCCTCCATCTACTCCTGTCTGCGTTTATCTTTCTTTTGGGAATTCTTTTGACACTTTCTACTTGTCTATTCCACAATCTGTTTCAACTCCTTTTATCAACTGATCAGAAAGAGTGGGAGGTCCATCTGCAAACCAAACACAGGGAGCAGGGGAATGAGGGAAAGCATAGAGATTGAATGATGTCACCAAGACAGTAAGGGGAATGTGGAATAAATGTTTCCTAAAACAGATATTCTCTACAAACTTTACTCATGTCCTCTATAACACATTGATCTTATGAGTCATGCATCGTTTCCTGGAATCTGTTTTTGTCTTATTTCTGATTACTTTACCCAAAACACAGAGAATGTGAAACAATAAGTAGTTTTAATGATGAATGTAGAAAATCCTATTTCATGAATATACACAAACTATATTTCCTCCAAAAGATGCATTCTGTTTTACACATTTTCTTAAAAATAAAACTTTTGTAGAAATTGTATCACATTCCTACTGCTGAAGTGAGCTTGAGATAGAACCCAGGCTTAACACACAGTAGCCCTGGCTTTAACCCAAGGCACCAAGAAAATAGTCTAACACTGTATTTAATTTTTTATTCAAATATGATGCTATTTTTTCTATAATGCAGGTAGCAATCACCTGCCTTTAGAAAAGCCTAGAATAAATTGCTTTTCAATCGTTCAAATATTCTAAAAGGCTGGAGCTCTTAAGGAAAGCATTTCCCTGATTTTACTAATTTTCCATTTTTCTTTCATCTGAAGCGTGACCATGGCACAAATTGGCCCATAGGCTGGTTGGTCATGAACTTGTTAGGACATCTGTATGCTGTGTTTTCAAGAGCTTGAAGCACATATGCATTCTGAGACCATTACTGAGTTAACACCCTCCACACACGTGCTGGCGCCAGAACTTCTGAGTGAGGCACACAAGACTTGGACCTGAACTTCTATCTGTCCATCCTTACCAAGCAAGTATTATGAGCTACTCCTGTTCACTAAAGGCACTGCAGTAGCGAGTGTAAGGAACACAGGAGTGAGGAGAAGGGAGCATGCTGGTCTGCAGTGTGGTGAAAGGTGCTTTGAAAGGGCCAGTGGGGAAGTGACAGTGTGCCTTCCAGAAGAGACTATCATCCTCAATGCTTTGTAGAGGATGGGAGAGAGAGTTTGGCCAGGAGAAAGGCTCCTAGATATCCTGGAAATAAACATACTGGGATGAAAAATGAAGATCTTCAGTTTGGGGTGGGATAGAACACAGGAAGAGGGGTCCTGAGGGATGAGGGATGAGTTGGGAACTTCATTCTGGGACCAGGAAGAGCTGCTCATAATGTTTGTGGCTGAGAAGTAGCAGGTGAAACACAAGTCCTTCCATCTTGGAAGATTATGAAATCTAGAGCATACAGCAGAAGGGAAGAGGAGGAAGACAGTGCCATTGTTTCTTTTTAATGTTATAGAGGAAACTCCATACTGGGCTAAAAGCAGAGAAAGGAGAAGGACATGTTGGGACACAGAGGACTGAGAAGGATTCATCTGTCAACCCCATAGAGTGACATGCAGTTGGAGGACAGCAAAAGATCTGAGAGTTTTATTTCTAAAGATGCATCTCAACGCCTCTTCCTCTTTTGAAGTAATTGTTTTAAAAAGCGGTGGCCATGTGCACACCGCAGCTAGAAATGGCCAGCCAGAGACACCAGCCCTGCCATCCACAAGATGCCAGCATGGGAGATGGTTCTTCCAATCTTCCACACTGTCTCTGCAAGGCTGGGCAGTGCCCAGACCATCCTGCCAACCACCAAGGCTCGGTACAGATGAGACTCTAAAGCTTAGAATATCCAAAGGCTTTAAATATTTGGTAATGATCAATAACAAGATGCCCATACAATCTGAAGTGTGACTCAATACCCAACCTAGATATACCAACTACCTTTGACTGGTGGAGACACGTGAACATCCGGCTCCATGTTTGCCTCTCTCTCCTCTCTCTCCTAGCTCCTCCTCTTTCCTCTTCACTTCCTCTCCTTCCTCCTCCTCTTCCTCTCTTTACTCCTTCCACCTTAGCTCCTCCTACATTCCTCTTAGTCAATATCTATAATTTGAGTTTTCAGGACCCAGTTTCTTCTTTTCTTTTAAACTACATCTCTATCCCTGGCCACGCAGTCTCCTACACTGATCTGCCATTTGGGCATTGGTGATGACCAGCCCCTACAGAATCAGCATGGAGCACAGGGACTAGACAGTGGTCACCCTCAGGGGTGCCAGCCATGACCCTTTGCCTCCTATAAACAGAAAGTCGAAGATGCTGCCTTACTGTAGGAGGAGAACAAAGATGAGGGGTGGGGAAGAAAGGCTTGATCTAGATCTGTTTTCTGTTCACTCAGTCATCTCCTCTTTAAAGAGACAATAGTACCCTTCCTTGGGGGATGCCCATGGTGTCCCTATAATCTGCTTTCTTCCTCTGATGAAACTGCATTATCAGTCTCCATAGTACTTGCAGCCAACATGGTTGAAATTGAGTTATTTCTCAGTGCAGACCTTTCATCTTGTCAGCTGGTCTCTGGCTACTCTGGACACGTCAGCATTTTACTGACTGTATATTTTTATGTGTTAAAAGAAAAAGTGTAGAGGGCCTTTTGTGTTGCAATCCTGCTCTCTCTGTGAGTGTAAATCCTGGCTAGTTTTCCTCTCATCTGTTTGTCTTTATTGAGCACTCTTTGAATGAATCTATAATTTGTATAAATTCTAATGTTGTGTTTTCCCACTGAAAACCCTTGGCTTTAGTGAACTTACGTGGAGGAATACTTAAAGTTTGCATAAGCACAGGATAAAGGAGAGCTTGCAGCGTCATTTGAAGAAGGAGCAGCACACAAATCTGAACAAATCCAAGGAGATAACAGTCTATTTGGCTGCTTGTCCCTTTGACTCTACAATGGGGTCAGAGAAGTACCACTGTGCCAGTTAACCAGTGTGAGAATTTAATATTAAGAAGAATATTAATTAGGAAACAGAGTAAGATGAAATGGACTTGGCATAGTAATACATGAAATATTGTTGCATAATTGTTAGAAACTCAGATTGGAGCTCTGAAGAACAGGTCCTACAGCTACTGCAGTACAGAACGCAGCCCACCAGTGATGCCTGACCTCATGCCCAAGGCTCTCTCTGCCATGCTAATCTTGCAGAAAATGAAAAAGAGGCATATCTGTTTCTAGAAAAGACAGAAGTTTCCACGCTTGTGTCTTCAGATACTTTCAAACTATAATGTATTTTAAAATACAACCCATTAGAAGCAGTGATACACTGTAAGTACCACACGGAAGCCAATGCCCAGGATATGTAACAAAACAAAACACTATTGTTCTGCTTTTCAGCAACACAATAGCTCTCATAAAGGCCCCTCTTTGCCTCTAGAAACCAAAAAACCAATCTGCTATCCTGCAAAATCTCACATAAATTCAGAACACAATGGAGTTCCTTTCCCCTTTGGCAATGGCAGCCATTGTGCTCATGACTTATAGAGCCTCAGGAGGGGAAACAAAACTGCCTTATGAAAGCAATACGAAAATGTCTAGCAAATGGATAGACATTTAATGAGCAAGATAAAGCACTGAGAAATAGAAAATGTCTCCTTCTGTCTCGTTCAAAAGAACACTCCCACACTCCAAACACTCACTCCAGCAGTTAGCACCAGTAACACTCACTAGCACGGTGATGCTTTACAAAAATATCTATTGCTAAGCAGGGTGGAAATACTGTTGACGTGAAATGGAAGTGTCTCTGGTGAACACTGAAAATGATCATTTTCATAACCAGAAAAGCTCTTCCACACTATTCCATTTAAATGACTGCAAACCTGGGTTGCTTTGACAATTGCTTTTCCCTGTGTTGCTGGCTTTCTACCATTTTGGTCTTTGAGTTCTCTGCTCACTAAATGACAGTTTAGGGGGTGGAAGGTAGTCCTATTTTTGTCTTCTTTTGCTTCCTGCATCATCCCTGCCTAATAGTAGTGGTGGTGGTGGTGGTGGTGGTAATAATAATAACAACAACAAAAACAACAACAACACATTATTTCCAGGCCCCACCTAAGAATATTAATAAAATGATTATTTTCCCTCTCCCTTCCTCCCTCTCTCTCCTTCTCTCTTTCTGTCACAAGGTACACACACACACACACACCAAGTGTCTTTTCTGCCCAGGATAGTTGCTGAAGATCTGATTAGAGAAAGCCCCATTAATCACAACCGTAAACTGATTTCTTCTCTAGATGCGTAGAGCCCATGCTTACACTGAGAAGAAAGCAGAGACCAACTTCAGAGAGAATAGGGAAGCTCGACACTCACCTGCATCACGATCAGGAGGTCAAAGACCAAGATGAAAGAAGCAAGGAAGGCTCTGGAAACCTCATCACTGGGCAAAAATCCACGATTCAGTTTGTCCCAGCTGATCCAGTCGGTTGTGATGACAAGTACCACCACGGAAGTCAGGGTGAAGAGAACAGTCCTGCAACGAATGAGGTGCTTATCACACAAAGATGCTGATGTTCGTGAGGACTGGCTGTCTCTGCTCCACTAATGTATATAAATGCCCACCCCAAAGTGCAGTCTCCAAAGGATAAGAAAAATATGTCAACTAGGTACTTTCTTTAAAAAAAAAAAAAAAAACCAATAAATTATGGTATCATTTTTTTCCAAGAGATTCCCTGATGACTGTGAAAGAAATGCTAAAAAGAAAATGATTACTAATAACCTTGGTTAGTTCAATTAGTGTCCCAAAGAGAACACTGTATCTAGTTTCCATTACATTCACACTTTTAACTGAGGTCCCAGAACAAGTGTATGTAAATACATAGGTAACTGGTAAAACGTGAGTGGCCACTGGATTCCACTGGCTCTTCTGCTGGACCGCAGACAGCTAGCCTCTTTCCCTGTAAATCCAGAGTGAGTGTGGAAGGCCTGTTGCCCCAGGACCATTTCCCATTACAACACATTCCCTGTTTTTTCTTACCAGTCTTCATAATGCCCTTAAAATATAACAAGTTATACTCAGAATTTAGTAAGCATCTATCCAGATTAAACTTTCTACAAAATAATCAAATTAGCTTTTTTATATTAACATTAAAAGTAGCCTTTAAATGTGCACGCTGAGACTTAGTCTAGAAAAGAATTGACTGGACTGAAGCTGGGCTTCTTATGCTGTCATCATCAGGATATCATTTGAAACTATGTAAAGAAGGCACAACTCTTTTCTGAATAAATTGAATCAGAAAGAAATAAGTACAAGAAAGAAAAAAGAAGAAAGAAGAAAGAAAGAAACAAAGAAAGGAAGAAAGAAAAGACAAGAAAGAGGAAGAGAGGGAAGAAGGGAAAAAGGAAAGAAGGAAGGGAAGAAGGGGGGAGGGAAGAAAATAAGGAAAACATGAATATGAAATAAAGCCACAGAATATATATCCATTTTGTTCACAATTTTAAGTTAATATTTTATTAACTATTTGAGAATTTTATACAATATTTTAATCATAGTCACCTTCTCAAATCCACCTTCTCGCTACCTATTTAGTCTTCAAGTTTTTCTTTCTTAAATTTATTAAAAAAAAAAAACACCAAAAGATTGACCTCAGTTTGTGTAGCCTAACTACTTTGGGAGTAGGTCCTGCCTTGGGGTTAGGTCTACCCTGGGCTTGGATCTTCCCTGGCATTAGGCCTTCCCCGGGTCTGCCCTGGGGTTAGGTCTGCCTTAGGGTTCACATCATCAATAAAAACTGGTTCTCTTCTCTCATTATCTACCAAATGCTATGACTCCTCAACTGGGCTGGGATTTCACCTCCACCCACCCGACTCCTTCGAGCTGGGGTTTTGTCTGTCTTTAGCTTGAGCAGGCCTTGTGCATACTGTTGATGCTGGTGTTAGTTTAACACATGTAACTGCCCAGTTGCTTCTAGAAAACAGTGTTTCCCAGAAGTTGGCCACCACAGTGCTGTGCAATCTTCTGCTCCCTCCTCTGTGAAGATTCCTGAGCCTTGAGGAAAGACGTTTGATATATATATTACAACTTTTAATAACTGACACTTCAAAATGAGTAATAAGAATCTTTCTGGAAGTCACTTTCAATTGCAAAATGGGTAAAATCTGCACATTAGATTTCTCACAAATTCCTTGTTCCTTTTCTATGAGCTCCATCTGAAGCAAGTCATACTTTTGATATAATGAATATAAAATATTCCCTACAGATTTTTTTACCCATAGATAGAAAAGACACAGTTCTAAAACTTTGAATAATGATCTGTTAAATGGAAATTTCATATTTTTTTTCGGCTATAGTAAGTGGAAGTAAAACTCCACCCCAAGACACTTTAGATATCATAGGTAGCACACTTCAAGAAGTACCATGGAGTAATCAACACCTCGCCTGGCTGTGTGGTTCCTAAAGGGCTGTGCTGAGGGATACCACAGCAAGTACCGTTTCTAAACTCAAAGTTAAAAACTTTGAGTCAGGCAGTGGTGACACAAGCCTTTAATCCCAGAACTTGGGAGGTAGAGGCAGGTGGATTTCTGAGTTCGAGACCAGCCTGGTCTACAGAGTGAGTTCCAGGACAGCCAGAGCTACACAGAGAAACCCTGTCTTGAAAAACAAAAACAAAAAACTAGGGATAAATAACAGAAGGAATTCTAAATAATTCACAAACATGGAAATGAAACAATATGCTCCAGAGTGCCACGTGTCAAAGAAGGAAAGAAAAACGGAATGAAGAAGGATCTAAAGACAGATTAAATAGAAACAAACATAACAAAGAACAGGAATAAGAGGAGAGCTCCAAGAAGAAGTCTATAGCATAACCTCCTATGTTAACACAAAGGAGTGTTTTCCACCAAGAAGTTTAACTTTGTACCCCAAGGAACTTTAAAATCAATGAAGCCCACACTCAGCATAGGAAAGGAGATCAGAATTAAGAGGTAATGTACAAACAATAGAAATAATGCAAAGCACTAGCAAGACAGAGGAAAAAATAAAACTGGCAAATCTTTGTTGCTAAATGATGCAAATCAATAAAGCAAAATGAAAGAAAATGAAACATTACAAAGCATACCACAGACATGCAAATGATTATAAGATGATATTATAAGCAAGGACAAACCATTGACTGAGATAACCCAGAGCAATAAATGCGCTCCTGGAAAAGCACAGTCCACCAAGACCCAATCAGAAAGCAGTCTGTGATGGTTTGCGTATGCTCCGCCCAGGGAGTGGCACTATTAAAAGGTGTGGCCCTGTTGGAGGAGGTGTGTCACTGTGGGTGTGGGCTATAAGACCCTCATCCTAGCTGCCCGGAAGCCAGTATTCTGCTAGCAGCCTTTAGACAAAGATGTAGAACTCTCAGCTCCTCCTGCACCATGCCTGCCAAGGTGCTGCCATGCTGCCACCTTGATGATAGTGGACTGAACCTCTGAACTGAACCTGTAAGCCAGGTCCAATTAGGTGTTGTCCTTATAAGAGTTGACTTGGTCATGGTGTCTGTCACAGCAACAAAACCCTACCTAAGACACAGTCTGAATAGAAGATTAAGTAAAGGACTGAGTCTGTAGTCAGAGTCCTCCTAACACAGATTGAGCAGATGACTTCATAGTGGAATGACACCAAGTCATTAAGAGGGGCTGTAGTCACTCCTTCCCAGACACTCTGAATATTCAGGAGAAGGAAAAACTTCTCAGTTCAATTTATAACATAGCATTACTGGACAACCAGGTTTAAATAAATAAATAAATAAATAAATAAATAAATAAATAAATAAATAAATATTACAAAAAATATTCCCAATAAATATAGGTGTAATTGTTCTTAGCAAATTAGCAGCATACAGAAGGCTTGTACCCTAAAACAAGTGGCAGTTACTCATAGGATGCAAGGAGAGACAAGCATGGACAAATTAATCAATATAATACAATAATCTATCAAAATGAAGGGTTATAATTATGACTACCTCTCAATAGGTGTGAAATATCTTTTGATAAAATATCCAGCACCCTTTCATATTAAAAAAAAAAAAAACAACCAAACAAAAACAACTCTGCAGATTAGGTATAGAGTCATGTAATACTTAACTACGGGGCCACAGGTTGTGAAATCTCCATGTGAGCTTACTGCATCCCTAGGGTGGATGGAAGATATAATTGTATAGCTGGGTCATCAGTGACACACTAATGTGTGTGGTTACAGTAAGAATGCACATCAACAGAATTAACCAATACATGACACACTCATAGTGTGTGTGATGGTTTGTATATTCTTGGCCCAGGGAGTAGAACTATTAGGAGGTGGGGCCTTGTTGGAGTAAGTGTATTGCTGTGGACATGGGCTTAAGACCCTCATCCAAGCTATCTAGAAGCCAGTCTTCTAGCAGCCTTCAGATGAAGATGTAGAACTCTCAGCTCCTCCTGCACCATGCCTACCTGGATGCTGCCATGCTCCCACCTTGGTGATAATGGACTGAACCTCTGAACCTGGAAGCCAGCCCAATTAAATGTTGTCTTTATATGACTTGCCTTGGTCATGGTGTCTGCTCATAGCAGTCAAACCCTAACTAAGACAGTATGCATTATACACGATGGAGAACACTTAGTTTTTCCTTCACAGGAACAAGACAAGGGGGCCTATTCTCATTACTTGTCTTCAACAATATAGAAGTATAACCAAAGGAATTAGGCAAAGAAAATAAATAAACTGCAAAAGAAATATTATCTGCTTACATTTGACATGCTTGTATATTTAGAAACACTAAGCCGTCACAAAGTGTTTTAATTAAAAATGTGAGTGAAGTTGGTGGATAGAGAAGTCAGCATATAAAATCAGCCACGTGTCTGTACACTCGCAGCAAAATATCAGTGCAATGGCTATTCCTGGTTGTCAACTTGACTATATCTGGGATGAACTACAATCCAGAATTGGAGGGCTCACCTGTGATCCAGATCTTGAGGCTAGAAGACACAAATTTCTGATTTGGATTCTGGCATGGAGATCTTGAGGTATAGTGGTCATAAAAAGCTTAGACCCAGGCAAGGTAGTACATTCCTTTAATTCCAGGAGTCTGAGGAAAGGAGATCTCTGAGTTCAAGGTCAGCTGGGACTAAGCAAGTCCCAGATCCAGGCCTGGTGGTACACACGTTTAATCTGGGTCATACTTTCTGCTGGACATCTGAAGAAGGAAGATTCACCCTTCTTCAACTGCTTATACTTACTTGCCAGCACATTTGTTGGAACCTACTTCTACAGAAGACCAGCTGAAATAAGCTGCCTCGTGGGACTGAGCAACTATTAGATTCTTAGACTTCTCATTCACAGCTGACAATTGTTGGGTTAGTTGGACTACAGACTGTATAAGTCATCACAATAAATTGCCTCAATATAAAGAGACATTCCATAAAGTTCTATGACTGTAGAGAACCCTGACTAATACAAGCAGTAAAAAAACCTAGGAATATAATTCCCCTAATAAAGATTCAAAAGGAACAAAAATACCTAGAAATAGATTTAACCAAAGAAATAAAATATCTTTACACTAAAAAACTGAAGATGCAAATGAATGGAAAGATATTTTGTATCCGTGCATCAAATAAACAGTTAAAATGGCCACACACCACCCAAAGGTCTCTATTCATTCAAAGTAATCTTTTTTAAAGATTCTGATAGCATTGTTTTCACTAAAATAGAAAAACAATTTTTAGTTCACATGAAACCATTAGAAAAAGCAAGGAGTCAGAGGACTTTTGAAAAATAAATGTGGAAGGAACCATATCTCCTGATTCCATATTATTACATGGAATTAATTTGTATGAACTAAATTAATTTTTGCTAACAAGATAATTTATATATGAACATGAACATTCTTAAAAAAATGGAAAGGCTAGAAATAAATCCACACATATATTGTCAGCTAAGTTTTGAGGGTATTAGTAGGAATTTACAATGGGGACATGGTAGTCTTTCCAGTAAACACACAAGAAATAGATAGCCATGTACAAAGGCTGAAACTAAATCCATACTAATATCAGATACAAAAAGTATCTGAAAAAAAATGGAAACTTAAATAGATGCCTAGGAACCATAAAGCATCTAGGAGGAAACAGAAAAAAAAGGTCTTTAGTATTGGTTTTGGAAGTTATTTCCTAGATCTGACACCAGGAGTACAGAAAGAAAGAGAGAGAGAAATAAAAATGAACAATAAGATAACATCAAACTGGGGAAATTGTGTAGCAGAGGAAGCACTTGAAATGGAGCAGCAACCAATGAGATGGGAGATTGCGTCTGAAACCTACACATCCACAAAGGAATCAATACCCAGAATGTAAGTAACTTAGAAGCACAGACTCAAATGAGGTACCAGGGAAAGGATCCAAATAGATATCCCGCAAAAGAAGGCATACAGATGCTTAGGAGGTGTAGTTGAGCCTTGGTGTGAGGGTTTGTGCCCAGTCTCATTGCATCTTGCTATGCCATGTTCAGTTGATATCCCTGGGAGGCCTGCTCTTTTCTGAAGGGAAACAGGAGCAGTGGATCTGGGGGAGAGGGGAGCTGGTGGGGGTGAAGGAACTGGGAGGAGTGGAGGGAGGGGAGACCAATCATAACTGAGGAGCAAGTGGGTACTATGCTGAGATATTGCTTCACACCTGATAGCATGGCTACCATCAGCAAGACAATGGAGATAACAGAGACACCAGCTGGCTGATGTGGAGAAAGCAACCCTGTGCACTGCAGACAGATGTCCCCTGGCACAACGCCCTAACATGTACTAGTCTTAAGAACCTTTTGTAAATGTTTTCCTGGCTTTGTTATATACTTCTGTTTTGACACAGGGTATTGCTACAGATCTCAAGAAATGGTTACTGGTAACATTTTATTGCTCCAAGGGGAAATTAAAGGAGGTATTCTGCCTGATATTTAATTTTTAATAGTACAAAAGGAATAAAAATGGCAATCATTAAATATGCATGCCTGCAGCTCAAAGAAAGGGCCCTAAAAATAAGTCTCAAGGGGACTGCAAAGAAGAGAAAGAAAGGGAAACAAAGCACATTAATGACTTATACCATCTCCAAAGCCACGTTGAATGTGACATACACAGAGACACGTGTCAATCACTGAGAGTCAAACCTTAGAGTTAACACCTATCTGCATATGTGCACAGGATGCACAGAACCCTTTCTCTCATCACTGCTTATGAAACGGGGTTTACCACACTGATAATTGTGTCTAAGTCACCAGACTTTAACAGAAAAATAAATGACTCAATAAAGGTTAATATTTTTTTTAAATAAATCACTTTTATGTAAACCTGCTGCAAAGGAAATGTGAACAGTGATGCATGTCTGCTGCCACTATATGTGGTTTCCAGAATGCAGGGGGTGGGGTCCACCGCTTTACATAAATAACTTATACCACCTATAGCCTACCCTGCTAGCACCACCCCCAATTAACCAGTACAAAACTGAATCCCGAGTCAGAGGACATTCAAATAAGCTGACACACATGAACCACAAGGAAGGATATATAGGTCATATACAATAAATGGCCCAAGAAGGCCCCATCCCAGGCTAAGCCAAGATGCTCTGTCATAACCTGTCCAAGGCACTGTCTCTTCGTGGAAGCATTTGTTTACAGCTTTCCTGTATTATGTTTGTAACCAGAAGTCATCTTTTCTCTTTCATGGTGAGTATAATACTGTGAAATTATTCCAAAGCTTCACGTTGAACAGTAAAACACAAATGCCTGACAGGTTCTAACAGGAAACAGTTAAAAGCTAAGTCCTTAAACATCCAACCTCATGGAGGCCAGCCATCAGAGCAACATCCTTGGGTTCTTGTTTAATCAATGATTGAGATTGAAGATATTTACTGTGAACCACGGGCTTTGGGGATCCTTCGTTTCTCTCTTTCAGGAGTATGCAATTAAGCAATTATCTGGATTATTCTCCTTTCAGATTATACCCAGTGCCAGTATGACATACTGGCTCATCAATTCTATCCTCTCTGGTTCCTGGCATCCATTCAAATGGAAAGACCTCATACATAATTATCAGCTTGAGTGGTTAGACTTCTCACTTTCACAACTTAAAATTTAGTTCTGTCCTTGGTGTCGAACTTCTATTGTTTTACTTTGTAAAATAAAATATAATTGTGTTGATCCCCTGTCCCTTTCCTCCCCCAACTTCCCATTAACCTACCCCTTGTTCTCTCCCAAACTCATAGCTTCTTTCTCTTTGACTACAACCTGCTGCTCATTCCTTATGTTACTTGTACAGACAGGATTTCAGGGCTGGCCAGTTGGTATTGGATAACCAATGAGGGGGAGACAATGTATCCCTCTCTGAACATTTCCTAGTTGCCTATAGTTCTTCACCCAGGGTTGGGGACCCATCAACATTCCCTTTCCATGCTAGCATGTCTGCTGATGTCTTTATTGTTCAGGTCTTGATTAGGCCGCACTGTTGTTGAGATTTTATTGCATGAAGCTTCCCTATAATGTCTACGGGACGCAATTTCGCAGCATATTTTCTGGTCCTTTGGGTTTTATAATCTTTTGGTCCTATCTCCCAAGATGTTTCCTAGGGCTTAGGGACATGGGTTGTATTGTGGTTGTATCAGTTGGGGTTGACACCATGCAATCACATTTTTGGATAAAGGATGAGAGCCAAGCTTATCACTAGGTATAATGACAAATATTTATAATGCATATAGGATTTATGCTGCCTCAGTAAAAAGGTGATTATGGGTTTTTCTCCAAGACCCACAACCTCCTTAGCTCCAAATAGTTGGCTATGTACCAATACCAGCATGTTTCCTCCCTTGTTGACCAGGCCTTAAGTCTAATTATGCTTATTGCTACTGCATCCTTAGGGTTATCATGACATGCTGGTTATTGTTGTGGGTCATAGGCATCATAGTTACTTGGGATTATTGGTTGTTTCCCTCCATTGGAAGTTTGTGTGGTACCTCTTGTTGCCACAAAAATGCTGGTCCTCAAAAAGGAGGATTTTAGGTCAAATCCGATTCTCCAGATCCTGTGTCTGAATGGTGGCTTCAGCAACAGAGACTTACCTTCAGTCACTGGGTGACAACCAAGAACAACTACAAAGTCTTATAGTGTTGTGGGAGTCTCTTGAACTCCCCTGACCAACAATTCAAAAGGGACCTCTCATGTCTGCTGCTGGGTTTTCTGTCAGTCTATGGCTCTTTGGCAGAGCATTGTCTGCCATGGTGAAAAAACTTCATTCAAACTATATGTGTATACTTATAGACTTTTATGTATCATACATAAATTTTAGGTAAGTAAATAATTGATTACTGACAGTTTTTTTCAGACATCCTTTCTGTTATTCTGTTATTGGAATACAGGACCAAGAAAGTTTGAAGGGACCTTCCTAGTTCAGTAGCCCCCATTCTAGTGCAATGGGGCCACAGAATTGATTCTAAAGAAAGGCCAATTCACATGTGCTTGTTGGGGATATTCAAGAAGATGATTCCAAGAGGCCGTGACATTTGCTTCTGTTGCATAATCTGCTAGAGACAAGAAATAAGAGTTCATATCTAGGGGCTAGAGAGATGTCTCAGCAGTTGAGAGTGCTTATTTCCTTTGTAGGGGACCTAAACTTAGTTCCCAGCACCTACATGGCTGCCTACAACCAATTTTTTCACTCCAGTTTCAGGAATCTGATATATCTTCTGTTCTTTGGCCCCTTGGGCCCCTGCACATAAGTAGTGCACATACATACATTCAGGCACATAGTGTGTGTGTGTGTGCATGCCCTCTCTCTCTCTCTCTCTCTCTCTCTCTCTCTCTCTCTCTCTCTCTCACACACACACACACACACACACACACACACACACACACACACACACTGTAATCCAGATCTATGGACACTAGGACTTTTCAAGTCAAAATTTATTCCTCATCAGCAAGATATCTGCAGAAAGTCTCATTAATTTAATACAACTAAATCTCAATGACAAGAAATATATTCATCTTGTAGCTTAGTCAAATGTCTATTATATATGGTGATTAGATACAGATAGCACACATAAATAACTCCATATTATCACTAAAACATGGTGTTTTAAAATGTAACAAAATCTTAATTGTATAAGTGTGCTGATACCATTTGCTTTCCCCCATAAGCACCTTAAGGTAGATTTCCCAAGTAGCCACACAGCTGGAAATCAAGCAGATGTCAAGAGACAGAAGAACTGGTGTTGAGTTTGCACAATTCACTTAAGGCTCAGTCATTCAGAGCTAATTTTTTTGCAGTTTTATTTTGATTATACAGATAACAGGTGTATACAAGGTCATCTTGGTAATGTAAGTTGTGATAAACAAACTGCCAACACTTGACACAGCAATGTCAGGTGATCTAACATAATAAGTGTACTTTAGTGTATTAACCAACATTCATATTCTAAATATGTAATATTTTAGTTCTGGCAGGAGTGTTATGTTGCTTTCTGATTATGCCATACAATTCATATTCTCCTAAAAGATTTAAACCCACTTATTTCATTCTGATTGTTGGGATTCAACACAAATAATTCAGATTATATGTCCTATCATCAAGAAGCAAACTGTATATCCTATTTAAAATGAAAGGTTTAACTACCATTTCAATAAAGAATATATAGATAGAGATATAGTTTCACATTTTAAAGTGCTAAATACATAAAATATGATATAGCAAAGAAATTGAAAGGTAATTATATTATAAAGTCTATGTTTCTATCAAAAGTTAAAATAAATCAAGATAGCCAACACAGTACAACTTTCCTTCATTTTTACTGTGCAACCAAGAGACAAATCAAACCTACAGTTCCCCTCTGAGCATGAAGTGCCTGTCACAGATGGCCATGGGAGAATGCCAACACTTTTCATTTGTTTTAATTATCAGTGTCACCACTGCAATTCCGTAAGAAAACCAGTCGCCATTTGCTTGATCAAAGCATTCCCTCCTGAGTCAGGTGAGCTGGCTCACTACTGCAGTCCAGCTGATGGAGTCAGGGCTTCCCCTCAGAAAGGGCAACCTCTGGGATCCTGCTTCTGAGACCAGGAGCACCATGGGAGAACAGAGATAAACGCTTGCCGAGTGACCTCGTGAAAGAGTGCAGCTGCTCCATATGGCTTTCATTAAGTAAAGCTGCTGCTGGTTATTGGCCACTCTGAACACATTCATTAAGATGAGATCCCTGAGAAGAGAGATGCAGTCAACTCTTCTTGTTTGTGGCTCTGTAGGGACCCAGAGCCTGTACAGGAAATTATTAGATTCTAATGTTGTCTATTAAACTATACACTTATGTATTATTTATCTTTATATCTCTCCATCACTTCATCAAGAAGTACCTGACCACAGCAGGAGCTGGAACAGCACTGAACAAACTGAAACAAAATAACACAGAAACACTTGTTTCTAAAAGGCAGCAGTCACCTCACAGTATAGTGTCTGGCCACACACAGTTTGATGGATGTGAATGGTGCCCTGGAATCCTGATCTACATAAACAATGCTGACTGAAGTCTTTCAGAACCCTCCATTAAAATCTGCACATTGGCAATTCAACAAAAGAAGCAATGGCCACAGTAACCTAGCCATATTCCTTTGATTGGCTTGATGTCCTCTGTCTATGCCTGGGCAGCTGTTTAATCAGAGACATCTGAAAGTTATTCATTCCAACGTTTAGATGATTCCACTGAGTTGTATTGGTCAGACAGAATGAATACATTCTTTGTATTCCATATTTTTAAGTACAAATTATAAAATATTTACCAGACTGGTTAGTAATGATCCACACATTGCTAGTACTGAAGGAGTATGTTCACTGATTTAAGCTGGGTAGAATATGATTGCCCTTCACTGTTCAGCAGATGAGATAGAACCCTAAATCATGATACTATCCCTAGGGTTTATAGAGAAGAGAATGAAGCTTGTGCAATGTAACATTAACTTAGATGGGTCTGTGGATCTGACTCAGCTAGGAGAGGGCTCACCAAACAAGCACAAAGTCCTGAGTTCGGTCTACAGTCCTGGATAAACCAAGCAAGTTTGTGTATGCCTGTCATACCATAAGTCAGAAGGTAGAAGAATGGGGAGCAGGAGTTCATGGTCATCCTCAAGTACCTAGCAAGTTCAAAGCCAACCTGTGCTTCATGGAAGACCCTGCCTCAAAAAAGCAAGTAGGTTAGATGTAGCAAGTGACCACGTTCATTTTATGTGACTGGCAGTAAACTTTCCAAGCCAGCATTTCTTACTGCTGAGTTACCTATGCTGTGCACAGCAAATGTTTTATTGAGTCAACAGAGAGAACAGTGAAGCATTTGTAGCCCAGATATAAAATATCATAAGCTCAGAAATAGAAGCCATGAGAAACATAGAGCTATACTTATTAATGACAGATAATGCTAATAAAGACTTCATTGTTGTTTAATTAAAATAAAATAACAGCTATGCTCCAAACATCGTCTTCACTTTTAAAAACGGGGCCTGGAATGTTTACACTAAGCACACTAAATTAAATATTTTGTTAACTTGGCTCTCAAAAGGAAAACTGAAAGACAAAGTCAGGGTGCTTATAAGTGAGGACAACGGAAGAAAGAACATCACTCCTCTGATTAAAGATTGGAATACATTGCTATATTGGGTTAAAGAGGAATTTCTCCTAATCGTTTGTGGTTTTATGAAACTAACGTGACTGACTGAATCAAAACCAAGGGCTGCAGTGGGTTTTAAATTTTATCTCAAACACCTCTTAAAGAAGAAATATTTGTGATGGGGTTTTCTACAAAAAAAAAGGTGATTTTCATAGTTTCTCTTTAGTGCCCTAGCATACAAAAACTTATGATCATAGACATACGATGTAATGACTAGGAAGGGGCTACAGACAGAAATTATTTTTTCTTAGAAAAGAAGATTAAATATACAACAGGATCCTGCATAGCTCATCAGGGATTGCATACTACAGGCATGGCTCGTGCTCCTGGCCCCTCAGACCATCCCATGGCTACCACTGCACAAAGAGAATATTCATTGCATATTGCTATTCTTGAAAAGACTGAGAACCCGAAATACAACTTCTACAGACTGTTTCCTACCTTTACTCTATCCTCTGAGGTAGAATAATCAGAAATTGAACCATCAGAGGTCAGAGACAATCTATGCTGTAGAAGGCAGGGGAAAGAATCTGAAACATTATCAGGTGGCTCAAAACCCCAGAAACAAAACAGAGGTTTTATGGAATAAAGACCAAGGATGGAGTAATCTTGAATATATCTTTTTTAAACATAAGATTGCTTCAAAAATGGCGAATTTGGTATCGTACTTGCTGTTCTTTTGCTATGAAAGAACACCATGACCAAGGCAACTCTTATAAAAGAAAGCATTTAATTAGGGACTTCTTTCCAGTTTTAGAGGGTTAGCACATTATCATTATGGTAGAAAGCAGATGGGCAGGACCCTGGAGTGGCAGCTGAGAGCCTTACATACTGATCCACAGGCAGAAGGCAGAGGGAGAGACAGGCAGAGGGAGAGACATGCTTTTGAAACCTTAAAGTCTAACCCTACATACCTCCTCCAGCAAGGGCATATCTACTCTAAGAAGGCCAACACTCCTAATCATTCTTAAATAAAACTGGGTGTAAGCATACAAATAACGGAGTGTATATAAGTCATTCTCATTCAAACCACCACATTTGGTGATAAATACTTTCAGATATTCTCTACAAAAATAACATGTATTTTGTGTGTGTACGTATGTGTGTGCGTTTGAGTGTGAGTGTGTTTGTAAGCATAATTTGGGCTATTGCTCACAGGATCTATACTGATAAGAGGCAGTAAAATATTTGGATAATAAACTTTAAAACAACTAGGCTCCAACTGACTCAAGCAGTGGCTCTGAACCTTCCTAGCACTGCAGTCTTTTAATGTCGTTCCTCACATTGTGGTGACCCCAACCACAAAATCATTTTTGTTGCTACTTCATGGCTGTAATTTACTACTGTTATGAATTGTAATGTAAATATCTGTGTTTTCCCATGGTCTGGGGTTACCCCTATGAAAGAGTCATTCAGTTCTCAAAGGTGTTACAACCCTCTGGTTGAAAACCACTGGGCTAAAGAGTGGAATTTCATTGGTGTTTCCCAAAATATTGGAGGCAAAGAATTTTATACTTCAAGTTTTCATTTTATTCCTGAATTTAAATCAGATGCTTCAAGTCCTCCCACTCTGGAGGAACATATTTCTCAGAAAAATAGAACTTGATTGTAATGTGATCGTTACCTTATTAAGGGGGAAATGATTGGCAAGCTAAGATCATCAGAAAAACCTACCTGCACTTTTTAACATAATTAGAAGAGGGCTCGGCATAATTAGTAAGATGTAACTGTTATGTGCCTGATTGTAATAAGGAATAACAGAAGGTCTCACGGAGGTACTAGAATTATGCTGTTACTGGAAGAGGAAACTTTATGAAATAAAAGATGATGTCAGATAGAGGAAATCAATAGGAATTACAGTGTTCCATTTTAAATACGTAGATCTAACTAAATACAAAAGCCAGGGGTATAGACTATATAGAAGACTAGATGCAAAATCCAGAGGGTATAGAAAGGCAGAGCTGGATATTTATAAGTGAGACTGTATATAAGATGGCCTTGAAAGTTGCCAAACAAGGCTTATTTGATGCTGTGGAAAATAATTCCTGATAATTGCCATACAAGTGGTAAAAATCCCACTCAAAAATAATTGCTTTCCATGAAGAATTCACTCTAGGAGGCAAGAGGGAATTCAGACTGAGAAAGGATAGAAAACAAAATAACAGTAGTCATACACAAATGAGATGCCTGCCTGTGAATTCTAATCATGCAAACAACAAATTTCGTCTTGAACGGAAAGTAAGTGTAACTGAATGCTCAACTTAGACATCACAGCACACAGTATTTTAAAAAGGCTAATATGAAGGGGGACTTGGTAGGACAGTAGCTCCAGAAATGGACATTGCTTGCAACGGGTTTCCTAGTCCTTCACACAGGGACAAGGCTTGGTTAACTCTCATGTTTTCTTTCCTTATATACTTTCTTTTTGAATTTGGGTAAAGTGTATAAGTACCATGAGATAACTTTCCTTTGATTATGTCATATATGGCAAAAGGATTTCTGTATATTAAATTAAAATCATTAATACCTTGACCTTGTATTAGCCATTGGGGGGATGACATGGGTTGGCCTCACCCAATCACATAGACAACCTTTAAAAGGACAGTTTGTCCATCTGTAGCAGCACAGTGGATATAACTAAACGTGGGAGGAACTTTCTAACTCTGCTCCAGAAAGGAAGACATGGGGACCCACCTATGAGAACACCTCTGAATCCACAGCAGGACTTACACACAGACTGCAAGAAATCAGGAGCTCCAGGCTAAAACCTAATTCACGCAAATAAGGAATCTGAAGTTTCAGCCAAAGATGTATACAGCTGGTATTGTAAATCTAGCCTGAGCTGGATCTTTTTAAAACAGAAGTTTCTGGTGATTTGTTAATAATAACTCCAGATATTTAGGATTGCTGAGATCCTAAAGTAATTGCTTACTCAATGTATTTCCAAGACCAAATGTAGAATCACCTAAAAAGGCTGGGCCATTTATGTTGAAACCTAAGCCCAGGATTTAGTAGAACTTCTAGTCACAGCAAATTCTGAATAAATTAGAAAATGAGAATTAGCTCTGGAAGAAAATCTACTTTTCTCCAAATACATAATAATGAATTTTATGGGAGAAGTCATTATCTGTATCTTAAATTTTAACAGGAAAGCTATTGGCTTCATGGTGCTTCTAGGCATGTTACATTGGATATGCATTCCCTTCTATTCAATCCACCCACCAGTCTACCCACCAGAGCCTCAGATTATCATCCAGAATCAACTTCTTGAGAAAAACTATTCATGTGTTGAGAGAGCAAACTCTGTGAAAATAAAGAATCTAAATTCTAGTTGTGACTCGTGTTAATTTTGAAACCAAATTGATTTTAATTTTAGTGTAGTTTTAAATAAAATTATATACTAATTTTATGTCACGTAATGGTTGCTATAGGTACACGTTGTGGAATATATAAGTAGAAATACTTAACGTATGCAGGTCTCTTGGCATTCTTAATATGTTGAAGAGACTACACTTAAAACATAGTCATCAAATATTCTAGATCACACAGTTAACAGCAGGAACTGGCTTATGGATGTCCTCTGGCAGCCGGCACAGTGTGGACTCCTCCTAAACTGTTTAGCTGTTAGAAATCAAGATGGACAAGTGCTGACAGAGAGTGGTAGATAGTGACAGAGTAGGCGGTAGTCAGTTCTGACACTTCGCCACTAAGTGACATGACCAGAGTATACAGAAAATAAAAGTCACTATTAGGTTCTGTTCTCTACTTAGGCTGTTACTCCGGACCCTAAAAGAGACACTATACTTACACCTCTTATGAGTCGTTTCTCAGTCTAGCTGTGACCTAGACCTCTATGATGCTAGTAATGATTTCTGAATTCCTAAATGCATATACATACCTGTTGGGGGATCCATATCACTTAAACCTGTTCTACCAACACCCTGTTTGTACCATTGAGTCTTAGTAAAAATTCAAGCCCGGTGAGTTAAAATGGAACAGCTCAAATAAAGTGTTCTGCGGGTTATTTCTATCCCAGTTTCTGTGATATAAATCTAAAATTAAAAATCTTTTTCCTTGTGGTGACCAACGGAGTCAGCATTACGGAGATCGGTAAAGTTAATTTCTACTAGAATAAAGCCAAGTGAGGACGGCAGTGAATGGACATTTTGATTCATGTTGAGGAGATTCGATTTGGGCGCATGGGAAAGAGAATCAAGCAAACCTAGGCACCGACACAGGGACTCGGGAAGGCAGCCTTTATCCCAGCCATCGAAGTTAATGAAGAGAGTATGGTGTGAGTAAGGTTGTTGGTGCTCTGTTCTCTTTGCCTCTCTCTGTGAATCTGGGAGAACAGCTGATGAGCTGAACCCATGTCCATCTGACCCACCCCTGAGCCAAGCTCGTGTCTGAACCCATCTGACCTGCCCCTGCGTACGTTGTTTTTCAACTCGAAAAGATTTAATGCCATCACTGTAATTGGATTGACCGGCATATCTGATTCTTCAGTGAGCTGAATTAAAAGGTACAACATAAATTTAAAAATCATTAAAAGATTTACAGATGTTCCACGGAATCGATAGACAAAATGGAAAGCAATTACAAGTCCAGGGCCAGAACGCACGATTAAGTGGAACGGTATACAAATGATATCACTGGTAGATGGTTGGAGGATGGAGAAAGACAAACATGTGAAGAAGCATGAGGCCACTGTTAAAAGAGATTAAACCAAACCCTCAAGAGAGACTTGAGGCCCCAGGGAGTAGGAAGGTCTGGTGAGGCTGGGGTGAGGGGGTGGGGACAGCCTCTCAGAAACAGGGAAGAAAGAATAGAATGAGAAACAGTCAGAAGAACCGGGAGGGGTATAATGACTAGACTATAAAAAAAATTGAAGAAATATAAAATTTATTAATATATATATATATATATATATGGTTGGCAAAAGTTATTAAAAATATAAATAAATAAAAATAAATAAATAGGAATCATGGTGTACAGCCTCAAGGAACATTAAGAATAGTATAAAAGGTAAGTCTGTATCTTTGAGAATTTCATGAGCAACTACTGACTACTGTGGAGAATAGCTACCGATTGAATTACCCTAGGATTATAAAAGTGACAAGACCCAGGTACTGAAAGAGTTCTGAGTGGTCGCTCCACACAGTAGCACTAGAGAGGAAGAATTTGCACTTAAATTTCTGCCTTTTGGTCATAATTTTTTTTCTACTCCGGATACATGTGTGTGCTATGAAGGAGAAAAACTACTGCTGCACGGCTAACCTCAAAAACATCCTAGCTTACATGTCAGACAGTATACAAAGGGGAAAAACCTGACTATACCTCTATACTCTCTTACAATCAATGCTAATATGTAAACTGGCATAAGCTGTTGTTTTATTTGACAAAGATGACATAGTGAAGAAAGAAAGATGATGCTTCAATTTCAATATGAGATCTTCTCCATACTTACTGTGCTTCAAGGAATTTTGTTCTTGAGTTCAATCAACTGTCAAAACATCAATACTAGGAGAAGAGTGTGAAAACAGGCCCACCCCTTCAGTTCCCACTCCATTCCTATAGGCCCATCCCTTGGTTTCCACCCCGTTCCTATAGGCCCATCCCCTGGTTCCCACTCCATTCCTATAGGCCCACCCCTTCAGTTCCCACCCCGTTCCTGTAGGCCCATCGCCTAGTTCCAACTTTACTTCTCTTTTCATTTCTCTCTCACACAATATCCCTGCTTTAGTCCTTTCTGAGGTATCTCTACAGAGACCCATACATTTGACCTAATGAGGAAACCCGACAAATATAAATACTGATGAGGCATGGTGCATTCTGAACTGAGTGATGGATTTTTAAGTTGTGAGGACAACTTTGGAAAAATGACCAGTACTTTGTGGGAGAATGGAAGATGCACACCTGCCAGGAGCCACTTCCAGGTAGAGTCCACATAGAAATTCTCATGTATGTGTGCATACAAGAATATTCCCAGCCTCTACCACCCTAGCAGTGTAAACATTTGGAAACAATAATATAATATGTTTTATATATATACATATACATATATATATGTGTGTGTATATATATACATATATATACATATATATGTGTATGTACACATATGTATATACATAGTATTAATTTAAAGAGACACAGAAATAAAAACAAATAACCCACATGTATATCAACAATATATATACATCTGAAAAATATAATTTTGAATGAATTACATATATAATAAGGCAAGAAATTACATATATATGCATAAAATTAGAAATGGATAATCTATGCTATTGCGCTGGCTAGTTTTTTGTCGACTTGATAAAAGCTACAGTTGAGAAAATGCCTCCACTAGATTGGCCTATAGGGAACTTTGTGGTGCCTTTTCTTAATTAGTGATTGATATGAGAAGTCTCAGATCATTATGGACAGTGCCACCCTTGACTGGTGTCTCTGGATGCTACAAGAAAGCAGGCTGAGCAAGCCAGTAAGCACTTGCCTCTATGGCCTCTTCTTCAGTTCCTGCCTCCACATTTCTGCCCTGCTTGAGCTCCTGACCTGTCTAGCCTTGATGATGGAGTGTGAACTGAGTGCTGTAAGGTGAAATGTACTTTTTCCTCACCAAGTTGCTTTTGGTCATTGAATTTTGTCACAGGAATAGAAACCCTAAGATATTGTTTGATATATATATATATAGTCAAATTCTAAAGAATACCAAGTAAGTCATTATAACAAAGGACAAATAAGTTTATTAAAAGAGAATTTTCTTTTAATTCAAGTTAAATTTTTTTAATGTAATTGTACTGAAGAAAAGTGGCAGACATATGGATATATACAATTGTCTGTTACCTGAGTTTGGAATACTTGATAGCATGAGTTTAGAGTACTGGATAGCTGTTACTTCAATGATTTCTGCCTCCGTTTTTGTTTGTTTCTGTCCATATGTCTGCCTGTCTGTTACTCTTTCTTCCTATATATTATATAGAGACAATTAAAATGATACATATGTATGTATAAAATACATAATTTTAATAGTCTTTTTTCTATATATTACGTGTAATTGATTTTTTTCATGCATATGTTTCTCAGAATTATGACAATGTTCAGTTTCTTTGAAAGAAGATACCAGGACAGAGAATAATCTGTATCCCTTGGGACTTAATTGAAAAATAAATCAAAAGATAAGGATAATGCTTATGGAAGTCAAGAATGCATTAGATGAAATGTAACCTGTTCTAATAAAGCTCCATGCAGGTGTCAGATGGAAGGCTAACTTGTAAGGCTTTTTCTTATAAGTTATTTGTTACTAAGTTTGTTCAGTGACAATTTTCTATGTATATGTGTGCATTCTGATTGCTGTTACCCCAAGTCTCTTTTCTGCCCCTCCACCTTCATAAACCCCCACAAATCCCTTCCTCATCTCTTCCGGTTTTGTGTTGTGACTGAGTTTAAAATTTAAAAGGATAAAAAGAATGTTCCAATTGGTACTAGACAGGACTGATACTCTCACTTAGGAGTTAACATACCAAGATCTAGAAAAGAGCTTCATGAAGAAAATGATAAAACTATGTTAATAAAAACAAGACACCTAAATAAATGGAAAACTTGCTGGGCTTGGACAGGAAAATTCAATGTTGCTAAAATGTAAGTTCTGACATAATCATCTACGGCTTCACGCTCGGTCAAAGTCCTTACAAATTGCCTTATAAATATAAACTGATTGTAAGATCTTACTGGTTGTACGGATAGGAGGTTGTCACCGTGCTCCCTGATAGAGCTCTACTAACTGATTCCCTCCCCCATCATGCTTCATAACATCAGGACACGGAAAACAGCACAGTGTACACATCAGAGAAGATGTGCACACACAGGATGACGGAACAGAATAGGGACCCACAAACACACCACACACGCACAGAGAAGCAATCTAGTTTCCTTTAGTTAAAGAATGGTAGAAATTCTATGGAAGAAATGAAACACAGAGACTGCCAGGTTCCCTGGGGAAGATGAACTCAGGTTCTGCATTTCACATCTCAGAGATTAGTACAAAATGAATCTTAACCATACGGTGTGAAAATACAGATCTGAAGAGGGCAAAGTATGAAAATCTAGGTGATGATAATCTGGAAAGAGGAGGTATGAACAGGAAGGTAGAATCCATACAGGCTCAACAACTGAACTTCATAACACATCTCTTTGGAAAAAAAAACCAAGCATCAGTGTTTTAAGTTATAATTTTAATTGTTAACTTCTATGGTAATCCCTTTTAATATAACTTTTAAAAATATGCTGAAAAAAACAAAAAGGGAATTTAGATGGTACATTACTGAAAGGCAACCTATTAGACATAAAAGCTGAATCTACTGTATAATGAATCTGATGATGATGATGGTGATGATGATGATAATGATGATGATGGTGATGGTGATGGTGATGGTGATGGTGATGGTGATGGTGATGGTGATTTTGGTGGTGGTGGTGGTAAATCTCCTGATCAAGAAAAGCCCTGTACACACCGGTTTCACTTGTGATTTTTACCATCTTTTAAAAAGGAAGTGATATTAGATATCAGTAAATTATCTCAAATATTTTACAAAATAGAAATAGGGGGAAAAATTTGTTCCATGATGCTGGCCTCACCAAAATTAAAGACTGATAAACACAGAATCTGAAAAGAAAACTTCATAGAACATACCTCGTAAAAAAATAATGAAAACTCATACAACATTGGAATATCTCACTGTTCAATTGTAGAAAACAGTGAAACAAGGTCATATTATAAAGATTTCTGTTCTAATTAAAATTATCATTGTCTTTGTAATGGGGGTCAATGTTATTTATACTTCAACAAATTATTTTTTATGAAACAGAATCAAAAGGAAACTCATAGAGTCAAGTTCTATGGGCTGCATGTCCAGAAGAAAGTCATTAGCACATCACAGAGTAGTCTGTGCCACCAACGACGAAGGGATACCTGCATAATAGATGACAATACTATGTAACAACTTACAAAGGAATGTATCTAATATAACCTGTACTTCCTGTTCAAAACCAACAGGTGGCAGGTAGGAGCGAAGCTTCGGAGGAGATGGACCCGTTTGTGGTAAGGCTGTTATGGTTGGCTTTGTCTGGGTATACACTGGTTTCTCAACTATCAGCTGTGTTCATTAAATATGGCCAGTAAATGTGCACTAAATATACCCTCATAAAGTCATCCTTTTGAGAGTCAAGCAGAGCCTTATGTAGTGGCACTCAACTGTAACCCCAGCAGTAGGGAGGCTGGGGCAGAAGGATCCCAAGTGTGAGGGAACTGGACCTACATTGAAAGTTTGAGGCCAGCATAGACTATATATTGAGAACCTGTCTCAATATAAAGATCAGTCAATTGAATTTGTACAGCAAACAATCTGAGAATGTAATTAAGATGCTGTGGTCGCTTCAAAGAGAATAAAACATTTAGAAATAAATTTAACAAAAGTTACAAGGCTCACACTTTAAAACTTAAAATAATTAAATTTTAAAAAGTTAAGGGAGACCTTAAATAAAAAGATATTCCATGTTTATAGATTAAAAGAACTAATACTTAAGGTAGAAATGTTTCCAAAATTGATACATTTATTTAGTATAATCCTTATTCAAATGACTGCTGCCTTATTAGAAGAAACTGACAAGTGCTTCCTAAAATTAATATGGAAATTGAAGGGATACTTAGCATAAAAATAGATGTATAAATATAAATGTATGTATGCATACAATATATATGTATTTATACATATATATTTATATATATGAACATAGCATACATATATACATATTATATATAGCAAATATATTAAATATGTCCATTTATATTATATATGTATATGCAACATACATATACATGCATATATATGGAATTCAGTAAATGGATTTGAGAAACTAGAAACCAACCAATCTATCTTTGGCCCACTGACTTCTGGGAAAGAGATAACATCACTTAGTGAGGGAAAAAAACAGTTGTTTCCAGTGAATCGAGTTAGTACAACTTCAAAGGCAACCAAAGCAATGGAATCACAAATGACCTCATCGTATGTGTGTGTGTGTGTGTGTGTGTGTGTGTGTGTGTGTGTGTGTGTGTTGATTAATTCAAAATTAATCAAAGATCTAAACATAAAGCCTGATATGATAAAACTCTTAGAAGAAATGCTCAGAGAAAGAACCCGCCACCTTGAATTCAGCAGCTGCTTCTTAGAAGTGCTATAGAGAGAGCGAAAATATAGATATATTGGATTGCATCTAAATTAAAATTTTGTGCTTCAAAAGATATCCTTATGTGTCTAGGGCTTCAAAGTACAGCAAGGGGAAATGAGATTAGAACTTACAAGGCGGGAGAAAACATTTGCCCATCTTTGTCAAATGAGAGTTTCAGTATGCAGAAAACAGAAAGAATTCTTATTAGTCAAACAAAAAGGAGCAATTCAATTTTAAATTGGGTTTTTGTTAAATCCAATTTTGAAATGGGGGAAGAATTTTAATATCACAGCAATTGGTGTTTGCAAATAGCCAGCAGGTAAGTGGAAAGGTGTGTGGCGGTATTAGTCGTAAATGAAATGTAAACCACAACCATCAGGGGAGGGAACATCACACTCACAAGGAATCTAACATAAAAGCCTCAGAAAAGGGTGACTGTGGGATGTAAAGGAAGCAAAAGTTTCACATTGCTGGCAGGGATGTCAGATGGATGCCACTAGCAACAAAGATTTAAAAAAAAAAAATGTTAAGTTCATCCAAACCCCATTCCTAGGTTAGATGGTTTCCTGGGTTAAGTGGAACTTTATGGGGTCATCCGGGAAGAAACACATGAGGGTCACACACTCAGTATCCTATCTCCTATAGAATGTGCAGAACAGGTTGATACAGAGTAGGAAAACTACCCTCCCAGAGGACCAATTCTGGACTCAAAACACAGTGAGCATGCTCAGTTTTACCCTAGGATCTGGAAGACTATCTAGAGTTGCTTGCAGCAGTTCTGAGCTCTCTCTCAATTCCTCTGAAGGTGACAGCCTTATGCAAAGGGAATTCTCTCCTCAATGCTGATTTTCTGGCCCACATTTTACAGCTTCATTAAAGGAGACCTTAACCACAGTTCCTCAGTATTCTCAGTATACAATGTATGGAGAAGGGGGCTTCTATAATGTTGTGTTCTCATTTTCTGTACATCTTTTCTTCTCAGTTCGGCTACACAAGCAAGTACAAATAAATAGAGTCTATACCTATTATACATTAACAGAGTAAAAAACTTTGCCCCAAGGTGACACTGAGAAAGACCGATGGTATAGCCTCTTCCTCTCTGCTGATTAAGTGGTTTGTTGTAATTTAAAGGTTTTATTAATTTAGTGTATGTGTTTCCAATTACAAATATATGCCATGGTATGTATGTATATGTGTGTATGCATGAATGTGTGTGTATATGTGTGTGTGTATGTATGTGTATGTATGTGTTTGTATGTGTATGTGTGTGTATATATGTGTGTATGACTGTGTATGTGTATGTATATGTGTTTGTGTGTATGCATGTGTATGTTGGTGTGTGTGTGTTTATGTTTGAAAGTCAGAGGACAACTTGTGTGGGAGCCTATGCTAGTTTGTATATGCTTGGCCCAGGGAGTGGCACTATTATCAGGTATGGCCTTGTTGGAGTAGGTGTGTCACTGTTGGTGTGGGCTTTAAGACCCTCATCCTACTTACCTGGAAGCCAGTATTCTGCTAGTAGCCTTCAGATGAAGATGCAGAACTCTCAGCTCCTCCTGCACCATGCCTGCCTGGATGCTGCCATGCTTTCTACCTTGATGATAATGGACTGAACCTCTGAACCTGTAAGCCAGCCCCAATTAAATGTTGTCCTTATAAGAGTTGCCTTGATCATGGTGTCTGTCTGCAGCAGTAAAACCCAACTAAAATAGAGCTCGGCCATTCTTTCATTCCATATGGTCCTGAGGATCAAACTCAGGTCTTCAGGCTTGTCAGCAATTGCTTTATGTAATAAGCCATTTCCCCATTCTTCTACTGATTAAACACACACAAACACACACACACACACACACACACACACACACACACACACACACACA
>JANHMN010000012.1:8425916-8437528 GCA_030674055.1 Rhabdomys pumilio
CTCTCTCTCTCTCTCTCTCTCTCTCTCTCTCTCTCTCTCTCTCTCTCTCTCTCTCTCAACACACACATACATTCACACACACACACACACACACACACACACACACACACACACCTCTACTGAACCCATGAAGTGTTGCTCTAATGTGCATATGTTTAGAGCTGGCCCAGTTAGGACGAGATAACCTATCTAACCTATAGGGACCTCATCCCTGTAGAAAACAGATCAATCCTCTCTCAGAAGCCATTAATATGCCTTTAACTCATCTGCAGGAAGGATTTTGTGTGGTTTCTGCTTTCCTCATTGGCATGTCAACTGGTATTGTCATTACACTGGCAACATTTAGGCAACAATACTATTGAGATTTCATGAATACAGGATCCCTATCTGAAAGACATCACCTGATAGTGCCCCAGTCCTCTGGCTCTTACAATCTTTCTATCTATCTTTTCCATGATGTTACCTGATTCTTTGGCTAGGAGTTGTTATAAATGTACCAGTTGGGCCTGGGTACCCCAGAGTCCCTCTCTCTATTTTGAACACTTATGGAGCTTTATGGAGCCTTGGTCTGGTAGGAAGAATGAAGGAGGAAGAAGAGAAGGTGGAAGATGATGATGCTGACAACAACAACCAGGATGATTTTTTTCGACTAGGAGTAAGAGCTTCACCTGGACTTAAGGCCTGCTCAATAGGAGAGAACCCATGCTTGATGCTATAAATGCTGTCCAACTAGCCAAGTATAGATTAGTACTCTAGAGGAGAACTGATAGTGTCATTTTTCTAAACCAGTAGATTACTAACTTTATTCTAAATACCTACCCTTATATGCCCCCAAAATAATTTTAACACAAAAATTGCTGGGACTGAGATATCTCATCAAGCAAAGTGCATCAGTAAAGAATGAGTGTGGGTCCATCCCCAGCAACCAAATAAAAGTCAGGCCTTATGGTGTACATCTGGGACCTGAGCACAGGAGAGAGGGGACAGAAATCAGCTGATCCCTGGAGCTCATTGGTCAATAAGCCTAACCAAATCAAGAATATATGAGCTCCAGGTTCAGTGAGAGAAATAATCTCAAAATATAAAATTGGAGGGCACACTCAACACCAATCTCTGGTTTCCATTCATACACACACACACACACACACACACACACACACACTACACAATTGGTAGTGTTAATTTCTAATACGAGCACTTCTATTTAGTCACTGTATTGGTAAGTGTGTGCAGAGGAATATTTGGATAAGGAACCATCTCTAAAGATGTGATCCATTAAAGCATACAGAATGTTTACACAGTAATTTTACTTAAGGTTGGAGAAGTCTGTGTTGCTTTCAGCAAGAATCATTGTAATAACCACCATCACCATAAAACATCAGTAGACTTCAGGTAGTCCTTGAAATAGTCAGTACCTTAACAGATTTCCCAGAATGCCTGAATGGTAGATGTACATTGAGAGGTGAATGGGTCATGTAGACTTACAGCTGTTTGGATCCTGCATCAGGTACATAGCCAGCACACTGAAAAATTTGAACAACCTAGGTTAAGTTTCTTTATCTTATAACAGAGACTACATCAACTATATGAAAATGTGGTATGTTGAGTAAAAAGTAAAACCATGTATATAATGTACTCAATACATGGTAGGGATTTGTGCTGAAGGATTAGTGCTGATTGGTGCTATAATAATATAAAACTTAAGAGGCTGGATAGTCCAGAGACCTAGAATAGAACCAAACACAACTGGCAAAAGAAAAGTCAATGAAATGATTCCTAATGATATTCTGCTATATATTCTCATAGGCTCCTGCCTAGCCCAATTGTCACCAGAGAGGCTTCACCAAGCCACAGATGGTAACAGATGCAAAGACACACAGTCAACTTTAGCCTGAGATTGGGGAATCTGAAGAAAGAGTGGGAGGAAGGAGTGTAGGAGCCAGAGGGGTCAAAGACACCACAAGAAAACCCCCAAAATCACTGACCTGGGCTCACAGGGGGCTCAGGGAGACTGAAATGCCTACCAGGGAGCCTGCATGGGACTGACCTCAGTCTGCTGCACATATGACATAGTTGTATAGCTTGATCTTTTCATGAGACTCCTAACAGTGGGAACATGGGCTGCCTCTGACTCTCTTGCTTGTCTTTAGGACCCTTTCCTCCCACTAGATTGCCTAGTCTAGCCTTAAAAGTAGAGGAAATGCCTAGTCTTACTGCAACTGGATATGCCATGTTGATTGATATGTATGGAGGCTTGTCCTCTCTGAAGAGAAACAGAAGAGGAGGGTATTGGGTGAGGGGAGAAGGAGAGGGACTGAGAGGAGAGAAAGGAAGGCAAATTGTGGTCAAGATATATAAATAAACAAATAAATAAATTAGAGTAAGAAATTCTACTTCATATTAAAATAAAACTCAAGTGCCTAGGGAGGTAGCTCAGAAGTTCAAAGCGCATGCTGCTTTTAGAGGACCCCGGTCAGTTCCCAGAACCACACTGTGGTTCACACCAGCCTGAAATTCTAGTTTTACCCCAACTTCTGGCTTCCATGGGCTCCTACATACATAGGGTCCACATAAACTCATGCAGACGTGCATATGCACATACACATACAGAAGTAATAAAGCGCGCCTGTGTCATAGACATCTGAGAAAGAACAAAAAACAAACAAACAAACCTCAAGCAGGGCATACACCTGCAATCTCAACACCGTGGAGCTAAAATCTGGAAGATTCCAAGTTCAAGGCTAGCCTGGGCTACACAGTGAGATCCCATCCCCAAAGCATAAGAAAACAACTAATCCCAAAACTGAAAGGAAAAGAACAAATGAGAAGAAAAGAAAATAATATGAAAGGAAATAAAGGGAAGAGGAGGAGGGAAGGGATGAAAGACAGGGGAGGGGATAAGGATCTGCAAAGATCTGGGAGGACCACAAAATAAACAAGATGGCTGACTTGAAAAACAAAGATGTTTATACAAAAACATGAGCCTTATATATAAAACTTAATTTCCCCAAAGTCTTATATTTTAAAGTGAAAAAGAAAATGTGGCAATCAATTCTAGCAATATTTATTTATTACAATATATTGAAATTTTTATCTTTATAATGAATAACCAGTATAGGTTGGTGAACTTGTTTTCCACTGTTGGTATTTTTCCATTGACTCTTAGACTGTGGGCAGTGTGCCTTACACGCTGCATGTCTCAGCTTGGACATGTGAAGGACTCAGTGCTTATGTGCAGAGAGAGGTTCCTACACAAAGAAATGCCAATCAGTGTAAAATCTGAAGAAGTCTGCTGGCTATCTCAGTATTCGCCTTACTCTCCCAGCAGCTTGTGGACAATGTCTGTATAGGATCCTTGAGGAAATGTATCTTCTAATTGAGCAGCTTTAAAGAAACAATGTCTCTTGAACTGTGAGGAGCTTTCCAAGGTATTATGTAATTACAAATGTTTTGAACCCATCTTTAATGTTTCTTCAAAGACTTTAAACAAATATAGAATCTTTCGTCTAACAAGGTTGATTTTTCTCCTGTAAGAGTTTAAATAAAGGAAATGTCAAAACACTCTAATCTTTTTTCCCTAGTGATGCCTTAATGTTAAAAATATAATTCCGGAATACACACCATATGCCGTGAGGGAAGAAGAAAATAATTTTATAAATGAATCGGCAATGGGAACTATCCTTTTTGGAACTCTTGAAAGAAACAGAGCAGGCATTAAAAAGCGTTTGCCTATTCGTACATTATAGGCATTATAGTTGATGATGACAAGAACTAATGCCAAGGGGAAAACACAAACACAAAAATTTGAAAACATGGTGAAGGGATGGGAAACTCCTACAAGCTCTGGGAGGCTTTATGTAGACAAATGTAAAATGGATGTCACAGGACTGAGATGGTTCAGTGGTAACATACTCACTATGCAGCATAGGACCAGAGTTAGAATGCCCAGAACCTTTACAATATCATTTGTCTAATCCTAGAACTTCTAATGGAAGATGAGAGACACAGACAGGGGAATCCCCAGATGCTCAAAGATCAGGCAGCCTGGCAGACACAGCACTGAACAAGAGACTTGTCTCAAACATGGCAAGGGCAAATAACAGGGATTTACTCACATTACACATAACATACACATGCACATACACATATGCACACATACACATGTACACACACATGCACATAAACATATGCACACATACATATGCACACACACATATACATGCACACACATGCATGCAAACACACATCCATGCACACACATGAACATATACACATGCACACAGACACATATGGACTCACACATCCATCACATACACACATATGCCTACACACATACACACATGCATGCACAAACACATATGCACACACATATACACATGCACATACACATGCACACATACATACATGCATGCACACACACATACACAGGCATATGCAAACATGCACAGGCTTGTACACACAAGGACACAAATACATCATCATACATGTATATACATATATGCACACATGCATGTATACATAATGAGAAATACAAAAAACCATGCCATAAATGTACTTTGCTCATAAATGGTTACATTTTGCCTACTCAAAATGCTCAGTACCTGTGGAAATAAATTGAAAGCTAAGCTACAATGAAGATATTACTAGAAAACGGTAATTAACATTCTAACACAAAATATTATACCATGTTCAATCTTTTCAAAAAGGTAATAAGTATTAATAATTCCCACTGTCCCTAATCTGTTTGTTTTAAATAAATAAGATCATGATTATTCTAAAAGATATTAAAAATTAACAAAAGTATGTATTACAACAATAACATCCAAAAGATTATGGCAGAAAAATAAATTCCAGCTTGAGCTCCAAATAGAAATGTGTACTAGATATACTTTATTTAAATGATAAGTATGGGATTTTCTTACGGAAATTACATATCTTATTATTCTATAAAGAAAATGTTCAATAAAATCCTTCTTCATGATATTCTGTTTCAGGGTGTAGAGCTAGAAATGACAGTATTCAGTAGGACCTAGTAGGGAGTCACTGATTTAATTTTAGGGTGCTCAGGACAGTAGTTTACAATGAAATATGTAATGTAATTTGCTCCAATATCAATGGAAATTCTGGCCCTGATAGAATCTTTACAGAGAAAAAATTCTAAATCTGATGTTACTTGCAAATATAATTCTAAGTTATTGCTCCTTTGGGGATACAATCCTAGCAGGGAGTCAAGTACAGGATAAGCAGTGTCTGCAACTACTGGAAATAGCTTCTAAGAGAAGGTACTGGGTTGAGACCTGGGCCCAGGACAGAGCTTCAAGCTCAGAACAGCAGACAATTAACATATAGAGCTGAGACGGGGCAGGAGCAAAGGAAGGGATCAGGAGTGAGTAAATGTGCATTATGAATGGGACAGCTCTGGTCCTAGAGCATCAGTACTTGAGGCCATCATAAGAGAAAATCTCCCCACATGGGTGCACCACTGCCTAGTCGCTCTCCTTTGCCTCTGAGATATAGTTTCCTCTGTGACCTAAGAGTTTATTAAGTTGATATGTGAATAAATGTTATATTAGTCAGAGTTTCCTAGAAGAACAGAATTTATAGAATATAGATATTCTACACACACACACACACACACACACACACACACACGTTTATTAGAATGAATTAGAGGCTGTGTCCAAAAATGCCTATTTACCAATGAAAGGTCCAAGAATACAGCAGTTATTCATGCTGGATATTTTAACTGGTCTTCAATATATGCCAGAATCTCAAAGTAGACCATTGCCTGGGAATGGGTTTGCCAGAGAGAGACTGAGAGAAAGAACAAGCGGGCAAAGACAGCAAGCTTCCTTCTTTCATGTCCTCTCTATAGGCTTCCAGCAGCAGAAGGTCTGGTTCAGATTCAAGGTAGTCTTTCCACCTCTAAAGATCTGGATTAAAGGCATATGGTCCCCCTCAAATGACTTAATTAAGAAAAGATCTCTCACAGGTGTCCCAGCCATTTAAGATGTAGTCAGACAGCTAAGAATAGCCGTCACAGTTGTTACATATAAATAACACATAAACCCTCTCTTCCTTTTTGCAGGAAAGTGTTACTGAGGTTACTTGTCTGGGGCAGTAAGAACCTATCATGAACCTGGGAGAAAGAATGCTCCATGCACAGCAGTAGGCAGCCTGTGAAGCTGGCAGCTGAATTGTAATTTCTTTTTAAAAGACTCAAAGCCAAACATGCTTAGCAGCATTGGGACAGTTAAGGCAGCAACCTATAGAAACAATGATGTATTAGACGCTCTAAAACACTGACCTTTTAAAACATGAATAATAATTGTTTCAAATGCTGGTATTCACAGAAACAAATCAGGTTAAAAACTATGCTCGCATTATGTAATACTACTATCTATACTTGGGGAGGGTATTTTGACATCATACTAAATTTGAATACATTACATTCCTACCACATGTTACATTTGACATAGAACCCAAGAATGCATAGCAATTTAAGTAAAATTCTATATACTGTATACATTCAAATCGAAACTCCCAAGAAACATCCAAGTATTCTTTGCATTTCAACTTTTGATACTGATGTAGAATAAACCAGCAGAGATCAAACATGGAATTTAACTTTGTAGAAACATGTGAGTGCATAGTTTTCCTTTCCTTTTATTTAAAAAGTTAAAATGTGACATTTTGGGCCTACATTAAATACACTGAGTAGTTCAAGTATAATAATGGGATTCTGTATAACTGACAAGAGTTTCAATTAAATAGTTTAGGCTAAAATTTTAAAGCGAATAAAATATAACCAAAATATAAGAAAATTATTTATACATAGTCTATATATAAATTTAATATACAAATTTAAATATTTATGTATGCATATATAGGTACATGTTTCCATTTAACATATACATATATGTGTTTATACATATGTATGTATGTATGTGTGTATGTATGTATGTATTTAAAATGCAATCCTATAGCTATCCTCAGTGTCCAGCATAACACCCTTCTTCTGTCCTCATTCTGAAATATGGAAGAACTTTTTCAAAATGTGCTTTCTACTTTAAAATGTTTAAATTATCATGGAGAATTCAGGGAAAAATGTAGGGCAAAAATAATATCCCTACAGTAATGGTTTGTTGTTGTTGTTATTTTTGTGGCTGTATTTCTGTCATGATTGTCCTCCATAAATATGAGTAGGGGTGTGTGTATGTGTGTGGGTGAGTGTGTGGGTGTGCACATGCGTGCATATGCACATGTTTGCACACATGTGCATGCATGTGCATATGTGTACAAGAGTGAGATTTTTCTCTATAGGTATGATTTATGTGGTTATGTGTAGTGTGTGACTTTTCTCTATGAGTAAGAATGTGTGCATATGTGATTCTGTGTTTATATTTCTGTGTGTATGTGTGTGTGAGACTGTGTGTTTATGTGTACATGTGTGTGTGAGAAACAGAGAGACATGGAGACTCTTATGTTAGTATGTGAAAAACAGAGAGAGAAAGAGAGAGATTTTCTCTATAGGTAAGAGTAAGAATGTGTGTTATGTGATTTTCTCTATTGGCATGAAGAAAGCTGTGTGGATGTCTGAGTGTGTATGGGTAATTTTTCTCTATAGGTTTGAGTAAAAATATGCATGTGTTGTACATGTGTGTATACACACCTGTGTGCATGCATATGTGTACACCCAGAGGCCTATAAACACAGCACTCAGTGTTTATGAAAGGTCTGAAATCCATGTTGTATTTATGACTGTGGTTGTTCTACTTACTCGTGTATGACCTTGAATAAATTATCAAGTCTTTCTATGCCCAGATTTTCTAATCGAGATGTGAGAAGGGTAGTAATAGTCTTATAGAAATGTGAGACTTGTGTGATAAGGAAGAAACACCCTGGATGGCCAGCTGCCAAATCAGTAAACACTTTTAACAGTGAGTTCTAGCTTTCAGGACTCTGATAGTACACTTGCCTGGGTACATTCCCACCTTACAGCCAATGTCTGGAATCTCTGCTGGGAAGGTTCCAGCTTGGGGAAGTCCATAAGAGGCTAAATGTCTTTCCCTGGTGGTCTTCCTGGTGCAGCTTTGTGACATGTGCAGAAGGATAATTTATCTTTAAAGTGGTCTCGTAGGCAGGGTATATGCAGCATACACAATAGAAAGGTGATTATCCTGAATATCTATTCCAAACACGACAATGACATTAGCAGTAGTTATCCTACTGTTAAGTTTTATGACCAATACAAATATTTCTATTTCAAAAATTAAAAGTAAGTCTGAAAAGTAAATCTGAATATGCCCCCCATACTATGTATGCTCACCCTGCACATTAAGGCTTGGTCAGCAGTTTTTAAACTTCGACTTTTTTTTTTTAATTACAGGTATTTTGACAAGTGACTGAATAAGTAGTAATGTAATCTTGGGTATTTAACTATTTTTAACCAAAGCCTAGACAGTAACTTATTTTTAAATTTATGGGCTCAGTATAATGTGGATTCACTTCTTCTACCCCATTTCCCTTTCTCCCTCCTTTCACCCTCCTCTTGTTACACATCACCATATTGATAAAACCACCATGAAATAAAATGTTACTCCATTAGCCTTAAATAATGCACCCAAAAAGGACATTCCATCCTAGTGTTCAAATCCACGTAACAAACTAAATGCCAGGAAACTGATGCATAATGTAAGAATAAATTCCATGAGATGGAATAATTACAAGAAGGCTCCCTCAAAGGTTGCTAGGAATGGAAGTAGGACACCATGAGGAAAACAGCATTTCTGCTGAAATGTTTGCTTGGGAATAAATTTTAATAGGTAAGAAATGGAGGGGGGGAGTCATATAAGCAAAAATATGTATGATTCACGTCACCAGAGATGGAGCATGGTGTGCTAGTAAAACACAGTAGAGTGTGTGTAAAATACGCTCTACTGATTCTATTTGTAGAAGAAACACATTCAACGATGGCCATAGAGACTAGGTATGCAGTAGTCTGAAAGAATCTTTGAAAGCTTAGGGCATTCTCAGCTCATAAATTGGCCATGACAGTGCTGTCAATCACCCCCTTTTCAACGCCTCCCTGGGATTGCAGGTTTCCACTTTAGAGGACCTATTTCCACCTTCTATCCAGGTAAATTATGGTGATGTCTCAACTTTCCTTTAACAATGTTGTAAATCTGTTTCAGAGATGAATATCTAGGCTTTGCAGTCCATTGATAAGACGCATCATTTCTCAGGAGAACAGGTCCTCTCCTCAACACCATGGTGCTGTAGGATGAAATGATAGTGTCAGGCCATGTGCCACGGTAAGAGTGTCTCTCAGATCCTGCACCCATATGGATTTCTTGCCCATTGTATAAATTCTAGTTTTTTTGATGATTCCATTTCCTGGAAAGGAAACCTAAATTAATAAATGCACAAGTGGTATACCCCACACATTTAAATGAAAATCCCCAGAAAAATGAGTAACACCTCTTCAGTGCCAGGTACCTTTCTTTAACTGTCATTTATGCAAGCACTGGAATACATAAGAAAGTGCCACTTTCTCATCCTGGTGTTTGTTTCCCCAAATTTTTAATCATTGAGCCAATTGGTCATATTGTACTCTACCACACACTAATGATTTAAAAGGACAGGTTTCTTTTTGTGAAAGAGAAAATGATCTGAACATACAGACCGGAGTAATTCCACAGGTGAATGAGTGGTAGCTGGTCTAGATCCTTCTGTTGCAAGCAGAGATGACAGTGGGCAAGCGCTGACACTTTCCACCAATGAGCTGAGATTTCCTAGCTTGAGCCTAACACTGCTGGATCTATTACTGAAGTGGTTCATATCTGCAATGTCTCCCCAGCTCTCACTCTCTCTTCTCTACCTGAAGTTCTTGAGACAATGAAGAAGAACTGTTGTTTCTGATGACTGTCAGAGTTCTGTACAGAATGCAACAGATTCGGGGGCCCTGGAATGTTTTCAGGCCATCAAGCAGCAGCTCACTGGAAGGTGCTGAATAAATTAAGGCCAAAATTATAAACCTCGTTGATGTGTTTGAACTTCTCGGCAAACATTCCTCATTCATATTTAATTGCTCCACCGAGACTGTTATTCTTTGGAGTGGTTCCAGGCATTATTTCCATTCCATTAGTAAGCTTGCAGGGTGTCTACTCCTTAACCCAAAATGATTGATCCTGTAAAAGCCTCTCCACTTGCTGACCTGAACACTAATTGAGTTTGTGTATAGATTAAAAGGAAAGCGTGTTTTCAGAAAAGTTTCTACATATATTGCTGTCACTTAAATTCCTTGTTAACAAGGGAAAAATGGCACATCAAAATGATGGTACTGGGAGTCTTCTCTGAATTGGCTTTGGAAAATGTGGTGTGAAGCAAACTAGGATCAAAAACTGGGGGAAAGCATCTGAAATAGATTTTCCAATGCAAAACAAGACAGTCTAGTTTAAAGAGAGAACGAACGTTGGTGGATATGCTAATGTCTGTTCTTGCAGACCCCAGCTCTTGCTGCAGATGCACTGTAGAGACATACAGAATTCCTGTATTCTATTGGAGAGAGCAAGAATCAACAATGCCTTATTTCTGTGTTCTATTTGGGAGTTACTGAATGTGATGTGACCCCCCCACCCAAAGGCTCATGTGTTACCTCTAAACACTTGGTTTCCAGATGGCGGTGGCCATGTTTTGAAGGCTAATGAACCTGTAAGAGCTAGAAATTTTGAAGAAAGTAAAATTCAGGGGACAGGACCTTTACAGCCTGGACTCACTTCCTGTTCACCTTCTCCTTCTAGATTGTGGACACAATGCAATCAGCAACCTCAAGCTTCTGTAGCCAGTCTTTGCTGATGAAACATGGTATACTGGTCCCCTTGGACTATCACTCAAAATAAACTCTCTTCCTGTAAGCTGTTTCTTCCTTGTCAGGTATTTTGCCATAGGAAAAAAATCTAATACAGGAGGAATGGCTAAATGTTCCTTCAGTTGTTTTACGAAAAGATGGGAAAATGGTGATGCACACATATAGAAATCATCGAGATAAGATATATTTAAATAATGTTTATGAGTTTGTACGTGGCTTGATATTCTGATCTTACAATCTGGACACTTATTCAACTCTTTATTTTTCTACAGACTGTAATGAAATAAAAATGTTTAAGTTTCTAGCCCTATTAAGATGAGTAAAAGCATTTTCTACAAGTTATGCATATAATAATAGTTTCCATAATGTACATACAGAATTATATGAATATACCCAGCATATTCTTTCTAGACAGTTGTCTTAATTGGGGTTTTGACTGCTGTGAATAGACACATGGCACAGCAACTCTTATAAAGGAAAGCTTTTAATTGCAGCTTGCAGTTTAGAGTTTTAGCCCATTGATGTCATGTCAGAGAGCATGGGAGCATCTGGGCAGACGTGGTGCTGGAGAAGGAACTGAGAGTTCTACATCCGGATCCACAGGCAGCAGGAAGAGAGAGGGAGAGTAGCCTGGCTTGAGCTTGAGCAGTTGAAACCTCAAAGCCCACCCCCACTGACAGTTCCTTCAACAATGCCACACCTACCACAACAATGCCACACCTACTACAACAATGCCACACCT
>JANHMN010000012.1:8437538-8450364 GCA_030674055.1 Rhabdomys pumilio
CACACCTACCACAACAATGCCACACCTACTACAACAATGCCACACCTCCTAGTAGAACCATTCCATATGAACCCATAGGGGGCCTTTTTCATTCAAACCACTACAACAGGCATCCCCATCCTAACGCTAAGCAGATCTTCAATTACCACTGTTTTATTCTCTTACTGTACCAACCGGTGTCCTTGGCAATGCTTTTAGTTGCCACACAAATTATTTTCCTTAAGTAAGTGAGATGAGGAAACTCATAATACATAAAAAGCATGGGGCCGGGGAGATGGCTCTGTGGTAGAGCATGCTGTACAACCATGAATCACCTGATAGTGGATCTCCAGGTAAAACGTTGACTGTGGCAGCAGGCTCCTGTAATCAGAGAGCTCATGGTTGGGTGTTGGGGAAAATAGGGCTATCTGGGCTTTCTGGCTGACAGTCTAGCCAACAGACAGCAAGCTCCAAGTCTAGTGAAACACTCTAGGGCAGTGATTGTCACAGTTATGGAATAGCAGTGAAATAATTTTATGATTCAGGGTCACCATAACATGAGGAATGGAATTAAATGGTTATAGCATTAGGAAGGCAGAGAACCGCTGGTCTAAGAGATAAGAGTGGGTGGTGAGAGAGAAGGACACCCAACATCCTCCTGTGTCCTCTGAACATGCGCATATATACATGTGTACACACACACACACACACACACACACACACACACACACACTGTACAAGTATGCACAAAGAAAGAAATTGGATCCAAACGGGAGAAGTCACATTTTTCTGTTTGAAGATTGCATGATCTACTATATAGGAAAATCTATAAGATTAGCAAGATCTGCTATATAGGAAAATCTATAAATGTCAGAAACAAAACAAAAGCCTATTAGAATAAATGAAATCAGCAGAGATGCAAGAGATTAGATTAACATATAGTAATTCATACCTATACTAAAAAATAATTAAGAAAAATGCCCCATTTATAACAACAATAAATATTAGAATGTAAATTTAACAAAGGTGGCAAAAAAACCCCTGTATATTAAAAACTCTAAGACACTGATGAAAGAAAGAATGACAAAATGAATGACAAGATCCTACAGGTTCACGGAGCGGCTTGAATGGTGGTGTTTACTGATGTCAATGTGCTCTGCAGGGCTGTATTAATCAAACCATGTTGTGTAAGTATTAAAACAATGATCTGAGATTACCATGTCTGGACTTCATGATTAAAAAGTGTTCAGACATATTATTCAGCAAAATTACAGGGACATGAAGTCATTTTCAAAGAAACAATTGGGGAAGTGTACAATCAATAGATGTACACTTAAAGGAAGGATGGATTTACTCCAGGGAGAAGCAATAAAAAAAATAGTCCTGGATAGAAAAATAGGGATACATAGATGGATGGATGGATGGATAAATAGATGCATAAAAATTCAAACAAAAGAAGGCAAACATATTATTAGTAAGCCTGATTAAATATACATATTTTTAAATTCTCACAGTAACATTAAAATAGTTCTATGTTTATTATTTTTACACTGATGGGGTGAAATAAATGATATTAAGGAACTCAGTGATCCAATCAAAAGAAACAAGAATGTTAAAAAGATGGGTATGAATCAAGATGATAGAGTTAACACAGATGTATTAGCATTTATATAAAGTGTACATAGTCCAAACATGTCACTCAAAAGTCAATGTTCACACATTATTTCCAAAGCTCGGATGTGAATTTACCTACCTAGATGACATATAGTATATATGTCTATGCTGATAGATTCAAAGTGGCTGAAAGTAAAAGAACAGAGAAAAAGAGATTCATGAATAATATTAGATAGGGGTTGGGCAATGGTTCACTGGGCAAAGCTTGAGGCTGGGGCAGTGGTTTGGCGGAAAAAATGTTGGCTACACAAGGGGGAGGACAGCAGTTCTGATCCCAAAAATCTACATACATGTGTTGTGTGTAGAGACACCTATAATTCTAGCCTCAGGAGCAGGAACAAGGGATCCCCAGATCAAGATGACTGGCAAAACTGGCCATATTGATAAACTCTGGGTTTGAATGAGAGGCCTTGCTTCAGTGACCAAGATAGAAAAATGATGGAGACCTTGCCTGCTAACTCACTGGAAAGCATACCCAACCATAGTAAACTGCACCCCATACCTTATGCCTCATGATTCTGCCTGGCTTTCCTGCAGGCCTTTCCACACCAGATACCAGGCAAGCTCCCCAACTTCTCAGAAAGCACACCAACAGTGGTAAACTGCACCCCAAACTGCTCCATTTCCTGCCCCACAATTCTGCCTGCTTACTTGAAAGCCTGCTAGCACCAGAAACAGCAGGTAAGACACCTTACCACCACTGAGCCCCACCCTGCCAACTTGCCTGAAAGAGCACCCAAAATTGGTAAACTGAACTCCATACCCTGCATTCCATCCCTGCCCCACAATTCTGCCTGCAATCCCTGGAGAATTTGCTAGCATCAGGAACAACCAGGTAAGACCTTGCCCCAAACTCTTGTCCCCATGTTCCCCTAAAACACACTTATCATCCTTAAACTGTACTGAATGCTCTGGAATCAATTTTCAAGCTTACAACTTTTCCTGTTTCCTGGAGACCCATCAGCACCAGGGACCCCAGCCCACATTGGTACTACAGACCCTAGAGGTAAAATGAAAATCCAAAACCCCAAAGGTCACACATGTCACAAAAGCCTCAAGGAAGACACTCTTACTAGGCATGAAGACTAATTAGTTACCAGAACTAATTAGTTACTCAGGCCACTCAGGGCAGTAGACAAAAAGGAAACAGAAACCAAGGGGGAAAACATTAAAAACAAAACAAAACAAAAAAAAACACCCATCTAATAAAGACAAACTCAGAAACCAGCATCTAAACCTATAATAACCATAAAACCCCGATACCTAAAGGCCAGGGTAAAAAAAAAATCAACAATAGCCAGGGCAATCCAAAGCCCAGCTATCCTACTGCAGCAAGTGCTGGATATCCTAACATAGCTGAAGCTCAAAAAATTACCCTAAGTCTAATCTTACATAGACATTAGAGGCCTTTAAAGAGGAAATTAATAAATCCCATAAAGAAATACATGAAAACACAACCAAACAGGTGAAGGAGAGCCCAACCTGAAAATGCAAATAGAAGCAATAAAGAAAAGGCGAACTAGGGGAATCTTAGAGAGGGAAAACCTAGATAAGAGAACGGGAACTACAGACGCAAACATCGCCAACAGAATACAAGAGATAGAATAGATAATTTCAGGCATAGAAGATACAATAAAAGATATATCAGTCAAAGAAAATGTCAAATCTAAAAAGTTTCTAACACAAAACATCTGGGAAATCTGGGACACTATGAAAATACCACACCAACAAATAATAGGACTAGAAGAAGAAGAATCCCAGCTCAAAGGTCCAGAAAATATGCTCAACAAAATCATAGAAGAAAAATTTCCTAAACCTAAAGAAAGACGTACCTATAAAAATAATGAAGCCTAGAGAACACCAAATAGATTGGGTGAAAAAAGAAACCGCCCTGCCACGTAATAATCAAACACTAGATGTACAGAACAAAAAGAATATTAAAAGTTGAAGAAGAAAAAGGGCAACTAATATATAAAGGCAGGCCTATCAGAATTACATCCAAGTTCTCAACAGAGACTCTAAAAGCCAGCATGGCCTGGGCAGATGTTTTGCAGACTCTAAGAGACCATGGAAGCCAGCCCAGCCAGCCCAGACTACTATAAACAGCAAAACATTCAATCCTCAAACAAAACAAGATATTCCATGACAAAAACCAAACTTAAACAACATCTATTTATAAATCCATCCCTATAGAAGACACTAAAAGGAAAACTCCAACACAAGGAGGTTAACTACACACAAATAAACCCAGGAAATAATTCCACACTAGAAAAAACAGAGGAAGGGAAGCATATGTGTGCACACACACATACACACACACAAAGAGAGAGAGAGAAAGAGAGAGAGAGAGAGAGAGAGAGAGAGAGAGAGAGAGAGAGAGCAAACCCCATCAAAATACCAGGAATTAACGATCATTGGTCATTAATTTCTCCCAATGTCAATGGATTTAATTATGCAATAAAAAGACACAAGGTAATAGAATGGATGTTAAAGTAGGATCTAGCATTCTGCTGCATACAAGAAAAAATGCCTCAGAACTAAAGATTGATGTTAACTCACAGGAAGGGTCTGGAAAAAGATTTTCCAAGCAAATAGACCCAAGAAGCAAGCTGAAACAGCCTTTCTAATATTTAATAAAATAGACTTTCAACCAAATAAATCAAAAGAAATAGGGAAAGACACATCATACTCATCAAAGGAAAACTCTAGCAAGATTTCATCTCAATTTCTTAATAACTATGCCTACAATGTAAAGGCATGCACACTCATAAAAGAAACATTATTTAAATTTAAATAACACTTTGAACCAACACATTAACAGTGGGAAAGTTCAACACCCTACTCTCACCAATGGAAAGGTCATCCGGACAGAAACTAAACAGATAAATAACTAACAGAGGTTATGAATCAAATGGACCTAAGCGATATCTACACAACATTTTTCACAAACACAAAAGAATATACCTTCTTCTGAGCATTTCATGGAACCTTCTCCAAAATGTACCATATACTCAGTCAAAAAGCAAGCCGAAAAAGATAGAAGAAGATTGAACTAACACCTTGCACTTGATCAGGTCACCATGGATTAAAGTTGAACTTAACAACAGAAACAACAGAAAGTCTACAGAATCATGGAAACTGAACAACTCTCTACTCAATTATCATCAGGTCAAGGAATAAATAAAGAAAGAAATTAAAGATTTTCTAGAATTCAATGAGAATAAATCCACAATATATCCAAACTCATGGGATATACAATGAAAGCAGTGCTAAGAGGAAAATTCATAGCAATAAGTGCCTACATAATGAAATTAGTAAGACCTCATACTAGCAACTTACCAGCACACCTGAAACCTCTAGAACAAAAAGAGGCAAACACACCCAAGAGAAGTAGCTGACTGGAAATAAACTCAGGGCTGAAACCAATAAACTAGAAACAAAGAGAACAATTCAATGAGTCAACATAACCAGGAGTTGCTTCTTTGAGAAAATCAACAAAATAAACTGTTAGACACACTAACTAAAAGACAGGGAGAGAAAAAAATATCCAAATTAAAATCAGAAATGAAAGGGGAACATAACAGCAGAAACTGAGGAAATCCAAAGCATTGTTAGGTCTTACTTCAAAAAATCTATACTCCACAAAATTGGAAAATCTAAATGAAATGGATGGGTTTCTTAATAGACACTACTTATCAAAGTCAAATCAAGATCAGATAAACAATTTAAATATTCCTAAAACCACTAAGGAAATAGAGGCAGTCATTAAAAGTCTCCCAACCAACCAAAATCCCAGGGCAAGATGGTTTTAGTGCAGAATTCTACCATACCTTCAAATAAGAGCTAATACCAACACTCCTCAAATTATTCTACAAAATAGAAACAAAAGGTATATTGCCAAATCATTCTATGAGGTCAAAATCACCCTGATAGCTTAACTACACAAAGACTCAACAAAGAAAGAGAATTTCAGACCAATTCCTCTTATGAACATTGATGCAAAAATGTTCAATAGTATACTCTCAAACTGAATCCAGGAACACATCAAAAACATCATCCACCATGATCAAGTAGGCTTCATCCTAGGGACGCAGGTGTCGGGGACCACTCTGTCAAATGTTGGAACCCACTGCCAAAAGCTTGGGGGTTAGAATTGTTAGAACCTGTGCTGCCCCAAGGCAGCTAAACTTGGAGGCTAAACTGTTCCGGGTCGTACTGCTGCTCCAGTCTGCGGGTCAGGGTTCAGCAAGAGAGAGAGTGAGGACGGATGTGAAGAATGGAGACCAGACAGAGTGTGATTCAGTCCCATTTATTCTTATGTCTCTTTCTCCTCCAAGTCCCTTTCCTAGTCTCAAGTCTCAAGTCTCTAAATCCCCAGTTCCAAGTTACTTTCTTCTGTCTGCCTCTCACCTTTTATACCTCTCACTTCTTACCTCACGCTTTTAAGTCTTACACCTTTAAGTCTCACACACCCAAGGGAAAATCTTGGCTATCTGAAACAAGATGTTATCAGAGTGTGCTCAACTGTTGTAGGCTGTTGTAAACAAGTCTCTTGTCAGGGTATATGGCTCAAGATGGCTGCAAGGATGATAGCCGCCTTCTGTCAGCTCCCCACATGCAGGGATGGTTCAACATATGAAAATCCATTAATGTAATTCACCATATAAACAAACTGAAAGAAACCACATGATTATCTCATTAGATGCTGAAAAGCCTTTGACAAAATCCAACACTGCTTTGTGATAAAAGTCTTGGAGAAAGGGATACAAGGCAGATACCTTAACACAATAAAGGCCATATACAGCAAGTGGATAACCAATATCAAATTAAATGGAGAGAAAGTTAAACTTAAAGCAATTCCACTGAAATAAGGGACAAGACAAGGCTGTCCACTCAATCTCTCTCTCTCTCTCTCTCTCTCTCTCTCTCTCTCTCTCTCTCTCTTTCTCTCTCTCCATATACATATATGAAGATATATATAGATATATATCTATATATATCTATATCTATATATATCTTCAATATAGTACTTGAAATTTTATCTAGAGCAATAAGACAACCAAAAGAGATTGAGGAAATTCAAATCAGAAAGGAAGAAGTCAAAAGTATCACTATTTGCAGATGATAGGATAGAATACATAAGTGACCTCAAAAATTCTACCCAATAATTCCTATACCTTCAGCAAAGTAGCTGGATACAAAATCAGCTTAAAAAATCAGTAGCCCTTCCATATACAAATACAAAGAAAGAAATACAAGAAACACCACCATTGAACAACAGCCACAAATAATATAAATTATATTGGTGTAATTCTAACAAAGCAAGTGAAATACAAGAACTTCAAAAAGAGATTGAAAAAGATCAAAAGATGGAAAGATTTTCCATGTCCATGGATTGTTAGGATTAACATAGTTAAAAATGGCAATTGTAACAAAAGCAATCTACAGATTCAAAATAATTCCCATCAAAATTCCAATACAATTTTTAAAGACCTTGAAAAAAAGATTCCCGGTTTCACATAAAAATAAATGAAAAGCTAAAGCAATCCTGAATAATAAAATAACTTTTGAAGGTATTATCATCCCTGATTTCAAGTTGTACTACAGAGCAATAGTGATAAAACATGCATGGTATTGGCACTAAAAACAGGCAAGTTAATGGAAATGAATTAAAAACCCAGAAATAAACCACACACCTCTATACATTTGATTTTTGATCAAAAATCCAAAAGTATGCTGTGATAGTTTGTATATGCTTGGCCCAGAGGGGTATTATTAGGAGGTATGGCCTTATTAGAGTAGGTGTGTCACTGTGGGTGTGGGCTTTAAGACCTTCATCCTAGCTGCCTGGATGTCAGTATTCTGCTAGAAACCTTCACATGGAGATGTAGAACTCTTAGCACCTTGAGTACCATGCCTTCTTGGATGCTATTATGTTATTACTTTGATGATAATGGACTGAACATTTGAACCTGTAAGCCAGTCTCAATTAAGTGCTGTCTTTATAAGAGTTGGTTTGGTCATGGCATCTGCTCACAGTAGTAAAACCCTAATAAAGACATATACAATGGAAAAAAGAAAGCATCTTTAATACATAGTGCTGCTGTAACTGGACGTTTAAATAGTTGTAGAATAATGCAGATAGAGCCATATCTATCACCCCACACAAAACTCAAAACCAAGTGGATCAAAGACCTCAACCAAACTGGATATACTAAATCTGGTAGAAGAGAAAGTAGGGGAATATCTTTGAACACATTGGCACAGGAAACAACTTCCTGAGCAGAATTCCAACAGCACAAGCACTAAGATCAACAATTAATCAATGGAACCTCATGAAACTGAAAAGCTTTTGCAAAGACACATCAAAAGAACCAAATGGTAGCCCGGATAATGGGAAAAGATTTTCACATACTCCACATCTGACAGAGGGCTAGTATCCAAAAAATATAAAGAACTTAAGAAACTAGATATCAATAGATGGAATGACCCAATAAAAATGAGGTACAGATCTAAGCAAATAACTCAACAGAGAAATCGCTAATGGCTGAGAAGTACTTAAAGAAATGTTCAATATTCTTAGTCATCAGAGAAGTGCAAATCAAAACAACTCTGAGATTTCATTTTACACTCACCAGAATGACCACAATCAAAGACTCTTGTGAAGCACATGATACCAAGGATGTGGAGCAAAGGGGACTCTCCTCCATTGCTGGTGGGAGTGCAAACTTGTACAACCACTTTGGAAATCAGCTTGTCAATTTATCAGGAAATTGGGAATATTTCTACCTCAATACCCAGTTAGACTACTCCTGGGCATCTACCCAAAAGATGTCCTACCATGCCTAGCAAGGACATGTGCTTAGCTATGTTTATAGCAGCTTTGTAATATCCTTAAACTGGACACAACCCAGATGTCCCTCAACTAAAGAATGAATAAAGAAAATATGGTGCATCTACATAATAGAATTTTACTCATCTAGTAAAAACAAGGTCATCATGAAATTTGCAGGCAAATAGATGGAACTAGAAAAGACCACCCTGAGTGAGGCAACCTAGACTCAGACAGACAAACATCACAAACATTGTATGTACTCATTTATAAATGGACATTTGCCATAACCATGTGCAAGATAACCATGCTATATTCCACATAGTTAAGAAGCTATATAACAGGGAAGGCCCAAGAGAGAATTCTTCATCTCACCGAGGAGGAGAAATAGAATAGACATTGGGGGTGAATGGGTGGAAGGAACTGGGTGAGGAAGGGGTGGGAGAGAAGCAGGAGGGACCAAGCGCAGGGAGGATAGAGCCAGAGAATACAGGGAGAGAGAAGTGGAATCTGGTAGAGAGGTCATCTCTTGGAAGAGCTATAAATCTGGGACAATGTAAACTCTCAGGAATCTATGAGGGTGACCCTAGATAAGGCTCCTAGCAATGGGGGATATGGAACCTGAAACAGCCATCTCCTATAACCAGAAAAGACTTCCAACAAAGGAGATGGGACACCAACCTAACCAAAAACCTTAGACCCACAATTTGACATGCCTACAAGATATGCAGGGGTAAAGATGGATCAGAAATTGAGGGAATGGCTAACCAATGACTGGCCCAGCTTGAGGCCCATGCCGAGAGAGAACCCACCCTTGATCCTGTTAATGATATTCTGCTATGCTTGCAGACAGGAGCCTAGCTCAACTGTCATTCTAAGAGGCTTCACCTGGTAACTGATGAAACAGATGCAAAGACCCACAGCCAAGCATTAGGAGGAGCTTATGGAAGAATCCTATGGAAGAAGCAGAGAAAGGATTCAAGGAGTCAGAGAGGCCAAGGACATAAAGAAAACATAGAATCAACTAACCTTAACCTACAGAGACCCACAGACACTGAACTGCCAAACAGAAAGCATGCATGGGACAGACCTAGGCCCTCAGCACATATAACAGTTATGCAGTTTGGTCTTCCTGTGGGACTTCCACTGGGGAACAGGGCTGTCCTGATGATTCTGTTGAGTGCCTTTGGAACCCTTTCCCTTAACTGGGCTGCCTTGTCCAGCCTCAACAGGAGAAGATGCACCTAGTTGTACTGCAGTTTGACAGGATGGGTTAATATCCAAAGATAGGAAGCCTCCCTTTTTCTTAGGAGAGAGGAAAAATGAGGTGGGAAAATGGGGGAAGAGAAAGGGATAGGGAGACTTGGAGGAGAGGAAGATCCAATTGGGATGTAAAGTAGTTTAAAAGATTATTATTTGAAAAATCAAAAACAAAAGAAAAATGATAGAGGATAATTTCCAACATCAGCCTCTGGTCTTCAACACATGGAAACTCATATATGTTCATACACACAAACACAGACAATACACATGAAAATGGGAAGTGTTAGAAAAAATACTATTTAAGGTAAAATTTATTACCTAAGATAATCACCTCAAGATGACATAAGTTTAATAATTTTTAAATTATATATGCAAGTTAATATGTCCTGTAAATAATGAAACAAAATTTAAAGCAGTAAGAAGAAATAGGCCTCATAATTTTTGGAATATATACATATATACATATACATATACATATACATATACATATACATATACATATACATATACATATACATATACATATACATATACATATACACACATACATATACATATACACACATACATATACATATATACACATACATATATATATACACAGTTATATGTACACATATAGAATAATTTTAGGACTAACCAGTTTATGAAGCAGAGTCAGCAATCTCACTATATGTTTTACTTAAGCACAGAGCCTAAGAGAAAGAGAGGCACTCAGTAAAAAGGAAGATATGTCCAAGAATCTGAGTATAGAAGAGATGAGTCAGGGAGAGTTCAGGAGAGTAAGAGACATCTAAGTGAACGCACAGGCTCCTCCAAGGACAGGGCCGTTAACCGTGTTTGTGTCCATTATATATACCATGTTGTTAGCTTTCCAATTTTATCTCAACAAGTGGCTAGGAAACCTTTTGTTTCTTTCTTTCTCTCACAATTGGTGTAAGATTTTAGGGTGAATCTGGAGATGGCCTGGAGGAATTATAATCTGATAAAATACAAACCAGAAGCCACTGAGATCACACAAGGGGTTGAATACACAGCCTTTCCCTGGAAATGGGGATCTTTGATGAGACTCCTAGAAAACTAGGTTTGTAGCTAAGGGGGGGGAAAAAGGACCGAAACAGTTGTTTAATTAACAAACATGACACACTATGCATACAGAGAATTGTGAGTCTCCAAATTACAGAATGCAAACTCCAAAACATTAAATTTTCACAGAGTCACCATATATACAGGATTATAAAATATCCCAATATATTTTAAAGAGTTACAGATTATGCAAAGTATACACTATGAATGTAACGCTATTATTCTAAAAGTTATTAAACACACCTAAAAATGCTGATCTATAAAGGTACTTGGCTCCTGAAATGCATATATCAGACAGGAAATGCATATGTATACACATGAGGTCATAAAGTAAGCACTCATTTCTTGACAAGAAGAAGAAAAATTGAATAGCACATGCTAACAGAAATAAAAAGTATTCAGTGAACAAAGACAAAGATTAGTTATTTGGGAGCAGGCAAGATGGCTCAGTAAATAAGGGCATTTGCTGCCAAACCTGATGCTTTGAGTTTGAGCCCCAGAACCTACATGGAGGAATGAGAGAACCGACTCCAACAAGTGCCCAGGTCAAGCCAGTCACTGCCTCTTTCCAGCTCCAGTGGGGTCCAATGCCGCTGGACCCTGAGAGCACTGGAACCTACATGTGCATGTACACACACATACACCTAAGTGAATTTGTAGAAAAAAATGTGAAGAATACTATGGAAAACTATAAAAACTATATTTTTAAAAAGACACATCCATATTACCATCAGGAATAAAAAGGAAAAAAAAAGAGAGAGAAGTCACCATCAGAAACCCTAGTGTTAAAAACAAGGTGCAAATGAATTAGAAAATGCAGACCACACATGACATACAGTGTAATTCATCACCACGAACATAAGACAAAAATAGAAATGAGACCAAACCAAAAAACAAAATAAAACCATCCTGCAGCTATTAAAGAGACTGCATCATTAATGTCCTCACAGAGAAAGCTCTTGGCCAGGGCTCGTCACTGAATGCGTCCTACCGTATTCAAAGAGATCAGCTCCATATATACTTAAAATACTTGCTTTCTCAGAGAGAGACAGTATTTGACCCAGGCAGTTGGACATCAAAGTTCATGCTTTAACTTCAAGAAGAGTGAAAACTCAGGCATCTAGTGGAGGATGAGTTATCATGAAGGACACATAAGGAGCATCCTAGCTATAAAAAGACAGCTTGTCCAATAGGAAAATGGGAGAGAGTCTTGGGCAATGGCACCTCAAACAGTTTCTAAGGCTCACCAGAAATAACCATGTTAAAGCTATCAAAAGAAGCAGCGGACTAGCTGAGGTTAAAGTCTATAAGCGTTCATTGAGGTAAAGGGTGAGACTGGCAGCTCTTTAAACATGGCTGTGATAGCTGAAACTGAGAGCAAACTCTCTAGATAGTTATCTAGTAAGGAGTAACGTGTACACACTAGTCATCTCCCCTTCACTGGGATTTACATATTTTAATGTTATGAGTACCCCAAGAGACAGATGTGCTGGAGTAATCCTGGAAGTTATTACTTCTAATATCTAAAAACTGGAAACAGCTCAAGTGTCCACTGAGAGCGGAAAACATATTCAGGTTGGACTCATGCAATGTAAAATAATCTAACTCAGCAATTAAACATATACAATAAAATCCTTACTAGCAGCTATGAGAGAGAAAGAAACCATACCATACGCCATGGGTGTGCACAGATGGGCAAATTAAAATGCATCATTTGGCAACACATCTGCAGTTGGCAAAACTGTAAAGAAAAGTAAGAATGTGACGACTACTCTGAAGCCCAGACAGTGGAACTTGGGATAGGGAAAAGAGATCATAAGAATGCATTGAAAGCACACTGGGGAATCTCTGGATGTGGGCGATGCATTATTTCCTGACTTCTTAGTGTGGCTGTTGAGCTTTTTCAGTATATAAAAATGTGTTTAGGCTTTTTTGCATGTGTTTACACACACACACACACACACACACACACACACACACACACACACACAC
>JANHMN010000012.1:8450374-8554925 GCA_030674055.1 Rhabdomys pumilio
CACACACACACACACACACACACACACACACACACACACACACACACTTTTTTGACTACCCTAGAAAAGGCTAAAATACCTAAAGATCCAAAGCAGCTGATGGTGTTCTGTTAGGACTGAAGACCTTCACAATATCCAGAAAAGCATGTAGGTGGGAAGCTAAAGACTCAAGGAGCTTTGTAACACTGGCTTGGAAATCTTATTACTTTGTGTTCTTCAGGATTTATAAAAGCAAGAGGGAGCCATTGCTCATAAACATGGCAGAGCTATGGGAAGACTGGGGTTGAGATGCCCATTCTGGCTTCTAGTTAAATGGGTAAGGAGAAACAAGGGTTTGGACAAGAAGACCATCTGGCTGGCTATTGCAGTTCAGGAGAAAGGGAGATGGTAACCTGGGGTAGCAAAAGGCACAGAGTGTAGCAGCAAAGTATTGACATCCATGACTTTCAGAAAGGGCTGAGTTATCAGAGGTGCAGGCAGTGAGAAAACCATGAAGGCAAGTGACCTACAGTGCAGAGCTGGGCAGAGGGAAAGCTGAAGGAGAAGGTAGGAGGAAGGGAATGGAGGGGAAAGGGAGGACAGAAGAGATGGAGAGGGAATAAGAGAGAGAAGAGGGAGGGAGGGGGAGTAAAGGAGGGAGGGAGGAAATCATGATCTCTCTTTGAGACTTTTAAGTTTTGTATTCTCTGGGCCTTTCAAATAGATATCTAGTAAATAATCATGGCTCCTTACTCACTTATCCTTGTACTACGTGCCTGCTGGTCTAGGCATGATTAATCCCATGTAAACCAGAGAGCACACACCTATGAATCTTTCATGTGTCTGAAGCTCATGAAGCCAGGCTGCAGGTTTGAGAATTGACATTGCATGGTTTTTGAATATAAAAGCCATTAGTGAGTGAAAATGGATAAAACCATAGCATGTAATGTAAGTAAACTGGACAAAGAGTGTACTAAAGAAAGAGCCAGGGTGACACAGTTGTAGAAGAGACAGGATTGTCACAATATGTGACAATCAATCTCTGTGCAAGCAGTAGAACCTAACTTACTGAGGATACTATAATGTCAGAGCTGATGATATGATACATTTTACAAACACTTTGTCTAGGTCATAACAGACTGGACACAGATACTGGGCTCTGAAATGAGATGGTGGTATGCTTTTAGATAATATATGGGCACATACACTGTCAGCACATATATGGTGACTTTAACTGCAGCGTTGAGTTAGTTCATAGAAATGATCGAAGGGGAAAATTCATAGAGTAGATGCTTATTTTGTTTACATTATTTTATAAGTAAATCCCAGTGGTTGTATTTGTGTTGAGTGTGGCTCTCTATTAAATACACTTGACGTAAAGCTACCACTTCTCCCCAAAGCCTACATACGGAATCTACAATAATTTTTATTCCAACAGAGTTAAAACTAACACTTGTTAACATTATGGCTTAATCATGGCTCCCAGGGGATGCCCTAACACATGGAACTGGTAAAAACATGGGTACATACATCACTGGCAGCTTTACAAGAAGGTAAATGTGAGGGAAAGGGTTCCAGACTTAAAAGGAATCCAGAAATAAGATAAAAAAGTGAACAAAGTGGGGTCAAAAAAAATCCAGAAGTGAGCCACTCACATATCCTAGTGTGATATGAGCTGTGCCTGGTATACTCATTTTGGCTCCATGGGCACATACCCCTCTCTGGAACTTAAGTAGTTGCAGTCACATACAGTACAGATACACTATATCAGCCAGTGGGATACTGTGGTGATGCAGTGCTTTGGGGGTTGTTTTTGCATAGTAATTAGTCCATCATAACTAACAATGTATTTTACTCTTGGTTTCAAATATTAATAGGAGTCTTTAGGATTTTATATTTTTTGCTTTAGGGTTTTATTGCTATGAAGAGACACCATGACCAAGGTAACTTATATTGGGACATTTAATTAGGACTGGCTTACAGTGTCAGAGTTTCAGTCCTTTATCATCATAGTAAAAAGCATGGCAACATTCAGGCAGACATGCTGCTGGAGGAGCTGAGAGTTCTGCACCTTGACCCAAGTGCAGCCAGGAAAGGACTGATTCTTCTGTACTGGGTGGTGCTTAAGCTCCAAATTCATCCCTATGGTGACTCACTTCCTCCCACAAAGCCACACCTACTCCAGCAAGGCCATATTTCCTAAGAGTGTCACTTCCATGGGTCAAGCATATTCAAACCACCACAGTTTCTTTGGCTTTTCCTTTCTCTCTGTGACAATATACCTGTCTGATATGTTTTCTTGGATGCATGGTAGACACCTGTCCAGAGTCTTCTCTAAACCTGCTTTCTCACAGTCTTCCTACCACTAAATAGTGCTAGAAAGTGCTTAGTGCCTAAGACTCAAGTCATGTTTAAGTAGTCTCTCTCTGCTAATCCTCATGTCTGTCTTAGTTACTATTTATCGCTGCAATGAAGCATGATAACCCAGGAAGCTTATAAAAGAAAGCATGTAATTTAAGACATAACTACAATTTCAGAGGGTGGGTCCATGACCATCATAGCAAGGAGCATGGGCCTGATATAGGCTTTTGAAACCTCAAAGCTCAACCCTTATGCCAGGCCTACTCCAACAAGACCAACACTCCTAATTTCCAAAATAGTTCCACCAACTGGAAACCAATCATTCGAGTATATGAACCTATGAGGGGCTGTTGTCATTGAAACCTTCACAATGTCTATGCGTTTTTCTGTTACAGAAACTCTGAATCTGTATGCTCCTAACTTCCACTGCTACAATTTGGCTCAAGCAAACATGTCTGCCAAGGTCGTGCTGTATACACTTTTAGCCACTAATCAGTCTTCCGTGAAGTAACTACGGCAACTACTTTCACAAGCTGGCCAATGTTTTGAGATGGCCTTCTACCAGGTGCTATGAGTAGTCCCCAGACTGCACACCACACCTCTTCCTCCCCTACTTCTTAGAACAATGTTATCCAAGCGACTTTTCCCCTTTTCACTACTTACAAGCCATACTATGCAGAAGATAGTTTGTTTTATGTCAACTTGAACAAGCTAGAGTTCTCAGAGGGGAAGGACCCTCAGTTGAGAAAACATTACCATAAAATTTGACTATACGCAAGCCTGTAGGGTAGTTTCTTAATCAGTGAATTATATGAGAAGGCCCAGACCACTGTTCATGGTACTACTCCTTGGATGGTGTTTCTCTGTCGTAAAAGAAAGCAGGCTGAGCATGTCAGGAGAAGCAACCCGGTAAGCAGCACTCCTCCAAGGCTTCTGCATCAGCTCCTGCCTCCAGGTTCCTGCTGTTTCAATTCCTACCCTGACTTCTTTAGAATAAAGTGGAAGCATAAGCCAAAAAGCTCTTTCCTCTCCAAATTGCTTTTGTTCATGGTGTTCCATCACAGCAATAAGAACCCTAACTAAGACACATAATGGCCCTGTTTCTATTCACAGAGCCTGTCAAGATACTCACACATGAGACCCTACTAAGGTCTCTCTACAGGGCCTGCTTTATTCTAAACCTTCATCTGCCTGGTCCTCTACTCATCCTGTCCTCTGCTTAGCTATCTATGGATATTTGCCTGGACATCTAGTTTTAACTGGTCCTAATTTGATGCTGTCCTCTCCTTTAAGGCATTGACTACCACAAGATTGAAGTCTGACGGGTATCCCTACATTTCTGTCTGCATAAAGCCATAAAATGTAAAGGCAGGTCCTGACAGCACACCTGTTAGAGCCTAAAATACTGACTGACATGTACCAGGGAATAATTATTTGTCAGATAAATAAATTAGCCTCTTTTCTAAGAAATGTGAGCAAATCCTGACAGCTTTCTTTCAGTGTTTTCGTTCTGGCTCTTCCCTCTGTAATCTACGTCACCATGACCTCTCCAGAGGCTGGCTACAGTACAGTATCTTCTTAATTGGTGTCAGAGCTTTTCCTCAACATCCAGAGCAATCTTTACATATGTAAATGAAGTCACATCTGGCTTCTATTTAGAACTACCCATTGCTTTCCATATTGCTCACAAGAAAGCCTGGATGTGAAAGATGACGCAGCAGTCTCCACCTGCTAACAGCTCTACCACAGTCTTGCCTGTCTCCTGTACCTCTACTCAATCCTATTTGTCCAGTAAAGGGTTTGGCTCTTGCATATTTACCTTTAAAATACTCCCAGGCACATAAACTACTCCATAAACATTTATTGGTCAGCTGTTCAGCAGGAACACTGCAGGGCCTAGGAACAGACACCTGCCCAAGCATACCTACCACCTCTGAGGAGATTCACTTTTAAGTAGTTCAAGTGCAAGGGAGGGCACTGAGAGGGGAAACCCCTGGTGTTGAAAATCAAAGATGCTGAGGCCACAGGTACACCTAGGGGACAATGCTCACAGAAGCCCTTTCTGTGTAGGAAAGAGTCATGGAAGTGTGGATTATGCAACAATATTATTACCTAAAGTTAGAAGTATAAGACACGTTCTCAGTAATGTCTTCTCTGCCTTAGTACATGATTACACACACTAAGTTTCTAGCACCAACCTCGTCTTATTTGAACTTGCAAATATTTCTAAAACCCAATATCCATTTTCCTGCTTTCATAATTATAATAGACTCAACAAGATCAAATCTCTTCTCTCATGACTTCAAATGATAAAGTGCCCCAGGGTCGTGTTTCTGCAAGCCAGGCTATGCTGTGAGTTGTAATCCAAATATTGAGTCGGTGCGAGATTGAACATAACATGAAATGAGCCAAAAGCACCCTGGTCCTAGAAATTGACTTAGTAAAAAAATCAATAGTGTAAAGTTGGTTGTGTATTATTTGACTTTTTATTGAGAAGAAAGAAAAAGAATAATAATTACTTGGGGGGTTGGGATAATTGGTTGTGTTTCCACTGTGTTTCTGTTACACACAACTGCTACTGTATTACAGCTGCCGTAGCAAAGTGCCAGACACTGAAGAGTTCACACAAGAGAAACTGATTTCCTCTCAGCTCTGGAGGCTTAAAGTCCAAAGTTAAGGTGCTGGCAGAATCAGTTTCTTCAGGAGCCTCCCCTAGGCTTCAGGAAGCTATTTCATCTCTTACTCTTTACATGAGGCTTGCTTTGTAATTTCCTATTCTTGTAAGGATACCAGCCACACTAGACAATGGACTCCTGTAGTGACATCATTTTTAACTTGACTGACTCCTTAACATCCCTATTCCAAATGACTCAGACTCTGAAGAACTTCATGATACGGTCAACATATGTATTAGGAGGCACACATACATGCAAAACAACATGCAAGCCAATGTAACTTAAATATTATAATATATATATATGATGTATATACAGATAGATACATAGATATATAGAAACATAGGTAGGTATGGATGGATAGATAGATAGATAGATAGATAGATAGATAGATAGATAGAGGAAAGGGAATAGGGAGAATCAATGATACTGAGACCAGAATCTCTGTTTACCTGTATTATGCTCCTAGAAAGAAACATACCCATGCTTCCCCTAATAATATTTAAGTCAGTTATATACTACATTTCAGATGACATTTTCATAACATATCACCTAGTGACATTGTAGCCCTCTCCTCGTTTGTATAATGACACTGTAATGTCCACATGGTGATGAAAGCACACACTGTTTATTGATGAAGCCAACTAAATATGTATTTCTCAGTGTCTTTGTCATTACAGAGCACATCACTATAATTGATTCTAGCTTCATGTCCTCTAAAGAACACTTTTTATGGTGTTGATCTCCATGTCCCCATCTCTTCATTTTCCAGAGTGAGCCTTCTAAGACTGAAGCCACATACATAGACAAGACATCTTTGATGCCTGGGGCAGAAACAGGCACAATAAAAGCATTTCTGAACAAATCTTGTCAACTATTTTGCCTGTCCTGAATTATCTATGGTGGTGGGTCCTGTAATGGAGAAGAATACACTTCCTTTGCAAAGGCATCTTTTCTACTTTTTCTTTTATTACATACTTAGGATGCTGTGTAATTGTAGAGCATATTATTATATTAGGTAAACTGAACAGATAAAAATAAAGCAATACTTTCTAGCTCCTCAGGTTTTTAAAATGTGTGATCATAAACAGAAGTGTCCAGGAGGCAGTCTCAGATACACTAGCACCTTCCATGGCCAGTATCAGTTAGAGACTGGCTCCTTCTCATCTTCTACAGATTAACATGGAAATACTATGAACTAAGACCTTATTTCCAGTTCACAGAAAGACCTACATTTTACATTACCTTTTATTGCATGTCATGGTATGGTCAATGATACAAATATTTATATATTCACATTCCTTTAATAAAAATGAGTAATGAGTATCTCCATATAATTTAAGTATAAAATTATAATTCTGTAGGTGGCTATATAATTCGACATAGATATATTTTATGCTAAAATGAAAAATCAGTTCATTTTTAATAAGGAAAAACAAATTATATTGTTCTTGAGGATCTCAACCTTGGCAACATTCTCTCTCTGTCTCCTTTTTTTCTCTTTTTTTTTAAATTCCAGAAACACTGTATTTGAAGTGCAGCTGGAGTAATTCAAATGAGTTCCAACCACATCTTAGTGTAGTTTTGAGGCAGTTTTTTTGGCCTGTCATTTCCTCTGTGACATTAAACCTCATTTCACTAAGTACGATGTTATTATGTGGTATACTGCAAGAGAATCCCATCCAGCTGCAGTTCTGATGTCTGAGGGGAGACCTGTAATTGGTATGTTCCCTCAATATCAGATAAAATGCGTGAATTTTTTTTCCTGCAACATAATTTGTTGTCCCAAGTTACCAGGACACAAAAGAGCATAAAAACACAAAGAAAGTGTAGCATTTAGTGTTTCTTTTGTACCAGTGCTAGTCATGGGCATAGAGCATCCCTACAGAGGCAGAATGAGTCTCTCATCCCAGTGTGCCAAGGCATAGAACATGCCTAATTGCATTGTACCAGGGCTGCTCATGGGCATAGGGCATCCCTATAGAGGAAGAACGAGTCCTTCATCCCAGTTCCATGAAAGTAGGAAAGAATGGGTACTCCACAGAAACCCCTGTGTGTAGTTGCTTTATTCTGAGATCTCAAAACACATCTTGGGGGACACTGAGAGGAACGCTCGGTAGATGGGAGCAAAGTCATGGTGGTTTTTTAAAAATCCTCCACTTATCATACAATACTGCCACACATGCTGAAGATGTACCAAAGGGGCTCTTTGCTTCTCAGGTAGTTTAGTTACCAAAAGAAAGTTCAGCATCCAGCCTTGTTTGCAGACAAAGGAAAAAGGAACTATAACAGATAACCAAGCTCCTTGTGGCTTCTGGACTTTCTTTCCTGTGCTTTCTGTGGAGAGCTTTGGGAGCTGCTTGACAGGAATCTGACATTGGCCAAGGACAAGGAAATGAACTTTAGGCAGGAATCTGACATTGGGTCATGCCAAGGAAGTAAGTTCAGGCAGGAATCTAATTTTAGGCTAAAACAGAGAAGTTAGGAATCTAAGTCTTAGGCTAGAACAAAGAAGTAGGCCTCAGGCATAAATAGGACTGTGGGCTAGGACAGGGAAGTTGGCTCAGATATTTTTGTCATCCTGACGAGCCCTTAGAAACACTGATCATGAGAGTGATCACGTGAGTGATCACAGGACTTTGTCTGTTGCCTTGTTTGTTCCTTGACTGTTTGTATCTATTGTATTGCTGGTTCCTCAACCTAGAACTGACCTAAGTACTTGCATGTAATTAAAATGGTTTAAAAGAAAATTGAGAAAAAATAAACCTGCCTCAGCCTTCAGTCTCAGAACGGCTGGGGTCATGCTACAATGTTGTCTAATCGTCGCTTTTTCTTTTTAATCCTCACTCCTGTACTGGAGAACCTATTGACTGACTGAGCTGGCTTGGTCAGCTTTCCTCTCCTGACACACTGCCGAAAGAGACTTTATTATTTAGATCAAGACATTATTTAATAAAATGCTTTAAAAAAAAATCACTGTTCCTGTATCTCCTTTGTTCTACACTAGGCACAGATAGATGTGCAGAGAAGGGCTACCAACCAAGAGAGCTGGCACAGATGGAACATGAGTGTGCTTTAAAAAGTATCTACTTTGCGGATCTTAAGAAGATTGGCAGATTAACTGAAATACATAAAAATATAAGCTTAAGACATTGTGGCAAAGATTCAAAGTGGCCCTTTATGTGGTAGGAGAATGGACCCATTGCTGTACCCAAACCAAGCAGGAGCTCTATCACTTGGCCACACCCACATCTGTAGGTTTACTTTCTGTATTGGATAGGACCTTACTAAGCTCCCAGGGAAGGAATCCTACAGCCATGGGTCTTGAAGTAGCTGTGATTATGGAGCTACCATAGCTAAGCCAACTGAAAGAGGAGTCCTGATGGGCCAATTGTTGAAGTTATCATAAGCTAAAGAGTATAAAGAATCCATGTGTTTCTGTGATTACACATCTGGAGGTAAGTGAGTATAGGGTATAGGGTATAGGTGTGTGTGTGTGTGTGTGTGTGTGTGTATGTTTGTATGTGTGTGTGTGTTTGTGTAAGTCTGCATGTTTGAACATTTCCATGTGTGTATAGGAAAGTAGGGTCATTGAATGAGGACCAAGTTGAACCACCCTTCCTTAAGAAGGGAAACTGCAAAGGTTAGGATGTTGTGGAAAACACTGTTTATCAATATGCAGGAGACACCAGCAAGCACAGCACACAGTGTGAATCAAGATGGGCAGCCAGAGTGTCAGCTCATATTCAGGTAAGGCTTCATCTCTGGATAGGAGCAAGTTAATTGGCTAAGTGAGATGGACAGAGTCTTCAGGAGCCCATGGATTTTATATGTCTAATGGTTTGCTATGCAAATCACAAATCATCCCCCACAAGCTCTACATGGTAACGAAGGTGAAACTACAGTGTGGATTGTAGCGGACAGTAGAGCTTGGGGGAATTCATGGTTTACAAGGAGAAGACTGGTGGAATTACACGGTGAGCACCACGTCTCGAAGAACAGAAGAGCTGATCTGAATTAGTGTTGTTAATGGCCTTTGGTCTCAAACCATGAAGATAAATGAACTTTGATTAGAGCTAGGCAAGAAATTCATCAAGTATGAAATAAACTAAAAAATCTGAAACAGACCTATGCTGAAAGAACATTAGAGAGCCTATGTAATCTATAGAAACCCAGGCATTGTACACTGAATTAAAAAAAAAAAAAAGACCATGCTCATGCTATAGAGAGATTCATATGGACTGACCTGGGAGCTAACGAGTAAACAACAGTAAAAGAAATTTCGTGAATGCTCAGTGCCTGACTGGGTACTGGAGTGGGCCCTTCACAGCCGTACATTGTTCCAGATTTAGAAACATCCAGTATTTGATTTACAGAACACTGCACACTAGAAAAACTTAGGTTCCTAACATCCTCTTGTAGCATGACAAATTACTTTCAGGCAGACCAAGGAGAGTCTGATGGACTCATAATTTGGAGACATAAAAATCACCATTTTAATCATTGAAGATTCTTGATGTCTGTCTAAGGCATGATTTGATCCAGGGGTAGAAACTGGCTCAGGGCAAGAAAAACTCTTGTCTATAGAATGGGAAAGAATCTGCTTTTCATTCATTTCTTCAAAAATAGGAGTAAAAGAAGCATAGAAAAATGAGGAGGTCGGTCAGGAAGAATCATAATTCTTCTAGTCAGGGCTTCTATTGCTGTGATGATACACCATGCCAAAAGCAGCTTGTGGAGGAAAGGGTTTATTTGGCTTAGCTCCACACTGTAGACCATCAGTGAAGGGAATCGGGACAGGAACTGAAACAGAGCAGGAATCCAGAGGCCGGAGATGATGCAGAGGCCATGGAGGGGTGCTGCTAACTGGCTTGCTTCCCATGGCTTGCTCAGTATGCTTTATTATAGAACTCAGGGCCACCACCACAGGCAGGCACCACCCACAATGGGCTGGGCCTTCCCACATCAATTACGAATTAAGAAACTTTTCTATAGGCCGGACTACAGCCTGAGCTAATGATGCATTTTCTTGATTGAGGTTCCCTCCTTTAACTCTACCTTGTGTCATGTTGCCCTGTAACTAGCCAGGACATCCCTCAAACCACCAGAGGCCACTTTGGAGAGAGAGGAGACATGTAAAAATGAGTAGACAAAGACGTTACTACCATGATCTATACCCATGTGTGCATACGGGCATGCATCCTGAAAAATTATTAAACCAAAAGGAGAACAACCGCAGTTTTAAAATAAAGCCACAAGGAAGCTGTGCAGTTACTGGGTGGGGGGGGCAATGTAGAGTCAACAACAAAGTAGAACACTATGGACAGTGGATACGTACTGAATAATCTAAAGAAGACCCTTCAGATGGTTAGAGAAAGGAATAGAAAGGCTTATCTTTTCTGCTTTTGTTTATCTATAATCCATTCCCTTCTAGGATAAGATACCCCATGACCATTCTCTGTATTCTCAGGCTCAGGCTCAGTCTCAGCTATTTTCCCCAGAGTCCCCAGTCACTTCTATGTAGAATAATATCAGGCACCAATTTTTACAGTCTAATGTTAGCTCTCATTCCTATTAAAGTACTATTCTATTTAAACTATTTCAGAAAACAAAGAAACGATATTTATGTATCTATACACACACACACACAGACACACGTATTTCACAACATACGTTCATTACATACACATATTCATCCTTGTTTAGCAACAGAGAAGCATTTGAAGAAATGTACTGTTAGTGATTTATCTTTGGTTTGAGAACATATAACCATTACCCAACATTACCCAAATGTAAATAGTATTGCCTACTAGGTAGTCTAGTGTCCTAGGCAACAACACAAACAACATATTATTGTACTAAATACTGCAAGCTTTTATAATGTAATAGTTGGTGTTCAGTCATCTAAAATATCTAAAAATTAATAGATATATTAAAAATATTGGATCATGGAAATTTTTACCTCTACTGTTAGTTTAAGGGAGCACCTTCTTATGGACTGACATGGGCTTAAATGGCATTACATAGTACATGACTATACTCTAAATCCTATATACACACGCATATCTGAAATTACTTATGTATTTGTATATGTGGCTACATATTAAGCACAACCCAATTGCATAGCGATGTCTGTGACTCTAATCTAATAACCAGTTTACACGGGTTATTGGAGTCTGCTTTACACATAATCTCAACCAGTCACCATAAGAGATTTGGTTTCAGCCGTCATATAGGTGATCTACAAAGAAAGTGGGCTCATCACTATCAACAGTTACCCATTAAAAAAAAAACAACAACACTGACAGTTACAATATGGCTGTTGTTGTCTCCTCTTGTCTTTATCTAATAGTTGGCTAAGATTCTCTTGCACAAAAGGAGTGTGCTGAGACTAATTTCCTTATGATGACAACCTTAGATAAGGAAATACGGCTACCCAGAAGCACAGAACTTCACAATGCAAAGAATTTTGGATGTCATAGAATCTTTTCTTGAAAAAAAAAAAAAAAGACCACGCTGGATTGTTCTCTCTAGCCAAGATTCTTTGCATGAAATGTGAGCACACTGTTTCCCAATGAGCACAGCCTGTCACTAGTTAGCTGTAGTGTTTGATTCCCTCACACTTTCAATGTACATTAGCAAAATGCGATGGTTCTGTTGTGACTGTTACCGTCAATATATGACATCACCTATAATCTTTATCTTCAATCTTAACAGATGCATTTTATTACAGAAAATACAGCCTTGAAAACTGTGCAGATAAACCAAACAAGAAAACTATCAGTTGGATTTTCGTGTATGATCTCAAGGCAGGCTTCTATTAACACACTGCGTCTGTTGGCATATTAAACTACATATTGCATATCTTATTTTCTGCCTTAATCCCTATAATTGAGAGGAAATGACATACAATTACATCAAGTTAAAACTACACAGAACGCTTTTGGTTATTACTCCCAGCTTGTAAGAGCGGTTATAACAGTTATATCCAGTCATCAGTACGTTAGTTTACTGAGGATTTCTTGATTATTTGAAATAAGATCAGCCAAAAGAACACAGGGAGACAATAGCTATTAGGGAGGACTCAGTAGTTGAGAGTATTCATTGGTACAAAACCCTTAATTTGGTGACCTTGGGTACATCATTCTTTTATTTCCATCTCATTGTCAATAATGAGGGCATTAGAACATAAAGAAAGAAATGCCATGACATTTCTGATCTGTGGTGTATATGTATAGTGTGTGTGTGTGTGTGTGTGTGTGTGTGTGTGTGTGTACATGCATATGTATGTGTATTGTTCTCTGCATATGAATGCCTGTGAGCAAACGACACTCAGGACATACATGTGGATTTGAGAGGATAACCTGAGGTCTAGCTCTTCACCGTCTACTTTATTGGAAGCAAAGTCTCTGTAGGGTTTTCACCTCAAACAGCATCCCAGCTGCTCAGTGAGCTTCTGGGACTCTCTGTCCCCGTCTTTCTGCTCCCCACTAGAAAGCTGAGATCACACATTGCACATGCTATGGCACTTGGCCTGTCTACAGATCTGAACTCTGGCCTTTACTCTTGCATACCGAGCCATCTTCCCAGCCAAAGGATCATGGATTTGTACACGTTTTTAAAAAAATTCCAACTAAAAATCATTTTCAAAGAGAAAACAAGAGATCATAATAAATGCATGCGTTAGAAACACGAGTAAAACAGCTAAGCAATTTAAATAACAGAAGCAATGCTGTGTCCAACTTCCAAGTTTTGAAGTCAGCAAGCTTACACTCATATCTCTGTTCTGTCATTCACTGCAACCAAAACCCACAGGATTTTGTCATTAAAACACTTCAAAGAAAGGCACACACTTTGTAAAGCAGCAGTGCAGATTAAAGGGAGCGGTGGACACGGAGCCCAGCACTGCGAGCAGAGAGGCAACAGCTGTCAGGGCCTGTCTGCAGAGTGTCTGCTGTGGCTGATACCTTTCTGTCTTTCTATATTAGATGTAACTGTATTGTCTTTCTTGTTCTTTCTCAGTCACTCTGTGTGGTGTGGGAATGAGAGGAGAAGGCTTCCTCTTCTTATTTAAAAGAAAATTATTGCATTTAACACCATTTTATATTGTTAGCTCTGGGGTTTTCTTTTTCTTTTTCTTTTTAAACTATTTTATTTACATTTGAAATGTTGTTTCCCTTCTAGTCCTCCCTCCAGAAACCCTCTACCTCCCCCTCTTCCCCTTTGCCTCTAAGAGGGTGCTCCCCCACCCACTCCAGCCTCACCTCTCTAGCATTCCCCTTCACTGGGGCAACAAGCCTCCACAGGACCAAGCACCTTCCCTCCCATTGATGCCAGATAAGGCCATTCTCTGCTACATATGTAGCCGGAGCCATGGACTGACTCATGTATACTCTTTGGTTGGTGGTTTAGTCTCTGGGAGCTCTGGGGGTCTGGTTAGTTGATATTGTTCTTCCTATTGGGTTGCAAATCCCTTCAGCTCCTTCAGTCCTTCCCCACAACAAGATTGTTAAGTGTTTTGGTTTTTTTTTCCTTTTTAAAAATCACAAAAGAGTCTTAATTTTGTTAGTATTTTTTGTGCATGATTATTCTGTCTCTGCCCACCCCCATTACTATGTTTTGACATAGTAGATTCATATATATTGAACCACCATTATAAAAGATAAAAGCCATTTAATTATGACATGCAACATTTTTAAATATTGTTTTATTTTTAATTATGTGTGCATGTATGTATGTGTATGTGTATGTGTATGTGTATGTGTATGTGTATGTGTATGTGTATGTGTATGTGTATGTATGTCTGCATGTATACAGGTGCCATGGTGTGTAGAACAAAGCATGAGACCAGACTGAAGCTGAAGGTATAGGTGATTGTGAGCCACTTAACATAGATGCTAGGACCAAGCTCGGGTTCTCTGCAAGAGCAGCACATGCTTTTAACTTTAAAGCTGGATCTTCAGCCCCAAGACATAGCCTTTAAATATGCTGTGTGCATTGCATTTTCTTTCATAGGGACTTTTATTTTTTACTATATATTTGTTCATCAAGGTCTCTTACTGTTCACCGTTGCATACCAAGTACAAAGCCTATCCCAGTGAACAAATCACAATAGTAGTTTGTGAATGAGACAAACCTGCTTTTTTCTCTGGCTCATAGCAAATTTCTGCCTAGATTACATAGTGGTCTAGCATGTGAATCACTCATTTGTCTGGCTATTATCAGCACATTCTATTTAACCAGTATGAAAGCAAACTTGTAGTGTTTGCTCATTGAAATGAGTCTCCCTCATTCGGTCTAAGGCACCTCTACCTAGGTTCCACCTTTGTCTCAAGAAGTCTCCTAGAAAAATGGCAAAGAATTCTTCCCACAATTCAGCTTGACAGCACATTGGGTGTGGGACTCTAGTCACAGCCACTGGGGAGGCTGGGAGATTACAAGTTCAAGGTCTGGACTACAGAGTAAAAGTTCAGAGTCATCCTAAGCAACTTGGTGAGACCTTATCTCAAAGTAAAATGAAATGGGACTAATGGCATGGCCCACCTGCTTATACACAGTCAATGTTCAATATTCCGATTTAAGTAACAGTTGTGTTCTGAGCCCAGAAAGAGACCAATCTTTGGTAGGAAGCCTCACTTTGTCTTGGGTGAGACTTGGCCCCACTGTGTATCACCCTTAGTTTTGATTTCTTTCCCACAGAGTAGAATAATTGTTTCCAGTTACTAATAGCAATGAGTTGCCCTGTACATAGTAGCAGCTTATTGGTTGTTACAATTCTGGTTCTGAAGCCGATCTGCTGATGATTTCCAATATTGAGCAATGGAGCTCAGAACTGAGTTTGTCGTCAGACTGGGCCCCGAATCTGGAGCATACAGAAGCAGAGCATAGAGCAACCTCACAGGTACCTGAGCTTTATTATGTATTCAATCTATGAAATGCTGGCCAGTCGTGCTTCAGACAATTCAAAAATTGACAACTATCTTTAGACAGTTCTACTTTAAATGTGAAATACTAATTCAAGCAGAAAGATACTGGTTATAGCTCACAAAACCAGACCTTTTTAAGGAGGACTTTTAAAAAGCATTCCTTCATCCATTCATGAATCGTGTGTGTACACAGGAACATGTGTGTATAATGTTTATATGTGCCGTGTGTGTGTGTGTGTGTGTGTGTGTGTGTGTGTGTGTGTGTAGGTCACAAGATTATTTGTGGGATGTGCCGCACCAACCCTGACCAGCGGGAATAAGACTCGACACAACAGGATCCTTCTCACTGCAGTTTACTCAGGAAGCATAAGTAGCGTGTACAGCTCTTGGAAGCAAGTGGCCCCGACCCAAGGCGGGCGCAGCTTAAATCAAGGCAAGGGACCAATGCACTAGTGCCACGTGGCGACTCCCCATGAATCCACGTAGAATCTGACCATGGGAGACACAGCCTTCATGCCAAATATGGACTTGTTTATCACATCGCTCTCGGGAAGCGGGCGCCATCTTAGGGTGAGGTCCAGGCGTCTTACAGTGGAAGTCTGCTCATTTTTTACTGTTTGGGTCCCAAGGTTCAGTCAAATTCAGGTCACCAGGTTCAGGGCCAGGTGCCTTTACCCAATGAGCCAATTTTCCAGCCTCCAAGTACAAGGGGGGCCTCTCAAGACATTACTGAGTGTGTCCACCTGTAATGTCAAACCATCCCTGCCATCACTGACCCTAAGCCTTTGGGTCCTTAGAGATCTTCAGTAAGGGGCACTTTCTTTCCAACATTTACACTCCAAGGACTGTTTGAGGGCTCAGTGCTGCTAGTCTGGGTTTTACTGACTGGAATGATGGCCTACACTAGGGGATAAGACTTAAGCAATGCAGGATGAGGCTGTTTGTTCTGTTAAACTTCGCTTATCTTTAAGAAACAAAGAAAAGATCTCTAAGATCTAGATGTTCAGAGTCAGCGGTGTTAGCGATGCTGGAATATTACAAACACCCTTCGGCATTATGGTGAGCTTCATAGTTGGATTTAGGATACATTATTTAGGACCAGGGTAGTTTAAAAACCCTGAAAATAAATATTTCTATTTGTTTTAGAAAACAATACACTCGGAAGTTTCATGATTCTTATAAAGCACCCATTAATTTCAAACCAAATGACATGAAATTATCCTTTTATGATTTTTCAATAAAGTCCTCCATCTGAATTGACTGGCAGGTGAGGGAACCGTCACCACACTACAATGCTCCTTAAAGCATGGGAGGTTTGCTGTCTGTCAGGTACCACGCTAAGTCTAGGGACATGGCAAGGAAAACAGTCCTGCTTCCAGTAGTGGCATAAAAGTCAAAATATATAAAATCTTAGTCACCATGTTTTATTTCCATGCATTTTAAAAATGTCTACTGGTGTTTTAACTTACAACATTGTGAACTGTTTGTTCTTTATCTTCCTACCAAGAGACATCAATTAAACAAGTAGCACATTTCTGCTACCCAATTTAAAGATATTTTAATTTGATGCTGATGTTGCAAAAAAAATGAGCTCATTCTCTTAAACAAAAATGTACGTGCTCTAGATAAAGAAAAGTACTTCTACAGAGTAATAATTTATCATATATTCATATCCATGTACATGTACATATTCTCACACTCCCCAGCTCCTCCTCCAGAAGTCATGGCTTGACCCAGAACAAGCTGGTCTTCGATCAGTCCCATTACAGAAAATCACTTTGGTCAAGGTCACTACTCCTCAGAGTTTAAGATCATAGAAACTCAGCACTGGGACTTATTTCATCCATCATTGGCATTTCCCATGAATGCTCTGCCATGATAAACACTCTTGGCATCTGACACAATTCCCTAGGGTTTCATTCATTCTGTGTGCTAGTTCCCCCCATGCCCCCAGCCCCCAATCTCTCCTGCATGTGCACTTCCTCTCATTTAAACACTCATCTTCTCTACAGGTTTTCATCCTAGTGTATTGTATGTTTGTCCTTACATCCTATTAACTTTCTCCATGCACCATCTTCATGTAGCCTCCACCCGGTGCAAACTACAGGTAAAAAGTGAATATATTTTTATATGCTTCTGTCTTAGAACTTACTCCCAAGATCTGTAGCCAGGTGACTAACACTGAGTTCCTCTGTTCTCTGTGTCTGGGCTCACTGAGACTTTGCTGGTTTGGCAGGAGCTCCTGTGGCAGGAGACAGCTGATATTGTCCACTGAGCTGCCGTTCATCACTACACATGCAGAGCTATCACTGACTCCTCTTCTTCATCTGCAATACCTAACGAACCATCAGTCCCTCCCCTGCATGGCTGCTGCTCACCTTGAGGTGGATACTTCAGCTCCACTTCCCTGTAAAAGAAATTTGAGCTTGCCCAATACAGCCTCACAGTGCCCACATTCTGGTCCACACTTCCTCCTTTCCTCTCCCTGAATTCTTCACTGGAGTGAAAATGACACGAACCTGATTTTTATCTTTCAAATTTATAGTCTCAGGACAGCCAGGGTCTGCTGCTAGAAACAACAGGCCTCATAACAAAATTATAAAGAACACAGAATAACGAACAGTGAGGCCAGAACTGAAAGTTAGGTTAGTGGCTTCAAAGGCCATGATTCTCATGTTATATTGTGCTTAGTGCTTAATAAGTATTTAAGTAAGCATTATCTAAGCAGGTTATTTAAAATTTGACTATTTTTCATTTACCAATACTAAATTTACAGTGGCATAAGACTGGCTTAATATGCAGGTATAAATGTATCCCCAAGAGTTAAATTACTCTGGCATGAATACGGGGTGAATTCTCAAAGTAAATGAGTTATCAGATGCTTGGTGTGTGTGTGTGTGTGTGTGTGTATAAATGACTGTATGTCTACATTTGTGTGCATATGTATGTGTGCTAATGTATACATGTATATACGTGTATGTGTGCATGTGTTTTTGTATATGCAACTGTGTGCCTATGGGCATAATGTGTGCATGTATGCATACAAATGTGCATATCTATATGTATGCATGTGTGCATATGAATACAAATTAATGTATATCTGTGCATACATATGTTTCTGTGTGGGTATGTGTGTATAAACATATGTCTATGTGTGCAAACTTCTGCTTGTATATGTGCATAAATGTGTGTATACGTGTGTGCATCTATACGCAAATCTATGTATGTATATAGATGCTCATGTTTCTGTGTGTGCAAATGTGTATACGTACATGTGAAGGCCAGAGGACAACCTTGGGTGTTTTCCCTTAGTGCTGTGTACACTTAATTTTACTCATTCTATCTTTAGACAAGGTCTTTCACATTAGCCTGGAATGTCGAGAGGTGAGACCAGCTGGTCAGAGAGCCCCAGAGCCCTGCCTGTCTCTGCCTCCTCAACACTAGGCCTATAAGAGTGCGCTGCTTTTTCACATGGGTTCTGGTGACTGGACTCAGGCCAATTGTTTGTGGGGCAAGCACTTTACTAACTAAGCAATCTCTCCAGTCTCTTGGTTACCTTTGTATCTAGAATTGAGTATTTTACCTCTATCATGAAAATCATTTGGAGAATTATCTTTGGATCTTTCTAATACCTCAAGGTAGGAATGCTTAAAGTGGAGTCTGCTACGGTGGCTGATTTTCTAGATACAAGTATTTTATTTTGTGAAAAGCATGGTTTGTTTTTCCTCAATTACAAAGGCAGACATTTGCTTAAAGAAATAAGAAAGAAGTGTATCGTGTCTTAAATAATAATGAATACACACACCATCATAACATGAAAAATATAAAATATTTTTCTAGCTAAAAGTATTGTTCTAGAAACCAGCTAGAAGCCTCAGTGGGTAAAAGTGCTGTCTACAAAGCTGACTAGCATGAGTTTGATCTCACTCACATAAAGGTGGAAAGAGAGATGTAACTCCCACAAATTGTCTTCTGATATCCACACATGCTTTAGATCATGCATACATACAAACACACAAACATACATGCACATTCACAAATAAATATTTTTAATTAAATATCATAAGGTCATCAGGCTTGATGGAAACTTGAAAGTAGGTATGTTCTTCTCATAATCAGTATTAAATTATTTCTATATTATCACTAATATATTGGCACCTAATCTTTGCAAAACCATTTCCATTGATGAATAACCCAGGACTTCATCACACTGGCTCACTGGGTATTATGAGGTTCACACTCTCTTAGGGAATCATTTAAATATGGAGATGAAGTCTGTTTCTCTGTGGCTATTAGTTAATGGTTAATATTTTGACCTCTGTGGAGAAAAGTGTAACAAAATTGTTCCCTCATCTCCATTTTAGCCTTAAAGTAGAAAATAATATGGAGTTCAATGAGATTGCACAGAAGAACAAAACACATCTGTTTCTAAAACAGAAAATGGAAACCCACTGTAATCAAGTAAGTCACAATATAAAGAGTATGCAAGGGGGTTAGTAACATTTCTGTCTCTGACATTTTCTTGGGTATTTTTATTTTATTTGTTATTTATTTACTGTATTTTTGTTCTTTAGAGGTCAGTCGTAGCACAGGCTGGTCTCTAACCTGCGATGGAGCAGAGGACAATAAATGACCTTAATCCTCCAGCTTCCATGTCCAAAGTGCTGGGATGAACACACGTGCACACACACATGCACACACATGCATGCACTGACATGTGAACATACAAACACATGTACATGCAATACACACACATGCACACACATACTTTTTATTGATTCTTTATGAATTTCACATCATGCACCCCATTCCCACTAATTCTCCCCTTCTTTTCCTACCCTCCTTCCACTCTTTCAACTTCCTCATCAAAGGAAAAGACATATTACAGTGGAAGCTGTGTTGTGTCACAGTGTGTCCCATAGCACACCCTTTTGTCCACACTTCTTTACTTGCAAATGTTCACTGCAGTGATTCTCTGCTCTGCTTCAAGGCATCTAGCTATCATATCAATACTGGATCCTCACTGGGACTCCACTCAGATATCCGGTTGTTGTCCGGTGTCGTGGAGATCCTGCAGCTTTGGATCTGTAGAACCAGACCCTTCATGTACTCTAGCAGTCCAATAATGGGGTAGATGTTGGGATGGGCCAACTTAAAGCCCCACATATGGGCTTGGGTGGTAGCTGAGCTTGTCAGCCCACCAGCTCTCCCACACTCATATCATCAGGGCATGCTCTCCAACACTGCTGTGGCTAGCTCATCCAATGCTTCACATGGCAAGGGGCGAAACCAGATCTTCTACTCCCCTGCCCTCATCCCAGCAGGGCCTGCCCAGACAAAGTGCAGGGCCTGCTGTCCTAAGTTCTGCCTGCAGTGCAGGGCAAGGCCAGCTCTCCCTTTCTCATGACCTTGGGTTCTGCTCTCTTGCTTGCTCCAGGGGGCAAGGGGCGGGGGAGTATGGCATTTCTCTCTCACCCACTCCACCATTGCAGACAAATTTTGGGGCCAACTCTCCCACATTTATGCCCTTGGGGGCTGGCCATCTGCAATCACTATAAGCAGGGCCAGCTCTACTGTGCTGCCCAGGTAAGGTGCAGCAACCACTCTCCTGAATCTTCAGCTGGTGAGGGGCAAGACTAGCTATCCAGCTTTCACAACCTTGGGGCCAGCTTGTCCTGCTTGCCCTTTGCCACAGGTAGCAAGAGTGGGGCATCTCTCCCTTACCCATGTCACTACATGATGGATAAGTGGCAAAGCTAGCTTTCCCATGCTCACACCCTAAGGGCCAGCTCACCCAGAAACTCTGGTAACCAGTGTCAGCTCTACTATGCTTCCTGGGCAAGGCACATGGCTGCTCTCCTGAGTACTGAAGCTGGCAAGAAACAGGGACAGTTCTGCTCTCACACCTTCAAAGCCAGCTTTCCTAGATGCCCAGGAGAGGGATGGGAACAGCTCTGCGCAGTCCTCAGCCATCCACATGGTCCCAAGCAGCAGCCCAGACCAGGGATGTCTGCCTGGCCTTTGGTGGTAGCATACCCCTTCTTCTGGAATGTCATAGCCCAGACATGTCCCTCAGTGGCCACACCGGCCAAGTCCTCACAATGGCCTTAGGTGTCATCACTAGCTACTCACATCAAACTCTTCCTCACCACCCACGAGTCTCTAGTTCTGTCTTTTTTAATTGAGCACACATCCTTCTGGTGCTTCTTCTCTTCTAATCTTTCCACTACTTATTTGCTCTTCTTAGTGGTACCTGGGGCCTCTGAGTGTCTGGACTTGTCTCAAGAGTGGCCTTAGGAGTGCTATGCCCAGCCAGTGCCATGTGGCACCAGGCAGGATTCATCTGAGGTTTGATGCTCACCCAGGTCCCATGGCATTGGATTCGGGGTTCATCTCAGGCATGGTCTGCCAGCCTATGTCCTATGGTGCTGGACTGTGGTGGGGGCAGCTATTTTATTTTTGTTGTCACGTCAAATAGTATACATTAAAGTAATGATGATGATAGTAATGGTGATGGTGATGGTGATGGTGATGGTGATGTCGGTGGTGGTGGTGGTGGTGGTAGTGATGATAAATAGTAACAGTTTCTTTGCTACCTCCTGTTGGGTCAAATTTAAACATCTGGACCCTTTGGTTAGTATGGTTACCACCCATACTACTCAAAGCAAAAGACACAGTGGTTGCATTTGTTACCCAAGTAAGAATTATAATAATTCAAAGGCCAAAAGGTGTTCATTGAAGGGTGCTGAAGAAAGTGATTATTAAAATAGGTTTTTTTTTTAAATCTAATTTAAAAACAGAGTGAGTATGGAGCATCATCCTTTTCATATGCCTGTGTGGAACCAAACCGGTGAGTACAGATGCGCACATCTCTCTCCTCACACTGTGTTTTTTAACTCAATGTCTCCAGAGCACAGTTTTGTCTGAATGCTTTGCCACTATCCCACTGGGATTGTCATCTCTGCAATCTGTGTCGGTGAATTCCTTGTCACACCCTACCCAGGCCATAAAACATAATTCTCTGTTTTGGATACAGTGGCTTGGGGACCATTTCTAAGGATGAGTTTCTATCTACAACAGGATGGACTAAGTCACACTGTAGAATTCAGCATTGCCTAGGGCTCCCCACCAGTTCACACTACATGTCCACTGCATCGTTCAGGATGCTTGGCCTATCCCACATTCTCCCAGCAAGACATGAGTTTCCATGTGGCTCGATTCTTGTTTAAAACCAAATGCATCTATTTAGATGTGACATGTGCCACTCTGGTTCACAATTTCACTGTTCAAAGCAACACATGTGACTAGGAAAGACAGGATAGACAACCTTTCACCCAATTCCTTTCCCATTCTCTTCCTTAATCATGTTCTCTCCTTGGTACAAACAAATAAGCCATGTGATTGGAAATCAGAATCCCAAGATGCTTCCTATCCTGGGCAAAGCAACTGTGTCTCTGCAGAATACAAAAACAGATGATACCAGGAGAATTATGTTGCTTGTGCTGTCTTTGACTTCAGACAAGACAGTGGAAGTGGCAGCCGGAAGACACTCGGAAAGGTGGAAGTAAAAAAAAAAAAAAAAAAAAAAGATTTTAATTCTTAGACTTTTATTCTTTAAAATTACAGAAAGCTCTGGGGCGTGGTTTCTGGAGCCATCTGTGAATATTTCCTTTGGCATCTAATATTTCCAAACACAGTCTTAGTTTTGTCTTTTCCCTGACATGAGAGCCTGAGAGATAGAGCAGCCTCCTCCTCTCTGAGGTTAGCACTGACACCACTGTCTTCACTGGGAAGTCCACCTATCACTGAGTCAAGAAAGCAGGAAGCTGGGCAGTAGCAGCTCATGACACCTGAGTGGCCTTTTGAAGGTCAAGAGCATAGAAACTGTGCTAGTGTAAACTGCACACTGTGTAAGCCTCAGTGTTGCTCAGTCTGTTGCAAGATCCACACTGCAGCTCACGACATGTTTACTTGAAACATCTCCTACTCCTGCATAGAGCTTAAACCAATTTCTTTTTAATATCTAGAGTGAAATCCAAAGGAAACACCTGCTTTGGAGTGAGTGACATGAAGTACACAAATATTCTCTTTCATTATTGAGATGGTAAGTATTCTGAGCATCAATTCTTTTTATATTTCATCTCCTATGGTTAAGAAGAAAACCAAATGCCCTTTATTCTTGCTGGGTTCCTTTTAGATGACAAACCTACACATAAAGGAAGATTTCTCGGTTCCTCGTATAATTTCCATGTTTAATTATTTCCATCAGATTTTGCTTTTTAAAGAATCATGACACTGTTGTCAAGATAACCAGACCAAAATGTATAAAATAATAAAAATAAATCTTAAAATAGAATTTAAATGTTTCTTCTATTGTTTCATGCTCTGTGGTTGGAATTACTACTCTTGAATGACAGGGGAAGAACACACTCAAATATATTACACATTAATAATTTATTTGAATAATAACTAAATTTAAGCTTTAATTTGTTCAACATGTAAAGGTATATTTTCCCAATAACTATAACTAAATTGCAACTTTAGATCAATTATCTGTGGGTTTGATTATTCATTGGGACCTAAGTCATCACATATACTAAAATAAAGTCTTTATACAAAAGAGATAGACAGTATATAGATTTGAGTGGGAATTTCCAAGGAAAATTATATTAAGATGCTTTAGAGGGAATCTAGCATGGATTTTCGTCCTCTGTAAGAACTGTGATTAATAATCTCTCTGAAGGGGCTGAGGAGGTGGCTTGGAGGGTAAATAGTTGCTGCATAAACAAAAAGACCCCAGTTCAATATTCAGCGCCTACACAAAAGGAGAGCATGGAGAGGCACATTTGTAACTCCAGCCCTGAGGACACTAGGGCAGAGGAATGCATAGGACTGACTGGCCAGCAGCCATGCTGCATTGTTGAGCTGTGGGTTCTGTAATATTTGCTATCTGACAGAATACAGTTGGAAGGGAAAGTGATAGCAAGTGGGGGTAGGGGACAGACTGGTGTTGCATTGGATCAAATTATATATATATATATATATATATATATATATATATATATATACATACATATATATATGTACATATGTATGTATATATATGTATATATATGTATATATATGTATATATACGTATATATATGTATATTCATACATATATATGAATAATTTTTAAATAAAAAAATCTTTAAAAAGAATAAGAGGAGAACTATCGAAGAAACCCAATACTAACTGTAGCCTTCACATTCACTCACAAATGTGCACAAAACCCACCCATGTCTGAAGCACCCTGTGCCATGCACACACATATAAAACCAAAACAAAATAAAACAAAGAAAGGATAGTTAATGACAGCCATCCCAGGGACTTCAGATCTCCGTACTGGAGATGGCCATGACACCTTGTAGTGTACTTGGCTGTGATCCCTTGTAGTGTGAAATCCACAGTGGATTTACTTTGGTCAATGTGATCTGTATAAACACAGTACACGGATATTGTTTTCAGAGAGGCACTACACTGAGACCTTTGATACTGAGTCTTTCTCCTTTCAAATGATCATACTCCAAACCATTGTAGACAATTATATAAGGAAGAAAGATTCCCAGAACCTCAAATTCTTATGCAGCACAATTAACTGAAGAAAAATTAAAAATGACTCCTTTAAAGAGGCACATCAATTCTCTTAGACACGGTGATTAGTAATGACTAATGGCTCCAGAGACCTATGCCGGGGATAACTGCACTCTCTCCAGGGTTTCAGGGACGAAATGAGCAGATGTACAGAATCCCAAGTCCAGGTTGCAATCCCTGGGCTGAACACCTTCAATAAATATTTGCTACATTGTTATATAATACTGGACAAGCTACATAAGGAGCTTACATGCAAACAATATAAATGCGAGTCAGAAAGCACCATAAAAAACAGTCCACGCTTGACTCCTGGAGCCAACGTGTGACCAGCAACAGAAACATGTTCTTCTCACATTCTAAAAAAAAAAAAAAACTATTTGTTTACTTACTAAGAGCTGAGTTCAAATGTCACATTATTACTAGCAATATTTAACAGCAGTGTGCTACACTGCAAGATTATGTGGAGTATTTATTTTCTCCAAGTACTTAATTACCATTATTTTTGTAGCGTTCATAGTTTTAAAAAGTAAGAAGGAATTAACATCTAAGAATAAGCCGGGCGGTGGTGGCATACGCCTTTAATCCCAGCACTTGGGAGGCAGAGGCAGGTGGATTTCTGAGTTCAAGGCCAGCCTGGTCTACAGAGTGAGTTCCAGGACAGCCAGGGTACACAGAGAAACCCTGTCTCAAAAAAACCAAAAAAAAAAAAAAAAAATCTAAGAATAAACAGATATTCCTTATTGCACTTCTTAAGGAAAATATACAGGCTAGCTTTTTCTAGCACAAGCTGCCATCAGATACAATGTGTCTGAGCATCAGTGTACATAACTTTACATGTAAGAAAGCAAGCCACTTTGTTGAGGGAATGACCCAAAGCTCCTTAATAGCTTTGATGGGGCTGAGGCAGGAAAAGGAATCATGGAGAGAAGAAATACCGCTGAGCAGGATGCAGTTTGTGCAGAGGATTCCTCCAGGTAGGCTTCACATCCTACGGTGGAGTCAGCCTCGGCAGAGTGACCTGGGTGATTTGTGTCTACAGGAGACAGTTTTATACATCACATTTCCTTGATGAAAATGACAGCTGGTTTTTGTTGAGTCAAAAAAAAAAAAAAAAACCTGTTTGCTTCAGGTCAAGCCGTATATGTTTCTTTCTTATAAATGAGCCCTTAAACAATAAACAAACTGAATAAATCTGTAAGATATGGTAACAATTTTAGTAGGGCAGCAGAGCCTTCCTAAATAGAGCTCTACACGGCTAATGAAAATTACGCTCACCTCAAGTGCTTTGGGAAATGAGGCAGAATAGAAGTAAACACATAGATGATGCCATTTCCTACCAGAATAAAATGATCCTCACGTTGCCTTTCTTCCAGAAAGCTCTTGCGGATTTCCCCCAGTCAGGGTAAGGCTTGTCCTGAAGCATCATATCGGTGACCTGAAGAGGAGAGGAACTGGCTTAACATTTGAGGACACCTCAAATTCAGATTTCAATCCAAGCATAATATTTACACACACTGAAAACAGAATACGTGCGAGTTTAACGTCAGACTCCATGAAGAGATACAAATTAGAAGTGTAAGATTTATTCAACTTAAAAAGTGTAAGAGCGTGTTTGATTTTACACACTGGATGAGCGTGTTTAGCTGGTCACCATGGAAATACTGCGACTGGGTTTTTAAATGTTAATTAACATTATATAGGATTTTTTTTCCAATTAAACTATGTTTCATTAAAACTATTAGCCTATACTATCTGTCTGAGCCAATGGTTTTATCAATGTATTTTATCAGATCAAGTCCCTCTCCTCTCACTCGAAAACCACTTTTCATGAGATAGTAAATTTGATTAGTAGAGTTCCCTTAGAATATAAATATCAGTATATATTCACATTTATGTTGTTCTTAGGTATTCCTAAAATCAAAAGCTTCAAAACAGAACCTCCAAATTCCAAATCCAAATTCTTTTACCTAATGATTTCACCTAAATTTTAATTCAAAGTTGTTTTTTCCTCTCTCTCTCTCTCTCTCTCTCTCTCTCTCTCTCCTCCTCCTCCTCCTCCTCCTTCTTCTTCCTCTCTCTCTCTCTCTCTCTCTCTCTCTCTCTCTCTCTCTCTCTCTCTCTCCTTCTCTCTCCAAATTTACTGTCTGTGGCTTTTGCTGACTTACCTCCCACTCACCCCTGAAGTAGTAAATAGCTAATGAGCAAACTTCGTGCCTCCCCTGGCCCCACGTTTATGATGCATGTGTTTTCACTAGCCAGCACTCTCCCATCTACAAACCTGCATCTTCCAAAAGCATCCTTCCTCTTTCTGATGCATGCACAGACTCTGCCCCTCTGCTGAGCCTGGTACGGCTGTGCTCTTCCAAGCCGCCTCCACTGTTTGCTCCAGCGCACTCCCTGTCTCATCTTCTCAGGTCAAAGCACACTCCATTTCCCATGTTAACATTTCTCTCTTCTTTCTATCAGCCTTTAAGATCCCTAATAGTAAGTGTTCACCTTTGCATCCTATCTACTGTCTCGGGGTCTTTCACATAGCTGTCCAAAATGCTTACACCAAAGATAAATGACAAAATGAATTAGTAAATATATGTTTATTATAAGAGACTCATTTGCGGGGTAAATTGCTCATGAACCACACCACACATTAATGCTTTCCATAAATGTTCAATGTATCATTAATACCCTTCTATATGAACACTTAAAAGGCCTGTAAGTGTGCAAAATGACTTTCCTAAAAAAGGAAAATGTGATTGTGTATACATCAAAAATATACATATATAACTTTTTTCAGAAAATGTATAATCCCTCAAACAGACTTCACTCCACTAATTTTGATTTTAGTTAATAATGCTCAAATTTAAACACACAATGTCCTCATCAGGATTAATATTTCTGTGATCAAACACTGTGACCAAAGCAACTTGGAAAAGAAAGGGTTTATTTGGCTTATGATTCCATACCACAGTTCACCATTGGATGAAGTCGGGACAAGAACTCTAACAGTTCAGGAATCTGGAGGCAGGAGCAGACAGAGGTCATGGAAGGTGCTGCTTACTGGATAATTCATCAGGGCCTACTTAGCTGCTTTCTTGTAAAACCAGGACCATCAGCCAGAGGATGGCCCCATTCCCAACAACCTGGGCCTTCCCCCATCAATCACAAAATAAGAAAATGCCATACAGACTTGCCTAAAGCCCCCTCATATGGAGACATTTTCTCAGTTGAGGGACCCTCAACTCAGATGATTTGAGCACGTATCAAGTTGACATAAAACTAGTCAGCATGCACAAGGTAGATTCAAAAAAAAGAAACCTGATATAGACTAGAATATATTATATTACAAAAAAACCAAGAATTTTGATTACCTATTAAGAAATACTCCTGTGGGGCTGGAAAGATGGCTCAGTGGTTAAGAGCACTGACTGCTCTTCCAGAGGTCCTGGGTCAATTCCCAGCAACCACAAGGTGGCTCACAACCATCTGTGATGGGCTCTGGTGCCCTCTTCTGGTGTGTCTGATAACAGCTTCAATCTGAAGATGAGCTACAGTGTACTAATATACATAAAATAAATAAATTTTTTTAAAAGATACTCCTGTGCTATCATCGTGGGTCAGACAAGCTTCTTTGTGCAGTGGTCACATGATGATGATAATTGACAGCTAAGTGTAATCTACGAACGGGACACCTACATCACCACCTCCAGGGTTTCAGGATCACTGTAGAGTGACAATACCTGTGGAAGCAACTAATACTGATAATTCAAAAAGGAAAGATATTGTTTAATTTACTTTTATTTGTATGTGTGTGTGTGTGTGTGTGTGTGTGTGTGTGTGTGTGTTCATGTGTGGAGATGTGTGTTAAGGTATGTATACAGGTGTGTGTACAAGTGTGTGTGCAGGTGTGTATATAGGCATCACAGAGGACAGAAAAAAAAAAACCATCAGGCTCACTAAAGCCAGAGTTACAGGCATTTGTGATCCACTCAACACAGGTTCTGGGAACCTCTGAAAGAGCAACCAGTGTTCTAGTTAAGAACCAAGCATGCCATCTCTCCAGTCCTTGCTACTTCTAAAGCAGAGGTAGTAGCTGGTTATTTTCTCATCTGTTTGGTTTTGTTCTAACCTTTCCCGATTAAAGTTTTAAAATTTTCTCACTAACAGTGATGCCCTTTGATTTTATTTCCTTCAAAAAAGATTCAAGATATTTATTGACAAGATCCAAGGGAAGAGATAGTGAAAAAAAAAAAAAAAAGCATGAGTCAGGTTAATTGTAGTGTCACAAAAAAAGTAAGCAAACTAAAAAAAAATTAAATCCCAAGTATTCAGACACACAACCTCGGATGAGGAAAGAAAGAGCCACGGTTGCAACTTCAGCCGTCTTCCCTTCATAAGCCCTTTAGAGTATGCACTGAGTATTTTAACAAAACATAAAGGTTTTTATTTCATATCTGACTAGATTTAAAAAGTGATAGGATTTCATTATTTCTTTCATCAATATGTCTCCTGTACCTGAGAAGTATAAATGACAATATTTTCATGTAACAAAATGATTACTGGGTATGTTTTATTTCTCTTCATTGTTTGCCCCAGGGCAATTTCTGAAAATATTTATCATTTTTTTTCTGGAGAGTAGTCATCCACAACTAGATAACCAATGATTATACAGCTTATTTTATGAAAACCACATCCAGAGATAAAGCCTTTTCTCAGAAAAATGATAAGATGGGGCCCAAGAAACAATCTGTCAAATGCCAGGCAGCTGGTCCTTTTCACCCCAGTTCCTAGTCTTTATTTTAAGTCACATCATCTGATTGATGAGAAGTCACTTACTGCTAAATTGGCAGTTGCAGGGACAATCATTAAAGGGACGCATTCAATAAGGGAAAAATCCAATTACCTTCTGCATTAGAGAAATCAAATTTATTTCTGGTGTTGGTCAAGGGCAGTCTTTATGGGAAGAGATGCAGGAGGCGGAGTGAAGGGCTGTGATAGTGTGTGGGGTAAACACAGTGTGTGACTGTGTGTGCTATCAATGCAGTAAGTGACGGTTGATGTTTTTCTCACAATTACACGGTAGCATGTGAAATTGCAGGGGCTGTTTTTCTAAGCTAGGAGAAACATGTTTAACTCTCAGGGTCTCACAACCCTCCTCTTCAGTTTCCTGTCAACAAGGTTTTGCAGAACCTCAACATTTTACACTTACAGAATTTTGTCAGAATAGTTTTTCTCAGGAGAACCCAAGCTACTCCAGGACAAGGGTATTGTGTACTGGCAGGTGAGAAAATACATTTTACAAGTCAGCAAATGGTTGAAGAAACAGTTTGTCTGTATGTGGACGGAAGCAACCTCTTTGACAAGATGCCGTGGCAACAATGCCATGGAAACACCAACGGCGCCATGCATGCCTCATACTTGATGCAGAAGTAAAACATAAGCCACCGGGTGTACTGTCTTATTAATCGTCATGGTAACTTCACACTTTCTGCTTTCCACCCAGAGACAGGAAACAGTCAGTGAGATAGAGGAGTAGAACTGTGTCACACACCTAATATATTGGTGCACACGCCAGTTGCCAGTCTTGGTTCTGATCCAACCTTCAGGCTGTGTTAACCTTTCGGGTCAAGGCAAGGTTGTCTCTCCCTTTGAGCTCAACTCCTCATTGGTCAGCTATGAACATCCAGTGGGCATTATATCCCTGCCCACATTCTGCATCCTCTGGACCATCTCATGTACTGTGTCCTACTTTCTCACTCCTTGAACATGTAACATCTCTCTTTTATTTACCATCAGTAAATTACATCATCTTCCCTTGGTAATAAGAGGGGGAAAATAAAAGCTATTCTGTCTCACACATCATTTCCATATTGTTATGGTTTACGAAGTTTCTGTATTCTGCATTCCTTGAACATTAGCCCACAAGTGAATTAGCTTTTCCAGTCTTCCATCCGGAGTCTGTGTACAGCTTGCAATAGCTGAACTATTTAGAGAATCTAGTAGATCTAAAAGAGGAGCACTGAGGAGATGCAATCAAGAAACTTGCCAACAACCAAACTGTCTATTTCTTTCCTTCATTTTTTGCTATTATTGTTTTCATTTGTATTAGTGCTTTTGAGATAGGGTTTCATTATGCAGCTTCCAGTCTGGCCTAGAATGTGCCATGTAGCCCAGATGGGCTTCAAATGCATGATCCCCTTGCCTCCTTCCAGCTATGTTTACTATCAGAAACATAGAAAAATGAGAGAAAAATGGAGCCGTGTATTGTCTTCAGGATCAGAAGGCATTCACTGTTTCCCTTGTGTTATTGTTGAGTGACACCAGAGGGGAGAGGGACAAAGAAAAAGAGAAACTGATATTACTGCTTTCATTTCCTCTTAAATCATTTGTGTTGCTTGGTTGCTCAAATGTTTCCTTTTGTATTTTGAGTATAATGTTTGTTTTTCTTTTTCTCCCCCAAGATGTATTAACAGTGGCTGTGCTCTGTTAGGTACCTGTAACTTCCACTTTTCTTCTCTGTTATTTACTCTGGTCTCTTAGGAAAACAGCTATGAGCATGCCAGTTTGCTCTGACTTAGGTCTCTTTTTCTTCTCAGTTTTCCGTATTGCTCCTTTAGCCAGAATCCACACTGTGTACTTGACAGTGTGTGAATAAGAGCGACAGAAAGCCAGTTTGACCTTTGTTTCCCCTATTTTTCTCTATTCTCGAGTTTCTCTATTTTTACCTGTCCCCCACCCCTATGTGTGTATGGGTGTGGGAGGGTCTGGGCGTCTGTGCATGTCTGTGGGGGTTAATGAGGGGAAGTCCCCTTGGCATACATGTGGAGATTAGAGGACAACTCTGCTAGAGGATTCTGTTTTACACATGTCTATAGGTTTGGGAAACTGAGCTCAGGGCATTGGATGGAAATTTCTTTACCTACTAAGGTATCTTGCCAGTCCCAGTGTTTTCTCTTTAACACGTCTTTTCTGAGCTTACCATCCATTGCTTGATATCCATCTCACCTATCTCTGAACTCTTAGGTAACTATTTAGATATATTTTTGTATCTGTATATGTCTACATCAGTGGTTCTCAACCTTCCTAACTCCTGCTATCATTTAACACAGTTCCTCATGTTGTGGTAATCCCCAAGTATAAAATTATTTTTGCTGCTACTTCATAAGTATAATTTTGCTACCATTATAAATTATGATACAAATATCTGTGTTTTATGATGGTCTTAGGTGATTTCTGTCAATGACCATGTGGTGGTTTGAATAGGAATGGTCTCCACAGGCTCATGTGTTTGAATTCTTGGCCCATAAGGAGGGGCACTGACAAGAGGTGTGGCCTCGATGGAGGAAGTATGTCACTATAGGGGCAGGTTTTGAGGTCTTCTATGCTCAAGCTATGCTCAATGTGGCCAAGAGGCTCTCCGTGCTGCTTGGGGATCAGGATGAGGCTCTCAGCTCCTCCTTCAGCAACATGCCAGCCTTCACACTGCCATGCTTCCTGTCATAATAATAACGAAGTAAGCCTCTGAAACGGTAAGCTGGGCCCAATTAAATGTTGTCCTTTATAAGAGTTGCCGTGGTCATGATGTTTCTTAAAGCCATAAAACCCTAACTAAGACAGGTTGTTTAACCCCCAAAGAGGCCATTACTCACAGGTTGAGAACCACTGCTCTATTCAGATATATATCTGTATATCTGGTTCAGGAAAGAGAAGTCAACTTGACACAAACTAGGGTCACCCTGGAAAAGAGAACCTCTGAGATAGTTCTTAGAGACTGTACTGGGGAAATGCTGATGCATTTCTGAAACTCTAGCTTCTAATTTCCATGTTATTACTCAAATCTGATATTAATCAAATCACTCACGTAATGGAGGGAGTAAAAGATTGTTACTTTAGCTAGCTGTACTTTGGATATAAAGGAAATCCTATAGAATCCAAGGATTCTAAATCAATAATATTGACCCTGAAAATGTAGTCCACCTAAAGAGAAGGCCCATCACCACAGTGAGCGCTGTTGGGGACAGTGCCAACAGAACTGGAAATGGCTGAGCAGTGGCAGTAACAAACTCACAAACACTGCACACGCAAAGCCTCTTTTTTCCTCACAGGCTTGCCCTTTTACTGCCTAAAAAATTCAGAAGACATGGGGACGTACAGTAAAGATTTCAAAGTACAGTCTTAGTCAACAGCAAAACCAAAGCCTAAACATGATTTACATGAAAGGATATTGATCCTAAATTACATAGTTACTTACAGTACACAAAACTGCAACATACCTATTGTGAATTGGGGAGGTGAATAGCAGAAGGACATGTATTAGCTGTATACTTAAAGGTAACTATAATACACTTCCGTATGCCTTATTTATGGGATTGTTAGGGCCCAGCTCTGTGAAGGAGAGTGCGGGTGATAGTAAAACATGGCCTCTGACACTGTAAGCATTCCGTCTGTGTATCCCTGTTGGTGGCTCTATTTCATTAGTGTCTCTGCATCTACTACAGCAGGGTCTTCATTTCTACTGTATCTCCATATCTATTCCAGCAGGGTACTGTTCTCTTCTACACCCCACTTAGGTCATGCTACATGAAAAAAGTCCAACTTGAATTTCTTAGACGCTCAGGCAATTCTGCACTCCGCAGAACAATGCAAGTTTTCTGTTGCTGTTTGTTTTCCTTTTGGCTATCCTCCCTGACTGCAGCTCACACAGAGAGACATACATATGCGATCAGCTTGATTCAGCAGCTGAGACATCACCAGAGGAAACAAAGAAAGACCCAAGATCTAATCAGAAAGGACTGTGGGTATTCACCGAGAAACATCATCTGAGTACAAAATTAGGTAAACGAAAGCCATGGATGGAAGTCTCCCACGTTACCCCACTGATGCCATGAATGAATTACTACAAGAAGTATCTGAAAAAAAAAAATCACTGGCAAACATCTACTGGTGAACATTAAACCTGAAATGTATTCTCCAGCTTTTCAGACACACAGTCAGGATTCCACCAGGCATGAATATTAATGTGCTTGCTTATTATCTCCAATGATAGCCTACACTGCCTTCGTGATATATTGTACTTTATTGTTGGATCCCCTACTGATTTACAGTGAGTTCAAGACTGTTTTGCTATTAAGTAAAGAAATTAGGCATATCTCGGAATATTGAACCATTTGGAGAAAGACACCTGAATCGCAGGAGAATGGAAATAAACAGCATCAAAAAGTCCCTTCCTACTGAAGTTCTGAGGAGCTTCACAAAATAGATATGATATGGCCCAATACAGTTTTCTTTCTACCACAGTCTGTTATAATTTATAATAAATAGGGCAAAGGAGAATGACGACTGGTTACTCAACAAGAGGCTGCAGACAGAAACACTGACTCCATCCCTCAGCTGCTGGTCCTTGTGGTTGTGAATGGCTACACAGGAAACAACAATAACCCAACATTACACTGATTTTTTTTCACTGCTGGTTGAAAGAAAAGAGTGGGTTTCTGTATGCATACCTGCTCCATATTGCTAACGTAGATAACTGATTATTAGAATACACATACAGAATATTCTGCAACACGACAGTTTTATGACTGCATATATAGGTTGGAGAAACTACAGGAAGAAAAGTAATGAATATTCCAGACATGCCATTATAATGAACAATAGCCAAGAAGAACCTTGGCCACAGAAGACCAAGTTATCTCAAAGTCATAATTAATCTCATGTTAAAGGCCTGAATACTCTATTGATCTCTAAACATGATGCCCAAAGCAAGCTAGTCTAAGGGCAGAGCCTAAGGAGTCGGTATAGTCTGGGGCCCAGAACCCTGCCAGTCTTTTATTAATCATCCCGTATCAGGCCAGTAGAGTCACATATTATCAATAAAGGTGAGAATGAGGTGTCATGGCTAAAAGTTAAAATGAGCACTGATCCTGTGACCGCGTGGCTTATATGTAAAGATGATGCTGTGGGCAGTGTTTGGGTAACCTCGCCGCCAAGCCTAGAGAACAGAAAATGATCACTGAAAAGCAGTTATAAATACACACCCAATTCATAAGCATTCAGTGTCTAAAATGAAGTCACTTCTCTTACTTTCCAATAAGAATGGAAAAATTGGGTTTAGAGAAAAATTTGCCTAGTAAGTAGTGAAACTGATTTATGAAGTCATGTCATTTTCTGTTATTTTGCTAATATATCAGATGTTTGTGCAAGGCATCTGCTAAAATTATTTAAAATTATATGTGAGTACACATTACAGATGAGAATTAAAATGGAGAGAAAGTGTGGTTTTACCATTTGCCACAAAAATATAACAAGACAAAAACAAAGTCCCTAGTGTCCTTGTCCTCAGCCTTCTCCCTGCCTGAATCCCAAACATCACCATTCTGAATGCCGAATGAATTCATCATTCCCCCCTCTGCTACTCTCTTGTGGTTTTGCCCTCACCAGCTGTGGTCACATGCAAAGTATAATAAGGTGCATTGCTCACTTACAGATATTACATTCACATTTAAATATAAATAACACAAAGCATCTCTGCACCTGCTATGACTTCCATTTCCCAGCTTCTCCCAGATTTGTTTAGATTGAATCAAATAGTCACGTCATTAATCTCTGCTTAATATCATTTTATATGGTGTATGGCTTCTTTTTGTCTTAAAATCTTAACCGTATAAATATTTTTGAAATTTTATTTGTTTCTCAAAAAATGAATTCTGGATGGTTTAAATCTTCTCTGAAGTCTCCTTCTCTTATATTAATTTCTGGTTTTGCTTTCCACTATTTTTTGACAGATTTTCCGACTTGGTTTCTTGTGTCTTCTTTTTCCTGACTTACCTCTCTCCCTATTTCCTTTCGTCTCTGACTTTTGGCATGGATTCATGCTAGGGGAACCTCCCCCTGAGCTATAATCCCAGCCCTTCTTTTCTAAGTTTTAAATATTGAAGGCTTATTTTATTAATTTTCAGTGTCTGTTCAACTTTTCCCCATAACCACTACTGAATTTGTTTCATAAGTTTTGAATCCATAATACATACAAATTTAAAAAGTTTATGTCTTCAATGTATATTAACCATCTATAATCCTAAAAATACTTATTTAATCCCAAGGCTCCTATTTCTATGTATAAAACTATCTATATAAGTGATATTTTAAATAGAATTTTTATGTTGTGTTTTCCAGTGTCTTAATTATATAATTTCTATTCTTAAACTAGGTATGATGGTAATACACATGTAATCTCAGCCCTCAGGAGGCGGAGGTGGGAGTATCTTAGGTTCAGAGCTGATCCAGGACACATGCTGAGACCCTGCTGGGCGAGCTTTCAGTGTCCAAAGCTGATATTCAGGACTCTGCGGAAAAAGACCATCAGTAGTTTTCTGTAGCTGTGATTCCCATGAGCTGCAGTAACATCCAGCATGGAAAGATTTGCCTACGGGAGCAGCAGTGGCCCAAATTGCAAGACCAGCCAATCACTCTTGGGTTAGAGTTAAGGCCCGTTCAACAGGAGGAAACACAGACCTTGAACTGTAATATGGAAAGGAAATCAAGCCTGGGGTGGTCAAAGAGTCTGAGTTGAAACTACTACTACTATTTTGATAAGTGGACATAACATTCAACTGTTTCTAAACTGTCTACCCTCAGATCTGTGCAGCTCTCAGTTCCCATCCAAGAGGTTTCTTTGTGCAGTGGGTGGTAGTTAATGTAGAATCTTAATAACTGATGAAAGAGTAGAGAGGATAAATGTTAAATATGTGTCTTTAGAGTGCTCAGCCGTAGATGGAATATTTATATCAATAAACCTATCCCAAGGCAGGAAACACTATGGAAAAGGGGACAGAAAAATCCTGAGAACCAGATTCAGGGTACAATAGTGGAACCAACCAGACTGAATTCTATTCCATAGTAGAAAATGCATGCCTAACATTTTAAATGCAGCTAAGATCCACTGGGGAGTTTACAGTCCCCAGGGGTACACCTACTACTATTACACATGACAGAAAGTTTATAGTGTGCAGTAGAAAATGTGTTTACTAATCTCATAACCTGTGTCTTTTAAGAGAAAAGTTACATTGACTTTGCCTACAAAAATAGTTCTATTTCCCTCTATAGCTTATGTTGCTGATTTTCTTTTTGCCTTAAATTTTTCCTCCTTTCAGACATTTTTTATTTGCATTTCTTCTTTAGTACCTTAGATATATATTGTTCTTTCAAGTCACTGGAAAGTTGATGGGAAATTTATACTGGCTACATTAATTAGCAAATCTAATAAATAATACCATCAATTTATTCCATAAAATTAATTAATAAGATATAAATATAGGCTTAAATCACTCAGCTTGCACTCAAAATTTTCCAGAATTTTGGTTCCAACTAGCTTTTAACAACAGTTGTGAGCTGCCATGTGGGTGCTAGTATAAGGCCAGAGCAGCCAGTGTGCCTAACCACCGCTCCATCTCTCCACCTCCTGTATAAATTTTCATTGTTTAACATTTATGGGCATGTGTCTATTAATCTACCGATATGTTTTAGATTTTCCATTTTCTTAGAATACAGGTCTTCAGAATATGTTCCAACAGTCTTCCAAAGCTCGTTGGCTGCCAAAGCTATAATAGCATCAAAAGAAAATCACAGCCCAATGTCTCTGACAAACTTGGGCACAAAAATTCTCAATAAAACAAAGGCATGCCCAACTCACAATAATCAAGTTGGCTTCATTCCAAAGATGCCAAAATAGATTAACAAATGCAAATCTATAAATGTCAGATATCACATATATAGACTGTATGGCAAAAACCAGGGATTAAACCAGGAAATCTAGAAAAAGTCTTTGACAGAATCTATTATCCTGGATGATAAAAATCTTGAACAGACAAGAAGGAACAAACATGAGCAAAGTAAAGGCTATATATGGCAACCCTGTTGCTATCACTATACCAAACAGGAAAAAAAAAAAAAACCAGAGAGGGTCCACAAACTCACAAATGAAGCAAAGTTGTCTACTCTCCACCACTCTTACTCAATATAAAACTGGCCGCTTAGCTGGAACAATGAGTCCAGAAAAGAAACAAAAAGGATACAAAGGCTGGGACTGTGGTTCAGTGGTAGAGTGTCTACCTACCGAACACCAAGTGCTGGCTTCAATTGCTAATATATCATCAAGGATACATAGTATCATGTGCGAGCATATAATCCCCATACTTGGAAGCTAGTAGCAGAAGAGACAGAAGTAACAAGCCATCTTTGGCGAAATAGTGACTCTGAGACAGAGCTGGGTTACATAATACTCTGTGTCACAAACAAAAAGTACAGAAGGAGACAGCTGTAAATAGGAAGTGAAGAAGACACAACATATCCAAAGAAATCCTTACATAAGAGAAAAAAGTGATGGAGACACCACACTATTAAACTCCAAGTGATACTGCAGGACCATGGTGGCTAAGGTAGCACGGTGCTGGCATAAAAACAGACACATGGGTCAATATAATAGAATAAAGAAACAAAGAATCTCATGCAGTCGGGGCCACATAATTTTTGACAAAGATGCCAAAACCATGCATGGCAGCCACTTCAAAATTACTGTATGGAAAATGCTATAAACATAAAAGTAAAAACACTTTTTTAAAAACCTGGTGTAAAGCATAAAAAACCTGGTATAAAATACATACAACAGTGAAATCTGGTCTTTGTCTCTCACCCTAAACACAATTCAAAATGGACCTTAATATAAGACCTGAAACTCTGAAACCATTTTAGGTAAATGTAAAGAAAAGACATCAAGACATGAGCACAGACAAGAACTTTCTGATAAGGGCTCCAGCAACTCGGGAAAATAAACTAAGGATTGGCAAATTGAACTCTGTGAAATTAAGAACTTTCTGCATAGAAAAGAAAATGATTCATTGAGTTAAATGACACCTACAGAATGGGAAAGTATCTTTCTATCTATGTATATCAGACAAGGATTAGTTACTAGAATACGTGTGTGTGTGTGTGTGTGTGTGTGTGTGTATTCTAGAACATATATTCTATTATATACTATCTATAGTCAATTATAAAACAAAATATAACTAGAATATATTTAAATATATGTATATATTTTAAAACCTCAAGAAACAAATACAAACAAACCAAATAACCCAGTACATGGATTATGAAATAAACAGGAAATTCTCAAGAGACACAGAACAATTGTCCCATAAACTTTTGAGAAATGTTTAACATCCTTGTTTATCAGGGAAGTACAAATTAAAAGAACTTTTAGATTCTATCTCATCAGTCAGAATGACTATCATTAAGAAATCAAATAACTCGCAGGGCAGTAGTGGCGCATGCCTTTAATCCCAGCACTTGGGAGGCAGAGGCAGGTGGATTTCTGAGTTCTAGGCCAGCCTGGTCTACAGAGTGAGTTCTAGGACAGCCAGGGCTACACAGAGAAACCCTGTCTCGAAAAACAAAACAAAACAAAAAAAAGAGAAAGAAATCAAATAATAAACAGTGGAGAGGTTGGGGGATAAAGGAAGCCCTTGCACACAGCTGACAGGTGTGTAAATTAGTTCAGCTGCTACATAAATCATGGAGGCTCCTCAAAAACCGAAAACTAGGAATACCATATGGCCCACTCGTATCACTCTTGAGTATATATCTAATGATTTAAAATCAACACACTACAGATATACACGCACCTCTATCTTTATTGCAACATTGGGTGTTTGTGTTAGTCAGGGTTTCTATTCCTGCACAAAACATCATGACCAGGAAGCAAGTTGGGAAGGAAAGGGTTTATTCGGCTTACACTTCCACATTGCTGTTCATCACCAAAGGAAGTCAGGACAGGAACTCAAGCAGATCAGGAAACAGGAGCTGATGCAGAAACCATGGAGGGATGTTACTTACTGGCTTGCTTCCCCTGGCTTGCTCAGCTTGCTTTCTTATAGAACCCAAGACTACCAGCCCAGGGATGGTACCATCCACAATGGGCACTTCCACCCTTGATCACTAATTGAGAAAATGCCTTACAGTTGAATCTCATGGAGGCATTTCTTCAAGGGAGGCTCCTTTCTCTGTGATAACTCCAGCTTGTCTCAAATTGGCACACAGAACCAGCCAGCAGAGTGTTAGTAAACAGATAATTAGATAAGGAAAAATGGTATGATCACACAATGATGGCACCAATAACCTTAAATGGACTTGAGTCCCGCTGCCACTCTATAAGATGGAACTCATACCTGGTACTGCTTGAGTGACTAAGACCCAGAGACTAGATAGCCCAAGGACCTAGTGTAAAACCAAATACTGCCCATCTGGCAAAACTAAAACAAAACAAGAAAAAAAACAAAACAAAACAAAACAAAACAAAAAAACAAAAAACAAAAAACAAAAACCAAACAAACAAATAAAACAAAACTCAAACAAACACTAGTGATAAAATGACATCTAATAGCCTGAACACCAAGTTGGGTGGGGGGGAATTTGAGGGTGGGGAGGTAGGAGTGGGGGGTAGGTGGGGCCACATCCTCATAGAAGCAGGAGGAGGGGGAATGGGATAGGGGGTTTCTGGGTGGTGGGGGGAATGGGGTAAGGAGATAAAATTGAAATGTAAATATAATATCCAATAAAAAATTTAAAAAAAAAACTAAAAATAAAAAGGAAAAGCCGGGAGGTGGTGACGCATGCCTTTAATCTCAGCACTTGGGAGGCAGAGGCAGGAGGATTTCTGAGTTTGAGGCCAGCCTGGTCTACAGAGTAAGTTCCAGGACAGCCAGGGAGAGCTATACAGAGAAACCCTGTCTTGAAAAAAAAAAAAGGAAAAAAAAAGACATCTAATGATATTCTACTCTACATGTAGATCAATGCTTTGTTCAGCCGTCATCAGAGAAGCTTTTTCCTGCAACAGATAGGAACAAATACAGATTCACAGAGACCCACACCCAGATATTACACACACACACACACACACACACACACACACACACACACACAGAGAGAGAGAGAGAGAGAGAGAGAGAGAGAGAGAGAGAGAGAGAGAGGGGGAGGAACAGACAAATGGACTGAGCAAGCACCTTGGATCTGTCACCTCTAAATGAGATGTCTCCATCAAGTCCCTTCTCCTCAGAGCTCAGGAACCCAGTAAAAAAGGAGGCAGAAAGGGTGTAAGAGTCAGAGGGGATGGAGGACACCAAGAAAACAAGGCTGTCTAAATCAGCTGAGCAAAGTTCTTATGAACTCAGAGACTGAAGCAGCGTGCACAGGGCCTGCATGATCTGCGCGAGGTCCTCTGCATATAATATAGTATGTCTTCCAGTTCAGTGTTCTCATGGGAGCCCTTGAGCAGGTGAGGAGTGGGTCTCTGACTCTTGTGAAAGCCTTCTCTAGGGCTCCTTTCCTTCTGTTCGTTTGTCTTGTGTGAGGAGCGGGTGCGGTGGCCCGGCCAGCTAAAATGGAGCCTGGGACTAGCGCCTGACTTCCTTATCCACCCCAGAAAAGCCACGTTTGCAGAACTACTGAGCAGGCTTGCTGCTATGCAAAATCAGGCCATTTGACAGCGCACCTATGATACAGGCCCACGTGGCAGGCTTGGAGTGGACAGGCACAGGGATAAAAGGACTGGGAGAACGGGGATGGGGGCTTCCTGAGAGAGATTGTAAAAGGTTCCTGAATAAACTGCGTTGAGAAGAATCCTGTGTTACGTCGCTCCTTTCTGCTGGTCGGATAGCGAAGCGACAGTCTTGTCCAAACTTCATTGTGAAAGTTTTTGTTCTGTCTTATTGTTTTTTATTTTATTATATTTTAATATTATCTCTTAGAAGCCTGTTCTTTTCTTCTGAGAGACAGAAAGGGAGCGGATCTGGTCAGTAGGGGAGGTGGGGGAGGAACTGAGAGGAGTAGAGGGAGAGAAAACCATAATCAATCAGGATATAGTATTAAGGAATTTCAATAGAAAGAAAAAAACAGAAGGAAACTTAAGTTGTTTATAGGAAAACGGATGCAACTGTCAATCCTTGTAAGTGATATGTGTCAGAGTCCAGCAAATACCTCATTTTTCTTGTCCTAGATTTTATGTGAAGACGTGAAATCACTTATGTATATAGGTCATGAAAGCAGAAGTGATATTGTCTATGGAAACAAATAGAAATAACAGGGAATGATCTGGGGAGCAGGGAATGCTGTTTGGGTTGAGCATGGTCAGATACATTCTATACTTGAATGTAAAAATGTCTATATGAAACATCACTATGTAAAATGAGTAGCCATGAGTAAGAAAATATATAGAAATGTTACTGCAGATAAATGTTGAATTGAGAGGTTACTGTCGCTGCTTTTTCCTGGGTTATCTGACCCAGCCACATTCTCAGGATCAGCCCAGCTTTCCCACTCCCCCTCTTCCCTTTGTTTTATATCATTATAGAGAGTGGAGTAACTTAACAAAGAATTTCAGTTCACATCATTAATCAGAAAGACATGATTAATGTCTAGAAGGAACCAGCAAGAATAAAGATATTCAATAATATCTTCATGTTCAAAGGCTCACAGCCAAATGACCTCTTAAAGAGTTTATTCTGCTTTAAATATGAGAATATTTGTGAAGTTTCTTATTTCTAGGCATATCAGATCCCTGATAATTTCTCTGATGTAGGAGAAAGTCACACTTGGACGCCTGACCTGTTACCGACCTCTGATTAACATGGATCTTACCTGGTCTAGGCATGATCATGTCCTCAGTTCATGGAAGATAATTGTATGGTTCAGGGGGATGTGACAGCTGATGAAGGTCACAGCACAGCCATGCTGGAGGTTAAAGCATGTCTGACTTTAAAACACAGCATTCGCCGGACACACTGTGTGTCTGTTTCTAAACATCACCATATTTGGGGAAGAAATCATTTATTTCCAAATTAAAGTTCTGCTTTCTAATTTCAAATTACATCTATCCTTTTGCTAATATTTCATCCATATTAAATACACAGTAATTTTCAAAGCACTCTTTCATGTACACTCATAGCTATTCAGGGTCACACAAGTTTTTTATACTCTAAGTGCAAATCAAGCCTAGAGAAGTATCAAGATTTATCAGAGCATAGTTCGGTATCTTTGCTAGCAAACTAGAGCATTTTAGCATTTCTCATACCTTTCCAATACTCGCATTTTTAAAGTGCCAATTCCCTCACCAATCAATCAATCCATCAATCCAATAAAGCTCAGAGCAGGTAAGAAAGCAAGAAACCCATTACTAAGTCTCCAGTGCAGGCCCCATGCACTGGGTGGTGGCTACTAAGGACACCAAGACTAGCCTTTTCCAATTTTCCACTTACATGAAATATCTTTAAGCATTGCAGGTGACTAACATATTTATTTTGCTTTCACAGAGTTGAAAAGCAAATTCTTTTTATTTTACTTTTCATTTCAGGCATAGCATGCTGTCATCTCTTCTTATATTAACTAAATGTGTTCACTGACAATTTCATACATGCATATAATGTATTCTGCCCCCTCCACCCCTCTGCCTTCTCTGATCTCCCTCCCACCTGAGGGCCCCTCCCTAAATGTTGCTTTCCCTGTGCTCCTCTTTCTGTATATTACAGTATGTTAATAAACACCATTCAGGTGATAACCTGAGCTTAAGGTAAATACTTTGTTTCCCAAAGTATTTGATTGTTATAGGAACAAATGTAACACTTGTTTAGTGCCTCTAGTTTATAAATCCTGTTCTTACTATCTTTACGTATTTTCCCTTTGACAGTATGAATGGATTTAGTTGAAACTGTTTGTTACAAGTTAGCTACATGGTGCAGTACTTGTCTAGATGTTTGGGCTATATTGTTAAAATCATTGAAAAAAAACTTACAGTGTTTATTTCTATACAGAAATGCAACTTAAGGGGTAAACACTGTAGGCTATATGGTATGCCATAAAGCAGTGGAGAATAAAGGGAAAATCTAAACATGGCAAGACAAAGAGAAGTACAAGGATGACATCATACAGAAGGGGAGTACAAGGATGACGTCATACAGAAGGGGAGTGCTGGGGCTTGCAGAGGGGTGGTCAACACAGGATTTACTGAGAAGATGATGTTTAGAGAAAACAGACAACAGGCAGGAGATGCTATGCATCAAATACAGGGGAGCAGAAACAAGGGCACTTACACTTGAGACTCTCTGTGCTCTCTCCGCATCACCTCTGGAGATGTGTGTCAAGAACTGACTGGTTTGTGTGTGGCCCCTGCCTACCCAGACAGGCACCATTATGGCTGATTTGTTCTAGAACCCATAAGAATCGCAGGATACCTTCAGACTCTATCTCTGTCAGTTTCAAGGCCCTTGAAACAGTCAAGCAATTAAATTCATCAAAAAAATAAATAACATACCAGAAAACAATAAGAAAAAACCAATTAAACAAAAACCCAGAAGTACTGATTAGTAGCAAGGTAAGCAGAAGTGTAAAATCAAAACCATTTTCTGAATATTCAAGTGCGAGATGACCAAAGTCAATGACAGAAAAATAAAACTCCGGGCCTAAAAGAGCAGCCTGACTCAGGAACAAATAAGTTCTGATATTTTGATGTAAGCATTTCACAGCTAAACATGGTCAGTAAGCCCAGTGTTTATCTCCCTCTCTCTTGCTGAGGTGTCTACAGACACTGACAATGTTTCCTAACCTATCACACACACACTCTAGGAAAAGCTGTATGCACATCTTGTCCCATATAACAAGTTAAGTTCCCTTAATTCATTCTTGAATTTACCTGAAAAGGATGTAATTTCATCAACCACATCTTGAAATAGAAGCCAGCCATATCGATTCTTTCTTGAAGGTAGTGGCTAGACAGATCAATGGTAAGTGAATCACTGAGGCCTCCATGAGTCAGTTAGGATGCTATGGAGGGTCTTATGGCTCGATATCTGTGTTCTCTCCCTGCCCCCTTTATGTAGCAGCTACCTAAGAAAACAAATACTGCTGGTCAATTGATCTCAAATGGGAGAGCACAGTGTGTTGGCTGCTAAATACCTGCTTCTATGTTAGATTTGGTTGTATTCAAGAACTTGAGATGCAGAAAAAATGTGCATACACATTGTCTCTATCAGACTATGAATTTCTCAGGCTTAAAAAGTCTCATCTTAATCCATCTGATCTCCCTCCCCCAACACACATACATTTTCTTTGGTGTACAGTATTAATTCAAAAACCATTACTGAGTGTCAAGCATTAAAAATATATGTCTCCTGCCTCAAGGACTTCTGAATATTTGATGAATGATTAAATAAACAAATGAATATCAGACTAACAGCATTATAAAGGGTTTAACATTAAAAGGGTATAACCATATTCACATGGTTAGACATATTTCTTTGGGTGTATTGATACACAATATGGAATACTCTTCTAACAATAGAAAAATAAAAAAATTTGCTTTGATAACTAGATCTGGAGCAACAGATGAAAATGTTGAGGTTTTAATAATCCTGATTTTCCTTAATTACATTTGTCCATCTGGATTAGATACAATTAAACACACACACACACCACACACCACACACACCACACACACACACACACACACACACACACACACACATTTTTAAATAGTTTGAAGTCTCCTTAGAGTTCATCTGTATAAAGTAAAAAACCTATGTGTTAAAAATCTTATTTCCTTTGAGAAATAAATAAATGTATATACACCTGGACTCCATTCATTTACTATAAGACTGCTATGTGCAAAGTCCTGGTCACTCCCAATGTTCACATTACTCCAAAGAAGTAAGGTCTGCTTAAAGCTAGGCTACCTACTGTCTAGCTATGGACCACTCCCAGGTAGGTCTGTCATTCACTGAAAGTTTAACATAGACACAAATTACAGATGCTTGAGTTGCCTAATGACCCTTCCAGCACCCTCATTATTCCCTTACTTAAATATAAACTCATAAATTTTGTCCATTCTGATTTTCTTTTACAGTAAAGTTATAAAGTTAAGACCACTGGATTGTATATCTGAAAGGATATACAAGCAGCAGCTTTGCAGCCATCTCGAGCCATATACCCTGACAAGAGACTTATTTTCAACAGCCTACAACAGCTAAGCACACTCTGATAAATATCTTGTTTTTCCCACATATCTTGTTTTGTTGTTAGTGCCCCTAGCTGAAAGGCACACATGGTAAAATGTCTTCAGCTGTGTTCCCCTGCTTGTCCACAGCTGTAAGGCACACGGTAAAGTGTATATATACCCAGGATTTCCTTTCAATAAATGATACTAGAGGTTAGAGACTTGACCAGACACCCTATCTTGCCTCCATTCTTTGCATCTCTTCCCCTCCATCCCTACTCTCTCTCTTGCTAGACCCTGAGCCGCCGACTGGAGCAGCAGTCCAGGATGGGACACAGTGGCCCCCAAGCGAAGGGCAGAGCAGTCAGCAACATGTATAAACTCCTTATAAATGCAGGCTACTGTGATATGAAATTGGTTTCATTTTTGCCTACCACATCTCATAGGAGAGCTGGCTGAGTGTGACAATGCATATGGAGATTCTTGGAAGGAAGCTTTTCATGCACACGTCTCCCTGTCTTCTTCTCATGTGCTTGTTATAGTTTAGAAAGAATTTGCAACATTCTAGAACCATAGTTACCACTTTCACTAGACTAACCTCCCTTGGTTTGCCAACCCTAGGTCTCTGAAGGAATAGGGACCAATGTTGCTTTCATGAAGGTCTGAGCTCTACTGGAAAGATAAGTCAATGAGGGGCTCTTCCACTCCACTGACACTGTTGGTAGTGAAAGAGGCGCCCAGGATCACAGCAAGGGCAAGTGTCAAAATCCTAACCAAACTGCATTACCAAGAATCATTCTTTGGCAGAGAATCTTGCCAAATTGTCTGCCAGTCAAACTTCAAGCTACTTGCTAGTGTCCCCAGGCACTCGTACTCAGTGTATACTCCATTATGTCAGATTACTGCAGAATATTTGGTGACCTGTTTCAAAAGCATTACCTTACATTAGATTAGGTTAGGTGGCAGACAGAATGTGAGAAACTGCGGGGCTGTAGCTCGCACGTGGACATGGGTCCTGTTGGGCTGTGTTGTGGTTCCTGCCTGTCTGCCATGGCTCAGAGAGGCAGAAGCATGGGAATTTGACTGGCTTTACTCCACAAGGCACCAGGCAGACGCTGGGCTGTGAGAAGCTATGGGGCTCCACCAGACTGTGGAGAGGTCTCAGCCTGAAGTCCCAGGGGGCAGAGCTCCTGAGTGGGGGTCAGTCTTGGTCCGAAGTGGCTGACCGGTAGATCAGTGGTCTCTGTCCTTGGGTTCCCAGACGCCACTGGGAGCCTCAGAAGAACTGAGACAGAGGACATAGGGCTGGCCCGGCCCGCAGCCAAGAGGGATGAGACGGAGAACTCTGGCAGTGCCCTGCGGGGTAGGAGACTCTTGGTTACCAGGACTCACTTGGCTGGGTTGGCTGACTTGCTTGAGTTGTCGATCTTCATGGCAGGAACTTAGAGAAGTCTTCTAGCAGGAGATTAAGCAGTGGCTCAGTAGTCAAAGGCCTTCTCCACAGTTCCCCAGGCGGGGCCCAATGACATGAGGAAGTCCATGTTTTAAAAGGTTTATTGTCATGCCAGAAAGTGGATGAGCTGTACCCCCCACCCACTCCACCCCCCCACTCACTCCACTCCCCCCATCCACTCCCCCCATCCCACCCTCACCCCCCTACCCCCGTTTCACAGGGCAGACCTGAGTTAAATAAGGAGGAAGGAGAGTCTTGGAAGGAATGCTTAATTGGCTACGCCCTCTGGCCCTTAGGTATCTCATTAGTATGGAGATCTCTTGAGGTCCTGAGGCCTGTAGTCATGCCTTCTACCTGTACAGGGGCTGGTAGGGGCATTGCCTTATGTGACTGAAAGGCACTGATCTATGGAGGTCTTTGGCCATATGCCAGGAGCCTAGAGTCTGGGAGTGTGGTGAAATGTATGTCGCCCCTTGCAGAGTCTCCAGCCATCTCTAGCCAGTGCTCCACCAGAAACCAAGCTATTCTTTCACAGTCCCACAAGCACCCCATCAGTGATACTATAAAAATATAGGAATATATAGATATTCTGTGTGTGTGTGTGTGTGTGTGTGTGTGTGTGTGTGTGTGTGTGAAATTAGGTGAGTATGAACAGGAAATTACACATAGACTTTTTAACTATGTTTATTTTTTCCTGTGTATCATTTCAAAAAAAGTAGAAAGAAAAAGAAAACAACCCCAAATCTGCGATTTCATCTGGAAGGAAGCCTGTCCCTCTTCTATGAAACCCTACTTCTAAATGTTCCCCTCCCAAACTTATAGCCTCTTATGTATTACTAGTTACTTTGTTTGCTTGTCTGTCTGTCTGCTTCACGTAAAGGTTTCACAGTGTTAGCCCCAGCAGGCCAGGAACTCAATATGTATACCATAAATACAGAAATCTACCCGCTGCATGCTGGGTTAAAGGCCCAGCCTGTTCTTATTTTTCCCAAATGACCTACTGAGTCTAGTTAGAGATCAGAGCCTGGAATACTATCACCTCATGGCTTTAAGGCACATCATGAAATTAACACTGAGGTATTTGTATCATATAAACTAAGAATAATTTGCCCAACTAGTAAAATATAACTTAAGTTATATTTATACAACATAAATGCACAGCAAATGCTTTCATTGAGCACCAGTGTCTTTTGACCACAGGCTTTGCTCTGTTTTTCTGTCATTGGTAATTTGCCTTTCTATTTTGCCTTTATGAGCTAGCTTTCCCTGGAAGCTATGAATAACAAGGGGCAAAGTGTAAAATATATTTTATTTTAAAAGATGAAAATTGAGAGGATTTCATCTTGTATTCTTCTGAAAGTAGCAGACATAATTATCCAATCATTGTGATCAGATATTTTGGTCCAGCATACTGAACTCAGCACAGGAGTAATGGTTGTCCAGTTACCATTTCAGCAATTAGACTTTGAGAGTCTCCTACTGCCAGGCACTTCAAAATAGTCACTAAAATGTGAAGTCGGGCAAGATATAAAGCTTCATTGAAAGTCATTCAGGGCTGAAGAGGAATACAGGAAAACAGTCTGATTGCAACAGCTCCCAGGGGGAGGGAAACAGAGCTCACTATAAGCAAGGGTATTTGTGGGGTAGGTGGAACCATGTCACCAGACAGAAAAACTGGGGAGGTCAAGTAGATTAAGGGCCGCTGGCAATCCTCATAACTGAGAATAGTAGGCATTTGAATCTACTCCCAACCAGATTCCTGTCCTGAAACATGTGACCATGATACCCCACTAAGAAGACAATGGCAACTAGTCACTTAACATAGAGCCCAGAGCTCTCCATGCTAATGGGGTATCTAGATGGGCCCTGAATGTAATTTTAATTTTTTTAACCTCATTTTTAATGATGGTTTTTAAATGTTTTAATCTCTCTTTTAGGCCACCACCCACAAAAGGCTGTGGGAAAGAAAGGATATGGGGTCAGGGGGTGGGGAGTGGACCTGTTTAGAAAGGTTCTTTGGAGCAACTCTCATCTCTGTTGTCTGGAAATCAGCAGTTCAGTTCACAGGTCAGCAGCAGCTCAGTCTGCTCACAAACACTTCACAGATGTGTCAGCAGTCCAGTCCAAGAGAGTAGGATAGTAAATATGAATCAGTATCAGTGACACAACCTAGCAGAGACAGCCAGGCCTCACCAACAGCTCAAGTTAGCAGGAGGGCCCAACAGGAACACCTGAAGAAGTTCTCAGGCTATACCTCTCTCAGGAAAATGAAGACCGCAAAGACGTGAGACCCAAGCGTTGCACAGCTAGCTGTATCAGCAAGCCAAGCTCTGTCTGTGTCACTCCATCGAGTCCTATTTATCCCCTCCAAACATCATGTGTCCTCCACATGCCTTGCCTTAGCATGTGCATCCAATCAGCCCAAGACCACAGAGTCCTGACAAATGCAACTCAACTACACAATGTAAGGTGGACCAAGACATGTGCTGTTAGCAAATAATCTTTTATCACATGCCCTTTCGTGTGTTTGCCTTACCAGAACATCCTCTCTCCTGTGTCTGCTTCAGGAGAATGTTCCTTCACAAGTCTGCCTTAGCCTTTCACCTGTGTCCACTTCAGGAAAACACTCCTTCACGTGTTTACTCCAGCAAAATGCCCTACAACATAACTAACTTTCAAAAAAAAAAAAACCTTAAGTTTCCACTTCACTCAAGGGTTTTACCAATAAGCTTCCTTTCCCAGACATTCCTTCATGCAAAAGGTATTTAATTTCTGGTCCACCCTGAGTAAGTTGTATGCATCCATTTTCTTCTATAAATAAACAGTTTGGACAAACAAGAACTGTCTCTCTCATCAAGAGCTGCCATGGAGGAAGCCTTCATTACTGAGCGAGCTGAGCATCCTAAGTCTCCTGCCCCTCCATGCTCTGGATACTTGCAACCTGTTCCCAACTCCTCACTGTTCCCAGCCGCATCTGGGTGTCCAGGAGTTTGGGGACCATCGCCTTGCCCCCAGCCTACACTGTTTCTCACCCAGAGAGACATAGGCTGGAGTCCCCGTTTTTTTGGGGCTGTGTTCTGCCACCCTGAGCAGGTGTCAGCTTCCAGGAGCCTGCCACCTCAGTGGGTAAGGATGGAATGTAGCCTAGCACCCCTGTGGTTTGTCTGCAGGAGCAGTGCTCACACATCCCAGTGGCAAGGGAAAATGTGGAGAACCCAAAGGTAGTGCAAAAGCACTGAGCAGTTCCAAGGGAAGCTTCTCAAGACAGACATCATGGTTAGTTCAGAGGCTGTGTAGGGTTAAGGAAATCAAGACAGGTAAGGGAGGGGGAAAGGAGGGTGTGTGTGTGTGTGTGTGTGTGTGTGTGTGTGAGAGAGAGAGAGAGAGAGAGAGAGAGAGAGAGAGACATATTTTTGAAAGGATGCAGTAACATGAGAAAGTTGTGCTTAGAATAATTGACATGATATTGGCTCTCTGCTGTTCCTATAACAGCACAGATTTAGTGCCTAGTGACTACACCCATTTACCACCCCACAGCTGCACTATCCCATGAGGCAGAGGGTCTCCGTAACTTTCTGCTAGATGGTTCGCATAGCTAGAGAGAAGCTAGGCTCCTTTCTGAAGGCCCTGGGGATGGAGCTCCTCTAAAGCTCATTCTAGTATACAGAACTGAATTCCCAGCATTTATGAATCTAGGGTATTCATTCCTTTGTGTGCTAAGGGCTGAAGTTGTTCCAGGCTTCTAGAGATCCCCACTGGGACTCCTTCCATCTCTAAGTAGGCCACGGGAATGGGGAATGTTTCCTACAGCATCTCCCTGATTTGTTTTTCTGACCTTCTCTGTTGCTTTTAAAGGCTCACATGATGTCTCCTGTCCACCCAGATAAGCCAAGCCAGTGTCTCTCTTAAAGTCAGTAGTGAGCTCAATTTTGTCTACACATAGCCTTCCACAAGGTTCTAAATTGACACTTGAATCGTCAAGTATCAACACTCTTGGAGGATGGTTTTAAAATTCAGTCTAGGTCAGGGAGATATACTTTAGTCTTGGGCACAGAAAACTCAGGCTAAGTTTGAAGAAACTATCCACACAATAAATACATGAAAAAAAGGACACTGCTCAAGGAGGCTACTAATTTCCAGATCCTTTATTTCCTGTGTGCCCACAGCCAATTCAAAGATGTGGGCCTGACGCCTCACCACCTCCTTTCGGACATCATCTGTTTGCACCCCAGTGTTTTGTGGAATCATTTTTCATCCCGCTTGACTTTGACCCCATTACCTCCCTACATCCTGCGTCATATATAACAACGATAGTGTTAACACCTACCTTCTAAGAGAGAATGCCTGAATGAATAAGCACATGTTGACTTATTTACCAATTGACATAGCCATGAGAAAGAATTCTTCCACATAAATGGAAAAAGACTGGAAATGCATCGAATTTTTAATAATTATTTCTACCTCAGGATTATTGTCTACTCTTGTATTTATATCAATATATGTCTAAATGTTCCAAATTCCACATACATATAAATTTATATATTATATATTGTACATTATACATAGTACATATTACATATTATATATTATATATCATATCATATGTCATATATCATACATTATATAACATCATATGTTATATGTTATATATATTATACTATGTGAAAGACAACTAGTATTTATAGATAGTTATTTGTAAAAGTATTTTATTAACTACAATGTGAAAATAAGGAGTCAAGCGAAGGCATCTGTTATCAAAGAGAAGGCAATTAATGAGCCTAAAATGGTATTTTAAATTAATAACTTCAGTGATATGATCTTTTATTTAACTTGATGTGTAAGCAGCTGACTCAGCACAATTTGCCAATTAGTGTAACTAGGCTGTGAGGTTCCCGCCACGATCCTGAACTTCAGCAGGTAGATGCAGCAATAAGGATCACCAGGATGGACTGTTTACTATGTGCCAGGCAGAATGCTGAGATGTGTGTTTTAGCAAGTCTTTCCCAGAATCTTCGAAGGAGATATTTCCTTTGAAAAGGAAGACCATCAGAACATAGCTTGCATATATAATCAAAGGCAGTTAAAATATTATTAATTTATCTAGTCAGTTTGGAGACCATATCCGGGAGCTCTGCATGGCTTTCAAACCCATGCTTTTAATCACAGTGTGATAAGTATAGGTTTGAATTAACTGGGTGTTCCTAATGCAAAGAATTTGACTAATGAAATAATGGACTATTGAGATTTAATATGTTGGCCTGTGAATTAAAAGATGTTCAGTTCTATGTGTCATCAGAAACTGGCAGAGATAAGCAACAAGATACAGAAATGCCATGGACATTAAGAGATCAAACCACTTTTGTTAACTGTAAGTTTCTATTATCGTAATCAATGCAAACTCAAACAGGTACAACATTGGAGAGGTACAGCTTAGTTGTGAAAAAAATGACATGACAATGTTTAGTTTCTACTAAGCAATATGGCTGTATGCAGTTAACAACGGAGGGAAATATTGGGCTAAATCAATAGAACCCATGAAGCAGGAGAAGTTCAGGTTTAGTTCTCTTTGTTGATCAGGCCATAACTGAAGTGATGAATTCTGATGTAGACCCGTTGTCTTTTACTACTCCAGCTGAATCTGCATTATAGGAAATATTAATAGGCGGGGCCAATACAGAGGAAGATAGAGGGCATTTGAGAAGTAACTTAAGTTGTAGGTACTTTTCTAGAAAAGACAAAACCTAGGTGACTGACTTATCTTTAAATAAGAAGAAAAGTAGAGAGGGAGGAAAACAAGGAGGGAGGGAGGAAAGAAGGAAGGGAGACAAGGAGGGTGGGAGGGAGGAAAACAAGGAGGGAGGAGGAAGGAAGGAGAGAAAGAAGGAAGGAAGGAAGGAAGGAAGGAAGGAAGGAAGGAAGGAAGGAAGGGAAGAAGGAAGGTTGCTGTCGCTATAATAGTCACAGAATCAAAGTTCAGAAAAGGTGATTGTAAGTCACTAGGAAAAACTTCCAAGTAGAGTCTCTAAGACAGTGGTTCTCTACTTGTGAGCCATGACTCCTTTGAAAGCAGAAAGACTCTTTCACAGGGGTTGGCTAAGACCATAGGACAATATATATATTTACATTAGGATCCATAACAGAAGCAAATTAGTCTTCTCTCATACAATACATCCTGAGAACTCCACTCTCTCTCCTCATCCCATCCCCCACTCCACACTTCCCCTTTCCCCAGATCCCCTGCTCCTCCATTTTCCCTCAGAAAAGAATAGGCCTCCCAGTGATAGCAACTGAATATGACATCAAAAGATACAATAAGACTAGGCTTAAGACTTCATATCAAAGCAGCATGAGGCAACCCAGCGGGTGGAAAGGGGTCACAAGAGAAGACAAAAGATTTGGAGATACCCCTTACCCCCACTCTTAAGAGGAGCCATATTAATAGGTTGCAGCATTAGGAAGGCTGTGAACCACAGCTCTAAAGGAAGACCTGGGTTTCACAGGAAGCAGCGAGACTGCTGGTACAGGATTCCCCAAACCCAGTCTACATACGTAATTGGCAAGGCTGTCACTGAGAACACAATGACCACGAAATTAGCAAAACAATCATTATGTTCTCTGAAACTGAGAAACTATAATTAAATGAATGATGTGTAAGTGTACATTTTAATCAGTTTATACCCCAACCAAGTCTCCATTTTATAAGCTGTGAAGATTAAATTATTAATAGCTTTCCTGAGGGCACAGTGAATTAGGTGAGGCAAAGATCTGAGAAAAGGAAGAAATGTTAAGGGTTCAGGGAAAGCTCACTCAGCACACAGCCATTAATTAAAGTTGTAACAATCTGCTTCACTCTGCCTTCAGAGACACAGCCACAGGCAAATGGAGAACATAAATCAGCTGTGAATAAATAAATATTCCCATTACCGTCCAGGCCCGGGATTGTGTTATGGAAAGAGTGGATTGTTTATAAGCATTAGGTGGAGACTCTGCAAGGAACCTGCTCCTTATGCACGGAACAATGAGCTATAATGATAAATCTATTGTGTGAAGATGAAAAGGAAGATGGATGGCCTGTAATATTTTGCCTAGCAAATCTTCTTACCTAACAGAGCTTACAGATTTAAGAACTCCACCATTTACCAAAAAAGGTGTGTATCATTTCTGCTTTATAATCATTTTCTGTTTTGAAATGAATGACATTCTATGCAGTGTAAGCTAAATGGTCCCATAAGAAACCAGTAAGAACTCACACTGGACTTTTGTTAGATACGCTTCATTTCTTTATTTTTAACCTAAGAGATGTTGCTGGAGACATTTTACGACATGAGTGACAAGAAGGGCTGGGCCACTGCACATGAGGAGCCTGGTCCCCTTTCTCTGCAAGATAGCTGTCCTTTGTACCCTGTCTTCTATCCCTAGCTCTTCCTTGTATACTTAATTCTCTTATTCTCTCCCTGTCTTGTTTCATTAAATGGCTGAGAGCCACATTTTAATTATCTTGAGACCATTCTAAAACATGGTCCCCTCTGCAGCAGGCATTTCACAGGATAGGACATTTCCTACAATGCAGAGGAGATAGTATAGCCAAGTGAACACCAAAAATTTAATCTCCATACACAGATCCTGTAAGCGGGAAAATGTTCCCTTTGGGTCTGATGTACCAGTATCTACTTGAATGCTGAAAGCAAGCTGTCTGCCAAATTTCTTTTAACTCTGGGTTGACGTCCCTAAACTTTCTTCCTTCATCTCATGTGTAAGGACAAAATTAAATTATCCATCACAAATATATTTGAAATACTCTCTAATGCTAAACTTCACTGAAGTTGACAGGAATCCTCGGATTAAAAAATCATAGTACCTGTCACTAGGAAGTGACAAGATAAATACTGAGACCCCCTCAAATGAACAGGAACGTATTACTGATTCATTTGTTCCACAGATATTCACTAGAGACCATCAGGAAGCCGGAGCCCTGTGAGTTACTGTGGAGACACAAACTGAGCATCAACTGACAGAAAAAAAAAAGAAAGAAATATAGTGATTCCATAAAAACTGAAGCACAGAATTACTGTACAAGCCAGAAAGCCCACTTCCTGGCAGCAGGAACTTAGACACAAAATTATATAGCCATGTTTGCAGAAGTCGTCCTCAAAATAGCCCAGGACTGGAAGCCATCCAAATAGTGCTCAATGGCCAAATACATAAAACACTGTAGTACCATTAACCTTTAACAGGGAGGAAACTCTGAGACAGGCAACAATACGAATGAGCCTGGGAAGCATTAGGTGAAATGAGTCAGACGTAAATAATATGATTCACAGGAGTTTCACGGAGGTAGAACAGTCACACCCATGAGGTCATCGAGTACAGTGGTAGCTGCTAGCGACTGAGGAATGAAGCGAATGGGTGCTTAGTGTTTGATTGATTCAATATAGACTGTAGGGGACACTCTTGACACCAACACTGTAAGACCTCCACAAAGGAAGCGAACAGATGCCTCTGAACTGTGCACTGGAAACACCCAACGTGGACCTTTTATGTTATGAATAACTGACTTAGATGAAAATTTCACTACATATATCTTGATCCTAAAGTCCTAATAATAAAGAGAAGTTTTACAAAGAATATAACATGATCCCTGGGGGGGTGGCACAGGTGGTAAAGTGCTGGAAGCCAGACTAAAGTGGAAACTTAAAGGTTCTTCAGGAAGTCGGTTGGATGGTGGTGTTTGGCTGGGGCAAACACACAAAGGAACATTTAGCCGAAGTGAACACAGGTGAAAGACTAAGGCAGACTCATGAAGGAACATTTGGCTGAGGCAGACACAGGAAAAAGGATGTTCTGCTAAAGCAAGCACGTGAAAGGACACACGATGAATGATGTTTTTACTAAGGACTGGAATGTATTGGTCTGCCTTACACTGTGTAGTTGAGCTACCTTTGTGAGGACTCCATAGAGAAAAGTGCACCAAAAAACTTCTGGTGACATACTGAAGTTTCTTGCCATTTCTACGAACTTGGGCTGATTGGCAAAGGGATGTCAGCTGATCCAGATGTATGTGCTGAGACATGACCCATGGAGGACACATGATGTTTGGAGGGTATAAGTAGGACTCAACAGACTGACAGAGCCTGAGCTTGGCTTGTTTACAGAGCTAGCTGTGCATGGCTTGTTGGTTTCAAGTCTTTGCTGATCTTCATTACCCTGAGAGAGGCACAGCCAAGAACTTCTCCTGGAGATCCTCTTTGTCTCTCCTGCTGACTTGAGCTGAGGCTGAGGCCTGGCTGTCTCTGCTAGGTAGTGCCGCCACTGCTGATTCATGTTTGCTCTCCTGACTTTACCAGACTAAATTGCTGGTGTATCCATGAAGTATTTGTGAGTACATTGAGCTGCTGACCTGTGAACTAAACTGCAGATTTCCCAGACAACACAGATGGGAGTTACTCCAAAGAACCTTTCGAAACAAATCCACTTTCCCTGTCTGTTTTCTTTTCCACCACCTCAGGTGGGTGGTGGGCTACAAGGGAGGTTAAAATGTTTAAGAACCATCATTAAAAATAGGTGCTTGAAAAAAATTTAAGTTTCACCAGACTAGGCACCTGACAAAATTGTTGCTTGGAAAAGGACTGGAGAGCAGTGTACTTGCCTAGCCTGTTCAAGCTCCTGGGTTCATTCCCAGTGCCATAAAAATCATTCAGAAAATGATTTAATAACAGTATTCATATCACTAGCAAGAAATATTCAGTTAAATAGAATACATTTTGAGAAGAAAATATATCAAATGTAAACTGTTGGGTTTCTCATGGTAATAGGAATGTGAGCAATTTTTTCACTTGTTTCCCACCATTCCCTGTGCTTTTTGGCCTATGGGAGTATATCGTGTCTTGAAAAAAAACAAAGTGCTTTGGAGGAAAGTGATCAAAATAGTAGATTCTCCAAGCCAGACAACAGACTTGAAGATTTACCTACCTAGCCTAACTCAATATGGACATTTAAGAAATAAAAGGACACATTGAAGAGGGTAGGTAATTAGAACTAGCTGTGCTGGGTGCTTCACTGAAACCAGACCCATTCTGTGCAAGGCACAGCATAGTTCCTGTGCACAAAGCTCTTCTCACTTCATGGAGAACCAAAGACTCGGTGAAGCTGAGCAACGTGCTTGTTACGAATTCAATGGCAGAGAAGAAACAGGAGCTTAGATTTTATACATTTATCTTTTTTCTCCTCCCTACGTTTTCAGTTCCATTACTCTACAGGAGACACGAGGACTGCACCTAGGCCTCACAGGGCTCCAGGTGTTTCAGGTGGCTCTGATTAAAATGAGGCCAACTCTCTATGCCCAACACACCTACAAATCAGCTCCATACTCAAGGACTTGGCAGTAGATTCACCCATGAAAACACCCAACATATGCTACTTGAGACATTAAGATCAAATAGAATGAGCTTCTACTTTCTATTTCACTGTGTGTGCTTCAAGGGAAAGGATACATCCTAGGAGCCAGCCTTGCGCATGGAACCTGAACTCCAAAGGAAGAAAGTAGAGAGACCCCAGGATGGTGAAAACCCTTAGGAGATGAACATTTTTGATTAATTGATGCAAAATCGTTTAATCCATTCAAAACAACCTACTAAGCATCTCATGTGGTATAGAAATGATGCAGATAACGATCAGAAGATTACAGGCTTCAAATTTTGCTCAACTCTAGTTTATGTTATTTTTATATTTGATACTACAACTTTTATGCTTGAATAGGAAGGCTTATGTATAAGACAAAAGTACTTAGAGAATATTAAATTCTGAACCAGAATTGTCTCTCTAGATTCAATACAGAAGAGGATTTTACAAAATAATAATAATAATAATAATAATAATAATAATAATAATAGGAACATAAGAGCCTACATGGAGGGCTAATATGATCTTTCTGTCATATGCCTTATGGCTGCATGACTGCTTTAGTAATAAAGCAGCTAATGTGTCCACCTAGACACACTAGTCTTCTGGCATTCATTCTGTAATGATTAAACCTGTTGCCAAACACAAGCCTTTCCATTCTAGACCAGCTCTGCCCTTTGATGTCAATCTGGAAGAATGTCTGGTTTCTTTGGCTATATTTGCTCTTCATATAAGGTGAAGCTTCCTTTTTCCCACAGAAATCACTGGTAATAACCCACATATCAAAAGTCATTTCTGTAGAGAACATTTTTACTCTTTGAATCAACTGAAGGTTTTAATCTGTCTAACCAGAAATATGATCAAAGTGTCCCACTCAGACAGTGGGTCACAGGATCCTGAGTGCTAACGGGCTGGTTGTGTCTACATCATTGTCTCAGCTTGCTGTTGTACCAGCTAAGGCTCTGAGTCTCCTCACTCAGGAATTCTCTTATGCTTCAATTTAAGTGAATTCCTTAGGCCATTGCTTTCCCTTTTCAATTCTTGTTCCTATATTTCCAGACAACTACTGGAACTCAGGTGTGACTGATGGTCACCGGTCACCATATACTGAAAGCACTGAGTGTGGATTTTTTTTAGAATCTAAAAATCATCTGGGAAAGGTTGTTTTGAAATCTTTGAAAATCCATTTTGCAATATCTAAAGGAAAGGACATGCAATCTAAAATGTATTAGTCTTTTCTTAATAAATTGAAAACAAGGTGATATCAGAGATGAGAAGGTTCAAGAACCATAGTGTAATCACAATTCACACATCTGCAGACTATCATAAACCCCTTCATGTATTCACTTGTTGAATCTTAATGCTACAATAAACAGACACATCCGGAACAGACAATGAAAGGTTAGAATACAATGGCTTGTGACTACAGTTCAGATTCGAGGATTATAAACTGCTCAGCAAGTATCCAAGTATCAAGAATGGATGTGTAGGCCATTGCATGAAGAGCTGAGACAGGCTGATTGACAAATAAAAGCATCTTGATGGAAAGGAGATAAGATTGATCGTGTTTTACAATACCATTGAGGTCTAGGAAGTAAAACAAAAGATGTTTCAAGGACAAAGAAGCACCTGCCACTCCTGGAGCGAATCCAGCATGTTGGGGAACACTAACAAAACTGGGCAAGGGGCCAAGAAGCACAATCAGCAAATTTTTCAGTAAGGACTAATGAAGGGACATTGTGTCATTGTTGTAGAAGGAATGAATGGCATTGAATTGCCAAGGTGACCCAGAGACTCTGTTCTCAGCTCCATTATGCAACAGTTCTCACAATGCCCATGTTGTTGCATGACATTCTTCCAGTCCAGCACCCCCTTTTCACTGTAGTGGCTTCCAGAGGCAAACACATCCCAGTGATTCCCACATGACTCCACTGAGCCCAGTGTCACTTCTACATCTAAGCATTGATACCCAGATATTTTTTAGATCCTTTACACTGGCACGTAACATGATTCCACCACATCCTGGTGACTGGAGTTAGCACATCTTTGTGCATACCTAGTCAAGCAATACAAATTAAAAAGTGCATTCCTCAGGCATGAACTTAAATCAACAAGAACAGCAGTAGAGGTAGAACATAATAGACTGGACAAGACCACAGCAAAACTTAAAGACAGGAAGAAGAGAAGTCACTACGTAAGTGCTTTCTACCAGCTGGGCACTAGTCTTCCGCTCTGCCATGTGAATTCACTGTACCAATTTCAACATTCTGCATACCTATGTCATGTGCACACATTCACAGATGAGGACATATTGAATCCTACTAATTTAATTCTCAAGACCTCTCTCAGCATTATTTACACTTCCTCTGTATGAAAATAGAGAAAAAATTGTACTAGCTATCATTTATTTTATGTGTGTGAGTATGATATATGCACATGTGTTTGTGAAAGTGTACACCCATGTACACACATGAGGAAGCTAGAAGAGGCCCTTGCATGTCCTCCTCTTGCCTTGCAAAATGGTTTCTCACTGAACTGGAAGCAAAAAAATGTTCAGGCATGGTTGGTTGGCCAGTGAACACTCAGGTTCTATTTATTTCTGTACCCCAATTCTGAGTTGTAGGCATACGCACACACACTCTGCTTTCTACATGGATGCTTATAGTCTGAACTCAGGTCCTCTTGCTTACAAAAGAAGCACTCTCACTGAAACATCTCTCCAGCCCATAATATCTATCACTTTTGAGATCACTTATAATACACATTCTGTTGTGGCCGGAGCTGCCCCACACTTGGGGGAAAAAACGTTGTGAACCGATGTGTCAATGTTTGACTCACACTGCCAAAAGCCTTGGGGGCTAAATTGTTCCACACTGCCCCAAGCTGCTCTGGTCCGAGGGTCGGGGTTCAGCAAGAGAGAGAGAGAGAGAGAGGACTGACGTGAGGAATGGAGACCAGACAGAGTGTGATTCAATCCCATTTATTCTTGAGTCTCTCTTCTTAGTCTAAGTCCCAAGTGTTGAGTTCCTAGTCCCTAGTTCCTAGTCCCTAGTGCCTCCAAGTTCCAAGTTCCTCCTCCAAGTGCCAAGTGCCTAATAACTCCAAGTTGTACTGTGTCAAGTAATCTGTTGTCTGGTTCTCTGATCTCTCTTCTGTCTGCCTCCTGCCTTTTATGTCTCACTTCTAAGCCACGCCTCTAAGTCACACCCTTAAGTCACACCCTTAGGTCATACCCTTAGGCCTTGTCTCTAAATCTAATCTCTAAGTCACGCCCTTAAGTCTCAGCTCTAAATCACACCTTTAAGTCTCACACACCCAAGGGAAAATCCTGGGTATCTAATACAAGATGTTATCAGAGTGTGCTCAGCTGTTATAGGCTATTGTAATCAAATCTCTTGTCCGGGTATGTGGCTCAAGATGGCTGCAAGGATGATAGCCGCCTTCTGTCAGCTCCCCACAACATTCCATACCAAATGGTTTACAAAGATGTACCAGTGTACCACTAAGGAAACAAAGGCTTAGGTCTTATTAGTAAGCAACAGGACTGAAACTTAAACCTAACTCAATAGACAGAAAACAATTATTTTTAACTTTTTTCTATTTACTATGGGAGACTCACATACAATAGTCTTCAGAGATGTTTCATCAAAGCTAACTGTCACCACAGACTTCCAGTGATTAAGTTGTGTTGATGCTACATTTTGAGTAAAAGAATTAATTCTATATTGTCACGGACTATCCAATATCTAAAGAAATTCACTCCTCAAAACCTGTCAAGTTTATTGATTAGATATAACCATTGTTGTAGTGTGCCTCCCTCTCTAAACTGGAGGAGGAGGATGATGATGAGGATGAGGATGATGATGATGATGATGATGATAAAATATACCTGATAGAATTGGGTCACACCACTTGCTTGATAGAAGGAAAACACTTAGAGAGGATTCTGAAATGTCAGACCAGCTTCCTTTCACGTTGTCACTGTTAGAGTGGCAGCTGTAACAACACATTCCAAATGACCAGTGCTAACCACAGCACTGGCTGGGTGTTGTCTTAAGCAGTGTGATGAAACCCAACATTGATAGACGGTCTTGGTCCCCAAACTTTAAGTACAAATAAGGTGTTTAACAGTCTAAACAGCAGTCTTCCTACAGTAAACTTCATTTGTGGATTTAGCCATTGCCGTTATCATGTATTTTTAAATAAATGTTGATAAGGAAAGAAAAAAGTGAAAAGGCTGTGTGTTTATTGTTTACTTCTGTGGATTATATAAATTGCATATATGTGTAATTTAGACACAATCTGAACAAAGTCATGTAGATACTCAATAAAATACAACTGATTGTCTTGGTGCTGCAGAGTCCAGGCTGCTGACACAGGCAGGGGCCATTCTCTAGGGAAGGATTAGATGACTTCACATCCTTAGGGTTTACCTCTGAACCACCTTCCGGAAATGCCATGTTGCCCTGCGGGTTAGTGACAGGGTCCTGCTGATTCACAATCTGCCATTACTGTCTCAGCCATTCCCTTGCCACAGATATCACGCTTTTACTGGCTCTCTGATTTGGAACTGGCAGATTCAGTGGAGCTGAGCATTAGGCCACCTTGCCTGCATTTGTCCCTACACTTTCTGTCTCCCCATGTCACTCTGTTCCCCACCAGGCATTTGGTACTGTCTAGTTTTACTCAAATTCCTTTTTGGTATATTCAAGAACCATCCCAAATTAGCTCACTCTGCCAATATAATTTGCACAAAATTCTAAAGTAATGAATAATAATATTGTCATCGCCGTGTTGGCTTTCTGTGGCGTGCCCGGGGGGAAACAGAAGCTTTACTTAGGTTTTGAAGTGTTCCTGATAATTCGTAGACATGAGGAAATCACATGCCTCACAGTTGGACACCCAATCTTATAAATATCTGGCTGTGTGTTATCCTCAGGAATTTCAAGTCTGAATGGGCAAAGACCTCTTTAGAAATTATAGAAAAGTGGTTTAGGGAGTAAGAGGCTAGCATCAAAGGGAAGACTGCCATTTGGTAAACTCTCAGAAGAACAGCACCACGAATGCTTCAGCCTGGTTAACCAATCACACCTTTGCACTGGTTTTGGAAAACTATACCATCTGCGTTACTTTTTTTTTTTTTTAAATCTTTAAGAGTAAATAATATGATTGAACATTACAATCTGTTTCTCCTGAAGCCAAACAGCAAGAGTGGGAGTCTAACAAACTGACAAATGATCTGCTTCAAAGGAAAGGAAAATCGAGGATGGCATGGGTTTTTAGATCATGATTGGCGTGTACATCTGACAAGAACAGCTTAGATTATGCTGCGCTGCAGGTACCAGCCTGCCACGGAATATGGCTACAATATTTGGTGATTACTGGTTGCCAATCGCAGCTTCTGCTGCAGACGTCTTCCAACGCCCTCCCCATCAAACACTGCTTCTTAGCCCAGTCCTATCTCTTCCTCATGGCAGCTCTTCTCTGCAGATGCCCCTGCACCCCATCAGCATGGCCTTCATGTCTACATCACCCCAAGCCCGGGGACTGTGGGCATTTTGTAGTCTGTACCACCTGCTCCTCCATACAACCTTGCTTCTGCGCTTGTAGAATAACTGCGATCTGTCAGCCAGCTGTATCACTCCAAGATACCGAGCACTATTAAAACATGGTTAGCAATAATGTGTCTGTTGTGTTGAAGTCTTATTGCACAGAATATGTGTAATTGGCTTTTTTGCGGGGGCTTCTTACATTGTTTTAAGTTCATAAGTACAATTTACCTTTTTATATAATATTATTTCTATACCTTAAATTTTTCCACTCATGCTAAAATACTATACATTTAAACATCTGGAACCAAATCGTATATAATTTTTAGGTGTCATGGCAACCAAAAAAAAAAAATTAAGTGTGAATCTGAATAAAAGAACTCAGTCTTCCTTAAAATTCTTCTCTTAACCGGAAAGAATGCTAATGCAATTTTATGTGGAGTCTTGTCAAGTGCATTCAGGAAATGTCAAACTGTATTTTTAGCCCTGGAGTTTGCTTAATCCCATAAGACTCTATCTCTCCTCTCTGTTGACAAAATGAACAGCACTGAACTATCGGGGATCTGAGCTTCTGTCAAGATCCACTTCGCATCAAAAGTTACCGTTCCTCCACAGCTGTTTTCTCAAAACTTCTGACTTACAATCTGCACTTCCCTACTTTCTATGACTCCCCTGGGTTTGCTTTGCATGCTTCTGTTGTCAGCCCTTCATTGACTCTAAACCTCACTTTTATAGACAAGTCGATGAAGTGTTGTGGACATGGTAAGCAATAGAAACATCAGAGGATAGAAGACCGATTAATGTTCATTGACTGGGAAAATACCACCCTCGCTCATCTTCCACAGGCGTTAGCTCTCCTGTACCAACGGCTGGCCCCAAGTCTCCTGCTTTCATGCTTTCCTGCATTTAATCCTTCTTCGAGAATATGAGATTAGTATATTAGTGCAATCATAATCTCATTTTAGACTACTAAAATAAGCAGGGATATGTGTACATACAAGGAGACTACTCAAAAGAAGCTGCTGCTTTGCGCTCAGGTGTAGATTTTACTTAGAACTCAGAACCCAGCAGGAAGAAAATGGCAAAGTGGAGTTCTGTGGCAGCGGAAGCAGAAGCTCTCCGCTCTGTGGCAGCGGAAGCGGAAGCTCTCCACTCTGTGGCAGCTAAAGCGGAAGCCCTGTACTCTGCGGCAAGGTTATATTTTGAACCTCAGCGTCTTCCAGCAGGCTCATTCAGTCACTGAAAGTAAAAGTGGAGACTGGCTCGCCCGCTCGAGGCTTTCCTAATCTTTTAAGACACACCTGAGCTGCACCTCAGAGAATGTTGAACACTTCATCATGTATCTTCTTCACTATACATAATTCATGGAACCTACATCTCAGTACCTGTGAGTGGAGAAGTTTCTGGCAAATGACATAACACTACCATCCGGTATATTTATAATTTAGAGTGACCTACTTAGAGCTGACCTCATTTGAAGAAAAAGCTTGCTATGTAAAATTGTAAAAATACTGTCTTGATATCAGTTCATGTCTGGCTGAACTATAGTGCATTGAGACAAAAAAAAGGTTGTTAAAATTAGCAAATTGTCTTCATTCAGAAAATGCAAATTGTGAGCCATATTTTAAGATGTTCTCATTTATGAAACACTGTAATTTTTTAAATTAAGTAACACCAATAGTATTAGCAGCCATAATTTCACAAGATTTATCATTTACCTCACAGCAGTTAACCGCCATATTACCTAAGTAATAATTACTGGAAGTCAGCCTCCCCTGGGTGAGTGGCAGCGATACTTACTAACACTGAATGAGAGGTGCAGAATGAAATTACAACCCATGGAGAATTGAAAGAGCAGTTCATCTAGTGGGAGTATAGATCGGAAGGAAGTTTATGTAGGTGACACCACATTACAAATGGGTGCAATTACAAAAGAACTGCTCTCCAATGACATTGCATTATAATAGCAAAATTACAAAGTGACTCGTTGCTGTGTCCTATGAGCTGGAAAGGAGACTCACAACTAAAGAAAGGAATTGTCCTGGGTCATCGAGTAATCGTATCAGAATCCTGACTCCAGTGGTACCTGCTAGCTTTTCATCAGGGCTGGGACGATTTGTGCAGAATCCATTCTGCTCAAAGGATCCTCAAATGTGAACCAGACAAGCATCACACTAAGGAACATGGCAAACCATACTGAGGAAAGCCCAGGAGGCCTCAATTCTACACAATGGCATAAAGGCAACTGAGGAAAAGTGGGAGTGGAGAAATGGGCTTCATGAGAGAAGAGCATAGACATCTTAATATTTGTGTTCATTTAATAACTACACCATACATGTTCATCAAGAATCCATCTGCACACTGTTCCTAAGAATAGACCAAAGCTAGCAAGTCAGTCAGTAAGTACAGCGGGAGCTTGAGGCTTCTCTGCGCCCATGCTGGCAACAACCAACCTGGCCACAAAAACATGCATTTCATTAACACTCCAGTAAGTGTTATTAAGAACATGATTTTTTGCCTACTTGAGCCATCTATGTTTGTAATAAGTGCTAAGCAGTATAAGAGTTCCCAGTTCCTGTCTCTCCTGAATTGTACTGGCTTAGACAGGACTAAACCTGTTGACGAAGAACACTTTTTATGCAGTATAACAGATGTTTCAAAGTAACGCCCCCTTATCCCCCACACGATTCTTCGAATGTTCCTGTCAAGGATCAGTTTCTAAGTTAATGAACAAATTCAAACAAATATGGAGTTCCCAGTAAGCGGGAAGGTTTAAGGGGTGTGGCCTTGTTAAAGGAAGTATGTCACTGTGGGGGGGGGGCTGGGTGAGGAGTTTAGAGAGTTTTAAGACTTGTATCATTTATAGTAAGCTTTGTGCTTGCTGTAAGGGTTATGAGCTATCAGCATCCTGCTCTTGCTGTCTGCTCCCACTCCTTGCTGCCATGATGGACTCATCCCCTCTGGAACTATGAGCCCAATTAAACCTTTCCATCTATAAGTTGCATTGGTCATAGTGTTTTATCACAGGAACAGAAAGTAACTAATACAGCTACTATGAAGAGCTTCCAAAGGAGGATTTGATGGGACCTAAATCTGGAATACCAACCTGGAAGAAATAGACTAGTAAATGTCCAGTATCCATGCCATGAAGACTGTGGAGTCTTGGGAGTATAGAGCTACATAAAGCAACCATCATCCTAGAGGCCCTCTACTGGTACTTTACAAGGCTATCCAGTAACTGCAACTTCTCCTGCATTCGTCATGTTTCCTAGAACCATATCTATCCCTTGCATGTCAGCCATCCCAAACTAGCAGCTTCTGTGGATAGGGCAAGAGGGACAAGCAACCTGCAGGCCCCATGATGGAAGAGCAGGCAGACACATCTATGAAAGTACTGTGGAGGGGATCCAGGAAGAAACAGACTGGGAGGATGATGAGATCACTCAAAGGTCAAAGAAATTGCTACATCTTTAGAAGATTTACTGGGTTTAGTTCCAAGCACCTACAATGTGACTCATCTGTGACTCTAGTTCCAAGGGATGTGACAGCCTACTCTGACTTCCAAGGGCACCAGCCACATATGTGGCATGCATACATGCATACTAACATGTGATAAAAAAAATACATAAATAAATAAATTTTAAAAAGTGAGCCAGGTTGGTTCAAGGAAAGAATTCCATTGAAGATGGGGTATTTGTTGGTAGATAGTTTTAGTCAGGTCATCAAAGTTGGAGATTTAAGGGACCGAAAAAAACTTATAGGTAGAATAGCTGGTGGCCAGAACTATGCTAACATTAGATCATACTTAGCAGTAATGGTATTTGGGTGTTGCACCAAGTTTAATGTTTATTTGCAGGGAATGTGATCCAATAGCAGCTCCACTTCTACCTTAGAGCAAATGTTTCACTTTTACCAGGTCCGCCTGGCCTAGATGACAACTGAATCTGCAACTCTGGAAATTACTGTTTATCCTAGGAAGCCACTGTTACCTATTAAATTGTTACAACAGATTAAGGACTGGGATCCATGAAGGATGGTTTGAACAGAACACAGCCCTGCAGGACAGTAAGCTTCTCCTAACCAGAAGTCCCACAAGGGACTGCTTGGATATATGTCACCTATTCAGTGCAATACAATGCTTGCCCATTGATTCTTTAGTGGAATTCCATACATGCACAATCAATGCTTGTTGAGGGGATAATGTGATGAATGAGAAACACTCAATAAAGTTTTAGAATACTAACAGTTTATAATCTTACAGCATGAAAATCTGATATATCAAAAAGTTATGCAGAGATGATATATATGATGAGTTTCATATATATATTTCATATGTATATGAAATACATACATATATATATATATATTTCATCAAATATATCATATGTGGACCCTACTCAAAAGATATGTGTATATATATACATATATATATACATATTATATATGATATGTGATGTATGGTATGATATATATGTATATATTATGTATGTATGTATATATATCATATCTATATCTATCTATATCTATATCTATATCTATATCTATATCTATATCTATATCTATATCTATATCTATATCTATATCTATACCTATATCTATATCTATATCTATATCTATATCTATCTCTCTTTTGAGTAGGGTCCACATATGATGTAAGAGATAATGTCAAAAAGTATATTAAGTGTGGATTCCTTTCTACTCTGTGGACTAAGTCCTAGCTGAGTCTCATGAGTGCCTTGAGGTCAGAGTTCATTAGTCAGAGAACATCATTAGTTTCAGAAAAGTAGGATTAGCAACAGAGACTCTGACACTCAGGTAGTATAGGTTCCAAAAAAACCATTTTTTTTTAAAGTTTCTATCTAGTCAAAATTAACTATACATATCAATAATCTAACTGAGCTAAAAGTGGTTTGTTGCTAACTTTTATTTATTTTTAATTTTTCATGTTTTAAAAATCTATACACATGGCTGCCAAAAAGTCTTTCGTTGATTTTATCATCCTTACTGCCAAGAGAAATTGGGATAAGTATAACATGCATCAGGCAGAAAGTGTTGAGATCTCTAGAATTATAGCCTTCCATTGTTGTTCTGTAGTCACAGTTCACGTTATCTTTACAATGTATTTAAAACCCGTAAGGAACATACTGTGCTTTTCAGTGAAAAAGATGGCTTCTCTCCAGGTTTCACGTCAAAGCGCATAGTTAATCTAGGTATCACTACTCATATATCCTCTGGTCCGGTGTCAAAGCAAGAACAATTTGGAACTGTTTAATTGGCACATACAGTATGCTAACCTTTCTTTTGGCTCAGGTTTAGGCATCAGAGAAATGATGGAAGGGGACTTTATCTTCAGTTTTAATTGATATCTTCAAAGATGATAGCAGTGTTTATTTGATGCTGCACTAGACTAGTAAGTAATTATGACTCCTCCTCGTCTGTACCATGTTGGGCTCAAAGAGACTTAAGTGCCTCACAGAGCCACTCGGTAGACTACAGAAGAATAGGGCATTGGACCAGGGTCTAGAATAAACCTTAGTATATTTCAGCAGCCAGGGAAAAAAGTTAGTTCATTATTTTCTATCAGCTTTCAGACAAATAAAACCAGAAGGTTATTATATGTGTAATTTTAATTAACTCTTCCTTATGGCTATAGGTATGGCTCAATGGTGATACATTTACTTGGCTTGCTTGGGTCTCTAGGTTTGAATGCTAGCACCAAATACAGAAGGAGGCAGAAGACAAAAAGGAGAAGGAGGGAGGGAGAAGGGAAGAAAGAGAGGAGGGGAAGAATGGATTAAAGCAAGAGACAGAAGGAGAAAGAGAGAGAACTCTCTTAAGCAGTTCTTCTCATAATTCATTCAAATACGCTTGCAACCTGATGTAATGGGTTTTATAAGGCAATAACAACAAAACCTAAGCACAAAGTACTTCGTTGCTATAAATTTCCTTTTGATGTTTATAGAACATTTAACCACAAGTGCAGCATATTTTATGAGCATAAAAATCTTTAGTATGCCCCAAATCCTTGGGGGAAACAACTGCTAAAGCATAGCAATTTCACATAAACAAAACACTTAGCACTTAAATACCTAGGAACTGTAGCATCTATCTTAAACAAAGTTAGTCCCTATAAACCTTAACTCCCTTCCGGTTCTAGGTGAAATATATTTTGCACCTGTAGCAGTATATTTCCCGCCATATTAAACTCGGTATTTTGGGAGGAGCTAATGTGGGAGGAGTAAGAAAAAGAAAGAGGAGGAGCTAGGAGAAAGAAAGAGGAGAGAGCCGAGAAAATGGTAGCAGATGTATGCATGTGTCCAGCAGCCTAAGGTAGTTATAATATTTAGATTAGGTATTGGGTAACACTTCTAATTGTGTGGGCTTCTTGTTATTTGAGCATTACCAAATATATCAAGCTATTGGATAATCTTTAAATATAAGAGTCTCATTTCTACCGGGTACCGTGTGGATGGTGGGATGGTCTGGGCTTAGCCCAGTCTTGTGGAGACAGCATGGAAGATTGGCAGAGCCATCTCCCATGCTGGCATCTCGTGGGTGCCAGGGCCAGTGTTTCTAGCTGGCCGTTTCTAGCTGTGGCACAACCATGGCCTCTGGACACTTCCAGCTGTGGAGAGCTTGGCTTCAGGCCATGAAGCATGGTGGCTTGAGCTAGGCAGAGCCGCCACCGCTTAGATGGTCAGGCTGCGCAGCCCCATTTATTAAATATTAACAGTAACATGCACCACCTACATTTGTCAAAGGGAACCAGAGTAACAGCTGAACTGCACACTGTGAAGAGTAATAGTTTGACTAGATGCTATGAGCCCAGAGAGATACACATTCTGCTCTGTCTAGTTGATGATAAAATCCAACCAATTTAATGGACAAAAGAGCAGAAAAAAATCAAATCAAATGCTGCTGCATTATCTCACGTTGTATTAAAGTCTCCCACAAAATACCACCCTCTCCCAAATTGGGGTAGTATAGTAGTTGAACCCATTCAAAATTTGGAACCATACTGCCTGCATTCAAATATGACATTGAGGAAGGATATGATACACTTCTCATCTCACTATTTGCTTAGGGTTATTTAAAAAGAAGAAGAGGAGGGAGAAAGAAAAGAGGAAGAATGTGGGAGGTGGGAAGAAAGATGAAGAAAGAAGAGGAGGAAGAGGAAGAAGAGGAAGTGCAGAAGGAAGAGGACAAGAAAGAAGAGGGCTTTTTCTTAGTATTCTGAGTAATGGATCATTCCACTCATTTCTTTTCCCTTTTGTTCAACACATCCTGTTATTCAAAGTACTTATAAATATGTATTTATGTGTACATATGTAGAATAGCATATGTAATATAGTATCTAACATATCTGGCTTTCTATTAATATGTATGGGGCATGTAATAATACATAATTATATCAGCATTTGCATAATATGGTTACATGTAATCCTTATTTTATGTGTGCATCTATGTATTAGTATATTCATGTGTACATGTTATTTTGAACATATGTAACATAGTTACATTAATATAAGTCAGCATGGATAAGCACTATTTCAAATATCAGATGCCATGCTTGAAGCGATGCTTGGCTTACAGAGCCCTAGGTAGAAGGTTAAAGGTTAAAGACGTGAGCAGAAAGGATCTGATTTATCCTTAAGCATCCCAAAGAGTCTTCTGTTTAGCCATGCTAACCTGCACTAACACTAACAACTAGACCCCATTCATGACAAATCAGATAGCAATGCCTCCTGACAATTAATCAAACTCTAACAGGTGTCTGATGGACAAATGGTACTTTAATAAGCACATAACAGTGTGGCAGGAAAGTCATAGAGCATGTGTGGACAACGGGACATGTGTCCCGAGGATGAATAAGGTATGATAAAACTAAAGAATCTAAAATGGAGCCTGGACTGAGAAAACAAACAAACAAACAGATGCCAGAATAAGCTGGCTGTGGTGGCAATGTCTGCCTATAAAAATGTCCTCAGTGTTTCTCAAGTTCACTGTGCTTTAACTCAGTATCACTCCCCAAGTGGCTTCTGTGTCTTTAGTATGGAATATTCATACACTTTTAGCAAAATGAATATAATTAAATACAAAGCACTTACTACATACAATGAATTTATATTATTACATTTGAGGGGAGACGTTAGTGTTAGAAGACTGATACCAAAAGCGGCACTCCCTGTTTCTATTATTAAACATCTAGACATTATATCACACTTCTTAAATTAAGAAATCCTTTCTCAAATGTCATATTCTACATATGCTTTTCCAAATCCAACTGTCCTGAAAAACTGAAAGGCTCTTGATCTATCTGTGATATAAGCTGAAGTTAGACCTTCCTGGCTTATCAGTTTTTTAGTGAGAACTTTTTTTTGAAGAAATATGAAACACAAAGCTAAAATATTTTAATGACATTAAAATATTTAAATACACTAAAGCAAAATGACCACGCTGGTAATTTCTAAAGAATAGAAAAAAATATAAAAAATAATCGCTTTTGCACACTCTTTAGTTCCATCAAATGATCAAACTGTCCATGTTTGGAGGTTTTAATTGTTGCTGCATTATTTTGATTGAAAATGTTGGCACCAGAGATCTTTGTGTCCTCAGGCATATCTAGATGGTGGTCTATGCTGGCTCTCTGTCTGGTCTTCCTATTCAGGGCATGGCAGATTGCTAGCAGACCTCTGTGAGAGCACATGACCACATCTCTGCTTCTTTCCTTTCTCCCTCCTGTTCCTCTGATTTCCTATGAAGATAACTTTCTCAATTGTGTGAGAATTCTGTGTGCTTATAAGAATACTCTAAGAAAACAAGAGTCTTATGACCTCAGTTTCTTTAAAAACTTTGAAAACAGAACTGCTCTTGAGGTGTGCTGTTTTGCCCCTCCCAGATGTAGCAGACAGGAGTGAGTTCACTTTGGACTGTTCATCACAGCTGTCTATTATTTGTTTATTCACCTTTATAGAAAACATGGTTTTGCCTTGGTTTGTCCTTGTGATTATACATTTTACTCAGGTGACTCCTCTTTATTCTTAGAGTACAAACTGTCGGATGCTCTGAATAAAGTGGGCTATTGCATGATACTTTAGTCTGTCTCATTTTTTAGGCCCTGCTCTCCCAGAGTCATGCAGCCAACTATAGAGTAGGTAACACTCCATAAATCATGTACCCTCAATTTCTCTGATATGATGCCCCCTACTGGCACATAGCATAATTAAATGTTCAACCCAGTTTCCACCTTAGATGAGTAAAATAATGAAATGCAACATACAAATTGTCCCAAACATGATGTTGTCAGGAAGGTCACTGATGCTATGAAGTAATGCCACTGTCTAGGTGGAGACAGCCAAGTGGAATATTCAAGTGAATGTTCCCAGGACCAGCTGCTCCTGGGACCGGCACCAGTGGTTAAACATCTGGCCTACAACCTTCTGCTTGTCAACTTAGCTTGTCCACTGAATTTGTTAATTCTGTCCTTCTAATCTGTGGTTCAGAGTCTAAGTTAATTTCGATGATAAAAATTCAGTAAATTGTAACTGCTGCTTTATTTCAAGCAGTAAATCAAATTCAATTATGCTTTTTATTTTGTCATTTTGAGAAATCAGTGAAAGAGAAATAATTAGAAACCATGCATCCATCACAATACAGATTGTCAGGATCAGTTTCAGGCAGAATAACAAGCTAGACTTGAGGTTGGTTATTTTCCAGTTACTGTTCATTGATAAATTTAGCTCTTTCAGAACAGTCGAAGATGCAGCAATGTATCAGATTTTTTTCATTTATGTATATTAGTGTTCTGCCTGCATGTGTGTCTGTGTACTACATACATGTCCTCAAGAAGGCCAGAAGAGGTTATCAGATCCCCTGGGACTGAACATATAGATGGTTGTGAGGCACCATGTGGATGCTGGGAATTGAACCCACGTCCTCTGAAAGAGCAGTCAGTGCTCTTAAGCATGAACTTATCTCTCCTGCCCCTATTCAAGAAAAAAAAATAGCTAAAGATATTTCTTACTTTGCTGAATTGAAGATCAAACATTCTTTCATTCTTTCCTTCTTTAGCATGTAACAAGCATATACAATTTTTTAAAACTTACATTTTTAGATTTGTATATACATGTAATTATAAATGTTCTGGTTTCTATATTTAAATTGAAAAAAAAGGCAGACCTCTCTTTTCAAACACTTCAGATATGTTCTGTTCTCTAAATGTTAACCCAGAAGGAGAATAAGAAACCATCAAGTGTTGAGCAACTTTCAGGTCTATGCCTCCAGTGATCCTTTCCTTGCTCAAGTGACTTAGGAAACAGATCTCAATCCCTCTGCCATCTCCCCATAGCTGGGAGCAGGGTCATGGACCAACAACAATGACTACTGAAGGGAGGCTGCAGGGAGGCTGCAGGGAGGCTGTGTGACTCAGTGTTTGCTTTGTACACTTGCCCTTCTCATCACCATCCAGTAAGAATTCCACTAACGATCTGTTACTTCAAGCCTAGTCACAAGCACGTTCCTTCATAGCAATGGAAATATTGTAGCATGAGCAAGTGCACAGCCTAGTGAAATATGCTGTGAGGGGAGGGGGGAAGCGAGTTGGCACCATGTCTCTAGACCAGGGTAGCTGGCCTTCCTCCTCTCCCCCAGCATTCTAGAACCACCACTTGTAGAGGTAAGTTACAGAACTGAGCTAGGGAAAAGGGTGAAACAAAATAGTACTATGTTCTCTTATGACTATCTTCTCCTTAGAAAATACTTTTTTATATAACCCAGGCTCTCCTGAAACTTGCCCTACAGCAGAAAATGACCATAAGCAGACGCCTTCTGCTTCTACCTCCAAAGTATTATAACATAGGTGTGTATCATCATGCCTGGTCTAAAAAAAAAAACAAAAAAAAACTTCTTTTTAAAAACATTCTGCTTTGAAAATTTCAAACATGTATATAAAACATCTTTCTTTTCATTTTTAAAACATTTTATTTATTCTTGGAGAATTTGTATTAAATATTGTAAACAATATTGCATATACTTTAATCATATTTATTCTTCTCCTCAGCCCCTCCCAGATCCTCCTCCGTCTTCCTATCCACCCAACTTCGTGTCACTTTTTTTAAAGACCAAAACAAAATATGGAGTCCCTTCTGTGTTGTCTGACTATTTCTGAGCATGGGGCCTGCCCAGTGCCACTCCAGTGAAGAAAGCCTTCCTCTCCAGTAGCTATGGAATGCACATGGCTCACTGGACAGGGATAAGGCTCCATACCCACTTTGTATGTTGTTCATATCTACATCCCACTGCCTCTCTCCAACTTCCCTGAGTTTCCCCCAAACAACTCCCTCTCAAGCTCTTGTTCTCTTTCAATACACACACACACACACACACACACACACACACACACGCACACACTCCATTGAGTCTTACCAGCAACACCTCTAACTGCACAGTTGTAGAGTCATCCATTGAGACACGGACAACTCATCACTGTCCACATCCTCAATGAAAAGTGGCGCAGTGACTCTACGTGCCCAGTAGCTCCTCAGCCAGAAGTGGATCATGGAAGCTCTTATCCACTACGTGCTACAATTTTTAACAGCTTTGAACTTGTGCCAAGGGACAACTGTTTAATTAGTTCATGACTGCAACAACCATGACATGCCCGGAAGACAGCATTTTACAACACTTTCCCACATTCTCTGGCTCTTGCATCCTTTCCACCCCTTGTTCTCCAACGTTCCCTGGGCTTCGGTGACTATTTCTTTAGTACCTATTTGATGCCTGGTTCCCTGACGAGTGCTAGGAACAAAGCTGGGAACACAGCGGTATTATCTGCTCCCTTCAAGAAGCTTCTGGTCGAGTTAGGCAGTGTTGGCACCTTCTGTGTAGATAGATACAGCTTTTTGAAATATTGTTATTAATTAATAATATTATCAATATTTCATTTTAATCAATTATCCATTTACAACTGATAATTAAAACATGTGGTTTATTGTGAAATACAGTTTCAAAAAAGTACAAAATACATAAATATATTATTAATTAATAATATTTAATTGTAATTAATTATTCATTAATAATCGATCAATAAGACATGTGGTTTATTATTTATATATGAAGCAAGCACAGGTAATATATAGAGGAATAAACTGTTCCTAAGTAACATTTCATCCTGGCTAACTCACCTTCATGGTGCTGGAAGTTTCCCCAAGAACTACTAAAGGAGAAAGATAACAAACAGCCTAACCCAACGGTGATGCTGCACCGAGTGGCCTAGCAAGACATGACCACTGGGGAGAGCGTAATCAAATGATTCTAGTTCTAACCTTTATTCTCAGAGATCAGTGCCCCTCTCATTCCCAGCAGAGAAGCTTCTTTTTGCAGCAGCAGGTGATTAACAGAGGCGATTAACACATTACAACAGGTAACGTGCATATGAAGCCATGGAGTGCTCATCTCTGGACAAGACATCTATGTCACACTCTGCCACCCTGCAAGGCTCAGGGATCACAGTGGCAAGGAGGGCAGGAAGATTCTAAGATATGAAGCTAATAGATGTCTGAAGTAAAAAAGGATACGCCAAGCACCATTGCCCACATGAATCCTCAGTGCATGTGACTGAATGCAAAGGACTGCACAGGATCAAGTCAACCAAAATCCCAGCGTGGATCGGGGAGGGCGTCACGAATCCACCCTGAGTCAAGAGGACATCGGCAGCAGGTGGCTGCTGGGAAGAGAACGCCAGTTTTCCTCCGGGATGCCAAGTTCCTTGCTTTATTTTTGTTTTTGTTTTGTTTTGTTTTGTTTTGTTTTAAAAAAAAACAGCACATGCAGTTAGCGCTGAGGGAATAGGGGAGGAACTCAAGGGAACGAAATGAGCAGACTGTCTGTACAATGCATATTGTCTATGTATGAAATTCTCAAATGACAATAAAGGAATAAAACCACTTTTTTTTTTCCCGTAAAATCGTATTCTTGCTCGAGCTGCAACAGATACCACTAAGAAAATTTAATACTTTTATTTCTCAAAGTAGTCTAATTTCAGATGCTCTATTTTTTCTAACCAAGAGGCATTTCTTCGGGTAGATATTGAATAACGACCTCGAGCTCTAAAGAACTTTCAAGAAAGCGTGGTATTAAAAATCAAACACAGTGCTATACAAGGTGACACAAGAAGCATCAGAAATAAAAGTAAAGTGACAGATAGTGTGGTGGATTAAAAAAATGGACCCCACAGGACCGTCTGGAGCAGCACTATTAGGGGGTGTGGCCTTGGCAGAGTGGGCGTGGCCTTGCCGGAAGAGGTGTGTCACTGGGGGTGGGCTTTGAGGTTTCAGATGCATAAGCCAGGTTTTGTTTCACTTCCTTCCTGCTTCCTGCAGATCCAAATGCGGAACTCTTAGCTACTTCCCCAGCACCATGTCTGCCTGTGTGCCTCCATGCTTCCCATCATGATGATAAGGCACTAAACCTGTGAACCTGTAAGCCAGCCCCAATGAAATGGTTTTCTTTATAAGAATTGCCCTGGCCATGGTGTCTCGTCACAAAATTAGAAACCCTAAGAGGGATGACCTAATGTATCTGTGAGATAACTACATAGAAGAATCTTTCCTGTGTTGTCACATGTAAATGAATACCCACAGCTGCCCCAGGCCATGCATGCCGAGGCATGTACATGTCAGGTGGCATTTAGAATATATGTTACTGTCATAACAGTGCTAACACAGCTGTCTCCACAGAGCATGCCTTCCTATCACTGTGTTAGTACCCCTCCTTACTTTACCAGAACCATGAACCATAGTATTAACTGCTAGAAGACAAAAGCAAGGAGGGAGGAGAGATACCAGGGGCTGGGGAATGGAAATGGTTAGCTGAAGACAGCAGGAGCCTCTTCCCTCTGGTAGGAAGTGAAAAGCAACAGCCTCCTCCGTGGTGATGTCCACAGAACCCCAAGCGTTTTTAACATTAGGGGAGGTAGAACCTGAAAAGTCGGAGCCATCAGCTCCTAGATGACAAAGGAGTAGACATGAAGAAACTGTAGCTCAAGATAGCCAGTGTTTCTGCTTTACAAACATGTGTTCAGAATACAGCTCTTTGCTCCTAAAAATGGCAACAGTGCAGCCCAGTGCTGATTACAATGAGACTTTATATGTCTCTATTATTTAAAAGCAAGTATTTAACAACAACAAAAAAATGGCAAGCATAACAGGACTTTGTATGCATTTGTCCTTCACACAGGATCTACTGCAAAGCCAAGGACAGGGCTGGACACTCAGTCATGTGATGGCCAGGGGGATTTCAGGGTGTTCGGGATGACTCTTGTCTCTGTATCTCATTGATCTGGAGAGCGTTTATGAACCATGGGAAAGTTGAGAATTATTTCCAGAAAGAAAAATCTTTCACTACAGAAATGCATTAAGAGTTAATATGTGATTGTCAATGTAAAAAGTCACTTGCTTTTCCCTGAAGGTCACCGTCATCATTGATATTCATTCCATACTGAGAATTCTATGCACATGAAGGTCAAAACTACCTGAGATTTCTCTCATGAGGAAAAATATTATTTTTTAAAGCGTTATCAATGCACACACATGTAGGCATATAAATATTTATTGGAAAGTTGCTGCCTGTCAATGAATAGGAGAGGGAATAGAGACTGCGTTCTGGGAATCCTCCCTGTGTGGCTGTGCCTGCAAAGTGGGAACTTGCATTTACTTTGTCATTTCTACCTGAGTCTAGTAGGGAAAGGTCACGGTTTCATATAACATAAGCAGAAAGAGAACCGGCACTCTACCCCAGTTTACAAAAAGGAAGAGCAGGGCAGCCCATGGGACTCAAGCTCACATTGGGTGGTTATGACTAAAACACATTGTTCTTTGTTCTCAATTCTTTTCTAGCTTTCTAATAAAGCAGTGATCTATAGAAGAGGAAAGAGCCAGGTTATACATATACAAATATGAGGCATTAAAGGAGAAGACATTAGAGGCATTAAAGGAGAAGACATTAATCTTTGAGTCTGAATTAGACCTTGAGAAAAAGACAGTATCATGGGCCGATACTTTGTGTTCCTCTTACCTTCCCTGTAACAAAGCAGACGGGTACAGGACTGGAAATACAACCAGAAAGGATGAAATGGCAAAGCTACCCTATGCACGTTCCTTTGAAGGAGATTAAGAAGTAGACTTAACAACAACAATAACAAACAAGCAAACACCACAGAGGCAGAGCTCTAGGTGGATAGGAGTACCCCTGTGAGGAAATGTTTGGAGACTTAGATAGAAACAGGCCATAGACAAACTGATACGACAAGAAGGGCAGCAGACGGCTTAAGTACTAAATGCTGACATGAGCTTCCAAACTGCAGAGCGATTTTTGTTCAGTCTTTACTCCCATTGCTCCTTCATTGACTTGTCAAGAGCAAAACCAGGAAGTGGTGGGCCACACCACCTGTCTACCTTTGCACTGGTAATGTCAGGGCAACTCCAGACAATCTGCACCCAGGCCTGCCTGGGACATGGTGGGATCTACCAAGGGTCCAGAAGTCCTGGCAGCATAAGGTTTGGCTCAGTGACCTTCCCTTCAGTCAGGGGAGTAGGCCCAGACAAACAATGCAACAGCCAGGGCGAAGCTCTGACATTTGCCACATACTTTAGCGTGTTAAGTCCTAGCTAGGGCCATACATTTTATATTTATAAAAAAAACACATAACAAAAATAGAAAACTATGAAATCCATTTGAGAAATGTGAAAGTTGGGTCTATATCTTATTTCTTGAAGGTCAGAGCATGAGTGTCAAGGCCAGAGAGTCCTAGTTTCTGAAACCTTGGTCTGGTTCTCACTTCCATTTTATTTCGCAGAGTTGAGCTAAACATCACAATCACAATGAATGTAGAATTTTCTCAAAAGACACCACCCAAAATTTCAACTACATTATTTTACAGTGTGTGTGCCTCCTCCTAAATAGACTTCACTAATGGAAATGAAGATTTTGATATGACGTAGCCTGCACTCTGTGAGTAGCCTATTCTGATCACTATCTTCACTCATTAAAAGCAAGTCATTATTCAATGAATTTGATTTTGTCCTTGTGTGCTGGAGAGGGATAGCAATTTATAATTGTGCACATGTAAATAAAAGTCAAAAGACATCCTTAGATACCATCCTCAGAAACACCATCAACCTCCTTTGAGGGAGAATCTGTCAGAGACTGCCCAAGCTCAAGTGCTCAGCCCATGTCCATGTGGTCAACAGCAGGCTGTGTGCATACAGCAATAATAAATCTAGAAGTCAGGTACTCAAGAGAAGAATCTGAGCAGAGGCAATGGGGGAATCAGAATGGGAAGAGGACACACAGCATTGGTGCAATTCCGGAGTGTTCTTATATGAAATTCTTAGATGATAACCTCAAGTTTAAAAACCACAGCTATCAAAACTCTTAGTTACCAGTGAGCCATCGGTTCACGGAAGAAAACAAATTTAGGGACCACCTAAAGAACGTTTCCGATGCCCTTCTGAGACATATCACACTGCATTCCTTACCTGGCAACTCTGTGTGTCAAGACAACAGCTGCCAAATGATTATTCAGAATTCCATAGGGAGGATTTTTCCATTAAGAAGCATATATATGTACATACATAGATTCTGGTTGCATTGGTCACTTTCTGAGGGCTACAGATATTAAATATAAGCTCTAGATTAATCTGTGCTTACAAAATCCATTCTGAACAAAAATAAGCAGTTAGTTTTCACCACTGGTACACACTTACAAATGTGTGCTCTTGAAACAGTTAGTAATTCTTCCCACAATATCCTTCCAACATTATGGAGAGGACTTCCAGTTGACATTTGTTCAAACTGAGAGAAGCGTTTTCCTTACCATCCAGGCTGTGACAAAGTCACCCATCCAGGTCCCCACAGCAGCTAGTTTCATGAAACTTTCATTGCGGATGCCCATATAGTCCGTGATGAGATATGCTCTGTGGAGACAAACACAGGACATTGCCCAGTCAGAGAGCTGTCCAGTCCAAGTTTCCCAGTGCAGCCACAGGCGCACACTCTTTCCTCTCTTAATAAGCTTCCTGGATATCATCTCTCATTTGTTTATATGTTTGCAAAGACAAGGGAACATTTGGAGGGTGTCTGGGTCTGTTTCGATTAGATTGGAAAACTGATTTGGAATTTGGCCATTGCTGTGTGCAGTCCACCCTTGAGCTGCAAGACCAACATCAGCTTTTGAACATTTGAACAGAAATCTTCAGCAAAGGCTTCATTTCATGCTCACTCAAGTGTGAGCAAAGCTGAGACAATCCCTGACATGGGAAGCCTGAGAGGGAAGACATGTTCTGTCAACTTAGAACCACTGGAAAGGTGCTGGACAGGGCTTTGGTGTATCACACCAGGATACTGCTCGGAACCCTGTCAAGTTTTAAGAAAGACATCTATACAGTGAACTAAGGTCATATTTGAGTCAGTGTTCATGGTTTCAATTATTACTGGAAACAACAATGATCAGAATGTTTAATGCATCATTTCAGTTTTATACAGCTAACTCTTTTTTCCTAATTTTTGCATTTTATTTTAATTTACATATTTATTCACTTTGTATCCCAATGCACCCTGCCCCATCCTATTTTTCTTTCCAGATCCACCCTTACAAATCTTCCCCATCCACCCACTCTTCTTCTCCTGAGAGAAGGGGAAGCCCCCCCCCTCCCCGGGACATCCAGTCACAGTAGGCCTAAGTGCATCCTCTCCAACTGAGGCTCAACCAGGCAGTCAGCTAGAGGAAGAGGATTCAAAAGCAGGCAAGAGAGTCAACGACATGAGCCCATGAGCCAATTGTTAGGGGACCGGCATGAAGACTGAGCTGCATATTTGCTATGAATGTGTAGGTCCAGCTCCTGAATGCTCTTTGGTGAGTGGTTCAGTCTGTGAGACTCCATGGGCCCAGGCTAGTTGACTCTGTTGATCTTCTTGTGGTGTCTTTGATCCCTCTGGCTCACTCATTTCTACCCACCGCCTTCCACAAGACTCCCCAAGTACCGCCTGATGTTTGAATGTGGGTCTCTGCATTTGTCTCCATCCACTGTTAGATGAAGCCTCTCGGGAGACAGTTATGCTAGTCTGCAAGCATAGCAGAGAATCACTAACCCTTACTTGCTTGCAATAATACCATTCATACTCTTTTCAACTCAGGGAGAGACAGTCGTGGTACAGCAGGATCAGGAGGAAGACCATTTGTCTTGAAGGAAGCATTGCCCTTTCTATTTTCTCATATTATAATTTTTTCTAATTATTATTTCCTCATGTCTCTAGGGAAACTGGGCTAGTCAATGTCACGTGAGTAAGTAAGTGATGGCAGGGGATCAAGTTTCTCTCCCCAATTTTTCTTACCTGTAAGGTTTTTCACCCTGATTATTTTATTCTCAATTTGGCTCCTTTTCCTAAAAATTATGATACCATATAATTTACAGTATTGGTAAAAAAAAAAAAAAAACCTGCTTCTTCTTGAATTAGTCTCAGATAGATAATAACATGTTTGCTGTTTATCTACTGAAAATTGTAAAGTCCATTTTTAAAACTGATGAATTGAAAACCATCTTTAATTGGGTTATTTTATTCCTGGAGTTATTTTTAAACCGTTCCATTATTTTAAAAAGAAGAAAGATATCTAAATAGTTTTTTTTTTGAAAGAACAAAATTTTATACTCTTAAAATAATTCTTTTTCTACAAACCTCATTCGCCTTTGTTGGAAAGTCTATGGCAGAGGTTCTTAACCTTCACAATGCTGTGACCTTTAACACAGTCCGTCGTGCTGTGGTGACTCCCAACCATAACATTATACTCATTGCTGCTTCATAACTGTAATCTTGCTGCTCTTGTAAATCATAATGTAAATATCTGATATGCAGCATATCTTATATGTGACTCCCAAATGTTGGGCCCCATTTTGGCCCTGGTTTGGGCCTTGTGGACAAATCCAAGCCTGGCTCGAGTTGCGGCAGCCTTGTGGGAGAGCCTATGCCTGGCTCGAGTTTTGAGCCCTATCTCAGTCCCTTCTGTACTGGAGTGACTCAACAGGACCTGTTTGGCTCTGCCTCTGGTCAGCTGTTGCTAATGTAGAGCTTTGCCGTTGGCCCTGTCAGTCTCCCCATACCCTCTGTTAGTTACCCTTCCCCACCTACGACGTCATCTCACCCCACCAAAAATCCCCCTCCCTATGCTCCGAATTTATATAAGTGAGAGGCTGATACAATAACGTTGAGTTCCTGCTTCAACAAGACTCCCGGCTCGCTGTGTTTCTTTTGACACTCACCATCCCGCTCAGACCCAGAGAGACCTGGCAGTGGGACTGAGACCACTCTCCTCTCGAGTGGACCTGCTGGCAAAGAGCCAACACTCAAAGAGGTAGAAACCCACAGGTTAAAAACCACTAGTCTAGGTAAATGTGTTGAACTCTCCTGCAAACACTGTAGTTGCTGATTGGATTTCCATATTATATGAAGAAGCGGAACTATAAGAATTTGTGTGTTCACCATGTGTAGTTTGAGTGCAGTGTGTCCATCACTTTTCATCTAGACACAGCAATGTGGTTTACTACATGTGTTTTACAGATACAGGGAACCACACCCAGAGTTCCACAACTTGTTCTAAGTAAGCATGTGACAGATGGGTAAGATTAGAATATAAATATTCCTGCCTCTCCCATATAGACTCATAACAATTATGCTATGTTAAAAATCCTCCTGCAAGTATTAATGGACATATAAAAACATGAAGAAAATCTTCTTTATCCTTTAGTACATGATGAAGGTGTAAGACCCTTGATGAGCCAGAGTAAGAAGCCAACGGTAGCATTAACCACAACTTAGAGCTACCACATGTACTGAACACCCTCTGCTGTAGGCTCACTGATCTGAGTGCTTCGGTCTGAAAGTTCCAAAGTGAACAGAGCTTGCTGCTACCCAGTTCAGCACCACAACCATCACTGAATAGCTCTGAGACAGTGAAATCCATGCACTTTGGAGTATCAGCTTTGGGAACTGTCCAGCATTTTCAATGACATTTTGATGAATATGCTCAGGGACATCTTACTCCCTGTACATTTTACCAATGAGTTAAAAATCACTAGAGTACACTGTGTGTGTGTGTGTGTGTGTGTGTGTGTGTGTTTGTGCATATGTGTATGAATGCATCGTATTTTGTTTTAGCAGATAGCCTAAATATACTTGCGACAGATCAATGATCCAGCCAAGAACAACCAAAATAGGTGTAAGTAAAAAATAACAATAATAAGCCCTCGAAAATCTGCTTAAATGTTAATAAAACATTGAAGACTAAAGAAACTGGGGCAGTACATTAGAGAAAACTGCGTTTTCCCTGGAGACGCTTGCTTATTCTAGATGCAAGGCAATGAAAAGTTTGGCGTGGCCTGATCACAGAACAGAACTTGTTGTCTGAAACAAAAATATTGGAAACTTAAAAAGCTGTAATTCTGGTGAGGAAGGAAGAACTCAGACCAGGACACAACATGCCACTGCTCTGCCTTTCCTGGCTTTTGTCACACTCTGAACTTCTTAGGAGAAGTAACCACAAGACTAAGTCAAGTCAAAAATATTGTTATAATATATGCTAAGGAGACTATTATAGATCATAACTCATTACAGAGTGTGGATAGGAATACAAGACCATGAATGGATAGAGCAGTGGTCCTCACCATGTGGGTCCTGACCCTTTTGAGGGTGTCGAATGATCCTTTCAATGGAGTCTCTGAAGACCATTGGAAATATCAGCTATATGCATTACAATTCAAAACATCAGTCATAAGGTTACAATTCAGTCATGAGGTTACAATGGAAATAATATTATGGCTGGGGGTCACCATGATATGAGGAACCGTGTTAATAGGCTGCCATATTAGAAAGGTTGAGAATCACTGGGCTGAAACCAAGGAGAGAGAGGGGAGAGTTCTTCCTTGAGAACTTGCAGATGAACCCTCACCTCCCCACCATATCCTTTATGACAGCATTGCATTCTTTCAGTTTTATTCTTCCAGCAGAGAAAGGTATGAGCCTCTTCTGAGAGGGTAAATATAAGGTAGATCCTGTATACATTGTGTATATGACATCTGCTGGTTACTCAGAAACGAATAAATGATAAATATGACCATAGATCCTATATACATTGTGTGTATGACATCTGCTGGTTACTCAGAAATGAATAAATGATAAATATGACCATATGGCTGAAAGCCCAGATTAAAAACATATTTAAACATAATGAGCTCCGGGAAAATAGGGAGAAGTTTGAGCTATTTTCTTCACTGCTGGTATCCCAGCATCTACAGGGCCGCCTAAATTAGGCAAATGATCAGTAAACATTTGTTTAACTTATAACGAATGGAATATTCATGTTCATATGTCATGGGTAGGCCTCTGTATATTAAGCTTTAGAAACATCAACAAGATGAGGTTGAATCATGGAGAACTTGCACACAGAGGAAGGTGCTGGGTGTGTTTGTTTTTCTCTAAACTGCATTTGTAGCTCCTTAATGCAGGACAACTGCCCAACGTACCTAGGGTTCTCTACGACAGGAGGTATAGTACCTATACTTCCCTGTAGCTATGGGTATACAGTGGGTCCTACCTGCTGTAACAATACAGATGAAGTAGTGCTGTTTATGAAACAGCCAGAAGATTTAAAGAGGAACAGTGATGTATGAGGACCAATGATTAGTCTTATTTTTATTGCTTTTGACAAATATGTTACAAGTGTCCCGACCTGACAGAAAAACAGCCAACGATTACTTCATTAACTTGCACATCAATTGACATTTAATCCCGTTTCCCTGTTGGGTTCCAAAGAACACATAATTCTTTGATTTTTTTTTTCTTGCTTCAATAATTTTAGCCAAAGGGAAGATCACTGTAGAAACTGAAATTGTGAAATTTCACATACTCAGTTGTTGGGCATAGATTCAAAATTAGTTTTTACTGCTGGAAGGCAATTATAATTTTAGCTTTGCTTGGCACTACTGTTAGCTATTTCAATCCTACATCACGTGGACTTGGGCTGGTATTTCCACTATTAATAGATCTTGAAAATCTTGCATATGCATCACCCTTCCAGGTAAAATTTCTGAGTTCATCTCTTAGAATCTACCTTCAATTTTTTTTTTCAATTTTTTCAAACTCTAAGCTTAACTCTCAAACCCATTACAAATATGTGGAGACTTCAAGAGACAGCTTCTTGGAAAGGGGGGTAATTAATTATCCTAACAGCTCAGCAACAAGAACAGCTAAGACTATATCACATCCAAAAACCTAGGTGCTCAATGACTAGAATTAATAGACTCAAAAATGAGCTAAATACTCAGTGAAAGGACGCTAAGATGAATGGCTCTTACAGGTCAGAGTCCTGATCACTAACAATGAAAGTTCCAGTTCACATCCACCAATTATTTATACTAAATGGGGGTAGTCAATGCCAGGTGATTTAGGAGTTGAGTCTCTGAAAGTTTAATGGTGGGGCTGTAAACATAGATCACCAACCCAATATGGATTCATGCTTCACTGCAGATCCATCTGTGGCCAGCTGGATTCATAATGTCACGGCTGTCTCTACCAGACATTTTTGGGCAACATAAACAAGATTGGGGGCTTGATACACAAGGTAAATCACGGGTAAAGAGTTGACTTACTGCCAGGAGCTTGCCCCAGCAATGGTTCTCTCTAGAAGACAGCCAAGAAAGAGTGGGGCAAAACTTGGTATTGTGAAAGTAGAAGTTGCTTAGTATAAATACTATTTACTCCCCTTGAATCTTCCTCCTTGATTCTTCCTTATTATGAAGCCAGAAGCCTATGGTTTCAGATGAATTAACATCTGTGGCTTATGGGGGGCCAGATTTGTCACTAGCACTCTGGCTAGTGGGCCAGGAGCCTCACTTGTCAGGATAGTTAACTCTTTGTGAACCAAAGAGATAGCAAAAAAAAAGAAAAATTAAAATCCTTTACCCAGGCAAATGCGCACAGACATGCACACATTCATTCATTCATATATGAATACATACTCTGTCCAAGCCCAGCTCCCTGTCTCAATCAACTCCACAAGTGTTTACTCATGCTTACATATTTACCCATATACATTCATACATATAAACAGACAGATATATACATATTTGGATGGAAGGATAGAACAGAGCTCCCCAAACCAACCCCATCATCTTCTTTTCACTGGCATTTTTATAAACAAGGGATCTTAGAAAATTACATCATAGGTAAAATGGTACACAAAATGGGAGTCACAAAAGGATGTTGGTACTAAGTTCCAAGCAGCGTTTCATTCTGTAAGCTGATTACAGGTTCAAAGCAAAAGTTCCATGTGGCCTTGTCATATCATGTGCATACCTGGGGCTTCATCCTCGGATCTGACCTAGAATGAGTGGTTTTCCTTGAACACAAATTTGTCCCAAGCCTATTTCTCTTTTTTAGGGTAATTGTGAAAGCTCATTTTATTTCTTATTATGTAGCCTTAACTTACTATTATGAAGAGTAGGCACATTTAATTCTTGATTGTAACTTTTTTACATTTGTCTAACAAAACAACTAGAACCATCTCTTAAAACTTTCTTAGATTATTTGAATCAAATCAGGAATTCTATAAAATTATTAATTCATCTAAACAGCATGAATTCATGAAAGTTCATCTTTTTGTTCATCTTTAGAAAATCTGCACAATAGGGTGATCTAATGCCAAGAGATTATTATATTAATTTAATAATGGCAGGAAAGGCATATGAGCTTCAAGAAGCAATCCTGAGATTAAAGTTTCTTTGGGATCTTGCTTCTCAGAGCCCACCCATCTTAGTCCATGCAAAAGAGTGGGCCACCTCCAGGAAGGCTACCTGCCTTAGCCTTAGCCTTCACTAGATGGCTTCTGACAACTTACAATGGCACAACTCTATGTCAATCAAAGATACCCTTAAAAAAAAAAGCTTTAAGTATTTTTAACTCATTGAGGGGGGAAAACAAACAAACAAAAAAAAACTATCACCACATCAGAAAGTAAGCATGTATCATTGTATAAGCCTTTTCTAGATCTGTTTAGATTTAAAATGATTTAAATCTAAAATTATTTTAGATTTTAAAATGATTAACAATTTTTAGTCACTTAGCCAGTGTCCAAATAATCACACCTTAGTATTGCTGCTCAAAATTTCTCTCTTTGACTACTGAAAGACTTTGATGTAGCTCAACACACATAGAGGAAACTTCTGGCTAGAACTAGGCTATAAGCTAGGGATAAATGAGTTTGATCATACTATAAATATCACAGACAGTTGAGTAGAGAACCCGCTGATGGTTGAAAGTGCACCAAGCCCTAACAAGGCTCACTGACAGCCTGCCAACTCAAACTCCCCAACCTTTGCCTTCTATTCCCTCCTATTTCCATATAGAAAACATACATATATATTGAATTTTAATTGAGTAAACCCACCCTGGATGTGTAGACTTTATACCAATTCTTCCTTTCATTCCTTACCAAACCTCAGCGCATTCAGTGAACTCCATCTGTGTGAGATGCAGACACACTATTATACCACCATCCCCGCTTCCCTCCACCCTCAGCATGAAACTAATCACTCAAGTGATTTCTGAAGGGCTCTCAATTCTCTTCAACTTATCTGTCATCACCACTATTGATTTGCTCATAATTCTTTCTAATATGAAATTAAATAGTCTCCTGTTTTCCTAGAATATTTCTTGTTTGTAGATTCTTTTTTGGCCATTATTATGACTTCTGGAGAAGAAATGTGGCTTACTGAAGGAGCCTGGGTCATGAGACTAGAAACCAGTTTTGACATTACTATGGTTTGGACCTGTGCTGTCCCCCCAAAGCCCTTAGGTTGAAGGCTTGGTCTCCATTCCCTAGCACCCCTGGAAGGTGAGGGAACCTTTACAAGGTAGTACCTACTGGGACCTCTGAGTTATGCCTTGGAGGGGCACAACAGGCCATGAGATGAGCAACCTGGCTCCATTACACATGCCTGCTGTGGTGGTTTACCACACATAAGCCTTTACTAGCTATATACTAAAGCTTCCAAAACTGAGTTTAAAATACATTTCTTATTATAAACTGATTATCTAAATACTTATGACAGAAAAGGGAAGCTACTGACTCAGCAATCTACCTCATGTCTCCATGGCCTGGAAAAAATATTCAATCTTGATAATCATGAATTTTCTTATTATAGATCATTATATATATATATATATATATATATATATACTAATATTATACTGAACCAGGTATAATTAATACATATTAAGTAACCATTAACTCCTTAAAAAGTGAATTTACACATGTAAGTCAATTTTGAGTAGCTAACATCACATCCACTACCAATTTTCAGGGTGGGACAATTCAAACATCTCAGTAGAATATTACAGGAGTTATTAATGAATGGTTGTATGTAAAAGTATTTAACAAGTTTAAAGCATTATAAGTAAGAAAAAACTTTCCCTTCACAGAATTTTGGTTAATACTACAGGTGAAAAAAATATGTTTCTAGGACAGCATGTTCATGCTAAACAAAAGAAGAAAGGTGACTTAACAGCCATCCACTTGGAATTCAGGCCCACTCAACCAAGGATCTTATAAGTCCCGTACGCTTAGTCAACTACCTGTAACTGGTGAGGTCATGAATCCCAGAGCACAACCTACTACTGCCATGTTCTTAAGCCAACATAATTCCCAACTGTGTCCCAAACACTTATCCTTTGCTCCCACAGATGAGTGTGGCTCTCTCCCGTTATCAGGGGAACTTCTTTTTTACAGCAGGTGGTAAGCATTCCAGAAAGTCACCTCTAGTCAGAGTGCAGAGAACACCTGACCATGGGGTGCCCAACCCCAGTTACTAGAACACAGTATCTACACCTAAGGCTTAGGAAACATAGTGGAAGAGTGATCAAAAAGACTGGAAGAGCCAGATAGCCAGAAAGTCTGTGGCAAGATTGTGTCTTCCATATATGACAAGGAAGTTGCACCCAATCAATCACAACAATACAATTTGACCTGAACAATGATAACATGGGTGGGAGAAGTCTCATGGGATTCCCATCCCTTGACAAAGAGCTACAGGTATTTAATAACTGATGAGAGAGAGTTAGTCCTCCCTACTGAGGGACCCACTAACTGGTTGTCCAGTGTAAAGTTGTCAGCCCTAAAGACATACATGCAAGCAATGCTGAATGGACTCCAAAGCTGGTCCTTACATATTTACTCACACATATGTTATTTAAATAACTTCACATCAGAGAAAACTGAAAGGTATTTGTGCATGTGTGAATGCTGTGTGAGAGTTTTGTGTATGTCTATGTTACAATAATAATTAGACAAAAAGAAGTCATAAATTTGAGAGTGACATAGGAATCCCTGGAGGGATAGAGGTGGAAATGATGTAAATATAGTGTGTGTGTGTGTGTGTGTGTGTGTGTGTGTGTGTGGTGTGTATGTGTGTGTGTGTAGTGTGTGTGTGTGGTGTGTGTATGTGTGTGTGTGTGTGTGTGTGTGGTGTGTGTGTATGTGTGTGGTGTGTATGTGTGTGGTGTGTGTGGTGTGTGTATGTTTGTGGTGTGTGTGTTTGTGTATGTGTGTGTGTGGTGTGTGTGTGTGTATGTGTGTGTGTGTGGTGTGTGTGTGTGGTGTGTGTATGTATGTGTATGTGTGTGGCATGTGTGGTGTGTGTGTGTGTGTGTGTGTGTGTGTGTGTGTGTGTGTTTTAGATGTAAATTTAATTTTGAAAAGGCAACCCTTTAAACCTGCTTGCATTTTCTCAAATACTATAACAGTTTGTGCCCTCGTGGGTACACAAGGACACAGAGACCCTCTGCAAGCCGCTTTCTCCCTTACCATTATCCTTCGTTTTACAGTCCAACCCACAAATCAATCCTCCAAGTCCCTGTCATTCTGTGACATCCCTATTGTCACTGCCCCCATGCTCTCTGAGTCTGGAGTGCCACTGTCTACCTTCATGCTGAGATTAATAACTCAGCCTGAACTCTAAGAAACCTCTGCCATTGTCTGCAAAAGCCACCCCTCTCCTGGCTGTGTCATAACACTTAGAATATACCGTAATGCTACACAACTCTCCGTCAACATTTAAATCAGTTTCTCACACTGCTCCACTCTCCCGTGAAGCCAGTTCAGCAAAGGTGAAAGGACAGGGCAGCTTCTTCAACCAGTGTACAGCAGGTCTTAGGAAGGCAATAAATATTTACATGAATTAAATAGCTAACTGATTAGAGTAAGAAAATTAATTATTTAAATAACCTGACACCAGAGAAAACAGAAACTTACATAAAAGCATTGAAGGTGAAAACAGGCTTCTAATAATATCAGGCAAAGTTAAAAGATAACATTGAAGATAAATTATGAGCCACTCAATCATGACATCCGAGCAAAGGGAGAGTGAAGCATCATTGCTTTATGTGTATTGCTCTTCTCGAAAGAAAACATTACAGGCCAGAGCATAGTCAAGTCAAACTGAAGAGGGTGCCCTTGACAGTCGTCTGAATTTGTACTTTAGTTGGCTAAAAATAAAAAGGTAAAAAATAATGTAAGTCTACTAAAATTGCAGTTTTTAAAAGCACCCTTTTAAGGAGATGGCATCAATAATAATTTACATTTTTAAGATTTTAACTTTTATTTTATTTGTGTGTATGTGTGTGTGTGTGTGTGTGTGTGTGTATACACGCGTGTGCGCGCGCCTGCATGTATGTTTGTGTGCTGTGTGCATATCTAATGTCCATGGAGGCCAGAAAGAGGAAGTGATATCCCATAGCACCGGAATTGCAAGTGGTTGTGAGCTGCTGCACGGGTGTCGGAAATAAATCTCGGTCTTTTGCAAGAGCAACAATGCTCTGAGCCACTCAGCCATCATTCCAGCCCCTCAAATACATAATGCAATACATCAGTTTGCTGGTGTAAGCAATATAAAAGCCATATAGTAAAATATATTTATTTTACCCTTGTAAGTAAAACAAAGACAATTTACTCCGCTGTCCTTCAAATGGATGGTGCCAAGCTACCTTTGCTGCTGGTACTCCACAGAACTGAGAGGCCCTCAAGGTAAAAGGGAACACAGCTTAAGATTAATTTGAAGTTGCAGACTTATCCTTTAGACTATCTTTCTGATTATTTATTTATTTACTTTTGTATTTCACGCTTCAAAATCAGTGATCAAGTTTGATGACAAAATGAGCCTGTCTTAACTAAGCACAGGATAGTGTAGTTAAGGTGCAATGTCCTTAGCAGTATTCAAGTGAACGTATACAACAAACAGCCATTGCTATTACTAGCTGAGCCAAAATGGCATTAATTCACTGCCCTGCCTAATGATACTTCTTCCACACATATTAGAAGCTCGTGATTATCACAGCAAAGATTTTCCTTAGACTTTGATGCTATTCAAAGCAAGACATTAAGTTCTGTTTTACCGGATGTGTCTATAAAAGTAAGAAGTTTTAAAAGGTCAAGCTAGATAAGAAACAGATAAATATAATCACCTTTAGCAGAAAGTGCAATGTGTCCACATGTACAATAAATCAAAAAAAAAAAAAAAACCCTAGAGTATGAATCCATGTCACTATTTCCTATAAAATTTTCAGATCCAAGGGCGACTCTTCCTCCTATGCCCCTTGCCTCCTTCTCCGTCTTCTTGATATGAACACAGCATTTCTATTCTCATTCCCAAAAGCTCTTGCCATCTATAGCTCTTATTCTTCCTTGTAGAGCTAAACAACCTTCTTAACACAGCTAAACAGTGAGTATGTTCACATTCACTATGTCACATGACAGAAATGTACAGACAAAATTACTGCAGCACAATACGTATCCCTCTGCATGACCCAAAATAGTTAGCGGTCCCCCAAACTCTTTAAAATTCAGCAGCTCGTCAAAATTAAAACCATATTCAATTTGAAATGAAGATATGATATATTACCACAGGGTTATATTTCAAGAAATATCAACTTAGTACCATTTGAAATTTTTCGGGAGGCTCTGTTTGAAGGACAGACTCTAACACAACGTGACAGGTACAGGAAACATCAGATTTAAGGTTTCAGGCATAACTCACAAAAGCTTGCTTGTCAGCAGAAAGATCCTGTTATTTATGACTGGAGCTAATCCTAAGTTACTGCACTCAATGTTAACATGAATAAAAGCATAAAATTTTCACACTATGAGATGATTACCATATTTAAGCATCTCATTTTAAGATAATAATCTATCGAGTAAGATTAATGATATAGCATTCTCTAATTATTATCTCCATAAAAGAATCAATGAAGCCCAGTTTGGTTACACATCCCCAGGAAAACAAGGACAAAGAGACATGAGGAAAGCCTAAGAGAACCTCCCTGTGAGATGGCGTTAGGTGAGGACCACAGCCTTACAGACTAACAGGTGTTATAGCGGGTGCTTAAGAAGATCCTGTAAAAATAGCCAATTCTGACCAAAACCAGACCACATGTTTAACCGCCGGCTTTGCAATCAGAAGTCTCCTACTTGGCAATGAGATTTGGCTTGGTCTTTTAAATGTACACGATATCAGGGTAGGGATCCAGTCTTAATTTCCCTCAGCCGTGCACACATTCAGGCTGTGCATCTTTTTATTTCCTTCAGCTGATCGACATGTGCATCCTTTCATGTCTTCCCTGCTTACCCTCAGCTATCCCTGAATTGTATGCGGCAGCACGCCACATTCTTATTTTATGGGAGTCCACAGTTAAAGAGTTTGCCTTAAGTTTCGGGGGTTGGGGTGGGGGACGACTTTGATCTTTTGACCGATGTTAGAGCTGTTGTGACTGCAAGACTGCTGACATTGCATGAATGCATTTTGCATTAGGAGATTGCCATCAACCTATGGAGGTCAGGGGTGGGATGCTATGGGATGAATCTGGAATGTTCCTTCAACAGTTTCATAATCTAACCACTGATTAACCAGCTGGAGGTGATCTTTAGAAAGAAAAGTCTGTGGAGCTTTTAAGAGGCTAGGGTCTAATTGGTGGAAGTGAGCCATAAGGACTTCAACTTATATCTCACACCTATCTCCAAACCTCTCTCTCTGCACTTGTCCCACTATCATGTGATTAGCCATAGCCTCCAGTTCTGTAGCCATGGACAGAGCCTTCCTCACTTTGTGCCTTCCTCACTGTGGTGGACAGAAACCCCTGGGACCATAAGCCCAGATAAATCTCTTTCACTTGAACTTACACCATCAGCATTTTGTCACAATGACAGTGTGTGTTGCATATGTGATCCTATGAAGCACACACAGCTAATCAGTCTTTGACCAAATGGATAATGTAGTTATAAATAACTATTGGAATTAGGAAAGGAGGACATTGCTCCATATCCTATAGAGGGAAAACAAAGGAAGCATACATGTTAAGAAATCTTCTGCCACTAAAGTTGTAATGTTGATTTTATTTTATTTATTTATTTATTTTATTACTATTATTATTATTATCATTATCATTATTATTATTATTATTATTATTATTATTATTATTATTTGGTTTTTCGAGACAGGGTTTCTCTGTATAGCCTTGGCTGTCCTGGAACTCACTCTGTAGACCAGGCTGGCCTCAAACTCAGAAATTCTCCTGCCTCTGCCTCCCAAGTGCTGGGATTAAAGGCATGCGCCACCACTGCCCCGCGTAATGTTGATTTTAAAAATGAATATATTTCTAGAAAATCATCTAGAATATACCAAACTATATAATGGGAACAAAAAAAAAGAAATTTAAAAATAGACCTACAACCACTCACAAAATATATTTCATAGCAACAAACTTTCCCACAATGAAAAATCTAGGTCCAGATGTGCACATGGGCACCCAGGGACTTGTGAAGGAATGTTGACAGCATGGGTGTGCATAAGAGTCTGCGACTGGAACCAACCAAAATGCCCATCACCAGAACAGATACACGGATTGTGGCGTTATCACACAATGCAGACCACTCAACAGTGAAAGTGAACAAATCGGTACACCGTGAAGCCCGATAGATCTCAGAAATATCTGCTGAACATCTAAAGGAAAATACATACCACAGGGTGCAAAGGTACATAAGCTCAGGAATAGACTACAGTCAGTCACACTAGAGAAGCCTTCCATGAGGTAAAGCTATGAAGCATAGCCAGAAAGAAAGACAGGGGTTGTCTGGGGAAAGGAGAGGCTTAGTGGTTTACCATGATGGAATCCTAGGAGCCTCTGGGATGCTTGGGGTGTTCTTTCATTTAATGTAACTGGTGATAACTTGGGCAACATGGGTAAGGACTTCACATGATGACTCCATTTCTCAAAATTCTGTTGTGCACATGTGTTATATAAGCTTTTCTCTAAGCATATTATTCTATATTTTAGAAGACTGAAAAAACATAAAAAAAGAAAAAGAAAACCTGTTAGCATAGTAGAAGCCCCAGAATAGGTGGTTCCTACAATCATTTTATAAGAAAAGCACCAGGATAATGTTTGAGAGAAAATTCTTTTTAACTTTGATTGAAGGTGCTCATACTGGGATACAGAGGAAGAATAGATTCCTGAAGTCTGATCCAGGCTCTGCCTTGGAATGGGCAATCTGGGATACTGTTGGGAGCCGACTTTTAGCAGAAAGCGGCTAGAAAGCAGCTATCATCTTTGCAGCCATCTCAGCCATATACCATGATGAGAGACTTGTTTTTCAGCAGCCTACAACAGCTGAGCGCACTCTAACAAATATCTTGTTTATCCCACATAGCTTGTTTTGCTGTTTAGTGACCCCAGCTGCATGGTGCATGTGGCAAAATGTCTTCACCTGTGTTCTCCTGTGTGTGCTTATAAATACCCAGGATTTCCTCGTAATAGAGTGAATACAGTCAATAGCAATATGAGTCAATATGAGTGAATATGAGTAAGTAGGAGTTAAGAGGAGTCAAGTGAGGGGATATGATTCAAGAGCCAATATGAGTAAATAGGAGTGAAGACAGCCAACAAGAGAGACAATAAAGGAGACTTGAGACTTGAACAAAACCTCTGTCTTGTCTCCATTCTTCTCGACCCTGACCCGTGGACCCGAGCAGGAGCCCAAGCCGAGACATTTTGGCCCCCAAGCCAGCCAGAGTACGGGTCTCAACAGGATACAGCCTGAGGAGAAGGACACGATACAGAACAACAAAGGAGAAAGTTAGAACCTTGGATGCATGGAACGGTACTACATCACTTAGCGCCACCTTGAAAGCCTGTGGGCAATCCACATCTGGAAATCAGATTGCTTGAATTTTTTTCCATGAAGTCCTGTTTAACTGGACATACCTCTTAGCGTCTAGTCACAGAACGGTGACCTTTTGCTGACTATGAGGGCTCCCATTAGTGTATAGAGTAGAGATGAGGTCAGGTACCATGAGCAGGAGCCATACAAACTTTGACCCACTTCTTTTATTTCAAGGGGTGACATGGCAGGTCACATTGGAGTATACAATCACTGAGGTCCAGGAAGGACCACTCGCTTTAGTGGTTTCCGGCATTGTGAGAGTTATTGGATGAGAGTGGCAATGCCTATGAGGCCCCAGTGCATCCCTCAGGGCTCTTCACAGGCAAGCTCATTAGACATGACTGTTGAAAAGAACCTAAGGAAGCTCCATAAAGATGAGACTTCTCCAAACATTCTCTGACCATGCAGATAGTCGGGCTGCTCAGGGGACCGTGGTAGCTGCTAGGATCAGGATGCACCCTGATCAGTGGACGCTCTTAAAGTACTGTGGAGTTAGGGACACCCACAGACAATGCAGGACTGAGTCACCTATTAGGACCCTATGAGACAAAAGTCCACACTACCTTGAGGGTCTAAATTTCAATGGTGACTAGCAATAGAAAGACACACAGGGAGGAGAAAAATAATTAAATGGTACAGTACTTTCTTTGACTGTTATGGAAGAAAGAAAAAAAAAAAAAAGAAAGCAAACTCCAGGACCTGAGCCTGGAGAAAAAAGGCATTATTCGAGTTAATTTAGTGGTGAAACATGAAAGCGATATTGAACTCTTTACTTGGGGATGCAGCTAGAGATTCGAGCCATTAATTTGATAGGTTAAAATATGTCAGTGCAAATCTGCAATCTGATTTTGTGAAGCATCTAGGCCACCCGCATAGGATGCCAGAGATTTCTGCACAATCGGCTTAAGTTTGGCAGACATATTATCCCCCACAAAACTGACAGCATCAGATTTTGCTAGCAATTAAAAAGTCTGCTAGGGATTTTTCTTCAGGCAGTTCAGGTACAGGAAGCTTAGAAACATCCATCCCTGAAAGACTAGGCACTGAGGATGCCTTCCAGCCATCTGCAACTCCACATAAAAGCAGCTGCTTATCCCTGAAGGAGAGGACCATCTACTTATTCATTCTTTCAGCTATATTGATTGAATACCATCTATAAGCCATAGACTGTGCTAGGTGAGGGGAATACCAAGATGAATGAGACACAGTCATTACCATACAGCAAATGAAAAAGGGCTTGCAAACAAGCCCTAAGGAGCTATGCTGTGTGAGAGGAGCTAAGCTGGGATGAAAGTCACCTGAATCTCCCAGGGGGAGGGGGAGGAGCAGAGAACAGAGAAGGCCTCAGAGAGGACAAAGAAGGGCTGGAAGGAGAAGGAGAAGGCAGATGTGTCCAATGGCAAGAAGCTGTAGAATGAGGTGGGAAGGTGACAATGCCACATGAATACCATCCATGTCATATCTTTAAAAGACTTTCCATTTAGGGAACTGTGTCAATCAAAGTGTATCAGCAAGTAAGCAGCAGGTAATTGTAGATGGATGAAGAAATGAGGATGGTAACGTACAGACGGTAAAGAGTAAGTGATGGGTGGGAGACTGATGATAAATGAATATAAGTGATAGATCCTAGATGATTGATAGATGATGGATGGATGGATGGATGGATGGATACCTAGGTAGATAGTTGATAGATTAGATAGATAGATAGATAGATAGATAGATAGATAGATAGATAGATGATAGATAGCAGATAGATGATAGATAGCAGATAGATAACAGATAGATAGATAGATAGATAGATAGATAGATAGATAGATAGATGATAGATAGCAGATAGGTAACAGATAGATGGATAGATAGTAGATACCTAGGTAGATATATGATTGATAGATACATAAATACATAAAAAGATACAAATATAGACCTAGGTAGATAGATGATTGATAGTTAGATACATAGATGATAGACTAACAGATTCTGAGTACACATGCACATTATATAAATAGACTTATTTCAAAGAATTGGTTTATATAATTGTAGGGTTGGCAAATCCACTTGCTCTGCAGAGGTGGTTAACGGGTTTGAAGAACCAGACAGAAGCTGCTATTGGAACATTCAGTAATGTCTCTTTCTCTGGAAAACCTTAGCCTCCAATTGACTGTATAAGGCCCACCTCATACTGAATGCAAGTTGTTTTTTTTTTCCTGTTACTAAAACAGTAAAAGGTAAGGTGGTATCCTGACTGAGGATACCACCACATCTCCCAATACTATCAGACTGATTCTCACACCCAACACTGACCAATAGTGTGCAGAGCCCAGCCAAGTCAACTTATAAAAATAAAAATCATTGAATTTTACCAGCTCACATTTAAAGATATATTTGTATTTCTAGGCAAAACTACAATCACCATAAACATCTGAAGAAATATTTTTGAATCATCACAATTCCAAGTTGAGATTTTAAAGGGTTTTTTTTTTGAAGTTATTTGTTTAATTTTGTATGTGTATGTATCTATGTACCAAACACGTGTGGAAGTCAGGGACAATATGTAGGAGTCAGTAATCTCTGTCCACCATGTGGGTTCCAGGGACTACGCTCAGGTCATTTGCTTAATGACAACACTCTGACTTTCTGAGCCATCTCACTGGTCCCTAATTTACAAACTAAACACAAAAATTCTATGATGCCATCTCAGATTCCCCCAACAAATATGCACACACACACATGCTCATGTGAATACTCACAGATATACACACATGTGCATAGGCACAGTGTGCACACACAGACCTTTGCACTTTCCTGAGTGCATGTGTGCCTATATCCACAAGCATGCACACACACACACATGCACACACATAGACACAATGCACACATGCACAAACAATTGGGTACAGGTGCAGGTGCTTGCTTCACACACACACACACACACACACACACACACACACACACACACACCTCATCAAGCAGAAGTTACCTGTCATGGATGTCATCAGTCAACACTTACCATCTTTCAATCTTTTATCGTTCACAAGACTGATTTCCAAAGTACTTCTGATTTTTTTTAGGTCACATGAAACCATACCCACAACTTAATAAAAAACATTCATTCGTTTTGCATTTCTACACAACTTCCAGCCCCTTTCTGTTACTGACACGAGAGCTGTTTGTGCTGCCAGGCACCATCTTTTGGTTCACATTGGAACAGCTGCCCCGCTATCACAAAATTGCTCACATCCATGGCCAATCTAAAAAGCATGTCTCTGAAACCCAAAGGTATCCATCCACCTTGAGTGCCTCATGAACACGGGACTCATGTTTGGGTTAGGTATTTTTAATCAAATGACTCAATCTTCCCATCAAAAGTAAAGCATCTCTTGAACAAAAAACCATGTGTTGTACCCAGCCCTCTGCTCAGTGGTCAACAGCTTGAGAGGCAGAACTGTTATTTTAACTGTGTAGCTCACCAGCAGGCAGCCCTTGAAAATCAGAAGCCTGCTAGAGCCTTGAGCATGTCAGGACCCTATGTGAGCAGAGCTGGTGATGTTCAACAAAGTGCCCAAGGCTGCAAACACTCCATGGATGCCAGTTAAATCAAAAAAGAAAGAATAAGTTGTTCTTCTGTAGTTGGTTTGGAGAGGACATTGCCATCAGATCAGGGTGTTTTATATATGTGGGTTCAGCTTATTTTAAAGAATGATACCATTATTACAGACATTACATTCACTCAAAATCATGCTTCTAGACATCTTTACAATGTCCTTAACTAAAATGGACCAATTCTTGTGAACAAGTAGCGTACAGGAAGATGTGATGGAGACAAAATGCTGGATCTGTCAATCATGGCTCTTATCTATGCATCTCTATGCACACAAAGCACAAAGGGTCCAGAGTAATCAGTCTGAATGGGGACCCTGAGTCCAAGAGTTGGCAGATAACTGATACCAAATTAGACTTGGGCAACCAATGGAACAGCCAAGTCACCAAACCCCTGGGAGGTGGGTGAATGGGGAATCCAGTCAGGAAATCCTCACAGATGGTACAAGGGCAGATGGTACAAGTTCTGAGGAGAAACACATGCTGTCTGGTTGCACATGGTTGGGTTTTTATCCAGTACCCAGAACTGTGTGGAAGGGCCTGCCAGCAGTACCTGAGGAGGGTAAAACAGGCCTGTGTCAGACACCAGTGTCTGGGCTTAGTGACCCTTATATGAATCATGCACTCCAAGGGCAAGCTGGTCTGTAGACCCCATATGCTGCTGCACATGGCCCTGGATACATTCTTTATGGTTCTTGTTTGCCTCTAGGCCCACACTCATATCAAGACTGAGAATAACAGACCATGGACAGAAAACTATAATATCTGCGTTTTTTTTTTCTTCTCTCATATATTACATCTTGAAGAAAGTTTCCCCCCCTTTTCCCAGTCTTTCCTCCTCATCTCCATTTTCCCCCAGAACCACCCCTCTCTCTGCCTCCACTCAGAAAAGACTAGGTTTCCCAAGGGACATCAACCAAACACAGCATGACAAACTACACTAAGACCAGGCACATACATTAAGGCTTGACAAAGCAACTCAGCAAGAGGAAAAGAGTCCCCCAAGCAGGCGAAAGAGTCAGGGACAACCCTGCTCCCACCACTAGGATTTCCACAAGAACACCAACATCACACACATGCAGAGGACCTAGCCAGTCTGCTAAGTTTAAGTATTTGTTCTCAACTAACTTGTCCCTTTGTGAGACTTTTCTCTTCACAATACAAAGTTGCCTGCTCTGAGTACTTACCTTCACAAGTGCCAGAGGACAGCCTAGTAGCCATCCCATGCCTAATCTCTTATTTTCTACCTTCCTACTGGCTTTCAGATCTCATCCTACTAGCTTCAAGTGGCCTGCAGAAAGCCTGGATTGTCTGCTACCACTTCCTTAAGTCAGTTCTCCCAGATGCCCCAGTGTCCTTCACACTCAGTCCTCCTCAGTCTTGCCCTTCATAAGATGAACCTGGCAACTCTGAAGAGACACCATTGGCCAAATCTTATCCTGAAGATAACGGCTTACATTAGCTATGGGCATGGACAGAAACACCACAAGTAATCTGTGTTGTCAGCAGTTGCTACAAGGGATCGTTGAAAAGCAGAATATATAGATTAGGTGTGGTGGTGCGTAACTTCAAGAGAATCTCTGAGTTTAAGGCCAATCAGGTCTACATAGCCGCTTCCAGGCCAGCTAGAGCTACATAGTAAAACACTGCCTCATGCACGCTTCCATATTCATACACACACACACACACACACACCAGAAGCACTGAGCTAATCATAGGCACCAGAGGAATCACAGACACCCAACGGTCATAATTAAGTACATTTGAATAGAGCAGGAATGTTCAAGGCTGACATTGTTGAAAAACAAATGTCCAATTTCCTGACTTCGATAATGAATCTTAGCTCATTCATCAGCTGGGTGCTCCCAGGTTAGCAGTCAGGCTCATCTGAGTAGCAGCAGGAGCCTGCTTGGGGGGCTCAATTCCACGCTGTTCATTCTCCCTGCGTGCTCATGAAAAAGTGATGCAATTATCAAAGAACAGTCTGTTTCGAATCGTGGCTTTAAAGCACACAGCAGATGATGATCAGCATACCTTTGGGGATCCACAAAACCAGAAACTGCTTATATTTAGAGCTGAAAGAAGCAGTCTGCTGTGGTGCTGTGCTGGAACCCAGTGTATTCAAAGTTCCACGGGAGGAAACCCCACACACAAAGTAGATTTGTTTGTGTGAGAGGCCAACCCCATCCAGTAACTATGTGTCTTTGTCAGGCTTTCTATTCATGCACAAACATCATGACCAAGAAGTAAGTTGGGGAGGAAAGGGTTTATTCAGCTTATATTTCCACATTGCTGTTCATCACCAAAGGAAGTCAGGACTGGAACTCAAGCAGGGCAGGAAGCAGGAGCTGATGCAAAGGCCATGGAGGGATGTTACTTACTGGCTTGCTTCCCCTGGCTTGCCCAGTTTGCTTTCTTATAGAACCCAGGACAACAGGTGCAGGGATGGCACCACCCACAATGGGCCCTTCCACCCTTGATCACTAATTGAGAAAATGCCTTACAGCTGTATCTCATGGAGGCATTTCCTCAAGGGAGGCTCCTTTCTCTGTGATAACTGCAGCTTGTGTCAAGTGGACACACAGAACCAGCCAGTACACAATGAAACCTTGGTTAGCAATAGAAATGACCTGAAGCAGAACTTAATATTACTTTACATCCTATACAAAAAAAAAATGGGGAAACTCTTTTTGCTAATACACTGCAAGTATATTCCTGAAAATGACTCCTAATAGGGGTGTAAAAAGGCAAAAGCAAAAATTGTATTTTAGAGCCATTCACAGACATAAACCGTTCATGACAAAGCGTGGAAACGTTCATCTAGGGATAGGCTACACATATACATGTAAACAAGTAAAACTTGTTGAGGGCCTCCTTAGTACAGGGATCTCATGTTGTATCTAGCCTCCATTTTGTACTAAGCTACATTCTAAGAAACAACTGAATTCCCAGAAACAGCTTCTAGCCCAGGGTCCCCCATATGAATACAGACCACAATATTTCACCCTATGTTTTACTGGTCAGCACACAGTCAGGAGTGAACCTCAGCAGATGCTGAAGACTCTGATTGGCTGGTCTCAATCCTGGCCAAGTTATCAGGAAAACTATCTGAGGTACTTGACAGATAAAAACCAGCTTAAAATGCCAGGCATGAAAACGGCTGCAAACATACAATGTACACACATACCCAATTGGTTGTCTCTACCCTACCACTTCCCCACCTAATCTGTGATTTTTTTTTCTTAAAAGGTTGCCCTGTCCTACCCCCTGCTCACATGGTTTGGATTCTGAAGTCCGGTGTCTCCCTGATATATCTGCTTTTTGAATAAAGAAAGTTTTGTTGGCTTAAACTTGGTTTTTATAGTGGATTATTCCCAAATTCTTGGACCCTAACAGAGCTTATCTACCTGGAGACATAAGAATGCCTTGATGCTATCACTAAAATCACATCCTACAGTGGGCAAGGAGGAATGTCTGTAATCAGCACTCAAGAGACTTGGGACAAGGGTGTGTGGCCTCAAAACCTTGGGAATAAAATGTTTCAAATCCCTGGGAAGTAAACTGGCCTCCTCAGAAGGAGCCACTGACCATGTGTCTTTGGTCAGTGATGACCTCAAACTAGGAAGAATAGCTCCAGAACAGAGTCAACTCCTGGGACAACTAGCTGGAGGAGATTCTGAAATTCTTCAAGGTCTCACCAATTATTATGAAACTAACATAGCAGCCAACTAAGATTGTACTAGTGTCACTGCTTTGTCCCTACCAATCATATCAAAGGTTACCTAATCCTGGAAAATTCCCTTAGCCATACATAAAAGGGGACCTGTGAGCCCCTCTGGTCATAGCCATTCTGATGAATGTTTGTTCCCTGCATACTGGCAATTACTACAGAATAAACCACTCTTTGCCTTTGTATACTGTATGAGTCTGGGGTCTTCCTTCAGTGATTCTTGAACCCTAACAAGGAAGATTGTGAATTTAAAATCAGCCTGGACCACACACAGAGCAAGGTCAAGGACACAGCATAAAACATTCAAAATAAGAAAAAAACAAAGTCAGATGTTATATAATATTGGAGAATTCATTAAGAAGAACAGGACAAACCTTCCTTTGATCAAACTGTAGCAAGATGTATACATCAATGAATTAACATAGCATTTAATTTTACTACTTTATCCCCTTGGCATCCTGGACCACCAGCTTCATTCCAGGTCTGTGGTTTGCCAGAAAACTGCTCTCTGCTCCCGACAATCACTTTCATATTTTCAACAGTCAATCTCTTTGCCTTTTTAAATGGAAATTATGTCCCCACTCCATTTCCCTTTACTGAGCCTCCATCGAAGCTGAGCCGGGCTCTGCCCTCTTCTAAAACAATAGTCTCTCGCAGTTAATAGAGTTATTTTTTAAAATTGTTAATTAAATGGCAATTGTTAGAAACAAATGTGTCTCATTACTCAGTGAGAAAGGAATTAGCTTCTACATTAACCTGTATTCTTTTCATGAACACATTTTCAACTTTTTCTTTCTTTCTTTTTAAGGTTTTTAAACCATAAGCATGCAAATGTTCACTGCTAAAATATGAAAAACATTTTAAAATTGGAAGGAACATACACCCAACAGTGTATCACTCAGCACAACTATCCCAATTTCCTTCCAATACATTTCTTGTACAGATTTTTAAATAAAGAAATCAAATGCATGTTAGTATTAAAATGTGCCTAAACGTTAAAGCAGATGATAATGTGTAAAAACTGAATTGTCTATAAGCAAAACTGATAATCCATATATTTCAATAAATTTGTAAAAACAGAGACACTCTAAGGATTTGTTGTTTAGTTTCCTCTGAATATTCCACCCCACAAGGAAGTTAACAGGAAGGTAAACAACTCAAAATTGCTTCAGGAAGTCTCTGAAACCTACCAAATTCACTAGGTTTTTAAGGCTCTCCTCCCCCTCTCTCTTCCCTCTCCCTCTCCCTCCTTTCTCTCTCTCCCTCTTCCTTTTCCCCACTTCCCCTCCCTCCTCCCTTTCCCTCTTTCAGAGTAAGCAAGAAAGCCGCTGAGAGTCACCACCAGAAAAGCCACACTGCAAAGACTCTTGAGACAAGACCTAGCTGCTTGGAAAAGATTTATAGGAACTGAGTCATTTGGAAAGGACACTTTCCAACCAGTTGAGCTTCCCACAGGCTGACTGTTCAGTGAGCTCCAGGTTCCCAATTTTTGTGAGCTGTCTCGCAAGCTGAGGTGGACATTAGGGATGCATATCCCTTTGAGTCATTTCTGCTCCTGTAAGCAGCACCTCATCCATATTCCTGTAAGTAACCCCAATAAAACTCATAGTCTCACCAAGCTGGACTTTGGTGGTGAGCAGGATGAGACAGGCTCACTCCATGGCAGGTTTCAAGTTGACAGTTGAAGAAACTAGGCCTGAATCTCTGTTACCAAGAACTGGGCAAGTCCGTGTGTGTGTGTGTGTGTGTGTGTGTGTGTGTGTGTGTGTGTGTGTGTATGTATGTGTGTGTGTATATATATATGTATGTGTATGTGTGTGTGGTGTGTATGTGTATGTGTATGTGTATGTGTATGTGTATGTGTATGTGTATGTGTATGTGTATGTGTATGTGTATGTGTATGTGTATGTG
>JANHMN010000012.1:8554935-8562435 GCA_030674055.1 Rhabdomys pumilio
ATGTGTATGTGTATGTGTATGTGTATGTGTATGTGTATGTGTATGTGATGTATATACAGGCTTCAGGCAGCTGGTCAGAAACTAGAAGGTGCCCAGACCTAGCCTAAAGTAAGGACAATGGGTCAGCAAGTTTCCAGACCTTCTGGGTAACACGTTCCAGCTCCAACACCCCGGTAATGGAATGCCCTTAGAGATGGAGTAAGATAAAGATCACCTACCCCTGAGTCCCCTAAAGTGCTTTAAATCCAGCCTGCGAGCTCATTTGGTTGTCTATCTTGGTAATGGGGAGACCCCGGCATGCTTGACTTCCGAAAAATAAAACACTCTTTGAGTTTACTTACTGTTTGAGTCCGGGTTATCTTTCTTTGTTGATTCATGGACCCTTACAGTGGTATCTGATACACTTTTCCCCTCCCTCAGCGACTCAGATTCTGGCAAAATTAGACCAGATTAAAAGTAGATAAAGGTGGGTTTATTAGGTGGCAGCTCTCCAGTGAATTCTCTGATCTTACTGGTGGAGGTCAGTGAAGTCAGGCATCTGTGCTAAAGCAAGCGGATTTTATAGAGCTCAGGCGAGGAGTGATGACATGCTACCTATGAAGTAGGCTCATGTCCATACATGGTCAAAAACTGAGCCCCTGGGCAGGCAGTCTCAGGTGGGTTGCTGGGATCACAGAGGAGTGATGATTGTTGGGGAGTTTTCTCTGTGAGGGCGGGGTTGGGGGAAGGAGGGCAGAGGTGCTTTCCCAGCTTGTGTGGGGAAGGGCGGGATGAGCATGTGTCCAGCCTAACAGTACATAGTTTGGTCTGCTAGGGGTTTCCTATCTGGGGTGAGTAGATGTATCTGCTGAATTTCTACATTTGAAGACATGAACACATAAAGGACCTAGGTCGGGTCCTTTATCTCAGTAAACTCATAGTAACTGGAACTATCATTCATTTCAGAATTTACTACCTCAGATTTGCTGAACCTCCCAGCTCAGCAACTCAGCATGCCTCAGAGACTAGGCGGTTTCTTCTATTATCATGCAGCTGACTGGGGACTGTGGCTGTTTACACACACTGTATTGCAAAGCTCTAGTCCAGGAAAAGATCAAAATTCAAAATCCTAAGAAAAGCTCCTGTTAAGTGTGTATTGCTTTGGCAGGACCATATAGTTAAAAAGGAAATCACTTGAAGTTGGGACCGTCTGCATTTGATCAACTGGACCTGTATTATGGATACAGCTTCTATGTTCAGCATGGACAGTATTAGCACAATTGGACATCAGTTCAGGGTTCCATCATTTCTCTGCCTCGCTGGTGGACTTCAGCATGATATTATTGCATATCGTGTGCCACTAGCCACCACAATGATAAACCCTAGCCAAAGAAACTATGCCATAGGCATGTTATAAGCCCAGAACAGACTAATCGGACTATGGCACCAAACCCAGTCTTGGTACAATGGATCCAATCAATATATGCTATGAACACTCAAGGCATTGAAGGAAAGCTAAAGAAGATGGGACACTCACTGCTATGCAGAGATGCTATAATTAGCAACAAAACAAGGGTAGCATACTACAAAACCAGGAAAATACTATAATAGGAAAATGACCTAACCACTGAAAGTCAAAATGGGAAATGCTTTAGCTAAGGCAAGAGTTAGAAGAAACAAGGTGGGATAAGGATGCTCTCAAGGTCATCTCAAGGTCATCAAAGTACCAGAACCAAGAGGCGCAGAGGAGACAGGCTGGAGAGAAAAGCTTGAAACGCCGGCAAGAATCCATTGCCCTCTACACACTGGTGAAGACAGCTTGAACTTACTCTCAGGTGTGAAAGGAAGCTTTCAATTATCCCAAGCTTGGCTGTCAGACGCCGCAGATTCTCGTTTATTAGACTAAGCTGACATCACCGTGGAGCGGTGATTGATAAGGCGAGACCAGGATGAAATTAGAACCATTAGGGTCCTGTGTAGGGAGGGAGTCAAGCGAAATACAAAGGCCAAGTAGAAAAAAAATCATCAAGAGAAACGAGGACATAGAGACAGTTAGGGGCCAATTGATCGTATCTCATCGGTGAGTGGACAAGCGTGGTCAGAAAAAGAACAAATTCAAGAAAACACCTTAAGTCTGTTCCAGCAACTGGCCACACACTTGAAGGAGCACCCACTCAGCAAATGCAGAAACCAGGGAAGCGGGGCAGATTAGAAGAGAAAAGAGGCTTTCGGCTCTGTAAGGTTGAGCTTTTGACACCCGTGAAGCCCCAGTGAGAGCTGCATAGACTATTTTTGCAGAGGCTCTAGCAGGCCCAATCATGGCAAACATGGCTCTGGCAGGCCTTGCCCTTCCTCCATTTCCTCTTCCTTGCTAAAAACCATTAGATTACATTCCTGAAGCTAACGACCAAGGTCTGTTCCCTTAATTGCCCACTTCCTCCTCCTGAGGCTGACTACCAAGGTCCAACTATCAAAGTATCAAAATCCAATAATCAAAAGTTTGGCTACCCTAATCAACATGCCCAATCAAAGTTAAACACCTCATCCTAACATAGGGTTTGCCCTTTTACCTTTGTAAACTTCCTTTGCCTATGGACTACAACTATCTCCTCTCTATCTAGAGGCAGTCCTTGGTTCCTTTAGGAACCCCTTCCCCATCTCCCTTGTTCCTTTCTCCTTCTCCCATAACCTCTATCTCCTGTCTTTGTCTCCTGGTCCCTTCCCTTTGTCCCCCTTTGAACATGTAAATCTCCTTTGTGCTGAGAACTTAGTCTTGGGGTGTTTTGTGCCAACTTTGAGGCCCCTTTCAGGTTGCACTGAGCTGGGTGATCACACAAGCCAAAAGTGAGTTTGTAACGTTAGCAGAGATGCTACAGGAAGAAGAAAGGGAGTTAGGATCATCAACTGTCAGAACAAAGTCCATGACTGAAGCTGCATGAGGAGAATTCTGATTGTTTGTGAGAAAACACAAAAGAAACCAGGTCAACAGTCCTGTGATCTCAGCTCCCCAAAGGACGGTGGTTGAAATGTGCTTCCATGTCCCACCCAGGTGTAGTAAAGAGGAGTAGGTTTACTTCTGATTTTGAATTGTGGTAGTTTGAATATGCTTGGCCCAGGGAGTAACATTATTAAGAGGTGTGGCCTTGTTGGATGAAGTGCATCACTGTGGCCATTGGCTTTAAGAACCACATCCTAGCTGCCTGGAAGCCAGTCTTCTCCTAGCAGTCTTCAGATGAAGATGTAGAATTCTCAGCTCCCCCTGTACCATGCCTGTCTGGATACTACAATTTTTCCACCTTAATGATAATGGACTGAACCTCTGAGCCTGGAAGCCAGCCCCAATTAAATGTTGTCCTTTATAAGACTTGCATTGGTCATGGTGTCTGTTTACAGCAGTAAAACCCTAACAAAGAGACCCATTTTCTTAATATTATTCAGATGATGTTTCAAACCTCTGGTTGTCCTTGTGACTATACACAAACTAAACTCACATAAACACACCTTGCCCTTGTGATTGTATACAGCTTGAACTCATGTGACCTTTGCTCATGACCTTGCTTAACCCTCAGAATATAAATTGTCTGATGCTCTGAATAATGTTGGCTATTGCATAAGACTTTAGTCCTCCACATTTTTAGGCTCCCAGGTTCACACCACTGATTATAGCAGTCAACTTCAAAGGAATAAGGGGGAAAAAAAAAGAGGAATCCATGGTTTAAAGAGAGGGCTGCTCCAGAGATTAAAAAAAAAAATACAGGAGAAATTTATATAATTACTAAATATCAGAAATACAATATAAAGTTCAAAAGAGAACTGAGAATATGAAATGCTTAAATAAAGTTAAGAAATAAGAACAGCAATATGTCTGTCAAATTTAATACCAGATTTGCTGGCCACACTGAGAACAGTTTCAGAGGTTAAGAAGGCACCAACGTGGGAAAGCAGTAAGTTGGGACATATATAGGAATGAAACAAATGAGACCTGGAGTATAGGCAGTAATTTTAACAAGAAGCATGGCTAGAAAGAGACGGGGCAAAAACCCACCAATAATTAGACAATGTGGGCTTGAGCAATGAGAGAGACACAATCTCCTCTTTAATGAACCTGATGGAACATCATCAGCTTGGTGGCTAATTTCCCAAGTGACTTGATTTCTCTGTGAAAGTGGCCTGGGAGCAGCAATGCTATTGTAGGCATAGTGTGCACAGTGACTGCTCTGCTAGTGATGTGTTACTAACGAGCAATGCACTAGTGAATTATCAGAATCAGAGGAGTAAAATAATGAATGCAGCCAGGGCTGGAGATTATAGAAACAGCCAGTGTCACAGTTCAAAATGAAAGAAGCATCTGAGTTTCATTTCATACGATATGGAAAGAAAGAAGTTATAGTACTTCAACAAAGTTCTCCCTAATTGATGAGCCTTAGCTTCTCCACCAAGAATGACGAAATAAATTTGAACTCATCCAGAACCCCGATGGATTGGTCACCGTTTGTGGAACACTGTGATGCAGAGAGCTCAAGAACTGTGTTTTCACTCGGTGGAGCAGAACATTTTAATGGGTCAGCAAAGTCTCTAAGATGTGCTGGAGTAGAGACAGTGGGCACACAGCTACATACAATCAGACTGTGAAACAGCTTTTTATATAGTGCTCTAAACACGTACACATTTAATACATCTTTATGTATGATGCATGATATTTTTCTGAAAATTCATACTAGAGTTTAAAATTTTTCTGTGATGAATTGAATTTACAGTTGCAGAGATATTTTATCTGTAGCTGATTTCAGAGTTTTTTTCTTATAAAAAATCAAATTGTCTAAAACATAACATCCATGTGCTGGAAACTTGGAAATGGCAGCATTCTTATAGGAATATGTGTTTATTTAATTTTATAAATGAACAAAAGAATGTTTCCCTACCTAATCTGTTTATATTTATACTTCCTTTTGAGATAAGGTCTCTCTGAGTATATAGCTAGTCCCTGACACTCACTATGTGAACCAGGCTGGTCAGTAACTCAACAGAGCTCCACCTGCCTCTGCCTCCTGCATGCTAAGATTAATTGTGAGTACCACCATGCATAGCCTTCTCTCTTTACACCCCTAAATATGTGAGTGACATTTTAGAATCTCACTTCCAGAGGGCACCATTGACAGTCTTTCATTAATCTCCTAATGCTGCTATGAGGGTAATTATTCTCACTACAACTTACTAGTGTTGGTGACAAATGAGAACTAGAAATGCGCAAAAAAGAACAAGTTAGGTTTCAGAGGCTGCTGATGGATGAAATGGATGGAGAAATGGATGTCAAAGTGTCTCACTGGCCAACCAAATGGAAGGTGGTTTGCAGAGATGTCCCACAACAGCCTATGTGCTATGGGTTTGGTTATGAACTTATAGAGCTACCATTAGATAATGGAACACTGGGAGTGGGGAACAGGAGTCCAGTGGATTTTTCATTGAAAGAGATTACCAGCACTCTAATGTTCTCATCTGTCCCCTCGCTTTCTGATTGCAGCTTCCTCTACTGTGTGCTTTTGTCATGATCTATTGCCTTGCCATCTGCCCAAAGACAAAAAGGCCAGTGACCATCCACTGAAACTTCTGACCCTTGTCTATTAAGTTAAATTTCCCAGGTCTTTGTGGCAGGAACAGAAAGCAGATAATAAAGTTTCCTTCCTACTGATGTGATGAACTAACCTGGGAGAGGAAAGAGTTTATTTGGCTTACAGATTATATACCCTTTATCCTGAAAGGCCAAGGCAGGCAATGAAGACAGGAAACAGGAGACAAGAAAGAACAGAAGCAGAAACAATGGAGGCTTCTTTTCTTACAACCTAGGCCTATCAGTTTAGGAGTGGTATTACCCACAGTGGGCTGAACCCACCCATATCAATCATTAATCAAGAAAATGCCCTCACAGACTTGTGCTCAGGCCAGTCTGATGGAGGCAATTCCTCAATTGAGGCTCCTTGTTCCCAGGTGACTCTGGTTGAAATCAATTTCATGGAATCTTTGTCAGTTGACTGACATATAAGACTGATTTGGAATAGTTTATTAGGCAATTTTAAATCTTATGATCATCTAAAAAGAGGTAAAACCAAATATTTATTCTAGAAAAAGTGCTATGTGAGGTCACGAGTGGAGTGTAACCAAACATCACTGTCAGGTTTTCAATACTGCAAAAGGAGTTTACGAAATCCTGAAACATAAGATTTGTGCTTGCTCCTCCCTCAATACCAATGCTAATTCTAACAATCCAGTCATGTCGGTTTGAATCTCCATATCTACTCACATTCAAGACTATGAATCAGTGTGTTTGAATCTTAAATGAACATGGAAATGCCCTCCAGACACTCAACTACAGAAAAGAAACATAGATTTTAAGAGTTTTGACTCTATTCTGTGAAGCACACCTTAGAAACCTTAGGTTAATTCTCCCCCTCTCTTTAATGATGACCAAAAAGGCAAGGATTCTTAACAGAAAATGTACTAACTGGACACACGTGTTTTAAACATATTCACCTTCTAACTCTCCCCAGATACATCACCCTTCCTTATCAACCTAACTTTATGTGCCTGTTTGTAACTATTCAAGACCAATTTTTGCTGCCTAAATATCTTGACTATGTAGCCTTCTGTTGGAGCATGACTGATTTTAATATCATTTGAGAAATCAAGAAACTCAAGTTCAGCTGCCTGCCCTACACCTTACAAACTCTTGGGAACTGGGGGACTTTTCCTACATTTCTTGAATTTGGTTTTCTTGTTTGCATTAGAGACTGGTGAGTTTCTTCAAAGTTCATCTGAGATCTAACCAAGGGCAATGCAAGGAATGATGTAACAATCAGAGGGCAGTGTGAGAGACTGGCACACACTCTACAAAGGTAAGGCAGTCTCCAGAAAAGGAAGTGCACTACTGAATGAGACAACAGATTTGAGTGCACTGGCCACTGTAATTATAACCTCATCTTTTCCTCCACATGTGAAATACTACCTATTACTTTGTGATTGATTATCAACTTGGATTATACAAACTATTGATGGAATACCACAAAATTCAAATATTTTCCTAGACATATACATTTGTTTGACTAGATATTATTTGTATTATAATTTAACAAATCACACCTGAATCTGTTTGTGGGAGTAACACAGTGTTGTGACAGATGTATACATTATTGTATACCTTTACCCACTGTGCTGTGTAATAAAACTCAAAGAATTCTGACTGAAACTTTGTAGTCTTTAATTAATAGGTAAGGAATATATAATTACCATTCAATATATATTATTGATATATATTGAATAATATATAAATATATAATATATATAATATATAAATGCCATTCACAACAAAAAAGGCCAGTTGGAGTAGTTATACTATAATTGGAAGAAAACTGGACTTCAGTCCTTAAAAGTATTAGTCACCATCACTTATGGTTATGTTTGTGCTCCAGCAATTTAATTAGCCTCAGAAAGCAAACTTTCATATATTTAAAATGGATATAACACACT
>JANHMN010000012.1:8567435-8589616 GCA_030674055.1 Rhabdomys pumilio
TGAGAACTTCACACTACCTGAAAGTCAGAGGAAATGTCATGGGGTTGTTCTGGGTAAGGATACTGCAGGGGAAGAAGCTGGTGAAATGATCATGACATTGTCTCTTTCCTTTATTAGAGAAACAGAAATATTCTCTAATTAAATGAACTTCTACCATATATATAAAATAGATGACAGCCTAAGCATGCAGGAGACTAGAGAACAAGAAAGCAATGATATAAGATGTTTGGACCATTTCAGAAGATCTCTTGCTCCCAGAAGACATTGGGTCTGGGAGGTCTGAGACTGAGACGAAATACTGAAGGAGAGGGAGAGAGACATGGAGAGAGTAAAACCAAACAAACAAAACAACAGAAAGAAACCAAAATTCAGAGAGAGAAATTTAAGATTGACAGAGGCAAAGAGAAACAGAATAAAAAAAATTATAAATTTTACTTTTTAAAAATTGAAAATAGATTTTTTTCTTACAGTATATTCTGATTACAGTTACCCCATGCCAACTCCTCAGAAAAGGGGGGCTTCATAAAAGCACCCCAGTCATGTTCAAGCTTCTTTATATCTAAATTTGTTAGAAAAAAAACAACATATGTATGTATAAATATATTTGTGGGGTTGCATAAGTAAGCCTCAGATAGCCCTGATGTGAGGACCGTCCTCACAGAACATATAAATTCTGTATGCTTTGCTGTGCTTTCTTCTCAGTACTAGTGGAAGACGGCCTGAGTCTATTCTCTAGGAAACAATTTTTCTTTCTTATATCTCCCCTCAGGCTTTTTCTTTTTTTGGCTGAGTAATTGTTCCTTTTTGGCTTCTTTGTGATTCTAATTTTCTAAACTTTTAATTATCTTTATTGGTTTCCTGTGTATCCTCTGTAAATCTCTCCCAGCCCACTGGAGACCAATCTAATAACAAGAAGCACATGCATATGCATAGATCAGCTGCATCAGCCTCATTTCCTTTGGCCACCACCATCTCCCTCTTATAGAGACATTAGTGACCAGATCGATGAGGGAAAAGCGCATAGACAGGCAGAGAGAACTAGATGAGTGTATAGGCATGAGCTCGGGTACAGCACACGTAGTGTAGAGGGTAGAGGAGAAGAATGGGAGGGAAAAACAGAAAGTTGGAACCAGACTTGAGGCTGCTCGTGTGCCACAGAAATTCCCTTTTCCTTTTATCTACTGGGTACTGAAAACTTAACACAACCTAGTGTAGAACCAGGTTAAATGAAGTCCATTCTACTCACAGAGCACGTCCTGTAGCGGGTGGAGGAGTCTACAGCCATATAAAAAGATGTGGACTATCTTCATGTGAATGGGCCAGAGGAGAGATAATGACTGCTAAACTAGGTGAAGGTCACAGAAATTGAAGGTTGAACACGCATACAGTAGACATTAATGGACAAGGAAAGCAAAGCTCATGACAGACAGAAAAGGAGGATCCAGAGAACAAGGGAGCACGGATGAGGAGTGCAGCACCCCAGGGACGTAGATCTGCTATGGGTGAAAGTTTGTGTCCTCCCCAGTTTCATATGCTGAATTTTTAACCTTCAAGGTTGATGGTACAGGAGACAGGACTTTGGCATGATTGGATTAAGGTGTGGCGCATTGTAAAGGAGACCAGTTCCTTTGGCGCTTCAAGAGCAGAGTTTTCAACCGTCTTAATGCTGCAACCCTTTAATATAGTTCCTCAAGCTGTAGTGACCCCCCCCCAGCCATCAAATTATTCCATTGCTACTTCACAACTGTAATTTTGCTACTGTTACAAACAGTAATGTTAATATCTGATATGCAGGATATCTGATATTCAACCCCCAGAGGGGTTGCAACCCACAGGTTGAGAACCGCTGCTCAAGAGACGTGCTTTGCAAGTTTCATCGTCTGACGACAGAGTGTATTGTGTGGTACAAAACAGAGCCTGGCCCTTGCCAGACTCCACTGTACCAGTCCCTTGATCTTGGACTTCCCAGAGTTTCAGTAGGTTTACAAGTCACACGGTTTACGGAATTAATTTGTTACCACAGTTCAGATGGGCTAACATCACACAGCAGGCCAGGTGCTGCAAAGGAGTGCTGGAGTCCCTGTATGGTCACCACAATGGACCTAGAGGAAATGCGTCCATCAGAGAGGAAAGAATAGACAAACTGCCTTGAGCTGAGAAGTAAATACTGAGAAATAAAACTGCTTCTGCCTAGGAGTTTTGCGGTGATGATGAGAAATGGCATAAGACACTAAATTGAGGGAGATTTAAAGGGCTGAGGAGGAGTGTGGCTGTGGGCGAATGCTACATACAGAGGAGAGAGAGCAGAATATGGGCAAAGTCTCATGAAGGATTATATTTTTATGGGTTTAAACACATCATCACCTGGCAAGGGTAAGACTTTGCCAAAACTGGAACGAACCTGATATTAAATATTCTGATGGTGTGTAACATAATACATGGACGTGTGCTATAAATCTAAGAGACAACTAGGATTTCTTAAATAGATTACTAGTAGTTAAATGCAAAGATGTCCATGTGTATTTTGAATTTTCTACCTGCACTACCCTTAGGGAAGAAAGTGACCCTGGCTATGAAAAAGAATAAATCCCAGTTCTTTATATATAAAATGAGTCGCTATACATTACTGTGTAGCACATCAGTAGGAATCAGAATGTTGTTAACTCCAGTCTGGGATGGTCATGGGACATGAATATAATCCACACTTCCAATGCGAAGCTCCAGCGTCATTTTTAAGTACCTAGCCTTGTGTCTGATCTCAAGAGGATTAATGAGCAAACGTAAACTTTGCCACAGTCTTGGGCTTCCTTCTATGCTTTATCCCTTGTTCACAAAAAGTCAATCGCATCTTAATACAATTGTAAGCACCTTAGAAACACCTTTATATCCCGTTCGCTGTCACTCTGCAGTCTGCAACAGCTCCTCACCAGTGTAGCTTCAAGCCATCACTCTTAGTATCCCTGCTACCCCAAGGCATGTTCAACTTCCATTTGCTACGGCTTCCGGGTGCATCTTAGCCTTCCCACTAACATCTCATTTGTCTGGGAGAATGCAATGTGGTCTACAATGTCATAGGTGGCGACTGAAGTCTTATTTCTTTCTCATTCTCCTTCTTACCAATAGCACTGGATACTGCAATTCTAACATCCAGATTTTGAAACTGTATTTTATCAAGTTGGATGCCAGGACCCTCCTCAACTCATCTGCCCTTATTTAAAGCCTTCAAATCTCAAGGGTTAATAATAGCAGGGTCTCAAGGGATTATAATTATAGCAGGATCTCCATATTCTATTCTAAAATGGAGGTGTACTGCTAAACCAAGCGCTTGATCAACAAGAACACCTTTAGCATTCTAAATATCCTACTGTATTACTGTGACTTTGTAAGTTCCACAAACAACTACTTACTCAAACATTCTTACCACCTTCAGTAAACATGCTTACACTGTGATCTTTGCTGTGATGTCTGTCATACCACTATGTAGATAATGCTATAGTTTAGATATTATTTTCTTCTCTAGGATTCATGTCTGTGGTGTTGGGTCCCTGGAATAGATTAAGATAACTCACATGGGACCTGCCTAAGTTACCAAAAGAAGACTGTTATAAGAATGACTCTGGTACTTTTCCATTTTCTGGCTTCCTGTCTTACTGTGTGACAGCTCCCTTCATCTGTGCCCACCCCATGCTGCCAGGTGACTCATGTGGCACAGCCCGAGTGGGGCACACACTAGCACCATGCTTGTGAGTCTCCAAGCCTTCATGCAAAATAAATTTCTTTTACAAATCCTCAGCATGGGGGGTTGTAATGTAGATGGGCTACGGTAGATTCTTCTAGTATATTCAATATTAGTCTCTCCATCCACATTCCCTGCGGGTACCACTTGGGGACAGAGAAATAAAGTATAACAGATCTGCAAAATGCAGTGGTAAAAATAGACTGTCCCCAGTAGCCAGAAGTTTATTTAAGAATTGTATGCTGAAAGGTTATTTTTTAAATAAAATAAAATAAAAAGAGAAAAAATACTGATACTAAGTAAAGACAAATTTCTTTTGAAAGGACAATTAGTTGATGTTCTACTTAAGATCTCCCTGATATCTTCAGGTTGTCTTAAAAAAAATAAATAAATAAGAGTCTGAGGTTTGCTTTCCCCGTAACGAGATAATATCAAACTTCTCAGCAGATAGACAAGACTCAGATATCAAAAGCAAATATTCACATTCCCTGAACAGTTTGAAGGATGTTCCATAGAATGGTAGACTAGCCCTGTGCCAGCTACACCTGAGGGAGGAAGTGCCTGGAATAAGATGAGCTCAGATATTCACACATGGGACCACCATGAGGAAGCAAGAGCTTATTCCACCTCTGTCATACGGTCAGCATCTCTCCAATCCACCATAGCTATTAGGAGGGGAGGTTAAACCTGCTCTCATACACTGTAAGAACACACATTGCTCACAGAAATGGTGGAGGATGCAGATAATCCTAGCTGGCACTTTCTCAGGAGACTCACAAAGACATCATAATACACAGTCTGGCATCTAGCCTTCGAGACTCAAAACCTTCACTTTGACAGCAGTCTGAGAATAGGCCACCATTTAGGGATGAAGTCATGGGAGAGACTAGAAGATATTGAGTCATATTCAACAGAGAAATGTAAACATCGCAAGCATCAAATCCCCTTTATTTGGTTGACTGCAGTATTCTGTCCCAATAAGCAAACACATCTGGGGAATCCAAGTTATCAAATTATAATCAGAAGCTAGCCTGGTTAACACAGACTCAGGGGAAAAAAGACATTAGGAAGACGATTCAATTCTTAAATAACCACTAAACCATACCAGCTGCTTCCATCTTTAAAACCCAGATGTTCTGGGCAGTGGAGAATGATACCCCTGCCACCCACCTCTCTCCCTACAAAGTGTTCGGTCCCATCTCACCATGACTTGCCTCTATGAGTACAATACCTCTGAGAAATAAAGAAGACTGTCTCACAACTACTGTACTCAGTGTGCAGCAGGAAGAAGACATTTTAAAGGTATTTCTGAGCTGGGATGACTCAGTTCATCTTTTTCTACATTTGCAAAGCTGGCCAATGCATATTCTCTTCTTGAGTAAGTTCACACTCCACCCGATCACTATAGAATCTGCTGACCCCAGGGCCACTTGATATAAAACCTGACTCTACCCTCTCCTCTGACTTATTGATGAGATTGGTCTCTTAGAATGCTCATCCTATACTCTCTGTTTCAGAATTCATCATAGATACACATTTGAATGGGTCCAAGCACCAGCAGTGTGCATGCCAAGTCCAAATTATTTTATTTCCAATCTGGGTACTGGCATAAATCCAGAAGCTATCATGTGGTCCTAAAAATTAATTCCTAAACTGGAATAAATGGCAACTTTGAATAACTGGCTGCTCTCCTCCTCTTGTATGCGTTTTCTTACCACTGTTCCTTTAAATCTCAAGAACGGCCACCATTTTCCTTTCTGTTCTGGCATATGCTCACAACCCAGCTGCCATTCCATTAAACTACAAATATATCTCCCAATTTCTAATTTCTGTTCCAGAGGATATATCAAATTTAATTTTTTTAAGTTTGTGTTTAATTTTAATTATTTTAATTATTTATGGGGGTAGTATCATAATCCAAGATATGTATATAATTGTAATGATAAACTTAGCTATCATTGCTAATCCAAGACATGTATATAATTGTAATGACAAAATTAGGGTTGTTGCGATTTCTATTCCCTTAAACTTTTGTTTTAAATTTCAGCCAACACATAATAATCATACATATTCATAAGCTATACTATAGTATATTAATACAAGGATATAATCATGCATGCATATTTATGGGGTACACTGCAGCATATTAACACAAGTACATAATATATAACTGATTAAATCAGAACAGTTAACAGAGACAGTTTCCTATCATTACTTCAGGCTTCCACCATTCATGCTCCTTCCTTCCTATTCTTAAACTATCTAAGTCACTGCGATGCCCACTGCGCTGTAGGAATTACTGCTTCTTTCTAACAGACTGCTTGTCCTTGTATACAAATCCTCTCAACAGGAACTTTGTACAAGGCGACTTCTCAATCCTATTTACTAAGAGTTTGCCTGTTTCTCATTTTTTTCTACTTTGCTTTATTCATTAATAATGGATGAGTTTTGAGAAATATTGGCATGGATAACTATAGGATGGATTTTCATAATATTGATGGAATTCCTGTTATAGCTTCCTAACAGGACTAGAGCGGATGAAATGTATTGGACATGAAGGAGAAGATTAAAGTGGATTTTCCTATTGATTGATTCTGCTCTCTTTTTTTTTTTTTTTTAGCCATCTTGGCTTGATCCTCATGGTAGAGATGTCAAGAATAATTTTTGTAATAATCTCCTTTAACGCATCTTTTCACCATTCCTCCTGGAAATCGGCCAAAATAAAAACTTAGCTATCATCGCTACTAATAAATACAGGATGCTGGGTACAATGTCAAAACATTTCCAGAGGACCAACTTTTCATCTCCAATACGTTCCACTCGCTTCTGTCCAATTACCAAATGCATGCCATTCTTGCTGTGGTGCGCGTTTTTAATGTTTGACATTGACAAGCTTCATGCAGAGATCAGAACTGGGCAGATGCCCATGACTTACTATGATTTATATTCTGTCACGGGAGCTAATGCACAATGAATAGTTCAAAGTCCTCTTCCCTTTCGCCAGGCCTTTAGTGGAACCAGGCACAGGCACAATATTAATTTTAAAGTTAACTTACTCTAATTGAATGGCCATGCTTTATTATGGTCATGTATCAAGCAGGAGCCGTCGTATATCATGAGTGACACGGCTAGCGTAGGTCCCTCCATGCTTTGCTTCTCATTTGCCTCAGTTTTCATTCTGGAACATTTTAAGCACTGCTATTAGTGAATTACCATTCCCTCGCTCACCCCCTATAGTGCCCACAATGTCCTGACATCATGCACAGTGATAAGCAAACCCATCAGTGCCTCTTTTGAGGGTTTTCATGCGATAGAAACCCATAGCTAAACGAATTTCAAGTGGTCCTCTGGACTGCATGCTTTGGCCACAGGTGTTCTGCCTCATTGTTCCTTACAAAGATGTCTCTTAGCAGTATCCAAAAAGAAATGCCATCACTCAACAGATATGGGATGCTATTTAAGGGAAAAAAAGATGATTCTTGGTGGTTCGGTTGATTTATGGTTTCATTGAGGAGAAGCCTCCTGTGGCTGTCCTGAGGAATTAAATATTAATTTCTCTGTCTGGTTTTTTTTTAGCACTATAAGCATAGTTAATCTAAAACATGGATATGTTTTGTACCATTATTCTTCTCATGCTTGAGAAGGGTCCTGAATACTGCTTCATATCTATAGTCCTTGTGAGAATTTATTTTTTAATGATATGCACAAACACATTACTAAGCTAAAAATAATATATAATTATAACAATAATATTGAATTGGGAATGAGGAAAGCAGCAATAACTAAAAATAACAAGTATGGGGAATTGAATATACAATTTTATTGGAAGAATGTGAGAAATTCTAGTGCCACAAGGAACAACCAAAGCAGTACGCAAGGTAGGTGCGTCCGATTTCCCAAGCTGGGTCAGTGTTCTTCTCAGTCCAAAAGCTTCCTTGCCTGTTTCCCTCTTTTTAAATCACTTGCTTGCCCTCTCTCTCTAGTCCCATCTCAGCTTAATTTCTAGTTATTCTTCTGACTGCAGTGTAAATGTCCAAGGAAGACTTCTATCCTAAACCCTCTCCCAAATTAGGTCAGGTCAATTTCTCTCATTACAGACTTTCAAAGCAGTTTCTCCTCTTCCTGGCAGAGCTAAGAGGTAATTTGGTTGTACTCTATAACCTATGTACAGAGGGTTACCTCTGTCTTGATAGTCCACTCTGGCACAAAATTGCAGCTCAGTAGCTATTAAATGAAGAATAAAAACCTAGCACTCCATCTTTAGCCTCTACATGGCAACCACAGAAGCTTTTCCATCAGCCTGAGCCTCTTTAAATAGAAGCCTTGTTCATCGTGTTGCTGCTTCTGATCGATCTCCGTAGTTTTGATTTTGTCAGTTGGCTTCATCAACAGTTCTTGTATTGGTGGTGTCATCCCTATGTGCGAAACAGGAAACGCCTCTGATCCGATGCCTTGGGACGTTTCTTTATGATCTAGATGGCCATGATGATGATGCCATCTACATGAGGCAGCACTGATGCTCTCCTAGGCAAACTGTATTCTGCTCACACCACTTAGCAAAGCCCTTTGGCATTTGGATCCCTGTGGGGAACTTATCTCTTGGCTCTGCATTTGTTACACTCTGTCAGAGTACGGGAGTGAAGAATACACTTTCAGAAATTCTATGACCTTCACCAGTGTAAAGAGTATAGAATGCAATGAATTCCTCTTCTAAGTTAAGCATTTCATCCCACGCAATGGTAAGAGAATGACTTATTTTTATATTGATCACTGCGTTGTTTCATTCTAAAGAGAAATGTATCAGATTCTTGTATGTATCAGATTCTTCACTGTGATCAATGTAAGTATTCAGCGCTTCAATGTATCATCATCCAAACCCCAGAAGGCAGCACCTGAAGTGAGCATCTTCTGGGGTCACTTGGGAGAGCGATACCTGTCCATTAGTCCTACAGATCTTGCCGGCTACAATGAATGTTCTCCAGCACCATCTGTCGCTGGAAGATGTGGCTGTAGTATATGCTATGGGCAGCTAACATACCCAAATCCATAACAAATGATGACTAGACCAGACTTCCCAGATTTTGTTTCCAAGAGGACAGAAAAATAAACTAGAAACAGGCAATTTGCAATTGTTTTTATTTCCACACTCCAGTCTCTCCTGAATAAACATGACACATATGTCCTTTCCAAAGACTTGATCTTTGCAAAGGACACAGAGCTGATTGTGTTATACCCTCCATTGTGTCAGTTGACTTTGCAATGTTGAGGGGAGAAAGAATTCCATCTCTGAACTTAATATCAATCAGTAGACAGTGTCAAACTTGACATTTTATTGTCCCTTCTTAGTAGCATGCTGTAAATAGAAACATTATTGTTATAAATTGTTCTTTGAGTTTTGACACTGAACAAATTACACTGTGTACTCTATTTTATTAAATGGTAAAACCCAGCAGATTTTCTATCAGGAGGCCAATGAGTGGTACTTTGTTTTAAGAAACTGAGTGCTGTGTGAACAGGCTAAGCAAGAGGACTCATATAACCATTCTGACAGCAAATAAGTCATAAAAACTTTTCCCTAGCATACACTTTAAGGTGTGTATCCTAATCTGTTTTAATATAAAGCATACCAGAGGGCAGTAAGCACCATATCTCAGCTTGACTCAATGCAAGCGCTCAGCTAAAAATAAATAAAGTAATGTAAGCACAAAACAAAAATTAATACACAGACAAGAGAGCAACGGATATGAAGTCACATCAAGTATTTCGGGTTGGTGTGTTTGGTTTTTTGTTTTCTGGAGTTTCTTTTGCAGGGGATGGGGAGTGTTGCCTTTCAAATGTATTTGAGTCAATCATGGACGGCTAAGTATCCAAACACATGCTGTTTGATGTACTGAAATTGAGGTGTGCAGAATAAACATAATAGCATAAATTATTACAGGGCTAAAGAGATGGCTCAGTGGCTAGGGAGATCTCCTGCTCTTTCAGAAGACTAAGTTTGCTTCCCAGCACTTTTAATAGTCAGCACACACTCTAACACACAGTTATATGTATATGCGTAACCCCAGAAAGACTCATACAGAAAACTTAATAACTGTAACTTAATAACTGTAAGTCTTTAGAAATTATAACACTCTCTAAAAGCACATACTTTCATTGGAACATGGCTGCTCTTGTTCTAAGACAGTGAAACTGAGTCAGTCTAACAGGGACCAACACCCAGCCAACTATGTGGTGTGTAGTTTCTTTACAGAAAACACATGATCACTGCACTGTCAAAGGCCCCAGCAGTAAGACTACTAGGCAATGTCTTATTAAAGAGAGGTTGGGAGATTAAATAAATAGATAAAAATAAAAAAAGAGACCACAAATCTGACAGAAGATGTGAAAGGATCTATAGTAGGGCTTCCTGGGACTGGAGGGATTACACTTAAATCTCAAAAAAATAAAAGACTTTTTAAAAAAGGAGCAGTTGAGAAAAAAGTGGAAATCAGTGGGGAGAGGGCATGAGGAGAGAGAATCTGAGCACAGAGAGCTTCAGGAGCCTGAGCTCACAGAGGGGATACCTAAGAAAACCTGGCTGAAGCTGCTGGGTCGCCTGGGTGGAGAAATCAGGCAGAAAGAGTATGGCACTGACAAGCAGCTAGAGGCTAAGCTGCTGGTACACACCTTCATCCCCAGAACTCTCTAAGCTGAGGCAGGGGGATCTCTGTGAGTTTGAGGTCAGCTTGGGTTACATAAGTGAGGTTTTTGTCTCAAAGAGAAATAAGACTTCTCTTCTTAGTCAATGCAAGAGAGCTTTTAGTGATGGTGGTCTGCTTTACCTTTAGTAGGTAGGTCAAGCGGTAAAGCTATAGTTTAGAAAAACCTTACCATTTCATTTAAATGGAAGTCATTTGATTTCATGATCACTTCACTGCAGAGCAAAGATCATCCCAGAACTTTTTATATCTAAAAATTCATCCCTTCTTTTTCAAATCACATCAAAGCACACCTAGCAAGGTTATTTATAGCTTCTTACCCACCACAGCACATACCTATGTCCCTCACACCTGTGATCTCTTGAATACTTGAAGAATCAAAGCCCCAAGCAGCATCCTGGAAAAGCCGACCTGACCCTGGCTGGTTTGATTTATGGCTCACAGGCACTGTCATTTCCATTCACCCAAAGGTTAGAGTTTGAAGACAGTTCAGAAATTGCAGCCCTCCACCTAGATACTCACAAGGGCCAGCTTCCGGGCAAATGGTTTTGATTTCTTTATTCCTGGCGGCGATTTCAGTCTAGCTAGGGGGCTACAGCTCAAACCTGGGAAAGGCTCAGCAAGCCTGTGCAGGCAGGAGTGTGACGTGGGAGGTTCAACCTGTCCGTGAGCAATCCCTGACCACTAAGCCTCATGAGGAGTTCAAAGCAAATGCAGAATTACGGGTTTAGAATACACACAGTCCTAAAACTATGAGTTACCTGCAACCAGATTCACCTGCTCCATGGGACTACTGGAAACCCAGAGACTGCATGGTGATTCAAATCAGCCTCAAATTCCAGACACTGAATAGAACCTGATCTAGCTGAACCCAGCTAACTCTATGGATACACACACACACACACACACTAGAATTACCAGTAGGAAGGGAAATATGTTATAATGGAGAAATCACAGACTCTGGAATGAGATTTGGGTATTACTCTGCTAGTTAATGGGCCCCCAGGAGCCAATCATTGCATCTCTCTCAGCGTAAGGTAATTCTGTTGTCAAAATCTAGATGTGTGGTCCTGAAGTTGAGCCATCTTCAAGCTGCTTCAAGCTGCTGTTACCCACTCATGCATCAGCACCCATCCATGCATCAGCAAAATAAGAACAGCATGATCTGAGTTTCCATTCTATTAGCCAAGCCACCGGTGTGACTTCAGAGATTGAGTGTACTAACTGAGAGAACTGAGAACTGTGATACATCTGTGGGTCACAGAACTTTCTAAAGCCAATCTCATTCCTCAGTAACTTTTAGGAATAAATGAGTTAGCGGGATGGCAGTGGCATATGCCTTTAATCCCAGCACTCAGGCCAGGGCTATACGGAGAAACTTTGTCTCAAGGAGAGAGAGGGGGGGAGAGAGGGAGAGAGGGAGAGAGGGAGAGAGGGAGAGAGGGAGAGAGGGAGAGAGGGAGAGAGGGAGAGAGGGAGAGAGAGAGAGAGAGCACAACACAAGAAAGAAGAGTTTCAATGGCAAAACTTAGGAGAGAAAACTACTGTTCTCTGTAAACTCCTGTTGCATAATGGTCGAGCTCTTTAAATGTGCTTTAAGCAAATAAAACCCTCATGCTTGTTCTCTGATATACATACACCTACACCAGAGAGACAGAAATATGCTGGAATACGTAATTTACAAATGACAATAGAGGACAGCATTGCAGGCCCGGTTATTTTAACTATGGTGCATTTACCACATTGGATCCGAGGTGTAAGCTCAACTCATTTCTCATGCCAAAAAAAATGCTAAACTAATTAGTGAATAAATGAATGTTTTATAAAACAATATGATCTGTTGGTTTAAATTCTTATTTATAAGCTATTTTATTTTGCAAATGTAGTGAGATGACTGGTTTTAATTTGGAACGGACTGTTCTAGTCATGTGTCGCAGACAAAAATAATTAGGAGCAGGATCTACGGCAGTGTGTGCGGATGCCTCCCCTGTCCCTGGCTTCGTCTGAAGCTTCCTTTACAACAAGTCAAATTCAGCTCAAAACAAATCATGTAAAATTCTTGCTAAAAAAAATTATTTAAGTTTTAACTGCTGCTCTGAGTAGAAATAGCATAATACAGTCCCCCAGGATCCTGCTCCGCCCTGTGGCCCAGTGGTTCATTCTGTGTATGCCATTCAACCTTGGTATTTAAAAGGAGAAAGAGAGCACATCTCACAAGCTTTATTAGAACACTCCCATTATTTAGCTGTTGTTAGTTTCTTATTCTTCCTAGCTTACAAATTCAGCTTTCTCATAGCTACAGAACTAAGCGTTATATTTGGGGTTTCACACTACCTGACTCTCCAGGAATCTCCTTGTAGACTCTATTCCAAGACAAGAGAGACTCCCACGTAATATAAGGAAGAAATTGTCACCAAAGTTTTGTGGCTGGTTCTATAATCAATACTATTTATGAATTTAAATGAAACTTTAAAAGGACTATTTTTCAAGAAACAAGACTTAGAATTAACTCTGGTTGTTTTAATACAACTTTTGCCAGGCCTCCCCTACTATCCTCATGACCTTTCTAAAAGTCGAAACTAGTTTTAAAAACTGGTTAACAGTATTCTGTTTTGATAGTGAAACAAAATATTGACTGTAAGTGGCCAGCTCCCAACCAATGGAATATCTGATCTCTCTAGATAGATTCTGATTAGGATTAGATCCAGACCCATAGCAAGTCAAGCTTGTCTAAATGTGAATAGAAATGAAATTTTTTTCACTTTTTTTTATTGGATATCATATTTACATTTCAGATTTTATCCCCTTACCCCATTCCCTCCCCCAGGAACCCCTTATCCCATCCCCCTCCTCCTGCTTCTATGAGGCTGTGCCCCTTACCTACCCCCCCACTCCCACCTCCCCACCCTCAAATTCCCCCCATTCGGTGTCCAGTTTTCATGGGACCAAGGATCTTCTCTCCCACCTATGCCCAACAAGGCCATCCTCTCCTACATATACAGCGGGAGTCATGGATCCCTCCCTATGTGCTCCCAGGCTGGTGGTTTAAACCCTGGGAAGCTCTGTTTGGTTGGCATTGTTGCTTTCCTCATGGGACTGCAAACTCTTTCAGCTCCTTCAGCTCCTTCTCTCTAACTCTTCCATTGGGAACCCCTTGATCAGATCAATGGTTAGCTGTGAGCATCTGCCTCTGAATATGTCAGACTCTGGCAGACCTCTAAGGAGACAGCTATATCAGGTTCCTGTCAGCATGTACTTCCTGACATCCACATTAGTGTCTACCTTTGGTGACTGCACATGGGATGGATACCCAGGTAGAATGGTCTTCAGAAGGCCCCTCCTTCAGTTTCTGTCCCACACTTTAAGGCAGCATGCCCAACCAATGTAGTTCTTGGGTAGGAAACAGGGCTAAAGAAGGTGAAGGCAAGATAGAAGAGTTGGGAACAACAGGAATCTCTGAGCAAAAAGTCTTCAGTGTTCTGTGGAAACCCAAAGTCCAAACACCAAATATCCTTGGCCTTAAGCACCACTGCCCTCTGCTCAAACTGATCCTTGGGGGTGGGGCAGGGGTGGGGCGAGGGTAAGGTGGTAGTGGGTGGGAGTGGGGTGAGGATGGGATGAGAGTAAGGTGGGGGTGGGGCAGGGGTGGGGTGAGAGTAAGGTAGGAGTGGGGCAGGGTGGGGCAAGGGTGGGGTGGGAATGGGTCAGGGATGAAGTCATTCCATCACAGCTGCTCTCTGTTCTCTACTCTTCTCTTTTCCCCTCAGCCTCCTCTCCTCTTCCTCCCTCCTAACAAACTGTGACTTCAAACATTACCCTTTTAAGAGAAGCTCTACTTTTTTTCTGTTCCTTCTCCTTCCCAGAAGAGTAGCCTGCTCCCCTGCAAGAAGGGAACCAAAGTAACAACATTTTATGTTATAGATATTTGATTATAATATACAAGCATAATAAAGAATTTTTTCTCTTCCAGGGAGAAAATAAGTCATAAAATGTCAAAGCTGGACAGATTTAATATTTTAAGATACCACAGCAACTCCCTTTCAGAGGGGAGAGGGCGACCATTCCACTTTCCCCTGAATCCTTGTCTTCACCTGGTTTCTCTACTGTTTTAAGTGGCCTCTTTAAAGCCCTGCCAGGAGCTAAGTATATCTTAAGTATATCTTAGATCAAACTCTCATCTTAAAATGATAGTGACTTAGCAGTTATGATTCTCACTTGAAAGTTACATTTTGCAAATCTATGCTTATTCTATAAAGATATCAAACATCAGGGAGCATGCTGTCGACTCAGAATGGAGTACAGCAGTGGACTTGCCTTGGCATCTTAAAGCCTTTGTCTTTATATGGCCGAAATGTACATTTGGATTAACTATTATCTTGTAACTCTTCTCAATGTATGCACTACAATTGTGCAAATGTGTATCAGAAGATGTGCACACTAATATAGCAGAATATAAAATGGGGGGGAAAGACTCTCAACATAGTTCAAATATCAAAGAGTAAAATGGATAAATGACTTCTGACATCCTCACACGCTGGAATATTTCACTATATAGAAAAGACATGAAGTATAACCAGTCAATCTAGCACAGATGAAAAGAGAATTGCAAACAGGAGGTCAAATATAAGGCAAACCAAGCATCTTAGCTTTAAACATACACATATGCAGTGTACATGTACACTATAGTTTTTATTATATGCATATGTAGTGTTTGTGTGCACCATAGGTTTTATTATGCACATATGCAGTGTTTGTGTGAAGGATAGCATGTGTGTATGGATGACACAGCCATTTTAACATAGCACCATGGGGATATTTGCCATGTCTGTACAAATGTAGAGTCCTACAAATTCTTGATTTGGCTGCTCATAGCATTTTATATCATGCCTACATACTGAGTGGATTACTTTATTCAGTCATGTGCTATTTAGCAACAGAGCTGGGTTCTATAAAATGCATTGTTAAATATTATATGATTGTGCACTACACAAATCTAGATGTTATGGCTTAGTACCATAACATAGTCAGGACCATGGTCATATGCAAAATCCATCACTAACCAGAATGATACATGCTGCAGGACTGTATTTGTCAGCATATTGCAGTACCTTAATGATTTAATATATGCAATCTGTTGACTAGTTCTGTTCTTTTATTATTTAGATTATTTAATAATTTTTCTTTACTTCCTAGAAAGTGTTGTGTTGTATGTCATTTAATTGACCTTTTATGCATATTTTAAAGATCATATGGAAGGTAATGAAATAGTTACTAGTTTGTTCATAAGAAAAATGTATTGAGTATTTATCTCACATCTATATTTCTATAGATGACAGACTTGAGACAGAAAATGGTAACTGAAGGATTTATAGATAACACTTCCTTTCCACACCAGTGACCACGTGAGATTGTCAGGATTTTCAACAGTTTCACAGACTTCTAATGAAAAATTGTAGAATTTGGATTAAGTTAGATACCTTTAAAATATTGATTGTTAAATCTTCTACTAACTCAGTTTTTCAATACTACCACAGATCTCTTATTTATCCACGTGCAATTGTGTTTTCTATCAGATAATATAAAGATTAATATATAAAGATTAACTTAGCAATGATGCACCCTAGCAAAGCTGCTTTATTTCTGTAACACCATGAGTGTCAGAGACTTTTTGTTGAAATGAAATTTATCTCAGTTATGAAGCTCAAAGTCCCATTAAAAATTAACCTGTGTTTTATTATTCTTTATCTAGGAAGATTTTTTTCCAGTAGGCCTGTTTGTTTAACGGTTTTAAAAGTTCCTCAAAATGAGGTTGATGAAATAGCTCAGAGGTTAAGAGCACTGACTGCTCTTCAGAAGAACCCAGGTTCAGTTCCCAGCTCCTTCCCATACTGTGGTTCACAGTCATCTGCAAGTCCAGTTCCACAGACCTGACACCTTCTGCTGATTTCCACAGGCAACACGAATACACATAAAACACTCAAACATAAAAAATACGTCACATTATGATTTATAAGAATCCTTCTTACTCAGCCATCATCAAAGAGGCTTCCCTTTGCAGTAGATGGGAACGAACACAGGGACTGGACAGTGTACAGAGAGTGAAAGAGCTTGGAACACTTGGCCCTTAATGGGACATCTTCATCAAATCCTTCTCGGAGCTCAGGGAGCCACACTGAGGAGGAGAAGGAAAGACTGCAGAGCCAGAGGGGATGGGGAACAAACACTTAGGATGCAATGTCTTCCACAACAGGACTGGTATATTTAGGAACTCACAGAGACTGCGGCAGCATGCACAGGACCTGCACAGGTTCAAGCCAGATGAGGTCTCAGTGCTGAGAGGAGAAGAGAACATGAGTTCCCATCCCTAACCAAGAAGCTATCTCCAGTTGATGACCAATTATAAAATAAAATCAATTGTCTCCAATGGAGTCTCAATGAAAACATTAACCACACTTAAGACTAGACACCCATGCCCAGTACTACGACCAACAGACAATGAACGATGTTTTCCGAGGTTTGCGTTGGTTTTTGGGGTTTGGTTTTGTTTCGTTTTGTCGTTTTCTCATAATTCTTATCTTACTGGTTTTTTGCTTGTATATTACATTTTCCAATTTTGTGCTTTTATAGGTTTTATTGTGTCTGTGTGTATATCTGTATTTCTCACATTTGGTTGGTTGATTTTTTTTTTTAACTTTTCGTTTGTTTACTTCTTTTATTTGCCTATGTTTTTGTTTGCTAAGAGGAAAGAGAAAAAGGGCACAGAGTTGGGTGGGTGAGGATGTGGGCGGACCCTAGAAGGAGTTGAAGAAAGGGAAATCATGACCAAAATATAGTATATGAGAAAATTATTGTCAAATATGAATATATATATAGCATAGATACATGTGTTAGGAGACCTAGTATAGCTCAGGAAGATGCAAAAAGGAAATGATTCTATGATCAATCAAGCCTGTGATGATTCTGGGTTCGTGTCAGTAAGAAATAATTACAACAGAGTCCAGTCTAACTACAGAAACCACTTACTTTTTCACCTTACTAGTATATATGAGAACTAGTAATTACCATATTTATGGATATATAAAAGGATAGGTAGATACAGATGTAGATGTGGATACAGAGATTCTCACACTGGTCTTGGATCTGACTCCAAACCCTGAGATGTATGTATGGCACTAAACACTGCAGATGTGACATCATTTATGGAATTGTAGGCTACCTTCTTTCCATTTGCAAGGCTTCCAGTAAAACAAGAACATTGCTTGACAAGATTAGAGATTTATTTGTTGACTCACTTAGAAGTTCTGCACATTGAATTTAATCCAGTCTCAGAAGCCCCGGGGGAGTCGTTAACTTCAAAATTAATTATAATTCATAATCACAGGAACCTCAGAATCTAAGAAAGTCTACTGGAAGAAAGCCATCCTATAGCGGAAGTCCGAGATTTATACTCTAAGGTAAACTAATTATCGATTCTCTCTACACATCAATTTCTTTATGTATTAATGGATGATCCCAGAAGTCAGAACTGTCGGTGTGAATCGTCTTAGGGATTTAGATATATACTTTTAATACTGCGCAAGACAGAGCAAGCACGAGAAGTGAATTGGGACAGAAAAAGCTAGAACGTTGTGCGCCCGATTAGGATTACATTTATCTAGCTGAGTTCAATCAGGCACGATTGTAGGCTGTGATTCCACAAACACACCGTTTTAAAAGCATGCCAGTTGATTACCTCGGGGACAGGACAAAAATTCTCAATTTAAACTCCGCAGCAAAGCTACACTGTAAATTAGAAGAAGAAAGGAAACATGGCTACAGTGGCCTTCCCTCCTCTTCCTCCTCCTGCTTTTCTTTCTTCTCCTGCAGCCCAGGTGACCTGCAATTTACTATGTAGTGGAAAGTAGCCTTAGACTTCTAATCCTCCTGCCTCTATCTTTTGAAACGGTGGTATTACAGGCCTGGGCCATCGTGCCTGGTTTTTGTGGTGTGTGGGATCAAACCACACAGCTTCATTCATTCGAGGCAAGAACTCAGCAGCTAAGCAACATCCCGCCGTCTGGACCATCTTCAAGAACCAATATTTTCAGTTTTGAATGTCAACTTATTGATCTAATACAAAACTCTTAGGAGACCTAATGTAAGTCACACAGATGCCAATGGGAAGTGATTCTGTGACCCAATCTCCTGCACACCACTACTCTTGATAATCAGTAAGTCAATCAAGGGTCACTTGAATGCAATCACTGTAAGGCTGCGGCAGGTAATCAGTAGCTTGGACAGTTACAATATGATAAATGGGTAGGGATTATTCATAGCATGGGTACACTGGATGGATGTCACGAAAAGCTGGGAAGAGATATAGCAACAGGATTGACTTGTAATCTTCAGAACTGTACATACACCATTTAGAACAGCTTAAAACAAATTGATTTTTTTCTGGAATTTTCCACTTATTTTCAGAGTATGAATGACAAGAGTTGATTAAAACTGTGAAACGGGGAATCAGAACACAGGGAGGTCTGCAGCATCATGAGGTGAGCCCCAAAGAGCCTTCTTCCTGTGGCTACTCCAACCATGTGCCAATTTCTAGGTTGTCCTGAGAAGCCATCCTCAGCTTCAGGAGACCAGCTGTGGTTGAACCAACCACACATACACAGTCACTGTCCAAATGTACAGCTGCAGAGGTGGGCTTTCCAGAGCACGGAAAGGCCATGCCATCTGTGCTACATGGTAGCTATTCTCAGCTCTCCTTCGGTTTAAATTATTTTGCCAGTTCTGATAAGATATCTGACAATTCTGAAAGATCCTAAATGTCTGAGTAGTTGGCATATCTCTTTATCCTGAGTCGACAGTCCTGAAAAATGTTAGTTGAAGAAGAAAGAACTGTTAACAGTTTGAAAATGTAATCTAGACCAGTGATGTTAGACTTCTCAGAATTAAACATTTTAGATGATTATATCTTTCATTTATTTCTTAGTTTTTATCACCAGCACAGAAGTTATGATTATTTAATTCTTGTAATTTTCTTTTCTGAATTGTCGCTTGCTTCTCATATTCTTTTGAGTTACCTGCTGTAGAGAATGTCAGGGAAATACTGTGGATTTATTATCTGTGGGAGATAATTACAGCAACATATCCTAGGATCAGAGAAATCTTAGCGCTGTATCTTTGAACAACAAGATTTTCTATTAAAAAGAAAAATACAAGATATGAACCAATCACCTAGAACTGTCAGCACAAAGAGTAACTAATTCAAGATACTAGAATTTTTTTTCTTCTGTTTGAGGGTTGTGGCAGAATCATGAAAGTTGCCCTTTGCATTGTTTTCAAGATTACAACTTGAAATGAAATTATCTTAACGCTTCAAAGCTATCCTTGAAAAGTACCCGCTTCCTTAAAACAACAACAACAACAAAACCTTAAGATATAATTTAGCAATTTAGCAGATGTTATTTCCAAGTGTTATTTCAAATTGGGAGCAAAACCATTCTCTTCAAATCAGTCCAAGGGTGAGAGGAATTCACCGAACTCAGGGCTGAGATGCTACATTGTGTTACATTGTGCTACATTGTGTTACATTGTGCTACATTGTGCTACATTGTGTTACATTGTGTTACATTGTGCCACATTGTGCTACATTGTGTTACATTGTGCTACATTGTGCTACATTGTGTTACTTGGTCAGTGACCAAGCAGAAAAATGTATTAGTTCCAGCCATTATTTATGTTCCTTAAAAACAGTTCCAACCATTCACAAATAAGAATAAAATGTTTCTTTCTCCTCTTTATAATAAAGGAGTGAGCTAAGATGGTATGAACACTCCTTGATAATAACATTTGCAGCCAGCGTTTCAGAGCCCCTGACATGCTCCCAGCAAGCCCTACCTGATGCTGGCCTAACAGAAGCAGTAAGGTGAGGCACCACAGGTGCCACTGCCTTGGGGAACAGTCTAAGGACACTTTCACTGCCTGCAGCAGCTTAAGGGTATTAGATCCTGATTCCTGCTGAGTGCACTCACAGGATTCTCTTAACTCCCCAGGACTTCCTGGGCTGCTCATGGAGAGAAAGTTGGCTCTACCTTCTGGAGTTGCCAGCTGTTAGGAACTAAGACACCTGGGCAGGGTGCTTGTTAAATGGGGTTACTTCTTCTCCATGACAGTTCTGACAGACTGAGAAACTACTTCTTAGTCTGCCTGTGGATTCTTTAATTGCACACCCACTGTCAGTATGTATGTCAGCATGGTCGGAGTCTTTATCTCCACTATTCAAGAAGTGGGTGGTGCTTCCTTCTCTTGTTCTGTTTTGATTGTATTCCTCTTGGTATAGTCACTTTCTAACCAACTGCAATGAACCCACCCTAGGCTATATAGTTCCTACGCTAAAGTTCAATTACTCAACAGCCAACTATTTTACCTAGGTATATCAAAAAATTAACATGTTTCATATGTATAATCAATATACATATGAAACAGCAATGGCTAGTTGGGGAAATATGATGTAGAAACGTGGAATCATTAGAAGACCACCTCATTCATATATTCAATAGCTTGCAGCAGGCACTGAGAGGTGTAAACAGGAAATGAAGACCTTCGGCCATTGTTATTTTTAAATGGCAGAGATGATGCACTGACTCCTGAAGAACTACTTTCCCCACCTTTGTGCTCAGTGGTGATTTACATGAATCCACGCTTCCTCATGTATAGTTGATTCAATTCTTCCTATTATTAATTAAAAGAAGAAAAAGAGGTTCATACCTCAGGGTAACATGATGTCAGAGATCATGTAAATACTGATCTCTGACATCATGTTACCCTGAGGTTACCCCCACATTTCCATGAGTTACTCTTCCAGGTAGTTTTAAAGTGACTCAGTGCCTAACAAAGCCCACCACAATTACTCCTCAGACAATTGAGCAAATGTGTCCCAGGTGTTTTCAACAGTTTGCTGTCTGTCAGGTGCCAGGTGTCAGTTTGTTCTGGCAGTGGTTGTGTCAGCTGCTTGGTTCCCTGAGAAGCTTCAAAAACCAGGGATGTAGCCCAGTAGAGGACTTACCTAGCATGCTCAAAGCCCAGGGTCCAATTCCTAGGCTAAGTGCAGTTCAATGAATAGTAACAACAAAATAAACCAAACTCTACAGAAGGACTTTACTGACATTTACCCATTGCACTTAGCCAACGACAACCCAGTAAGCAGTATTCCCCCGGCAACATCACAGTATCAAAGCACAACCTGTAAGATAAATCCCCTCTCCAGATTTCATATGGTAGTACCTGGCTTCCTGCCCACAAGAAGGCTTCCTGGTACCTGCCCACACACACCTGGAGAGTATTCTAAGTGTTCACATTTGAAAGATCATTTTGACCTTCCCCCTTCCCCCTTCCCAGTATGAGATACGCCTTCACAACAAACTAAACCAAAAACAGCAATGCAAAGGACGGATACCATGTGAGAGTAAAATTCAGCTTTCCCTTTCACTAAGTTAATCAATTAAGATTAAATACATTACGTGGTTCATCTTTGTTGACATTTAGTCTAGACTTCACCTCACAGTTACCTGGCAACAGCCAGGTGTGTCTGACTCACTATAAAAGGGGCTGCTTGCCCCTCCTCTCTCTCTTGTTCTTGCTCTCTTACCCTCTTCCCCCTCTCTCCCCATTCCCCTCCCCCACTCCATGTGCTCATGGCTGGCTTCTACTCTTCTCTCTCTCTCTCTCTCTCTCTCTCTCTCTCTCTCTCTCTCTCTCTC
>JANHMN010000012.1:8589626-8605328 GCA_030674055.1 Rhabdomys pumilio
CTCTCTCTCTCTCTCTCTCTCTCTCTCTCTCTCTCTCTCTCTCTCTCCCCCTCAACTTCCCTCCTCTTGCCCTCAGAGGGGAAGGGATGCCTCTGCATGGGCCCATAGAGGCACCCCCTTCCTCCATACCATACTATGCCTCCACCAAACATATCCCAGCCTTCTTTTTCTTTTTTACAAAACACAGCAATCCTCCCACTGGCATATACTTTCCCAGGGATCATCTATGTATTACCTGTCCTACTTATCCTTCACTGTTGACTTGGCATAGTCTGGATTCACCTGAGAAGGGAGTTGACATGGAGGGGTAGCCCAGATTAGACTGGCATATGGGCCAGCCTTGATTGTTTATTGATATAGGGGTTCCCAATTCAATGTGGGCAACAGCAACCTTGGACAGATTGTCCTAGGTAACAAAGGTAGCTAAACAAGAGGCTGTGCTAAGCCAGCAAGCAGCATCCTGCATGGTTACTGGTTCAAGTCCCTGCCCTTACTTCCCTTAACGATGAATGTTACCTAGAAGTGTAAGCCACTCCTCCCCGATGTTGTTTTGGTCACAGTGTTTTAGAACAGCAACAGAAATCAAAATTGAATAGTATTATTGTTCTATACATTAAAAACAAACAAATAAAACAACAAATGAACAACAACAAAAATTAAAACCCTTCAGCTTAGAACTGAGACTAACCACATATCAAAAATCAAATAACAAGCTCCAGACTCTCCTGAGAAGCAAACTATTCACCTGCACAGATCTCATGTCCACAAAGCCAACTCTACTCAGAGACAGTAAGTTACCTGCCCAAGCCACAGCCCATGAACACAGGAGCTAATAATAGCTCCGGAGGAAACCAACAGCCAATTTCACCCCACTATTTTCCCACATGTCCAGTTTTCAAACCAAGACTAGCAAGGTTCAAACTGCTCATTTGATAGTAAGGTTTGATTCCTGAACAGTCCTGGTATAGTCTCACAGATAGACACTGTCAGACTACAACGAACCTGAGACACCAACTTCTGTCACTACAGAAAGAGCAGAGCTGTTATCAGTTAGAAACCCTCAGGTTATGAGAAAACTGAATGGGCTCTGGGGGGAAGGAGAAGTGCTAGGAAAAACAACAGATTCACACAAGGATTAAGTTCAGAGCCCTTCCTAAATTTCGTCCAAAGTATGTCAAAGCAAGAGAAGGCCACCCTGTGCACTCAAGAATTCTAGGAGGGAAACAAGGTTCCCAACCCTTCTCCTCTATAATGCTCTCGATGTTTCTGAGACATTGGGTTTCTCTAAGAACTAAACATTTTACCTAAAGATCATGTTAAGTGGTTTTCCCTTTAGCCCAGAACCAATGAATGTTTATTCAACTGAGAGCCAAGTCATGGGTCAGACTTGGAATTAAAGCTTCCTCTCCTGTCAGGGACTCCTAGGAAGGAGACCTAAAGAACTGCTGAATCTCTGAGCTTCGTGTCTATGAGAGAGATAGCATGCCTGGTCAATACTCATTCACCAGTCAGCATGATTCCTTCTTTATTTAATCTGTTCGGTTTTCTCATCTGCATGGTTGATTTTTTTTTATAACTATGGAATTATTTCTAGTAATTGGTGATGAATAATAAAATAACTACTAAATAAAAACTATGTTCAAGGGACTGCAGAGATGACTTGGTGGTTAAGAGTGCTTCTGCTCTTCTAGAAGACCTGAATTTTGTTCCCAGCACCTATGTGACTTAACACCACATATAATTTCAACTCCATAGGGATGCAATGCCCTCTTCTGGCTTAATCCAGGTGAATGCTTCTTCCATTTATTAATAAGGGATTCTCTTGATTCTCAGAAGTCACCCCATAACACACATCTGATATAAGTTCCAGAGTTACCAGTCTCTTCATTCGAGTTGACTTGCTTACTAAAGAGTCTTTGTATTGGCTATGATAGTTACTGTTTATTCTTAACTTGATGGGATGAAGTCACTAAGGAAATAAGCCTCTGGGAATGCCTGAGGATTCTCTAGATGAGGTTAAAGATGATGCTAACTAAATAAGAGCAGTTCCAGTCCATAGGCTGAGGAGAAAATGAACTAAGGGCACACATCCATAGCTCTCTGCTTCCTGACTAAAGATGTAGCACGTGCAGCTGCTTCCAGTTCTGTCGCCGTGACTTCCCACTATGGTGGACTGCACCCTTTGAGAATCAGAACAAACATTTCCTTCTTTCTGTCATTTTCACAGATACATTCCTAACAGTCTGTAAAGTATCTAATACGGTGGCTTTGCCAAATCAAACAGGAAACATGGTTGGAAGCTTAGACTTTTCTTTCAAAACCTACTTTTAATATGGGTTCTTAAATGCTTTAACCTTCCTTCTAGCCCACCACCCACCAGAGCTAGTGAAAAAGGTTATGGGGATATGGGGGAAGTGGACCTTGATAGAAATTGTTCTTTGGAGCAACTCCACCTGTGTGGTCAGGAAATCAGCAGTTCAGTTCGCGAAAATGAGCAGCGGCAGCTTGATCCACTCGCAAATATCATAAATAGACCGCCAGTCCAGTTTAGTAGTGTCAAGATAGCAAACATGAATCAGCAACAGTGGCAGGACCCAGCAGAAACAGCCACAGCCACAAATCAGCATAAGTCAGCAAGAGGGACCAGGACCAGCAGGAACTCCAGGAGAAGTTCTCTGCCATGCCTTTCTCAACAAAGTAAAGACAAGACATAAAATCAATGCGATGTGTGGCAAAGTTAGCTATGCAAACCTCATCATTGTTGGTTGAGTCCTATTTATACTCCCTCCTAACATCACGTGTCCTCCACGGGTCTTGCCTCACCATGTGCCTTGGCTTAGCATGTGAGTCTGTCTTAGCAAAACTCCACATGTGTCTGTTTCACTTGACATCACTCTGCCAATCGGCCCCAGTCCACAGAAGCAGCAAGAAGCTGCCAGAACACCACTACAAGTTTTTGGTGTGTTTCTGTCTATGGAATCAAGACAAACAGAGCTCAGCTACACAATGTAAGACGAACCAATACATGCTTGTCATTAGGGAAGAATCCTTCATCACGTGTCCTTTCATGTGCTTGCTTTAGCAAAACATCCCTTCACCCGTGTCTGCTTCAGCAAAACATTCTTTGACATAATTTCTCAATATCAAATTAGAAATTTCCAAAGAAGCTAAGTTTCCACTTTCCATACTGATTACAATGACTGATTCACACACAATTAGCACCCCTCCTTCCGGTGACTTCTGTGAGCTTGTGAGGTCAACAGCCTGAGCCCCACTCAGGGTCACATGAACTCCTGGAGATCAAAATGGTTGACCTTGATATAGATTCAAAGGATTTGACCAGAGAGGCAAGAACTATGACTAGAGCAACTCAGAAAAAAGTCTGTGTGTGAGAAAGGCCAAAGAGAGAAGCCAGCATCTCTCCAGGAAGGGATCAGGAAGAAAGAACAATGGAAGGAACGCCCAATCTCAGTCACGAGAGCACTAATTTTAGCATCCACTGAGAACCATTTCTAGTGTGTCTTGGCTGGATGACTGAAATAAAAAGTTAGAGAACTAACATAAAGAGAAGGTGGGGATAGCACATATCACAAATTTCCATGGTGAGTGTTTTTGTTTCTGTAATGAAATCTGGAATAGCACTGGCAATTCCTCAGAAGCGACTGCTAATTTCTCAATATCAAATTAGAACAAATGGAAAAAGTATCCATCAGGAACACTCTGCTCTGCTGTGACTGTACAGAGAGCATTGATGTCTCTCACCCTAACCAACCAAGAAGCCAGAAGCTTCCTGAATACTCACTGTCATTCTGGCTATAGCATATCAATTCTGAGCATATTACTCAAAAATGTCACTTATGGAAAACAGGTCTAGGGACTACTGCAATGCAGGGTTTCAAACTCTTCTCTATCCTGCTTAACATCTCACTGAAGTCCAGAAACCAGTGTGTGTGTGTGTGTGTGTGTGTGTGTGTGTGTGTGTCTGTCTGTCTGTTTGTCTGTGTGTGTCTGTGTGTGTCTGTGTGTGTGTCTGTATGTGTATCTGGGTGTCTAAGTGTGTATCTTTGTATATGTCTGTGTTTGTCTGTGTATATTTATGTGTGTGTCACTGTGTGTCTGTGTGCCTTTGTGTGTCTGCGTATCTGTTTATGTCTGTGTGTCTGTGTCTGTGTGTTTGTATGTGTGTCTGTGTGTGTTTATATATGTGGCTGTGAGCATATCTGTTGGTGTGTCTGTGGGTCTGTGTGTATAAGTATGTTCATGTTCACCTGTGTAGGCACATGCTTCCTGTATTGCACTCCATTTTATTTTAATGAATCACATATCAGCTTGTATAATTAGCCAGCTTGCTCTGGGGATCCTGTCTCTGCCTCCTGTGCAGGGATTACAAGAAAGTTACCATGCCCACCCAAAGTATGTGGTTGCTGGGGACCCACACTCCAGTGTCCATGTGTGAGGTATAGACACTTTATTCTCTGACCCGTGCTACTGGCTCTAGAAGTATGCCCTACTTGAGACAGGCTATAGTAAAGCCTGTACAAGAGAAATCTGGTATCACTTGTCTATGAATTCACTCTCAAATCCTCTGCAGAATCTCATCCCCATGCCGAATTTTTCCCTAGAGTCTGCCAGCCCTTCCAGGGTGACAGATAGCTGTCACCAACTAGAGTAGTAAAAGACACCTACATCTAGATCCCAAGAGCTGGATGGCTACTGATCGTAGCTGTTACCTAAATTTAATAATCTCTTAAATGTCAATTTATCTGTAAAACACAAAATGAAAAATGGTATAGCTCACACACAGTCTTGTAAGGATTAAATGTAGTTTGCATTTTTCCAATCATAAATAAGTGAAAATTCCATTCCTCATCATTTAGATACACTTGCATTCTTCAGGCCTCGATCTAAGGCATTGCTGTTCTCTTTCTTTGCCAAGTTGGAGCCTTGGGTCATTAATTATTGCCGTCCCAAGGTCTCTTGGATAAAACAGCATCTGTCATCTGCGAGGGAAGGGTGAGCACACACCAGGACAGAAGATGGATCTGAGAGCAGTCCAGCAGCTCCCAGCTGTGCACACAGATGAGCACACAAATACAGGTCTGTCACAGAGCAATGGCTGCTCTGCTTCTCAGAACAACTCGGGAACACTAGCTGTACAAAAATCTTACATTGAAAACCACAGGTTTTGCAAAAGACAAGAGGCAATTGTTATTTTGATGAAAGAACTGCAATTTACAAAGCTAATGAAAATGTATTTTCTTTACAGAGACATCAGTGATGCATCTACATGTTTTCATAAGGAAGATGAGACCATTCAGAGTCTGCCCATGAATTCCCAGCATCTCTTTTTCTATATTGCACACAGGCCAGAATATGAACCTGCCACCTCAACAGAATATATTATTGTTCCTCGGCTTCCTGAATTCCCCCTGAGGAGCTCAGCTCTGGGGCAGCCATAAGGAAGCCATGAGGAAATCATGGTCTATAAGCCACAAAGAGAGTAGGGGTTTCTCCCACTCGTCTTCTGTGTTGAAGCTGGAAGCAGATGGTGATGCTCCCTTCTGCAGAATCCCAGAGTCAGGTCCCAGATGTGGTGAGAACCCACAACATCTGCTGAGTCCTGACTCTGTTACTAACATCTGGGAGGCACTCACTTTGGGGCCTTGGCTTCTTTCTGTTCTCAAAATTGAAACTGAACATCCTCTCTTGGCCCTCCCCAGAGGATTAATTACTGGATGCAAATGAGACAATGTATATAGAAACAAGCCAGGAAAAATGAAGTCTAGGAGCATGCGCGCGTGCGTGTGTGTGTGTGTGTGTGTGTGTGTGTGTGTGTGTGTGTATGTGTACATGTGGTATGAATATGTATATGATGTATATGTGTGCATGCAAATTTGTGTACACATACATATGGTGTGTATGTGTGCATTCATGTGTGTGCACACATGCATGTGGTATGTGTATGTGTATGCATGCATGTAACCGTTGTTGTGTGTGCTGTGTATGTGTGTGGTGGAGTATACCTTGGTGTGGTAACCAACAAGATGTAGAAACGAAGAATATTAGTCACTAGAGCCTGACGAGCACAAGTCCCCAGTTTTCTTTATACTCTTCTTCTGCTTCTGTAGGAACCAAGAATGCAGACCCTTCAACTTACAACTACAGAGAGCCTGGAGCACACAGGTGAAAGTTTCCAAGAAAAGGTGATTACAGCTGCCATTCCTTCCTTCTTTCTGTTCTGAGCATACACACAGTCTCCTGCTACAGCAGCCATTATGAAATAATGAAACAAAGTAACAAGGTAAACAAGTAGCAGCGTTTGAAGGAGGATGTAGGAAAGTTCCGATACATCATAAAAAAGTTAAAACAATTCTCAAGCCCTCCTACGGCCATGGAAACCATGAAAAATAAGCCCTGATTTGTTTAAGTTACCATCAAGCAGATAACCTGTGGACTGCAGCCAAATGCATTCCTAAGGAAAAGACGGAGACTGGAACTGCCGTTTTAAAGCATCAGTCAGATTTCTCTCCTGGCAAATACCCCAGTGACCTCCCTCTTCATCCAAAGTGGGCCCACAGCCAGAATCGAACTGCATCTTGTGAGTCTCCTGGTCTCCTTAGCCTCCCTCAACTTAATCTACCAGTCACAGTAAGCTCATTGGTCAGGACTTCTGTGTTACCCCAAGGTAGTCAGTCCCCCTCACCTCAGCTCCATGCAGGGTTCCCCGGAGGCTGGCTTCTCAGTGAGGCCTGTGGCTGTCCTGTCAGTATGACTGCCTGCTGCAGCTGCCCAACTCTGACTCCCTCCACTTGTCTATAATTAATATGATTATTGATCCGTGTGCTGGTTTCTTGTTTGGTTTGTTTTTCAGCTTGACTCAAGCGGGAGTCATCAGAGAAGGGCCGTCAGCTGAGGAATTGTTGCCATTAGATTCCCCTGTGGATAAGTCTGTGAGGCGTTCTTTAGGTAAATGCTTGATGCCCAGAGCATTGTGGGCTGTAACACCCATGGGCAGGTGAGCCAGGGGTGGATAAGTGAACTGAGGAAGCCATGGAGAGCAAGCCAGTGAGCAGCACTCCCTCATGGCCTCTGCTTCAGTTCCCGCCCTAGGTTCCTCTCCTCAGTTTCTGCCCTTTCTTTCTTTCATGCTGGATTGTTAGCTGTAAGATAAAATAAACCCTTTCCTCCCCAAGTTGTTTTGGTCATGGTGTTCATCACAGCAATGGAAAGCATGCAGGACAATCCTCGCACATCTCTGACCATGTTGCATCTTAGTTGGGGTTTCATCGCTATCCATGATCACAGCAACTTTTATAAAGAAGAACATTTCATTGGGGGTGACATACAGTTTCAGAGGTTTAGTTCATTATCAATCATGACAGAAAGCATGGTGGCGCACAGACGTACATGATGCTGTAGGAGCTGAGGGTTCTACATCTTGATCCAAAGGCAGCAGAAGGGGACTGGGTCTGGACATACCTTGAGCAAAGGACACTTTAAAGCCTGCCCCCACAGTGACACACTTCCTCCAACAAAGCCACACCTATTCCAGTAAGGCCACACCTCCTAATAGTGCCAAGCATTCAAACACTATGGGGACCATACCTATTCAAACCACCCCACTAGGTTTCATATTAAAACTAATGAATTCTTACATTTTTTTTCTTCTTCTTCTTCTGAATCATAAGAAGCATCAACAGCATTCAAACTGATATTTTAATATTTATGCCATAATTTGGAAAGAGATTTCAGGAATTTTCAAAACAAGTCACAAAGTCTATATCTAGTGAAGAATTACATAAATAAATATAACTTAAGGCATAAAGAATTCAGAGGTTTGGGGCTTTGCTACTGTGATGTTAGGGATTGAGCCTGGGTCTTGCTAATACAGCATTCACTGTATTAGCTACTTGCCCCCATGCTGTGACAAAACACCTAACAAGTAGCTCAAGAGATAAAGGTCTTATTTTGGCTCAGGTCCCACAGAAGCACAGGGGTGGGAGCAGAACTGCCTGGTTGGCACTTTGAGTTCACATTCAGAAAACAGAGAACATGAACACTTGTGTCAGCATGCTCTCTCCTTTCTTTCTTTCCCCCAGAGCCCAGGGAATGAAACTGCTCACATGTAGTGTGGGCCTTCACACTTCACAGACACACCTGGATATTTGTCTCTGCAGTGATTCTCAGTTTCATCAAGGTGACAATGACGATTAGCTGTCACTTGGTGCTGTGCAAGTGCTCTACCACTGACCTCAAATCCCACCAAAAACAAAGACTCCAGCAGTTGTTTCCTTATCCTCCCCACCTCCTTGGTAAGGGTGAGGAAAAGCAATAGTAACTGTATCAACAGACGAAAAGCAATTAACCGTATCAACAGGCTACTGCCTCTGCTACAAATCCACATCACTTTGCAGAGAAGTAAAGTCTATTCTTCAAGATCAAAGCATTCCCCCTATACAAATAGCTTCAAACAACAAAGGGGATACAGGTAACTCCAAACACCCAGCTGTTGACTCTGCCTTGTCAAATCAGCAGAGCATCCAGCACAGTCCTGGAGAAGGCTCAGCACATGCGTTCATCACTAAAGCACAGGCCAGTCTCCATGGAATCCTTTAGCCCTCCCTCGGGAACTCCTCTCCTTGGTTCTTCTGAGGGATTCTAAGGAGACGGAAGCTCACTCACACTTGATTTCGTGCTCAGGAATTCTTGCTATGGCATAACTGGCATGGAAGAGAAGAAGCTCCATGCTGTTCTAATGGAGTCTATCTACTACATCTGTCTTTGACTCCAGGAATCCCTGATCATCTTTCCCTTTAGTGGTCCATCCCCTTTCTAATCTAGGCAGATACTGCTCTCTGCAACGTTGTTTCTCAGTTACCCCTTCAAGAAGACCCAAGAGCTATGAGTTTATCTCGTCACACTGAGGTCTCTAGACGCTTGCTAACAGGGGAAAATCCCCTCCCCCATCTATTCAATACCATCACTGTTTCCAGCAACCACCTTTGGCCCCGTTCCCCTTCAGAGCTGCATTCCCTTCAAGGCATCAGAAGGATGCTTAATTTGAGGCGCTGCATCTTCCACATTTGAAATACGGTAAGAACAATATATTGGATACTTAAAATTAACCTGGCATTCATTGGCATATTTGGATCTCATTTAACCATACAGAAACTTCCTTTATTTTACTGTCAAGGGTGTTTGAGAGGTTACTTTGGGCAGATAGATTGCATTTTGAAAAGCACATTAGCAAATTAGCTTGGCTAATAAAATATTCAAGGTTACAGAAAGAATACAGACTGCCAAGGACAAATTTAATGGCTCCACGGCATTATTACATTACTTAAAATATTCTTTTCATTTTAAAGTAGAAATAATTATATACCGAAGAAAATAGCGATATAAATTCTTCATATCATAGTAAAGACTATGGTGTCTCAGTGATTAGATTGCTTTTGGGAGGCTGGAGGTGGGGGTAGAAGGATTTTGACTTGAGACCACCCTGGCCTACACAGCAAGATCTTGACTCCAAAAAACAAAAACAAAGCCAGAATGAGATGGGCAGAGTCTTGGAAAACGGGCCTTTCAGCCTGGCGTCTCTCAGAAGTGTCCCCTCCTGCAGGAGAGGAACAGTTGTGGAATCTTCAGGGAAATCACCAGCTTTCAGCAGAGATGACCCTCCATGTTTTACCAGCAGATTCACTAAACCATGAACTGGGGTTACGGCTCTTAAAGATAATGTCTAACATTACAGTTTCGGGCTCACATCTCAACATCTCTTTAGAACTGCCATGTGGAGTTGTGACCAAGCCCCGGCCCCAGTCATAGTTAGATTTCCAGAAGTCATTGTTGTTTACTGTCTTAGCATTTATAAAAGAAGCTTCCCTAGGAAGAGAGAGGGTCATGCCCTGGTCCATATGGTTTTTTCCCAGGTCATGAAGTATATGTCACTAACTCAGCAGCAGCTCCACATCAGGGGGCCTCTCATATTCCAGTCAGCACTGGTTTAAGACCTTGGCTCCAGGTCTAGTTCCTCTTGCCTGAACCACCCATGAATGTTATTCTCCTGTACTGCACACCACAGCACTGCTCGGGAGGTTTATAAAATCAGTCCGATCAACCTGTAAGCCCTTCCTCTGACACTTGATTCATCTGTCCAACGGCCCCAATCATTTGGCTACATTCTCTCCTGCATCCTCTCCCCAGAACACATTATTGCCCCATGCTTAACCGAGAAGGTGTGTGTGTGGGGGGGGGGGGTTGCACTGTGCCACAGACTTTCACCATGGTAATATCTCTCAAAGGACTGCAGGCCCACACAACCCAATTCAGTCTGACATGCCCTTCTGTTTCTTGAGCCTCCCTTTCTCCTCTGACATCTCCTCCTTATGATTTACAAACCTATGGTTAGATTTTAGCACATCTAATCTCACTGTTGCTCCTTCAAAATTCACCCCCTCTCTTCCTATAAGCATAACAGCTGTAATCTTGAAATAATATAAAGTAATGATAACAAATGCCCAAGAATATATGTCTGCCTCCTTATCCGGTGACTGCTTCAAAATTCAGCAATATTGATATAAAACTCACTTATCTTTCTTACAAGTTTGTTTTTTTTTTTCTTTTAGTCATGAAAGAGGAAACCTAATCATGACAAGGACCAAGGACATCCTGGTTTTGTAACTCTGCTGAAGTGTGAGTGTGACAGGAGGTGTCAGATGACACAAAGCATGAGTCTTCAGAAAAAAAATCTCCATTGGACATGGCCCCTTCTGCATCTTTCTGCTCGGAGGCCATGCTACTTCACCCAGACTTCCAGATGCTTCATGTTTCTGGACTTTCTTCTCTTGCCATGTCATCTTCATGGTAGAGTTTTGTTTCTTACACAATTGAGTGAGGCCAGGCCTCTTTTGCTCCCACTTGTTTCATAAATACTCTTCCCATTCTACAATCATCATCATCATCATCATCATCACCACCACCACCACCACCATCATCATCATGAATGGCTAAGGAGACAACACTGTCTACTTCTATGATCCTCTGGGTCTTGGCTCTGAAGCTGGACCTCCATGCTCTTTCTCTCACATTACACATTTCTCCAGAGAATTCTCACCTTCTGCCTGATGTCTGTCAGCAGACATACTTTTTAAAACCCTGCAGCAGTCCTCCACTCTCAACTAAGACTCCTGAATGTCACCTAGTGTCAGAAGCCAGGACCCTCACCCCTCACCCTAACCCCCTATCTCTCCCCACCTACAACCTCTCCCCACCTGCACAACATCCCCTGAAGCTTGGCAACCTGCCTGGCAGCTGCAGGTAGATTCAAAGCAGTGTACCGTGTCTTTTGAGAAAAGGAGTTAGATCACCAATTGTTTCAGGGCACAGGCCGAGAAGATTCTGTACTTTCCCACTATACTTTCCCACCACCTGGTCTCTCTTACCCCCTCCCCTTGTAAAGCATATTATAAAAAGGTGCCTCGTGCCCAAATATATGACTCTTGACAAGCAACTGCTTCCTTGAGTCCTTTCTCTCTCTCGCCCGTTCTTCTTTTACAGGGGTCCTCCTCGACCCCCAACAAATTACAGGACCCGAGGGTCGGGTCAAACTAGAATCTCTTAATCATCAAAGCCAAAGGTCTTGTGCAGTACACGTGTGTGTGTGTGTGTGTGTGTGTGTGTGTGTGTGTGTGTGAGTGAGTGATTAAATCACTTTAAACCTTCCTCTTTGAATTCTTGTCCTAGAAATATACTCAACAACAACAAATTCTAAAGCTTGAAGACAAGGAGTTTTTGGTTCAAATCCCAGGTTTACCAAGTAAATACTGTCCTTCCCTATTTAATAACCAAACTTCCTTTGGGTTCTACAGTTTGTTGACAATATTGCCTACTTCACTGGGTTGCTACAAAAGAGTTAAAGTGCATAGAGGTACCACACAGCAAGCACACTTGGGAGGAAACGAAGGAATCGCTTTCCTGACCAAATATGGCTGCCTTCTGTTTATACCCCCTTCTTATGTCTTCCCACTTATTCTATCTTTTACTGGTTTTACTGCCTTCTATCTTCTGTTAGCATCTGTCCATTAGATATGATCATCAGACTTCTTTGTTCCTTTCCCATGACTGATTCATATTCTCTCTCTCTTTCTCTCTTTCTCTCTCTCTCTCTCTCTCTCTCTCTCTGTATCAGAAAACTCATCAATTCAGTGATACATTTCTCACTCCTTTCCCACCCTTTTCATCTCCTACGATCTCTGCATAAAATAAGTGTTGTCACATCTGTGCTCCAGAGCTCCCCAGACATACCCCTCCCCATAAATAAACTGTTACTGTGACAAGTTAAATCACTCAAGGACTCCTTCAATAACTGAGGCACATGGACATATTAAGTCAAAGGACCACATCATCCCCCTGACACGGACACCAACCATTTTATCTCTAAAGCTCAGGTGAGCCTGCTGAGTGCATCTGCTCTCATAGGTTGCCCCATTTTATGCAACTGTAGGAAGAGAATAAAGAGCTTGTTCTGTAGCATCGCGTGAACAGGAACAGAAGAGCCTTCACCAGGACCTACCATCTCCCCCGCTGGTAGAAACAGTCTTTGCCTGTTTTACCATTCCTGGGTGGAGTCTTCATATATATTTCTCATATTCAGAAATCCTTTGATCTTTCTCACTCTCTCATCTTTGTATTTGGGATCCCTTCTGCCTAAAATTTGTCAAGGTGGAAATCTATATCTACTCCTAAGCTGACTGCATGGTGGCCTCAGTTAGCCTGTCATCCCTTAGCCAGCTAAGAGGCCTGGGGTCTAACTTCAGTCCATAAAGCTGTCACTTCGATCCTCAAGGACAATTTACAGTGACATGGCCATAGGTGTGTCAGGAAGAAATGGACATAAGTGTCAGAGTCAAACACTTGGTGGCAATTTACTCTGCTGCTTCCGTGGCTGTAATTTTAATGAGTATGCTGTACACTCTCATGTGGTCCTCACAAGCATTAAAGAGTAGTGCTATGTACGATAGACGCTGCTGACAGAATAAAAGACCGTGCTGTATTTCTGTAGGCTGATAAGGAGATGCTGGAAACCGTCGTAAGTGACTTAACAAAACAGACGCCATGTCTCATTTATGTTTTCATTGAAATCAGGGATATTTCCAGAAACGACAGTAAATACCACATACTCTTGAACTGTCAAGTTACATGTGCCTGCACAGATACAGTCAGAAGAGCCCTACATTCTCCGATACCCATCCTCTCTCTCCATTACCATGTGGTCCTATCTCAGTTACTTATTTACATAGCTTTCCTTCACCTCAAAGCAATTAGAATAAAAAGGGAAATGGTAAACGCCCATCAGGTACTTCTTATATGTTGATGCGTTATTCCAATTTATTTTTAAGCTGTAGATCCTTTGAACAAACTAAAACACCCTCTTCCCATCTTTGGTTGACTTCTCTCATCTGTAAAACTTTTACAGAAGAAAATGTGTAAAACGCCTCAATAACTCAGTGAATACAAAGGCCAAGGAAGGACCTGAGGGATGTGATAGCAGGTTAAGAACATCTGCCGCTATCGCGGAAGACCTGAGTTCAGATCCCAGCATCCATATCTGTCAACCTGTACCCACTGCAACTGCAGCTCCAGGATATCTAATGCCCCCTCTCAGGCCTCCATGGGGGATAGCACTCACATGGCAGACATTTAGACACACATGCACATGCATAAATAAAAGTTAAAATAGATCTTAAGAGGTAAAAGCTGAGGAAGGATCAGGCAAGATGGTGCAGTGGGTAAAGGAAATTTCTGGCAAGCTTGATGACCTGAATTCCATCTGCATGACACTAGTAGCTAGTCTTTGGCCTTTACACACCTATTCATACACACACACACACACACACACACACACACACACAGAGAGAGAGAGAGAGAGAGAGAGATACACAAAACACAGACACACAACACACACACACACACATTTAACTACATAAAAAATAGTTTAAAATTGTCTTGTAAAAATGAAGAAAACTCAAAGGCTGCCCAGCCAGATACTTGGGCTCCCAGACCCCAGTTCATTTGCCGCAGATTCACAGCACAATTTACTGCAGTGCTTATTGATAATAATGTGGATACCAGTCCTCCCAAAGAGAAACCCACTCAAAAATGAAGCTGTCGGAGCAGTCTTTAAAATCACCATGACAGGTTTGCTTCTTTGCTTCACAAAATTAATTAACTGCTTGCAATAATGAAGGTAAGAAGCACCGTTCGGTTCGTCTTTAAATTAACATTGCTGGAAAAAAAATAATAAAACCTGGGGAAAACGTTGACATTGGCATTCGAGGCATAGAAACAAGTGCATCAGGTAACATCACCTTGGATGCCTTGTGTAGAGCATTTGGTGAAAGAGCGTCCCGTTGTGAGCATCCATCAATTTCCACAAGAAATCACTGCTTCAGAGCTTGTCACCCGGATCTATCTCTGGTGTGCTTTCCTTTTGAATGGAGCTTGTGTTGGTTCTCAGTGGATATACTATGTGAGCATCCACACAGCCTGTACCTGATCTCAACGGCACAGATGATGGCTGTGTTGGAGACAAGAACATCTCTGTTCTTGTCTCTACAGTGTTGGTTTTCTCCAAATTAAATATTTAATAAAAATTAAAGGTAGACATTCTCAAATAGCTTTTTATCACTAGAATAAAAATAATTCAGCTGAAGATGTGCTTTTATATGGAATAATCTCAAGTTAAATAAGAATAGAAAATCCGGTAAAATGCTGATTTGGGGAAATCCCACGGTTTACCTGGAGTGTGCAACAAATCACTTCACCTATGCTTTCCCACTCTGCCATCCTGACATACATTTTTTTCTCCATCCAGATAATTAAATCATGGAACATAAAAGTGTACGCCCTGCCCCGCAGTCACGCAGGTAATTGGTGTGGGATTAGATGCCACTCTGGGCATAGGGCACTCAGGTGGGCTGCTCCCCAATCTTTATTACCAGCAAATCCTTTAGTTTTCTAACGTATCATCTGGCCACACAGTCTCTGTCGTTTTAGCAGAAAGATTTAATGATACTGTGACTTTCTATAACACATTTTTCTCAGAATACCGATGTCTTTGTAGTCCTCTGCAAGTGAATGTGGAGGGAAGAGGGTTTCAGGGACAGAAGTGCTGTGAGCACGAAGGTGGAAGCTATCCTGTCAGATCAAGCACTACTCCTCCATAGCCGGACTCCTGGCCTGTCACTGCGCATGTGCATCATCTGCTTCCGCCTACAAGCCAGGCCTTCGCACAGCTTTGTTTCCTTCTCTAAACGCAGTAGACAATGACCAGAACATAGGAGGTGACAACGAAAGGTCTCTGCCCTGCATCTGTGAGAGCCTGCTGCAGAAGCAGAGCTCACTTGGAGCTTGACTCCATCCGCCTCCAGGTGACGCCAGAGAGACCTCCTTACTCCATCTTCACACCACTGTGATTTAGAAGTAAATGGATACTTCCCCATCAGGAAGAAATTGTCTCCATGTCTAAGATACGTGATCTCTGTGTCAAGCAGAGATTATGAAGACTAGACTTAACCTGAGGCTCCCCTCTTAACGGATGTGGAAATTGAGCAGGTTGTAAATGTTCTTGCATATGTATCTGACTGTATTCATAGATTGTATATGTATATGTATATGTATATGTATATGTATATGTATATGTAT
>JANHMN010000012.1:8605338-8667838 GCA_030674055.1 Rhabdomys pumilio
ATATGTATATGTATATGTATATGTATATGTATATGTATATGTATATGTATGTATATGTATATGATGTATATGATGTATATGATGTATATGATGTATATGATGTATATGATGTGTATGTGTATGTGTATGTGTATGTGTATGTGTATGTGTATGTGTATGTGTATATGTATATGATGTATGTGTATGTATATGTATATACATATATACACACATTTTATTTTATTTCTAAACTTTATAACTTTATGGGTCAGGTTATAGCTTAACTTTATAGATGGAGAGATTGAGGCATGCACCCTCAAACACAGATGCCCACACACATCTGGTGAACATGAAAATATACATATACACACTCCACATTTATAGACACAAAGATATGAGTATAGTATACAGTATTAAGTATGTTTAAGTACTAAGCATTTTGTACATATTAATCTTTAATTTAATCTTTATATTAACTCTTAAGGAGATAAACAATATTTCTTCTGCTTTGAAATGAAGACAACCATGTGCAGAGAAGCAAGCTTGTCAGTGCCGTAGGTATATAAGAACACATACCAGCGTTTGCACTAAGTATTCTGGTGCCAGTCTACCATCTAACTCACTAGTGTTTCTCCTAAGGTTAATTACTGATTGCCATGTTAAAAGGTTAACAAAGTATTTATAATATTTTATTATCAAAGTGAGTTTATTTGTATAACAGAAAACGTAAGGAGGGTCAAAATTTCCTTGGCTGGTTCCAAGAATTAAACATTCTCTGACAAACATAAAAAGTGTTTTAAATATGATGGTTTTAATGCTACCTTATTTTGCCTGTCACTCCATAATGTTAACAGAATTAAATGCTTCCTGATAACAATATATTTTCTGTAGGAAAAAAAAAAAAAACATACAACTGAGTGCCTGTCACAGGTCTGTGTGTCTCAGATCTGAAATGCGTTCTGGTGTGAATTGTTCAGTTGTCTATCTCACTCATCAACTTACCCCTCTCCACTGGAGGTCACAAAGGTATTAGCATGGTGGGTAGATTCTGGCTACAGCTGGTTTCCCCCCATCCCTTTGCCTAGATTGAGGGCAGGGATAGTTTTTAAAAATAGGACCAGTCCAGGTCAACAATCCTACTGCTAAAATCACTGTGGCCTAAACTAATGCAGTCCAGAAGAAGCTAAAAAAAAAAAAATACTCCAGTGCTATGATAGTCGTTTTCGATATTAAAACCTATTTTGCAAAAACTTCCAAAGTGCATTTTGCTTACAGACATTGCTCTTGAGACACGGTACGTGGACTATGAGATTCTCTCTCTTGTGGAGCCTTCACGATTATCACAACCAACAGGCTGACACACTTCAGCTGAATTCCAAAGCTGGTTGATCATATATCCAGGGACATTTGCAATAAAATTGATTTCTAGATTGCCAAAACCCAAAGCTATCTTCCGAAAACTTTCAATATAACTTCAAGGTGTTTCTTAAATGGAAAGCATCTTCAAACAGCTCTGAAATTTTACAAATTGCCTAATGTGATCCCTTTTCCATTCTCAGTTAAGATGTATAGGCACATGTGTTCTTTCTAAGGAGAAACCTTTCAAAATCGGAAAATATCATTTTCAATACAAGTCATTCCTCTGAAGGCATTGATGCCCAGGGCTCTCCATCTAAGTCAGTTCAGCAAAGGCAAAGCCCTCGGGGTGTTTACAGCAAGCATTAAAGATGTGTCACTAACTATCAAGTATGCAATTTCTCAGCACGATCTTCCATTCCCCATCACTTCCCCTCACTTAGGATCACCTGACTTCTAAAACGTCACAGCCCTCTAAAGCTATCACACTCAAAAGTAAACACCATAGATGTCCCACGAGGACTACTGCATTGAAATAATTCTGCTACAATCTTACCCTGTAACAATCCATCAACATGGGGTTGTAATCATGAGATGTTAAAATGGGATTTCCCTGTTTCACTCAGCAGAGACACTTAAGAAATAGGTACCACTAACGTCCCTAAGCTCCAAGATTGCAGATGTCATAGCAGTGTGCTTGCTTTTGTAGTGGGTGGTGCTTTCTCATAGCTCGCTAAGGTACTGTATATAAATGAGTGGTGAGTGTTCAGATCTACATGGGACATCTCTATCCCCCCCTTCCACAGCTTGGAAAGATGGGGTCAAGGGTTGTGAGAACTGGAGGAAGAGGTAGAGTGGTGTGCGGCATGGCATGGACTTTATATTCATGAACTCACTGCACCTGCCATTACCTGGGGAGGTCTGCACATGATTGGGGACATGAACATTCCATCCTAAAGATGGGAGGGATTCATAAAGCCTCCCTCCACTCTGAGGGTTTATAGACATTAACAAAAGCCTCCAACCATCCTTAAGAAGCAAGGAACAGCTATTGGTTATTGGAGGGTGACAATTTCTTCAGTGATATAGCCACTGGTAAGTTCTTTAAGTGACCCTCCCATCCCCATTCTCATGTAAACATGATAAACTCTTTGAGTTACTAATCCCCCCTCAAAAGACATGAATGCCAACTGGGGAATGATTAGAAAAAGAAAGAGATCTACAGAAGTAGGAAAAGGCAAAAGGGGAATAATAGGGTGAAAGGGGACAAAATACATTACATTCATGTAGAAAATATCATATGAAACCCATGATATGTGATTAACATATGCTAGTAAAAACTTAGAAAAGAAACACAAAAATAAAATCATAGCATAGCAGCATTAAAAACTGAAAAGAAAGTGTGTTTGTTCTCTGTTCTTGGTCCCTAAAAGAGTTTAAAAGAAATCAAGTGGAACGAATGTTCTGAGTGGTAGGGGTATGTTTTGTTGTTCTGAGTGGTAGGGGTATGTTTTGTTACGTATACAAGATCCTTTGTCTTGTTAACATTTATTTCATCAAGGTGACACACAAGTGAAGTGTAGAAAGATTCAAGATGTGCAGGGAAAAGAAAAATACAGCAGGAAAGATTCAGGATGGGTAATGACCACCAGGAAAGCACTTGCTGGTCTTGCAGAGCATCTGGGTGATATGTCTCCCAACCCAGAGGATTCCATACTCTCCTCTGACCTCTGCAGATACAGACATACATCACTTACACACACATAAAATAATAATAAATGAAGAAAAAAAAGAAAGAAAACCAATCATGCAATCAGTAAGCAAAATTTTTGTCTTCTATTCCTAGGGAGTGGAAAGAAAGTACATGCTGAGTTCAGTCATGTGACTAGTAATTTATCCAATCATAACCATCAAGTATGATTCAATACAATGAGACTCAGATGGGCATCATGGAAAAGGGAGGTATCCAGTGCATGGAAACTTGGCACTCATAATGCTTCCAGCCTTTCTTACTAAGTCTCTCTTCATTCTCTCTCTTCATTTTGTATCCATTATAGAAAAACAGAAATTCTAAGAGCTTCAGAAACCATAGGGGACTGGTTCAAGGAGCTTCCTGGATACCAAATATATTGATACATGATACCCCTAATATAAGATGTCATAGTGTTTACATATAACTTGCAATATCCCATGGATTTTGCTAGTGTGTTTGCACATGTCCATGAAACTGGAAGTCAACAGCAAATGTCTTCCTAAATCAATCTACTCTTTGAGACCAGGTCTCCAACTGATTCAGCAGGCTCGGCTGGCCAAGGAGCTCTAGGATCTGCCTGTATCTTGTCAGCCAGCACTAGGATTGCAAGCATGTGGCAGCATTATAGATTCTTAGGTGGGTACAGAGCATCTGAACGCAGGTCTTCTTTCCTTTACCAACAGAGCCATTCCTAGTCCTGTGAGAGAAAATCTGATAAGATCATTGCTATGCAAATAGCTGCTATACCGGACTCTTTAAGGAATGATGACTACAGAGAATGTACATGTCTGCTATAGACACGATTTTCAAAAAATCGTTTTCAGTAAGTAGGTGGTTGAATGCAAGCATGAAGAATCCACCAAAAAGAGGGAAGAGCTTATTGTGCTCTTGAATTCTGTGTCAGTCTAGCAAATTTTTGCATCTGACAAAGGGTGGTGTAAGCCCAGAGTCTATATCCAAGTTGAAAAGAAGGACCAGGGGAAGCCAGGACCTACAGCTGACAACTGACATGAGAGCAGCCAAGTGAGGTAAGCCCGAAGTGTGTGTTACTGCAAAGACTCGGGTAGTGGCAAAACTGAAGAAAATTGCTGGGCATACAGGGTTATTGAAAGCCTACTAAATTGACCTTACAAAGAGCTGGTTGAGAACTTCTGAGACTCTGATCAAGACAACAACCTCCAAAGTTGGAAAGACCAAGAGAATGTGTGTCTGTGAGGCTATAAAGGCTCTGAAGAACTCCTTAAGAGAAAAAGAAATTAACCAGGGTGAAAATATCAGAGGAGTGTGTGTGTGTGTGTGTGTGTGTGTGTGTGTGTGTGTGACAGAGACACACACAGAGAGACAGAGAGAGAGAGAGAGAGAGAGAGAGAGAGAGAGAGAGAACAAGCCACAGTCCCCAAAGCTGGGGCAAAGGTCATGTGAATGGGCTGGGTGGAGTCTTCACAGATTCTGTGCAGTCAGGCCACTGGGGTAGACTGTAGACACCAACAGTGTCCTGGAATCAGAGCAGAGTCCAGATTGGCTAACTAGGACTAACTGGGTCAGTCAGGGAGTGAATTTCACCTCTACTAGAGCATGGACTCCAAAAAACCTCAGAGCCTCAAGCTGGAGCTTCCTTAGGAGCTGATGGTGCAGCCAGTCAGCTGTGACCATCCCTGCTTTTTAGCTCCTTCCTCTTTCCCTTTCTGGAGAAGCCAGGTACAGCCTGCAAAGCTGTAGGAAAATTCAAAGTGCTAAAGAAGCAGTTAGTGATGGCATCTGTTCGAAGTGCCCCAACACAGCCAGTGATGGCATCTGTTCCCAATGCCCCAACACAGCCAGGTTTAGAAGAGACAAGCTTCCACTCAGAGTTGAGTAGTAGGCTTATCACTTCAAGAAGACTAGAGATCGACAAATGAATTTATTTTTTAACCTTAAAACACCAGGAATATTCTGAAGTGTACCTTTGCCTCATCAAAGGGTAAGAGGAGGACACGCCCATAGAATTACTGCTTAGAAAGAATTTTTGAAGAAACATTATCATTCAGAAGGTAACAGTCTCCCCAGAACAACATCATTCCTAATGCTTTTAAATCTCATTACATACATTACATATAGAATCCATATGACCCTCTGAACAGTGGGTACAGTTATTATCACTTTAGTGTTTGGTAGGAGACAGAATGCTCAATGCTGCAAGTGACTGAGACGTAGTGTGTGAACCCAGATCTCATTGATCCAACCCTGCTATGCTGGCTTGTGCTTGGATACAGCTTTGAAATCTAATACTGACAAACTGTATGATAAAAATGGAACTCACAAGATTCCCTTCAAAGGTGTTACCGTGTGCTCCAGTGAATTAGAATCCCTGGTAACCGAATAATTGGGAAAACTGTGGTCCATAGCTGTCATTTTCCCACCTCTGTCTCATTACTGCCTCCAGTGACACAGTCTTTAGGCTACCTGTTTATGCATCTCAACCTCCAAGCAAAGATGACTGTCATACAAGTTGATTACGGCAAGCCTAAATGATAACTCAATTTAACACTTGATGGGAGGGAAACGTTTAGTGAAAGAACACATAATGAACGATTTTTCTCTTACAGCATCACTGCTGCCAGAGCCTAGTTTTACAATAACTTTTAATTATATACCTCCAGGCTTGAAGTATATTTTATTATTCATTTATTCTTCAAACATTACAGGAAGTCTGATGTTTCTCTCTCTCTCTCTCACACACACACACACACACACACACACACACAGAGCACAGCACAGCATTGGCTAGGGTTGTTCATTAGAATAGATAAGTGAATTATCTATTACCATTATTGTCATTATTTTTATCCTTCCCTCTAGAATCAAGTTGCCACGGCAACTGTGAGTTGAAGGAAGATTTACACCTATGACCGCGCTCAGGATTTAGTGGCATTTTAAGTCTGCAAGGTCCCCTCAGAGGGTGGGGGGGGGGGGCAACATGTATGTATCAACTTGCATTTCTTTCAGCACAGCTGAGCTGTGCCCTGAACTTCATAAGCAGTCTGGGACACATTTGAGAATCCTCCAGAACGAACCACTCCATAATATGTAGCACACGAAGGGATTAATATTGTTGTCTTCAATTACCTCAAGTCCCGGGGATCATAATAAATGAGGTCTCTGGAATAATGAAACAATAAATTTTCATTTAGAAGAAGTCACAATCTGAATATCTTTAATACACGCCATCACTCTTCTAAACTTCCCAGTACCAAAGTATGTTGCCCTTGACTGTCCTCAGGGCTGTCGGTAAGATTGAATCTCCAGTCTTTACTGATGTAAATTTGTAACTCAAGGGAATATAAGATTCCTGGGAAACAAAGGTGACAGATAAAACAGTTTAAGGAATTACCCTCTAAAACTGTATCAGCGATTGATGGACTAACATTTTTTTTTAGCATATTGAGAGCTCCTTGAAATTAGATACTGACAAGCATAATGCCACAAATATGTGTATTTCATCATCCTCAGATGTTTTACAGAAGAACTGAAGACAGAAGTGAGAGGAGCAGGGAATTCCATGCTTCTTCATCTTTAAAGTTCTGACTAGGCTCAATAGTTCTGCTATTCCAAAGGCTCAACTCAACAAAGATGGACTCTCCAAGAACCAGTAAACTTTTCCACCAGCCTAGTCTCTTTCCTTCCCTTATGGTTTAAATGTTCTATAATAACTTCCTCCAAATTGAAGCCTTGTGATAGAGTTGGGGCGTGAGGGGGGAAGGTGGTTAAGACTTAGAAAAGCAGCAAAATATACTAGTCATAGGAAGATCCTAAAACTTACAGGACTCACAAAGTTCCTCCCAAAGCTATATCACCATTATCAATTGCAGAAGAGAGGAACTTATGATCAACTGAGCTGTATATTTTTGTAAGGAAGAGGAGAGAGAGATGAGATCAGCTAAGCCACGTGTCACACACAGAATTCCAGGGACAGCTTTGGTGAAATATAACCATTCTGTGGTGGGCATTCTGGTGATGCAGTTGTGTTGAAGCCACACATGCTCCTATAAGGAATGTCTCATCTGTATTCCTATAAGTAATGCCTACAAAAACTCGTCACTAACCTTGACTTGAGTGATATTTCTTTGTTCTGTTGTCAGTGCCCTGTCTGGGGATTGGGGGATGGGAAGTATTTGTTCATATTGTCCCTAGAGAAGTCACAGAGCAATGTGAAATGCCCTCTACAGCAGTGGTTCTCAATCTACGGATTGTGACCCCCCCTTTAGGGGTCAAATATCAAATATTTACATTACTATTTATAACAATAGCAAAATTACAGTTATGACGTAGCAATAAAAAAGTTTTGTGGCTGGAGGTCACCACAACATCAGGGACTGTATTATAGGGTCACAGCTCTAGGAAATTTGAGAACCACTATCTTATAGGATTATGTGTATAAGTACTTGCTCCTGCCTCCCGCTGGTGATACAATTCTTAAAACTACTAGGATCTTCATGAGGTAAGTGGGTCACTGTGGGGGGATGTTGAGATTTTATAGCTCACCTCATTTCCTGTTCTTGCTGTGCTTCCTGACAGCTTATATAATGTGATCAGGCACCCCACACTTCTGCCACTGTGCCTTCCCCATGATGAAGCACTATAAGCCTTCTTAAAATGTAAAATATACGCCCAAAGCAGCCCTTCCCTGCTTAAGCATCTTCTCGTCAAGTGTTGAGTTTTAGTACTGAGAAAAATAACAAATACACCTCCCCCAGGCAGCTCCCTCACTAGCCTCCATGCTGAAGTAAAAGTGTGAGTTATAGATTGCTTCATCTTATGTGTCCCCAAAGCTCTATGGCTGTTCAAACAGCAACATACATAAATTTCATGTAAAATTGTCAAATAGAATAAAACTTTATGACTCGGTGAATATTGACCATCATTTACTCTGGGAACGTTGTTCTTCATAATGTGGTAAAATCCGAAGTTAAAGCTCCAGGCTTCCTTTCCAACTAAAAAAGCTTTTAACTCAGGGTCAGAGCTAGTTTTTACATCACATTGACACAAGCTAGAGTCATCTGAGAGGAGGGACTCTCATTTGATAAATTACCTCTATAAGATCTAACAGTAGGGCATTTTCTTAATGATCAATGATGGAGGGCCAAGCCCATTGGGTGGTGCCATCCCTGGGCTGGTGGTCTTGGCTATAAGGAAGCCGACTGAGCAAGCCATGAGGAGCAAGTCAAGCAGGTAGCAACCCTCCATGGCCTCTCCATCATCTTCTGCTTCCAGGGTCCTGCCCTGTTTGGGATCCAGCCCTGGCTTCCCTTAATGATCTGTGACTTGAGATATGTTGGTCAAATAAAACCTTTTCTCTCCAAGTTGCTTTTGGTCATGGTGTTTCATCACAGCAATGGTAACCCTAAGATGCCCAGTCTTTTATTTTAATAGCAAAAATAATTATATTTGGTATCACTTTCTAAAATTCTTTGACTGCAGTTAAGGTAGATTTTGCTTCAGTTTTTATCTCTTTCTCTTACATTGACAATATTTTCTTATATATTACATGGCCTTAGACAAAGTGTTTTGATGAATACTTTAAATGTCAAAAATATTAAGTATGTAAATGTTTTTACTACTCCATCTGTCCAAAAACAAATTGTAAAATTATATTAAATTTAATTTTTCAAATTAATATTTGTTTTTTATGACTTCATTAGTTTTTACAGGAATTTGTAATTTTAAATGAAAGATTGTGTGATGTAATGAGAATATAACCTCTTTCATGGAGGTTTATAGTAATTTGTTCACAAGGGAATCTCACATCTTTAGTGTGCATGAAAATAAAGTGAGTGACAGGCCATGTGAGGCCCCTCTCAAACATCACTCAAGAGAGACTGGATTACCCACTGTTTAGTGTAAACTTTCTAACATGTAAACACTTTTTTAAAAAACTGCACTAAGAACTATAGAGCAAATGAAGACAAAGTAAACCCAGGATTAAAAGACAATCACTTAGTGCCAGCCTTCATCTAATACTATACCTTGTCGTTTTTTAAGGCAAAATCACAATCATTTGATTTTACCAAATGAAGAATCAGGAGCCAGATGTTGGGGTGAAAGGCTACAAGCTCAGAGAGGCAGAGAAAGCACCCAGCTGACCTCCTCCTTAACCTGTGTCCCAGAAGGAAAAAGCCTGTTCTCCTTCATACTGTCTTAAAAACCCTTCCAACTAGAAGTCCCTCCTTTCTACCTCCTATATGTCTCTCTGTCTGTTCTCTGGACTTCCTCTCACTCTCTATGATCTTTTCCTATGTTCACTTCCTGTCAACTGGTTGCTTGCTCTGCCTTTTGACCTATGGTTGTCTTTATTTAATCTCATTTGCAATAAACAGAAAGCTCTTGGGTTAAAAGCGTATGCTAGGACTGAGCCACACCACAACTACAGGCAGGGTTTTCCAGTATACAATCTCAGGGTTCACATGTGATCAAATATCTTGCAACGGTATCAGTGAATGCTTTCTCTTCTTGATATCAATGTCCTATGTAACATGTATTCTAACACCCTGTGTCATGATGCTCAAATGCATTTACTGCCAATGATAGTGCAATGAATAACACCACATTGGAACCCATCGATCATTAAAAATAAAATGTTACTTGTCCATGAATGATGTTTTACATGCTACAGCTATTAAACCAATGAGTATACAGCCTACTACGAGTTGAATATCCACCAAAATATATTCCAGTTAGCTGTAGCTTCATTTTTATCTTTTTATTTTGGACAATGAAAGGAGTTTTAATCTCTAGCTTCTATAAGAACATTTACATGTGATGACACACAGCAGAATTAATCTTATTCTGCCTGACCTGTTTCTGAAATGCATAGGAAAGGGAGTAACGCACACAACACTAGAGAACAAAAGCTAAAGAAGATAACAAGGTAAACATACTTCCACTGAGAGCTAAAACACGCCCTCAGCGGATCATAGATTGACAGCTTAGCTCTTGATGCAGCAGAATTCAGAGCTGAGGCCATGGAAGAGGATCAAACGCTGAACATTCTGATGTTGTTAATGGATAAATCCACCACTGGAAGCTGTGTTATAAAAGTAACCTATCTCCATGACACTGTCCCTCACTTTTAGCCAACATGTCATAAGAGATTTCCTCCTCCCATCATGGACCTAAAAGCTGCCAGACCATGATACGGCAGCTGAAATAAGCATTTCTCCCTTTTAACTTATTTGTCACATTGTCTCATTTTGTCACAGTGACAGGAAAGAAACACAGCATCCATCCCAAAAAGTTATGAAAAATTATTGTAAGGCAAACATTTAAAAAGAAGAAAAGAATTATCGAAGACAACATAAATAAAAGAATGGAAAACAAAAGTTAAGTAAAGTCGGGGAGGGCAAGAGCAATGACTATAAAACGTCCCTTGGCACAGCCATCGAAGAATTAAAGAAGCTGAAAAAAGTAACAAGGTAACAGGGATGAAGGGGAATATACGGGAGCAGATTATTAAAAGACATTAAATATTAAAATTATAAGATAAGCATCATTCATGATAAATAACTTGAAAATTAAGTTGATAAATGTGTAAACAGTGTCATAACATTAACACCAAAGCAAAAGCTTATCAGTCTGGTCACTACTACAAAAGCTATTTACGATTTAAAACTATCTCAGAACCTTCAGGCCCTGCTTGTCTCATCGACAAAACACTACCAAGCACTTAAAGTAAAAGATAAAACCCAGTTTACACAAAGTCTTAAAGAGAACAGATGGAGGGAATTCTTGTCAACTTATTCTATGCAGCATAGCGTTGACGACAAATCTTCACCCACAAAACAAAACAAAAACTTGACACAAAAGAATATTACACCTCAGTTTCATTCCCTAATCAGAATATCCATCGGTCATTTCCAACCACACTTATGACAAATGATAAACACAGTTAGTTTGGGGCGTTTGCCTGAGGATCTAGCACTCTGGGTATAAAGCCTACACTCATGTAAAAGGTAAGATATAAAGTCTGTACACCACTCAATGTTTCCCTACTGTGTACTGAGTCTAACATGCCTTTCAGAGAATAGTGACCAATGGTACTATACCTTGGACTTTGGCGTGTGATCAATCAGCTTTCACAAACTGAGCTAAATGCATAGCTTCTGTCTTAAATTATGTAATCTTTGATGCCCCTGGCCCAGATGGTGTGTGTGTGTGTGTGTGTGTGTGTGTGTGTGTGTGTGTGTGTGTTGTGGTACCATTTTCTGTAAGCAGCCAATAGATTAAAAGAAACTTTAAAAAAAAAGAAAAACTGACAGCCACCGTAAATGTCAGGAGCAACATGTGGATACAGGCTAATGCATCTGTTTGTGGGTCTGAGAGCTATTCTGAACCAATAAAGTCATAAAGAAAGTTTTTCACTTGTAAACTCTGGTTAAAAAAAAAATAAGGTAAGAGATTATTTATTCCTTTCTCATAGCATGTTTTCTGTGCTGTTCATTTATAGAGAGCAAAGCCCTTTGCTAGAGACAGATGAAAGATACAGGAAGAAAATGGAAAATTCAAATTCGGGCTCGTTCTTGGTTTAAACTCCCAGAGGAAGAATCTTTCTTCTTTAATGTGGCAATACAACGAAAGCTTAAAGAAAAATTAGTGCCTTCCATGAGACGGTGAACTGTAAAATAAAACACAGCCCACGGAAGGGAAGCAGATGGGATGGAGATGTTTGCTGAGTGGATGAATATCTAGACTCGGAGAGACAAGCTACAGGATGCTTTCAGATGCTGCTCCCCCAGAGTCCAGTGTGTGTGTGTGTGTGTGTGTGTGTGTGTGTGTGTGTGTGTGTGCATGTGCATATAGGTTTTAAAATTAGGCAGAAGACCATGAAAGGGGAAGGGAACATCCTCCAGGAAGGCGGTGGAATAGCCTGAGAGTGGTAGAAAGTGTGTGACGACAAAGAAGAAGGGTGCTGCTGGAGACAGGACAGAAATCCGCAGGAGCCAGGACAACAGGTGAAAAGATCAATAAATCAGCCCATTGCTTTCCATACTATATACATACATATATACCTTCATATGTATGCATATCATAATTAAACAATAATTTCCAGCTCCATATGGGCAGGCAAAGCATACCCTGTAGAACAAATTGAGAGACACACCTATTTTTCTTGAGGTTAGATGGGACTTTGGGGACAGACTTGTCAATACTCTGTGCTTTAAAAGTCCCCAGTCAAGGTATTAATATCAAGCCATCCAAGGCTGCTACAGCCTACACTCTAATGAACCAAAACCAAATTGCCTCTGAAGTCAGGCACTTAAGTGAGATGCTCTGAGCATTCTGCAGACAGAGTGCTGTCCATTGGGAACTGCAGTCACCAACCAGCAATGGAAATGACAGAAAGTAGTGAGTCAGACAAAGATCAATGGCACTGTGTTTAGCAGATCTCAGAAGAAGAGAAGAAAGGGGTAGAAGAGAGGAGAGGAGAGGAGAGGAGAGGAGAGGAGAGGAGAGGAGAGGAGAGGAGAGGAGAGGAGCTTTAAGATATTATTTTAAGGTTAATTATTAAACTCCAGCAGATTCTAAGAAAAAGCTAACAGAACTTCAAGAACTGTACACTCTAACTATTTATGATGGTTTGTATATGCTCCGCCCAGGGAGTGGCATTATTAGAAGATGTGGCCTTGTTGGAGTAGGTGTGGCCCTGTTGGAGGAAGTGTGTCATCCTAGCTGCCTGGAAGTCAGCATTCTGCTAGCAGCCTTCAGATGAAGATGTAGAACTCTCAGCTCCTCCTGCACCATGCCTGCCTGGGTGCTGCCATGTTCCCACCTTGATGATAATGGACTGAACTCTGAACCTGGAAGCCAGCGCCAATGAAATGTTGTCCTTTGTAAGAGTTGCCTTCATTATCGTGTCTGTTCGCAGCAGTAAGACCTAATTAAAACACTATTTAATTTAATGCAAATCAAATTGAAAAAGATAAATGACAGAGTTATCTGAGGCTGTATGGAAAATGTATTGGACAGACAATAAAAATGAAGACGTGGCTTAGGAAACCCACAAGAAGCTAAAAGGGGGTAATGTCTCTTAAAGATGCCTACAAGATCTCGGTGCTTCTGACCCACTGAACAACCTCCTACTTATGCCTCTATCCAAAACATCTTGAAGAACACTCTTACTCAAAAAAAAAAAAAAAAAAAACAAAAACAAAAACAAAACAAAAAACAAAAAAGCCTACCTGTAGTCAGAAAACATTGTATATTCTGTGTGTGTTTCTGATGTATTGTGTATGTTTCTAAAATGTGCCTTACGAATTATCTACTAAATAACCAAAATTATAAATATCACGTGGATCTGAATTGTGAGTAACGTAACAAAGACGCATGTGAATTCAGAGAACTGGGTGACTTCAGTTACATAAACAAAACACGAGTAAACAGAATAGATAAAACTAGTACTCAGTAGTCTGATATTGACTAGGCTTTTATAATATTCTAGGAAATCAAGTTGCTAACTATGCTGTTCGTGTGTAGCATTTTCCCTACGTATTTATTTCCCCTTTTCTCCTCTTGCTGCTGTCAATCACTGCCGTCTTCATTTTGACACCGTATTATTCAGAATGTCATAAAACTTTCCTGGCAAATTGAACATTTTTTTGTCAGATAGGATTAGGGTTGTGTCATAAAATCCAACAACTCATGACAAATAGAAACAAATTCTTATCTAACTATGAGTAAAGAAAAAGGCCCTTTGCCAAAAAAAAAAAAAAAAAAAAAAAAAAAAAAAAAAAAAAAAAAAAAAAACAAAAACAAAACACACATCAAAAAATGAAGAATACTTATTTAAATCCAGAAGTAAGGCAGTAATGTTTTTCTTTAGTGGTGAAACAATATTTGAGTAGAGATTTGTGTCCATAAAATAACAAACCAACAAGAAACAAAATATGTAGAAATAAAAATGAAGAAACACAACATCAATTTTTCCCCAGAAGAGAGATAAGATTATCTGTGAAGAGACCTTGGAAGGACATCCATGGATGCTATTTAAATGATGACGGAGATACTTTGACCACCTTGCAAGAGAAGAGAATATTAGACAAAAGTCAAGTGTATTCCATCAAACCAACAATAAGTTGTTAGAAAGCCTAGTTTTAAAAGACAAAATATTTACAGCAGTCACACAAAGTATAAGGATGGGGATTTTACTTTGGAACCAGCTTGCAAGCCTTTCAGTGCATTAACAAACATTCAAGGAACACTGCAAGCCAGTTGAATACAACTGCGTTTTTAAGGTGAATTATGTAAGTCTGCAATTATACAGTTAATTAGCTAGTAGGCTGCTTCTTGCAATTACCGCCCCCCCCGACACACACACACACACACACACACACACACACACACACACACACCTTACAGTGATGATTTGCTACTGTGGTTAGCATTCACCTTTTCTGTTTGGTGGAACTACTATGTAGTACACACACAGATGCTCTACTGAGCATCTTTTCCTGGCTCCATATTCAGTGATGTCACATTAATAACTTGGCGTTGACTATGGTTAGGGGATTTAGAGCATGAAAATGAACAGATCCTTGCCTTCCTCCCATCCTCCAGAGAAACACTTATTCAGCATTTACTCGTCCACCAAAGAACCCAGGGATGAGCTCTATAAAAATGTAAAAGACAACACAGCACCCTCAAGATCTCAGGCTCGGAGGATTTCTTAAGCAGAAAGCAGCCACACATCCACAGAAAGTGCCCACACAGAGCTGGCTGACTGGGAAAGGCTTCCTTCAGAAGAAGATGTCTGGTGAGGGTTTAAGTCACCAGTACAATGAATAAAAAGATGCAGCATATTGCGTTACAGCCTCCGAATTTGAAAGAAGATAGAAAACTTCAGCACAAATTCATCTTTTTTTCTTTATGAACTTCCTATTGAAATCCCAAAGGGCTTCAATAGAATTTTACTATAAAATTGTAAAAAATTACATAAAAGAGTAAAGGCCCAGGGATAAAAGTTTCTAAGAACAGAACTGGAACCTTCTGCTCAATCATTTCAAGTAATTACGAAGTTATAACACCTTTACTAAAGTCGCATCAGCATAGGAATAAAACGTCGAGAGGCGGCCCCTGAGGAATTTAGGAAATCAAATGTCAAAGGCGGATGAATGGAGGCAGGGGGAGGGGCTCCTGTATGTACTGCCCGAAAGAAAGAGTTAAAACAGTCAGTCCTGCCTCAGCCTGCAGACAGATTTCTGCAACAAGATGCACACATTCTATCTAAACTGGAAAGGAACTTATACATTAAAATATGTGAAAACTCCAAGTTTTGTTCATCAAAAGAAAGCAAAGTAGAAAACAGCCAGAATTGAGTTACATGAAACTGGACATTGGCTTAGTGGGGAAAACACTGAAGGCTCGTGTGTAACTCTGCAGCCTCAGCCCTGGAAGCTCTACGCTCTATGTCTCTGTCCTCACATATATGCAAAATGCCTGACGATTTGGGGGAAAAAAACCTCTACACAACACAAATGCTTTGAAATGAAACTAAAAATCAGAAATATGTACAAAATTCTAGCATTCTAGTAAAAAAAAAACAAAAACAAAAACAAAAAACACAACCGAAAATGGACCCGAGAAGGAGAATATTTTCTGCTGAGAGTACCATGAATACCATGAAAGAATCAATAAATCTATGAACAGATACTCAACTTCACACAACCAGGAAATTAAAATTAAAAGTGCAAAGACATTCCACACTACAGGGACTGAGAAAATTAAGTAGTAAGCAAATACTAGCGCCCACCGGCTGACAGGAGTATGAATTAATACACCCCTCTATAGAAGCAGAGGCATGCAGCACTACCCTAGAATTTCACTCTAATTACTTATACCTGGCATCTGTACATATGTGCGTGAAGGAACGAGTTCCAAAATGCTGTTATCCAAAGTCTGAAATGGCAAGAAAATACAAACTTCAAGATTGCTCCTAAGATTGGAATGGCAATCAATCTGGAATTTTCCTTCAATATAATACAGCAATGGGAGAAAAAAAATAAATGAATCTTTGTCATAGACAGAAACACTAATATGTCTCAGAAAAAAAAATGAGTTTAAGGAGAAAAGCAAGTCTTTGAATTATCTATCATAAAATATCCATATTATTCATATTATGTTCCAGAAATATATACCCAAAAAATAAAACTGCAAAGGAGAGTAAAAGATTATAAATGTATATAAATGTATATATTGCATTCTATACTATAACTTCATAACAAACATTGCTCAAAAAGGAAGACATCTCGGGAGGGAAGGAGGGAGGAAGGGAAGGAGGGAGGAAGGGAAGGAGGGAGGAAAAGAGGGAGGGAGGGAGGCAGAGAGCACAGGGAGAGACGCCTTGATTAGGGGGGCATTTAGCGGGTAACATGGAAATCTAGTGTGGTGGAAATTTCCTGGAACCTAAGAGAGTGGGAAAATAAAGAATGATATATACAACTTTGACCAGAGATATCTATCTTCTGCCGTGTGTGTGTGTGTGTGTGTGTGTGTGTGTGTGTGTGTGTGTAGTGTCTGTGAATGTGTGTAGGCTAGTGTGTGCTGGAGTTTGTACCCATGCAGAGACCAGAGACTGACATCCATATCATCCACAATTAATCTTCACCCAGTTTTTGGAGACTGGATCTCTCACTTCACCTAGAGCTCAGCATAAAGCCAGCAATCTCTGAGCTCTGGGATCCTCCCTGAGTCATGCCCCTGGCTCAATAACACCTGGGATCTAGATACTTGCAACTATGTGACCAGAGTCTAAAGCTCTGTAGAGAATAGCCCAGAGCCAAACCACAGAAAGCTATAAAACACTTGGTGAAAATAAAACAGGACATGTCCTCCCACTGTGTCATAAAACATCTGCATAACTCTTGGCAAAAGACACAAAGAAAACTCAGGTGCCTTCTCTGGCCTTATGTCTGCTTCTCTTTCTCAATGGAAACTGGAGATTATTCCATGTAGGAGGAGCTAAGGTGGGAGGAGTAAGGAGAGGAAGAGGAAAAGGAAGAGGAAGAAGAGGAAGGGGAAGGAGAGAGGGAGAGGGAGAGGGAGAGGGATGAAGAGCCACATAGGTATGGAGAGCAGTCCCAGGTAACAACTTAAATTTAGGTTAGCTAATTGAGAAACACCTCTAATTGTATGGCCATATTGTTATTGAACATTACCAAACATATAAAGCCTTTGATTAATCTTTGAGCATTAGAGTTTTATTCTTACCGGACCCGTGTGGTACCAATGGTGGGATGGTCTGAGAACTGCCCAGCCTTGTAAAGACAGCGTGGAAGATTGGCAGAGCCATCTCCCACACTGGCATCTCGTGGGTGGCAGGGCCAGTGTCTCTGGTTCCCCTGAGCAGACAGCATAAACTGAGCAGTGGCTATAAGCTGCCACCACTCGTGGCTGCAGGCCTAGGCTAGTTGGGAACATGGCAGCTGATTGAGAAAAAAAACAAATTGAATGCTGCCGAGTTAAATATCTCCTGTAACAATTTCATATGGAATTAAACTACAGAACAGAGAACTTACAGTCTACACTGTCCCTGGCTCACCTTCATAGCAATTTGTTATCTGGTATAGACTGTCTAGTTTATTGTGAGATCTCCACATTTTGACACTGTTAGCAAGGACAAAATCATCTAAGATCTGAGGCAAGTTGAACATAATTAAAGAGCTTATAGGTTTTAGGGAAAGAATGCATTCATGTGAGGTGCAAAATAGCAATGAATGGGGGATTAAAATAAATTATATTAAGGCAAACACTAGATTAAGATAAGGGGCCATAAATGGGAAGAATCAGTGTTCACTGTCAACCCTGGGCTGCTGCAATAGACTCCCAGCTGCCTCTGTATATGTATCCAGCTAATATAACACTGTGTCTTATTTGTTTCAACTACTTCCCTCACTAGACGGCAAGATTTCTGATCACAGGAACTGCATTTCACCCATCTTCTAAGTCTCAGCATTGGTCATATGGTATGAATAGTGTTAACAGTACATGAATGGAAATAGCCCTCCTTGAATGCACGCACACACTTTAACCTACTTAATGCCTGTGTTTTCATATGCAAGGAAATGAGACCCCAACTTCTCAAAGTGCCTAAAGGAATGTTCATTTGTTTGCGGCTTTACCCTATTCATCAGGGAATTCAACAGAAATAGAATCAAATCAGAGGAGACAGAGAAACGGAGACAGACAGAGACATCAAGTGACAGAGAGGCAGAAGTTTAGTGTGAAGAACTAGGTCCTATTATTTTAGAGATGGAGACTCTGCCGTGCAAAGCAGACACCCAGGACAGCCAATGATATGGTTCACAATCGAGTGAAAAAAAACCTCAGAACCAGGTAAGCCTAGAACACTGACCCCAGTCTTAGGATCACAAAGATAAGCAATATCCCCGCTCAGCAGGAAACAGTAAGAGCAAATTCTTCCACTTTTGCCTTTGTTTTAGACTGAATATGTCTGCTCGTAGGAAGGAGGGCCATTCTGCTCTTTACATTCCAGTGATCCTAATGTCAAGCTCACCCACAGACACCCATAAATGGTGTTTAATATGTATAGCCTGAGGGCTATCAAGCAGACACAAAACGTATCACTATACTTATCTCTAAAGGCGACATTAGAGAGTTTCATGTTGCGAAAGACTATTAATTTTTTTCAAAGACTATTAATTTTTTTCAAAATGTAATCATTTATCTTGAATTTTAATTTCAGTTTAGGTGTATTTACTGGGTACCAGGCCAACCCACTTTTACAGCTACAGTGAGCCCAAGAACAGCATAAAATAACCATGAAACATGGCGAATTCTGCAGTGGTAGAAATCTAATGACTTCAAATTGATTCCATTGCATTGTAAATCACACATTATCTTTTTATCTACGTAGACTAATTTATACATTACCAGTGCTGTCTCCTATGAAGTTGGCTGCTATAATTTCACTGAGAAGATACTAAAACCTAGGAGAGAGTACTTGTGAATGTTTTCATAATGTTTTTCCATGGGTCATCTCAAAATTTATTTTATTTTTTATTTTCTCATCTTGTTAGCTGCTAAGCACGGTGAGTGTCTTCAAGGGAAAACTCATACCAAATTCACTCTTAAAGAATCCTTGTTTTTATTTTCAACTGACAGTTTATGATGCAGTGTATGAGTGTGCCCAGATGCAGTCCTATCTACCATCTCAACTTTCAAATATGTGCCCCATGACCTTGACCTAGGCAAGCTCCCAGATGTGTCTGTCATCTGTCTTCCTTAAACTGAGCATGCTCAGGAAGGTGCCCACCCCTAAGTGCCTTATCATATGAATATGCATAAACTCTACAAATAGATTCTTCCTACCTCTCTCTGGTCATTGCTTTAGAAGTATCCTTCACACTATCTATAACTGTAGCGGATAGTAACTCTTTCCCCATGCGCTATCTCTGGATCACATTTGTTTGTGTTGGGTTATAGCTAGTAGACAAGGATATCTGTTGCAGCTTATCCAACATTTCTAGATGTCTACAGCAGGAGGATTTTTTTTTTTCAAATATAAAGCCTGTCACTGGGAAACTAGTGAAAGTTCAACCTCTGTCACGTGACACGAGGAGCATTCCCCCCCCATTCCAACTTACCTTCTCTTGTCCTTTTTGTTCCGAGACTTAAAAGCATGCATGATTCTCTAAGCATGGCAGCAACATCAGAGAATGAGAAGACACTATAATTAAATGCACACCCTTTGCTATTGACCGGGAAGATAAAAATCGAGGTCAGTGTGTTATCTCCTCTGGACAGAAAAAAAAAATCAAAGTCCCATTAATGATCTTTGATTCTTTCATGAAAAACTTCACCAGCCTCTCTAAACAGAAGACAAGTAAAACATCCTGCCAGTCAGGGGGCGTGGTTACCCAGGGGGCGTGGTCACCCAGGACTGTTTTCATCCATCTATCCTTGAACGGAAGAAAGAAGAAACTTAGAAACACATGTTCAAATGCACATCTACTGAGAAGATTAAGGGAATTGTGCAAAAATCTGGGGACTATCATTAAAAATAATATTTGGATTCAAATCACAGCATGCGTGTGACCTTTTCAAATCGTTCCTCAGCCCCCAGCTTCAGTTACTTCATCTAGTAGCCAAGGGAGTTGGCTTTCTGGCTATGATACATTATGAATGGACTAAGAATAATCTGCAGAGATAATCAGAGGCTCAGCTCTAGAGCAGACACATTACATAGAACACCACTAAAGTACACTCGAGTGTACAGTCATTCTTTTCTCGGTCTGCCCCCCAAATCATTGAGTTTCCAAAGCTTTATAATAAATCTCTGAAACTTTGCACCATGAAAAAAAACTACCTTTATTTATTCTCTATGACTGTTAGGGATCAAACTCAGGTCCTTGCACAAGCCAGGCAGTTTAGCATGTTAGGCTGAGCTATGCCACTTTGCCATCAGACATATGAAAAACCTATGCATTGTGAGGGACCATTTTGCTTCTGCTGGACACATTATGTTGCTCCTAGTTAGCATTCAAAGTAATGAATGTGGCATCTTCATAATTCTTTATTGGTTGACCCTCCTTCCTCATCCTCCCTCTCATTTGTCCTCTTCCTCCTCCTGGGAGTTCCACTCTGTTTTCAAGTCACCTGTATTCTATTGCCCTCTACAGTCGCCTCCCGACTTTCTCAAGAACACTTTGTCTTCCTCATGTTCTCTTTCTGCCTCCTTGGCCTAATCCCATGACAATACAAATACACACACACACACACACACACACACATTTTTAAGATGAAAAGAAGATGCCCAGGAAATGACTCATATGGCAAAGAGCTTGCTGTGCAGTAGAAGGAACTGTGTTTAGACCCCAACATTATATAAAAGACAAGCATGTGTTTGTAACTCGCAGAGCTGGAGGTGAAGACCGAAAGGTTCTTAGGACTCACTGACCCTTATGTGTCATGCTGACAGGTCTTAGAGCATCACCGCGACCATCATTTAGCTACCAACAAATGTCGGTGAACTATATCTCCTCACAAATGCCGTAAGGAGGAAGGCTCTCCCCTGCAAGGTCCCAACAAAATGCAACATCAGAAACCAGCCATGAGAAAGTAGCAGATACATCCAAACAAAGGAACTCGATATTATCTACTAATCTATACCTTTTTTGTCAATGTTATAAAAATCTAAAGAGTCACTTGATGTCTCCAGAGACTGAAGAAGTATGATGACCAAATACATTGTGTAACCCTAGGTGGCATTTTGACTTGAAGGCAGTCGCAAAGATGACCATGGAAGTTGTTAAAACTTGAGGTTAGACTATGAATTAAGATTATATCTATATTGTGTCTTGGCCCTAACACTTCTTTAAAAAATTCATGAAGGAGTTAAGGCTATACACAAAAAGATGATACATATGTACAAAGAGAAATGATCATATAATGCATTAAAAATTAATTACTAACTATGGCTACTGTTTTTTTTCTGTTACTGCTTTTAAAATCCTTCCTGTATGTTTTAAATTAGATCAAATAAAGTGTTAAGAGAATGCTTGCCTATGTAACCACCAGTCAGAAATGGGGCATATGGAGTGTCCTGTATAGTTCCAGGCAGACCCAGTACATATTTTCCTGGCTATAACACAGAAACTATTAAGGAAGCCAGTAAAATGAGTAACAAGCATGTATGATTTGTGATGCTATAAAAAATTTTAGCACGGCAGTTAAATAAAAATCCCGGAAGTTAGTGGGACGGTTTCAATGGGAATCTCAGATGTATAGGACTATATCTTCGGAGGCTATGATGTAACAATGGAGCACTCATTGGGAGCACCCCTACGAGAAGGAGGAATGGCACGTGGTGTGGGAATGTGGTGTCCCTTCCTATGCACTCTCAAGCTACGTAGTGTAAGTTTACATGGAAGGCAGAGAATAAATGACAACTGGACAGGGAACAGAAAGGGCAGCCTAGAAACACTGTATGTGGTTACTTTGTTTCCATACGCAGGCTTCAGACACAACAATGGATGCCCTGCTGAAATACAACCCCAGCAAAGAACATGCCAAGACTGCAAAATAAAGCTTCTCCCAGAGCTGGAAGTGATAACCCATATAATATCAGGGTCATCTGCAACAACCACAAAGCTGTCAGTGTGATGTGCCATGCACGGGATGAAAAAGATCACTGACCCGTGCTAATTTGTATCGACTATCAAAGAGTAGCCACACAGAATCATCTTTGATGGGGAAGGATGGTGACCTGGGTCATGTGAAATTTCCTGCAGATGCTTCCACAGCCGGGTTGGGGGAGGGGGATGGGCCAGCCTTTCCTTAGAGCAGAATGCCACAAACTGTCACAAATTGTAGCTGTGTAATGAACCTAAATTAGGAGTTCTCACACATATGCAACAGACAGAGGATCTGAAATACCATCTGTTATATTTAAACCTCAGAAGTCTTCTCTGGAGAAGTTTCCTTTTCTCAAGAAAGAAGGTTGTTTAATACAAGTTCAGTAGAATAAAATATGAGATGTTCCAACAGGTAGACAGCAATTTATTTTTACCCCAACCCTGTCTGAATTCAAAAACTACCTCGGCATTTCATTACTGTGTCTTCTTAAACTTTGCCAAAGTCCTTTTAGTATCTGTATAGCAAGAGAAGGAAGTTGTTGTCTAGAGACCTACTGAGGCAGGAGTTTATCCCTCAGAAGAGGAATAAGAAAAGAACCTGCAGAGAAGAAGGGAGCAATCACAGTGGGGGTACCTGACTAGGTGAGGGTATTCTGCAAAGTGCAGAGCGAAGTGTAGGGTCACAGAGCACAAAGGGCAGAAGGGCTCCTTGTCATTTATAGTTACTGTTTCCCTTGGACAAACGGGGTTTGGTTGAGATTTGCAAGTCATGTAAGCAGTCTCTAAACAGCCAGCCATGCCCTTACAGGAAATTTCAAAGCACTTTGTATATGTGAGAGCTGGGGTTGGAACTAGCCATCCATAGCTGCTTTGAGGAAGAAAACAGTATGTAGCCAGGTTATGCTAATACCAAGGCCACCTGCTTCCTGGTTACAGCACAGCACACTTGCTGAAACTGTGCACTGAGCTACTACCCAGACCCAGATCCACGCTCTGAACTGGCTCAGCCCAACATCTACCCCCATCTATGAGCTGTAGGATCTCCATGACACAGGGCAACAACAGGATATCCCAGAAGTCTCGGGGAGGATCCAGTGTCGATGGTGTAGCAGAAGCCAGAAGCTTTGAACCAGACCCGTGACTCATTACAGTGGACACTTGCAAGTAAAGCTGTTTGGACAAAAGGTATAGTGTATGATATGCTGATCCGTTGCCACTTCCACAGTGAAGGGTTTTTTTTTTTTTGTTGTTGTTGTTCTAATTTTTATTTTTTCATTTATTTTGAGGGGAGATTGTAAGGGTGGAGGGTAGATATGAAAGAGTGAATGATGTAAAATTCACAAAAAAAAAATCAATAAAAATTATATACGGAAAAGTGAACGGTGCATGTCAAGATAACGAGATGCACCAAGAGCACCGACTGCTCTTCCAAAAGATTTATTCCCAGCACCCATATCGTAGCTCACAGCCATCTATAGCTCTAATTCTGGGAATCCAGTGCCTCCTTCTGACCTCTTGAGTGTACCAGGCATACATGTAGTATTCAAATGTACCGTTCAGGCAAAACACTCATACCCACAAAATAGAATCAATTAATTGTGTAAAGCACATGTCACTTAACACGTAAAATAAGAAACAGAGAAAATTGCCAGGGTCTTCCACTTGTTTGGAATCTCAACAAGCAAACTCACATCTGCACTCTGATTTCAGACCCAAGCAGAGAGAGCTAAGTGCCTCTCCTGCGAATGCCTCATGGTTACTTTCCTCATATTCAGCTAGCATCAAACATCCTGAGTTACTTGTTGAGTAACTGAAACACTCTGAAGATAAACCTTAGATTTCACCATTTCTTCACATTATAGCTTCCATTCTGTCTGGAGCATTTTCCCCGAATGGAACAGAGATTGTAGCCGAATTCCCACCGGTAGTTAATTTTATCAGACTGTTGAGTCTCAGAATTACCCATGAATACCCTGACTATTAGGAACCCAAGAATTGTCAGAGAATAGCTGACATTTCCATTAATACACTCTCGGCTTAAATTTAAATGACCATTCCCAGCCTGAGTATATACCTGAGGTGTTAAACATATTTGCTCATTGGCGTAAAATGTTAGCTCTGTCAGTTTGTTGACGGAAGTGAATAATTCCCAGCTGGCAGTGCGAGAGTCAGCCAATGGTGATCCAGAAGCAAGAGTCTTGACCTTGAAACGGCTTCCATGTTCTACAGCGCCTAGCTTTCATTTTTCACATCCTCACAGCTGACCTCTGACCAAGAGAAGAAAAGATACAGAGGGATAATATGAGGCTTACTGCCTCTGAGTGAAGCTAGAATCCTGATTCAGATCAGATTGGGCTACAAATAATATAGAAGACATAAAACAGCTACGAACGGATGACACATGGCAAGGCTATCTGAACGCTGCCGACACAGGGTCCAGTCATGGTCAATGTGCCAAGCTCTCAATCAAAGACGACATCGGTCCTATCATTGCATGTGACACACCTACCACAGGCTTCTTTAATCTGTTTATTCTGTATTTTTTTAAATTTATTTTTAACAGGCACCACTAATTACTGGGAGTTTCTAAGGATTTGCCATTACTAAACCATTGCCTTGCTCAGGGCGGTTTTAGAAGGAAGGATATGTGTGCTGAATGTTGTCACTGACCCTAAGTAACGTGTTGTGTCTCCAGAGCTGCATTCAGATCAGAGAAGTTTTCTCTCAAGGTGGGGATTGCTATACACTGAGTAAGGGGAAAATCAGAGACATTTTGGGGGATAAAACAGCGATGTTCATAAAAGTTTTATTAAAGTGTTTCCAGATCTCTCAAGAGCCAGAATTTCATCTCTTGATAACTAAGGCTACAAGGGAGCTTTTTCTATGTGGTATGGATGCCATCCCTTCCATAGCTTATGTTATATGACTATTGCCAATGACTGATGAAACTGCAATCTTAAGAAATTAAAATAAAACAAATTATATTTATGAAATAAAAACACTTAGTGTGACTTCAAATCATGACTAGACTGATCATAATCTCTGAATGTTCATCCTTTATTGAGAAGGAGATTCTTTTCTCAAACAATATATCCTGGTTATAGTTTCCTCTTCCTTACTTCTCCCAGTTTCTTCCCAACTCCCCCCACTCTGTATCCAGTCCTTCTCTGTCTCTTGTTAGAAAAGAACAGGCTTCTAAGAGATAACAACCTATGTGGCAAAATAAAATATAATAAGATGAAGCGAAACTATCATATCAACTATCATATCAAAGTCGGACATGGCAACTCACTAGGAAGAACACAGTCCCAAGAGCAAACGCAAGAGTCAGAGACCCACTCCTTCTCATACTTAGAATCCCGTAAAAACACTAAGCTGAGCACTATAATTTATACACGGAAGGTACTGTGCAGACCCTGGTAGGCCTAACACTTGCTGCTTTGGTCCCTGTGAGTTCATATGGGCCTGGTTTCATTGATTCAGAGCACCTTATTCTCCTGGTGTCATCCATCACCTCTGGCTCTTACAGTCTTTCTGCCTCCTCATCCTTGGTATCCCCTGAGCTCTGAGGGGAGAAAATTGAATGTTTTGTATCTTAAAGAAAGAGGAGGAGGAAGAAGAGATGAAGAAATGTGTGGTAAGGAGAAGCCCAGGGAGGTAATAATGATCTGGGCCCCAGCCCTAGTGTCTGTTCTTAATGACAGCCCAGCCTAACAAGGGAACACCTCTTGGAGCCTCTATTTTACCTCCCTGCCTCTCTCAGTCAACAGAACTGAGCCTCCAGACAGCAGGGATTACTTCCTTCCAGTAGACCTGTCATGTTAAGATCTCCTGGATGGCATCCACATCTGGGTTTTACATGTGTCATATTTGAGAAAGGAAGACTCTCGTCACAGATTTGTTGGAACTAAATGTATTCAAAGCCATGGCTGCTATTCACCATAAAACCCACTACACACAATCATTCTTCGAACAAAAATATAATTAGCCTGTAGAAGCACTCCATGAACCCTTCTGACCTCCATACAGGCAGACCCACTGGCGTTGATGAGGTCTACTGGTGAGTAAGTACAGCTGTAAGATCAGGGTTCATTATTGAGAGCACTTTCGGGATAAAATAATTGACAAGGACCTAGGAGATGCTGAAAATTCATTACACACTGTGAGGATTTATAACACTGGCCCTACCTCTCTAACAAGGAATGGAAGAGATGGTACAATGGGTAAATTCATAGTGTATAGGTACAACATTATTTATTAAAATAACTGTGAATTGCCGTGGCTCTTTCTGATTAAAATTCTTTCAAATGTGTTTCACCCAATATACCAGGTTCACTAAAATCTTTAGGAAAGAGCTGAGAGTCCGAGAAGCCGTGCTGATACCGAGAACTGCTGAAAATTCACCATATGTGATACAACGATGACCTTTCCTTAGAGGACACTTGTCATTTTCAAAAAGAGATGACAGGAAATCCAAAGCACAAACAAAAAACACAGTGGGCCTCCTAAAGAGGGGGATTCCTTTATTCATCCTCCATGGATTCCTTTGGCTTTTGCAAACATTCAGATTGATTGCTGACTGGCTCTGTGGATGTTTCCTGTCCCAAATTCAAGACAGCAGAGAAGGGTTGTGCCTGGGCACAGCTGCAGCACACAGCATGAAACAAACCAGCAGAGTGGCCCCATCACAGAGAACAGCCGGCACACCCAATCCGAGAGTAATTAATGCGTGATGCGCCAACTAGATAGTCTAATTAAATAACGGTGTTTAATTACTTATTAGTATGTGACTTATGCAGACAGAACATTTAGGCTTGTCAGATGTTAAAAAGAACCCTGAGAAGCTCGGAGCCCCACAACGTGAAGAACTCACCTATCTTCCCGAGGAAGATACCTTCATTCTTAGGCTATGATATTACCTGTGGCAACATGGCAGGCCACAGCCCCAAAGTCAACCTGGTAGCTCAAAGTGTGGAGTGGTATACAGTCTTAATATCCCACCCACTAGAACAGCCATGCTGACCAGCTGGACTGAATGGTTCTTGCTTTGTACATAGTTACTAACTGTACACACACAATGATCTTCCTTCAACTCAAACCTCTTCTGATGACAAACATTCAGAATAAGCAAAATTACTCCCATTGTCATTCTGGGTCTTGAAGGGGGGGCTAAAGAGGGATGCCAATAGACTCTGAAGACTGGTTCTGCAAATCACATAAGAGTTTGTTCCACAACTGTGAGACTTGGGAGGGTTGGGTTTTTTGTTTTTTTTCTTTTTGGCATCTACAGAAAAAGTACCATCTGTCTCCTCATTACCCTAAAAAAAGAGAACGCGAAAAGAAAGCTTGATAAAGCAGGACGCTGCCAATCTTTATTTCCAATTATTTATCATCTGAGGTGCGCGCATACACACACACACACACACACACTCACACTCACTCACACACATGCACACACACATGCACACACACTCATGCACACACACACACTCACTCACAAACTCACACACACTCACAAACACACTCACATACACACACTCACACACACTCTCACACACTCTCACACACATACACACACTCACATACACACTCACACTCACATACACACACTCACACACACTCACACACTCTCACACACACATTCACACACACTCTCTCTCTCACACACACACACAAGGCTCTGTGAATAACATCTTCTCCATTTGTGGAAAGTGTCAGTGGGAATGTCTTGTGTAGAATGTTAGGAAGATAAGATGGACACCCATCTTTATTAAACATTGCTTCTCATCATCTCGCCAAAACAAAAGCAACCAACAATATCTCTGCCAACTCCCTGGAGACAGTGACACACCTGCCGCCTGAAAACACAATCCTATAACAAAAGAAACCACATAATCAGTAATCAGGGTATTTGACAGAAAGACTTGAGGAACAGTTGCCTTCTCAGAATCAACTAGGCAGCTCCCCCACTCATTGTTTTTATGGCACTTATTTGTTTATTTTGTCTCTGAGCATGCAACACCACACACATGAAGATGACAGTCAGGGGCTGACTGACAAGAGTCACTTCTCTCCTTTCACTGTGTAGACCCCGGAGGCTTCGAAGTCGGTACCTTTCCCAGTTGAGCACTCCCCACCATGACACTTCAGGTTGCTTATTGGAAATGCACTTCCCTATCACCTCTCCCGAAGTCTGTGTTTTAAATACACTCCACCTCCAGGGAATCCTTGCGTTCCAGGTAAGAGAGGTGGCCAGCTCTGTGGAGGTGAGGGACACATACCAACGCAAGAAGACAGAGACTCTACAGCGCCATGGGGACAGGCTTGCTCCCACAGGGATGGTCAGAATGAAGGCCCCAGCTGGACAGTGGACAGTAATTATAAGAAACTGTGGTTGTCAGCCTTGGGCAGGGGGATAAGAGAAAGCTCCACAGGCTGGGTTGAAATCTGGAAGAATCAAGAAATGCTAACACAGAACAAGTGAAACAGCGTCCTTCAGAAAGCCAATTTGCCAAGTAGGCCCTGGGGGACAGGACCCATGAACTCTGTCCCTGGCAAAGCTGGAAGTGAACCTCATGGTGCTGTCTTCTGGGTATTTGGTGTTGTTTATGTTTTTGAGGATGAATGGTACACATTTGTTCTATGCCAGCGAAAGGCTTCTATGTATGTAGACTAGAAGCTCCATATCATGAGAACTACACAAGTTGTATATGGAGGGTTGTATTTGTTATCATTATTGTTAACGTCCCACTACAAAAAAATAATTAGAGTTCTGCAATTATATTGGGGACTGTATAATGGCATATCAAATACTTATGAACACACTATATATTTGCTGCTTCTAAAAGAAAAAATGTCTTCTGAGTTATGAAGTGCTTTGAAAACAGTTATTTGGGTCAGTACAGGTATCTTGTTAGGGTTTTATTGCTGTGAAGAGATGCCATGACCAGAGTAACTCTGATAAAGAAAACATTTAATTGGGGCTGGCTTACAGTTTCAGAGGTTTAGTTCATTATCATCGTGGTGGGAAACATGGCAGCATCCAGGCAGACATGGTGCTGGAGAAGGAGCCGAGAGTTCTGCATCTTGATCTGAAGGCAGCAGAAAGAGACTGGATTTTGCAGGCAGCCAAGAGGAGATGGATCACATTGGCCAGACTTGAGAATATAACTAAGACCTCAAAGCCCACCTACACAGTAATGTGCTTCCTCCCAAAGGCCACCCCTCCTGATAGTGCCATTCTCTCTAGCCAAGCATTCAAACACATGAATCTATAGGGTCTGTACCTATCCAAACCACCACAACAGGTATAGGTAATTGATTAAATTCTGGCAGGTTCTATCTCCAATACTGCAACACCAAGAACAAAAGTTTGTCCACAGTGCCCTCTAGTGGTTTACATTTTCAACACAAATAGACATCCTTTGAGCAGCCCTTCCACGGTATGCACGATTAAGAGTCTCAAAACTGCAGAATTTGGAATCTTTAAGTCTGGGAACTATTAAAAAGTGTTATTTTAATCTATTAAACTGTCAAAATTAGTCAGTTGTTAGTTCGTGGAATGAAAGTAATGTGTCTTGGAGGAATCAATAAATGAATTAAGAGAATTAGTATGGACGCATCAGAGACTGATGTAAGAGTCTTTCCTAATCCCAGTTTTTCATTTTAATCCATACCCCTCTCTTTTGGGTGATGAACCTTCCACAGACAGATCTCACAGCTGTCAGTAGAGAAACATGGCTGCCAAAGAGGAACAAAATATTTTCCATGATAACTTCATAATCTATGTCTGAAATTTCAAATCCCATATTTTTAAATTATCATTATAGTCTTCTTTTCTCTGAAATGAGCTGCCAATGTTCCCAGATGCCTGAAAACCAAGGACTCATCAAGACTGAGGTCCAAGGATGGGGATGAGGATAGCTTACTTGCTGTTCTTGGGCTAGATGCAAGGTGTTCTTATCAGAAGCTTAGCTAAGTCATGCTACTATCTCATAGTTATTACAGGAACTTACAAAATCTAGGAAAGGTAACATAACAACAAATAAAGGTTGTGAGAAAAGTCCAGAGGAGGTAGAATGAAGAAAATGAGGAAAAGAGGAAAGAGCCCTCATAGAAGTATATATCAAGGAGAAATAATGAAAACTGGTAATAAACAAAACACAGCCCTGTCAGAGCCTATTGTGCAGTATCTGAAGCCAGCCTCAGAGGAGGACTGGTGCTTAGTGTCTTTCAACTGTGAACCATGTGGAGACCTCCTCTTGCTGTGCAAAGCAGCAACGATGGGAAGGAAACTAAGTGGAAGCTCGTGATTCCTAAATTTGTGCCCCTAATGCAGGAACCTCCACAATACCTGAAGATACATGAGAACTCGCCAGACTCAACAGTCAGCCCTGGGAACATCTAAAACACAAACACCCACAGTCTAGCTACACCAAAAGATACCAATCAGCACATACCAGAGGCACCTGTACATTCATGTTTACAGTAGTACTGTCCATAAGAGCCATGATACGGAAACAACCTCCGGATGAAAGGATGAAGAGAACAAGAAAAGTGATTATCTCACTGCATGAAAATCGATCGAGAAGAAAATCCTAGTAAGTGAAGTCAGCTACGTTCAGAAAGATGAAGATCTTCTCGTATGCAAAGCACAGGTTTTACATACACACGCGTGCACACGCACAGACACACGCACGCACACACACACACACACACACACACACTCATGCACACTCAGACTATAAAAGCAGAAGAGGAGCTTTCCAGGGGAGGAACGAGAGAGCAATGATATGTATGAATATAAGCAAAGGCTGTGCTTTGTGTGTTAGTGTGTGTGTGTGTGTGTGTGTGTGTGTGTGTGTGTGTGAAGATGTTATTTTCCAACCTCATTGTTTTGTGTATTTGGTTACATTTTTCTTTTAATAAACGAGTTGAGAGCTTGGACTATGACTTAGGAAATTTACTTACATTGAAAGTACAACGACGCCGGGCAGTGGTGGCGCACGCCTTTAATTCCAGCACTTGGCAGGCAGAGGCAGGTGGATTTCTGAGTTTGAGTCCCCATCCCCCAAACCTAATTAAAGGGCCAGGAAGGATTGCATGGCAGTGGGAACCTGCGATCCCAAGAATGGTGAGCCGGGAGGCAGAGGCAAGAGGATCTCTGTCACATCACGGGCCAGCTAGCCTGGCCTGTGTGGCGAAGGTCCAGGCCAGTGAGAGATCCTGCTTCAAGCAGAAAGGTGGAAGGTATGTAAAGCCACCACCCAAGGTTCTCCACTGACCCCCACATACAACAGACACCCACATCCATGAAAACACCATACATGAAGACGCACATACATGGGTACACACAGATGTGTGCACACACACAAACACACAGATACAAAGAAACACAGATACATGTACGAATACAGAGCTATACACAGAAACAGATGCATACACACATACACACAAACCACACAAGCACACACACACTTGAACCGGACCTTGAGTGTGCATTAAAAGCCATGTATTATAGGCACAGTCCCGAAGCAGAACTATGGAAAATGGAGAGATCTTTAAGAAGGAAGGCTTAGAAGAACATCTTTAGGTCATTCAAGGTGTGTCCCCAAAGGTGACTGGGACCCTAGCTCTTTTATCTTCCTCTCTTCTGCTTCCTAGTCACAATTGAATAGTTTTGCCCTGCCACACACCATAGTATAATGCCAAAGCAGCAGAATCAATCAGTTGATGACTGAAGCCTCTAAATGTGCTAATCAAAGTATTACAGAAAATAAGGCAGCACCGCGGTAATTTTGAGCGACGTTTCCGCCTCTGAGTCAACTACAACCAAAGGGAAGTTGAACTGTGAAGTTCCGGTCACTCTTCCCGTAGCTGTGGGGATGCAAGAAAGTATGACACGTGCGAGAGCAGCCCAGTCACTTGGACTTTTTAAGAAATCATGTTAATTTAAAATGTAAAGAATATGTTTTAGTAAAAATGGATACACTAAGTGAAAAATAATGTCGAACTATACATTGAACCACGGTGAAGTCTAAGAACTAAAAATCACGGAGTTAACTAAATAATGATGTTGATTTTACACAAGGAACAGCAATGGTGGTTTTCTTTCTTTCTAAATATTTTAGTTATTCCGTTTTTTTCCTAAAATAGAATTCTATTAATTTAATAATCAGGAGAAAAAAAAGTCAATTGCCTGTATGGTTTTTTGCGTTCATCCGTATTTGTTTCAGATTAAATTCTATAATATCCAAGACTTAGATACATAGCTTGCCTGGTTTATAAACCTAGTTATCAATCAAAAGACTGGCAAAAAAGTCCTGGAAGCGTCCCTGCCACTTTTATGCGACTCATAAGAGGCATCTAGAGACAACACATGCCTAATTAGAGACAAAAGTGTGGGGTGATAGTCTTACAGTCTATACCACACTACTCTTGTTTTTCCGTGGGATCTGGCAGGCTAGACAGTTTCCTTGTAGACTGTGTCTTTTGTTCCTTTACCCAGACTGTCTACAGATGGCGCAGGTCACCCCCTGGTACCTAAAGAGATGACAGCTACCTTATCATTACTCCACTCTTTGATGCTTATCCCAGCTCTTCAGACAGCATGGCTGGGGTTTCAGTTCCGGGAGCGACATTGACCACTTCCCATGTGAACACTGTGGCTTCTGGAACAGTCTTTAGATGGCACCTTTGCAGAGGGCATGGAGGACAAGGTCAGAGATTAACAGGCGGTTTAGTAAGCTCTGGGACCTTCAGAGCTGCTCACCCTCTGAAGCCTTGCTTCTCTCCCATCCCCATTGTCTACAGCAGAAACATCATGAGGATGGCTCGAAATAAAGCCATCCGTGCTAGGCCAGCCATACATTGAGGTTCCGCAAAAAATCATTTTCTCCTTCCATCCCCACTACAAATCCCCTCCTCCCTCTTAATTTTGTACCCAATATAGACCATTTCTATCGCATAATGTGTTGGGCAAATCAATGCAAAATGGGAATTTCCTTGAGCATGCATATTGACCAAGATAAAGGGCGGTTGTATGCCTTCATTCCACCATAAGAAAACCCACTGGGAAACGCACTACTCCCTCAAAAAGACCAAGTCTAAAGCGTTCAGGCTGCAGCGACTGGTAATTCTCACACTCCTGACCTGAAATGCTGCTTTTTGTTATTTGTTGTTTTCAATCCATTGGTTTTGTTTTCCAATAGCCGGTCCACAAAATTGCAAATGCTGAATGCTTTATAAACAGTGTTCTACAACGGGAAGTGCTGCACACGAGTAACTGTTCAGCTTAAATTACATGATTAAGTGTTCAGCTTAAATTACATGATTAAGTGTTCAGTTTAAATTACATGATTAAATGTTCAGTTTAAATTGACCTAGGGAAAGTTTTCACAGTAAGAAATAAGAATGTAAGAAGAAAACCGCGTTTTTATTGAGTCAACGATATTTTTCAACGCAACTAAATATTTCAAATACGTATTTAGCATAGTCTGTACCCCTGGATGCATGAGATTATTCTCAGTTCTGATGGAAGCATACAAGTACCAGACTCTTGACTTCTGCTTGATCATGACTGCTTTTAGGGACAGAACTAGCCTTCCCCTCTGTGGCGGTTTGAATATACTTGGCCCAGGGAGTGGCACTATTAAGAGATGTAGCCTTATTGAAGTAGGTGTGGCCTTGTTGGAGAAAGTGTGTCACTGTGGGTGTGGGCTTTAAGACCCTTGTCCTACTGCCTGGAAGCCAGTCTTCTAGCAGCCTTCAGATGAAGATGTAGAGCTCTCACCTCCTCCTGCACCATGCCTGCCTGGATGCTGACATGCTCCCGCCTTGATGATAATGGACTAAACCTCTGAACCTGTAAGCCAGCCCTAATTATATGTTGCCCTTATAAGAGTTGCCTTGGTCATGGTGTCTGTTCATAGCAGTAAAACCCCACCTAAGACACCCTCAGAAGAAGATACATGCATTTATAAAAGTTTGCAAAGTTTCAGTTGAAGTAATCACTTTCCCACATCTACAGAATGTGCACAGGCCTGACGTGGACTCAGTTGGATCCCAGCTCAGCGGGATTAAATACCTATGTTGACGCCTCCAGTCTTCTCATAACTCATGTGATAAAGCTGGAATTTTAAATTTTAAATCCTTAAAGGAAAAAAACCTTATCTATAGGTGTTTTCAATATAAACCTTTTAATAGGAACAATTATATCTTGCATAAGTGATTGTAACCTGCTGTGTCAGAGAGAGCTATAGTGCCATTTTGCCATTTTCCCCAGTGATGTCATCCCATCATTTCATTTCCAGCTTCTTTAGGGCTTTCTTCTCAATGCATTGAAGTCCAGCGTTCACACCCAGGACATGGGTTGTCAATCATCGGGCACACGAAGTGTTTTATATAATTCACTCTGTCCCTGAAGGAGTTAAGAATTTGCTGCACTGAGCAGAGGTGCACAGAACAAGCGTGACTCACGTGTGACAAACACCAGTTGTTGTTCTCATGTGTCAGGCGCTGTGCCAGGCACTTCACACATGCACATAAAACCTTCCCTATAGGTCTGCATAGCAGTGGCTTCTAGATTGTCCACTTTACAAAACCACAATGTCTCACAAGAAAGAAGCAGCTAACTAGGAATTGCATTCTGGCATGAAGGCTACAGTCAACCTCACTGATTGATGCTCTAGGGGAAGGTATGTGAATTTCTTCATTCCAAAATCCCAGGGAAGGCTTCTGTTTCTGTGTCCCTTTCTCTTGCTCTCACAATCAGTATGTTTCCTGCTTTTGGAAACTGTAGTCATAAAGTTTTCAGCCTACTTGAATAAGAACTCAGCCTCCCCTCTAGCCCACCACCCACTAGAGGTAGTGGAAGAAAAAAGTTATTAGGACACAGGGGAAGTAGACCTGTTTAGAAATAACTCTTTGGGGTCCCATTGTTCATTGTCAGGACATCAGAAGTTCAGTCCAGTAGCAAACACCAAATATAAATCAGCAGTTGCGGTCCAGTTCTCTTGGCAGACAACACTCATGAATCAGCAAAGGCAGTTCAATCCCAAAGAAATCTCAAGGCTTGCCAACCAGCCAAGGCCACAGAAGCAGCAAGAAGCTGCAGGAAACTCGTGAGCAAGTCTTTGGATAGTTTCTCTCTATGACATCACCACAAGCAAAGCTCAGCAGTGCAATGTAAGATAAATCAATCAGTGAAGACTATCAAGACAGAGCAAGGCTAGAGCCCCCACAATCTGTGGTGTCATATTAATATTCCTTCTGAACATCATGTGTCCTTTCATGTGTGTCTGCTTCAACAAAACATTTCTTCAACTATGTGCCCCAGAAAAACATCATCTGACATAACTGCCTTCCCAAAGAAACCCTAAGTTCCCACTTAGGTAACTCCTCACAAATTTTTTTTCTGAGTCAGATATTTAGTATTTTTTTCCATGCTATTATGTAGCATTATTAATTCATGTGCATGTATTGACCATCTATAACATGCCAAGAATCGGAACCTGGGTAAAGCAGAGGAAACAAGACAGAACTCCTTAAGGCAGGATGAGGGGAACAAAGGAGTTGTTTTAATTGAACGTGAGAGGTGGGTAGGACAGTAGGAAAACATGTTTGAGCGCTCTCCCAACGTGTCAGAAGGCACATGAAGTGATTCCCAGCAGATGGGTGGAACATCACATGCAAAGGATGTGACTGTGGAGTGGGGGTGGAAACTGCTTCAGCTCAGAAAGGAGTGGAGACCTATGGAGCAGAAGGGGCAAAGAGAGCTAGCCGAAGTCTGAGGATCTTGTGTGCTGTGAATAACTAAACACAGCGGAGTCAGGGGCTGCATGCTAACACACAGACACTGCCACTCCTATCAGGTAACTCTTATGAATACATGAAGAATGATGGATTTTGATCAATACACACTTGCATTTTATTAAGTACCTGTTAGCTTCGGTGTGAGGAAATGGACTGCAAAAGCTAAGGCAACGACAGGGGAGGAGAAGTGTGGAAGTCGTAGCATTCGTTACATGAGCCTGGTGAAGGCAGCGGGACAGAAGATGACCAAAGACACCCTACGATATATCCTCCCCTCTTTCCTCTTTTATCCTCTCATCTTCTTCATGAATAACGATGAAAACTAACATTTATCCACCATTCTTTATGTAGCAGGCTTTTTTTTATATAAGCATTTCACATTTTAATAAGTTTTTCTAAAAACAAGACAATTCCTCACAACACAGAAAAGCAAGAGTTTCCCCCATCAGATAAAATCAGCAAGGTTCTTGAAATCAAAGACCTTATTCTATACAACTTTTAGGACAGATGGAGAGAAGGATGATAGATAGATAGATAGATAGATAGATAGATAGATAGATAGATAGATAGATAGAATGATTATTTGTTGCTATAAATATTTGCCAGTGAAAGAAAATTGTCTTAGGGACGCCTTCCATTCTCACAAAGAGCTCAGACAGTGTATGTGTGGTGATTGTCGAACTTGCTTTAGAATCAAATCCTACTTTTCTGAGGTCATATTCAGTCCTACTAACTGCCCCTCGTCTCTCCTCCCCATCCACGCTGGTTCGTGGAAGGCAGGGGCGCAGCCGAACAGCCTGAATGCCGACCGCGTGCACCTCCTGCTGTGGCCATGGGGTCCCCACAGGCGAGTCAGGTGTTCTGCAGCCCCCACGAGGCTCACTCTGTTTGCATGTTCTACTCAACCCTCTTCTCTGAGCTGGAGAGTGGCTAGTCCATTGTGGTGTGGTGCATGCCCTTCCCGCTCAGTGTGTAGACGCTGTTGGGCCCCATTTTAGCCCTGGTTTGGACCTTGAGGACAAATCAAGTTTGATTAATCACTTGTCTTAATCACTTCTGTCCTGGAGTGACTCAACAGGACCTCTTTGGCCCTGCCTCTGCTCAGCTGTTGCTGATGTAGAACTTGCCATTGGCCCTGTCAGTCTCCCCATACCTTCTGTTACCCTTCCCCGGCCCCTATGTCATCTCATCCCACCAAAACCCTGTCTTCCTATGATCCAAGTTTTTAATAAATTAGAGGTTGTTGAATTCAAGTTGAGTTCCTGCTTCCACAAGACTCCTGTTGTGTTTCTTTGGGCTGCCGACATTCAGCTCCAGAGAGACCCGGCCAGACCGGGACTTCTCTCACCTGGACCTGCTGGCTTTAAGGAGCTGACACGTGGCCTTACAACTTTCAGTGAACCAGAGAGAGGGGTACTCTCACTCACTGAGAGGAGAAAGATTTCTGAGCTTCTGAGATCCTCCATCAGCAGAAAATCATCACTAATCTCAGTCTCACCTCCTAATGTGTCTGGCCACGAAATCCCAGGCTCTAGCAGTGATCCTCACATGACTGAACTAAGGAAGCCCCTACTTACATGCAGCAAGGACACTTCAAGCACACACACTTCCCCCAAATCTAATTTAAGGCAGATAGGGAGAATGGCTACTTTATTAAATCCTTCACAGGTCCACTTTCATCCCCGGAAGCACTGGCATGTAATGATATACTAACATTCACAGATGCTACAGTGTTCTGAGCAGAATTAGGGATATACCCTGAATTGAGGTTGAACATCTCTCAAATCGTAGGGCTGTGCCTTGAATGTCTATGTGCTATTAACCTTCTCTAGGATGTGGAGAATGTCTTAAGCCTTTCTCAGCTTCCTCTGCACTTCATCTGTAAAATGAGGCATTAGACTGACCAACTACCTCATAAGGACACACTGAAAAAAACAACTGGCCTAAGGTAGTCCATCAAGATGCAGTGAGAGCTTTAGATGAAAGGTTTATCACATTAAATCCAACCTAATTTTAATGAATTACAGAGACACACAAATCCTACTAAATTTATATATTGAAGAGGGATGGTCTCGGCTAGCAGAGCTGTTTAAAAACTTCCATGGTGTGAAGTACAAAAACTGCAATACAAAATCATCTTTAAATGAAAAAGCCAGCAGAGATCAGCTTCGCCCGGCACTCTAGAGAACGGCAGAACGTCTCGCGGTGACATTTAAAAAATTAATGTGGAGACATCTTGAAGTTATTTCTGGATAATAAAATGGTATAAATTCTAATTTCTGAACTGCCAGAAGAATAGCCTCAAATTCACATGACCCTCAAATTCTCTCTCTATTCAGCCTCATGGCTCACGTGGATTTAAAACAGGCCAGAGGTTAATGGCTGGCAGGCAGGAATGAGAGAGTCCAAAACTGAGAGGTGACAACCATTCTCTAGCATGTCCCATCCAAAAACTGTCTGTAAGAGGTTTTTTAACTCAATGTTATAACATTTTTCTCAGGCAGATCAGCTTCCACACTGGGAAACTCTGGCCTTGGTTCATATACTGTCTAAATCCCACCAAAGGGCTTGTATCTTATTTTGGAAGTATGAACTAAAATACAGTGTGAGAACTAGTATACAATGTAGTTCCTACCTTATTCAAACATGGGCAGAAATAGCACAGGATAAAAGTGTATGTCTGTAGGCAATGGGAAATGGCACATTAAGACTGATTTCAAAATCTGCACTCCATAGTGGAGCTCTGTTAGTCTAGACTGCTGTGTGAGTGTGGAGCTTTATAAAGAAACCAGAAATTATTGTGGATGGGAGAATCCACCCTATAGAGCTGTAATGCTTAAAAAGAACTTATATTCTAGCTGGCTTAAACAACTAAGAATCTTGTATAGGGGGGATTAAAAACTTCCATGGAGTGAGGTTTAAAAACTTTGCAATATGAGATCATCTTCAAATGAAAAAGCCTGTAGAAATAGGTTTCATCTAGAACACTAGAGAACAGCAGAACACTTTAAAAATTAACATGGAGTCATCTTGAAGTTATCTCTGGATAATAAAATGGGGGGGGTGTCGTCTGTAAAAATAAGTACGATTAAATACAAAGTTGTTGTCCATCTGAATGGACTCTTATGGATGTTATCGCTCACCTTCCAAAGCCTAAGCTCCTGTCATGTGTAGGAGGAGCTAAGGTGGGAGGGGTAAGGAGAGGAAGAGGGGGAGTAAAGGGAGGAGGAGGAGAAGGAAGAGGAGGAGCTAAGGGAGAGACAGAGGACAAGAGAGTCAAACATGGAAGCGGATGCTCACGTGTCTCTGCCAGTCAAACGGAGTTGGTATATCTAGGTTGGGTATTGGATCACACTTCTGATTGTATGGGCATCTTGTTATTGATCATTACTAAATATATAAGCCTTTGGATAATCTAAGCATTAGAGCCTCATTTTTCTACCGGGCACACGTGGATGGCAGGATGGTCTGGGCACTGCCCAGCCTTGCAGAGACAGCGTGGAAGATTGGCAGAGTCATCTCCCCCGCTGGCATCTCATGGGTGGCAGGGCTGGTGTTTCTGGCTGGCCATTTCTAGCTGCGGCACCCACATGACCTCCGGCCACTGAACATGGAGTCTGCTCTAGCCAGAGCCGTAGCAGCCTAGACAGTCAGATTGACTGAAGGCCGCTTATTTAAATAATTATTACAAAAGTCATGGATGTCAGCTAGCCTTTGAAAAGCAATATTGGAACCAGACTGGGGAAGAATAAACTAGAACACAGAATGCTACCACAGTAAAACAAAGTGTGGCAGAAAAGCGATTGGGGCTGCTACATTTGCAAAACCAAAACGAAATTTCAAATATAAATGAGACCTGCCCATCAGCTTCCTTCCCATGTGAGATGCTGAATGTGCACAATGCCTCAAAAGTAATGAGCACCATCAACACAGACTGAAGGGAACTGGATCCCTCTGGGACCGGGTAGCAGAGAAATGTGCCTGGCCTCCTCTGCCAGGTATTCAAGATGGGTCAGTAAGTGTCTTACACTGAGTCATCCTCCCTCTCTTTTACCCAGAGTAAACTTTCACTTACAGGAAATCAGTAGTTTTAAAGTAAGCATGGAGAAGCCCTTGGAATCTTCAGGTTACCACCCCTCACCTCTCTCTACCAATTGGAATGGAATTAGGCTGACAGCCTATCTCTGAGAAACCCATACAAAAAGCTGCTTAATTAAAAAAAAAAGATTTCTCTTTTCAGTATATTAAACAAACATTTAAATATACACCTATGGCTGAGAAGCACCTAAAGAAATGTTCAGCATCCTTAGTCATCAGGGAAATGCAAATCAAAACAACCCTGAGATTCCACCTCACACCAGCCAGAATGGTTAAGATCAAAAACTCAGGTAATAGCAAATGCTGGTGAGGATGTGGAGAAAGGAGGAACACTCCTCCATTTTTGGTGGCATTGTAAGCTGGTACAACCACTCTGAAAATCAGTCTGGTGGTTCCTCAGAAAATTGGACACAGTATTACCTGAGGACACAGATATACCACTCCTGGGCATATACGCAGAAGACGCTCCAACATATAACAAGGACACATGCTCCACTATGTTCATAGCAGCCTTATTTATAATAGCCAGAAGCTGGAAAGAACCTAGATGTCCTTCAACAGAGGAATGAATGCATACAGAAAATGTAATACATTTACACAATGGAGTATTAAACACTATGACTTCATGAAATTCTTAGGCAAATGGATGGAAAATATCATCCTGAATAAGGTAACCCAGTCACAAAAGAACACACATGGTATGCACTCACTGATAAGTGGATATTAGCCCAAAAGCTTGGAATACCCAAGATACAATTCACAGACCACATGAAGCTCAAGAAGAAGGAAGACCAAAGTGTGGATGCTTCAGTGCTTCTTAGAAGGGGGAACAAAATACTCACAGGAGGAAAAATGGAGACAAAATGTAGAGCAGAGACTAAAGGAAAGGCCATCCAGAGACTGCCCCACCTGGGGATCCATCCCATATACAGTCACCAAACCCAGACACTGTTGTGGATGCCAAGAAGTGCTTGCTGACAGAAGCCTGATATAGCTGTCTCCTGAGAAGCTCTGCCAGAGCCTACAGAGGCAGATGCTAGCAGCCAACCATTGGACTGAGCATGGGGTCCTCAATGGAGGAGTTAAAGAAAGGACTGAAAGAACTGAAAAGGTTTGCACCCTCAGAGAAGCAGGGGGAGGGGATAGGGGGTTCCCAAGAGGGTGTGGGAAACCAGGAAAGGGGATGACATTTGAAATGTAAATGAAGAAAATATCCAATAAAAAATTAATTAAATAAATAAATAAAATATACACATGCCTATAAAAGTTTTGAAAAACTCCAACTCTGATTCAAGCAAACCTCTTATTGGCCCTCCATCTCCTCTACCCATGTAATTCCAATTGTTAACCACTATTAAATATTTCAGAGAAATTTTTTTTTCTGGAATTTTCCGATATGCTACAATTGACATTTCCTCAAGTCTAAATGTTTTCATTCTAATTTCCGGCAACAACTTTGAATGGGGTTGTTTGAAAACCACACCACCATGTGAATATAGTCACAAGTGATCACTGCCAAATCTCAGTCACTAAACTGCTTTACACGTGTGTCAGATATTTCTATGAACTAAACCTCCTAACTTGTATCCTTCTTATGAACTGCTTGTGAGCAACAGTTTTAAACACAGATTAAGCAACACAACACACGTATCCAGGCTGCATGCTTTCCAGTCACGCCCCTTCTCAGAGGTCTCTGGCCACAGAGTCTCTTATTGTGTGGGGCTACTTCTCCAGTATTTTGTTTGTTTTTCTGTGGTTCTGGGGACTAAATCCAGGACCTTGTGTATGTGCAGCAAGCAGTCCCCCTCGGAGCTAAATCCTCAGCAAACGAAATTAACTGAAGCTTTTCTATGAGAATATTTCATGTTTTTATGCTTTTCCACAATCTTTCCTGAGACTCACATGACAATTCTCCAGGCTTTCCAACCCAAAAGAAGTATATAATTTTAGTTGATGTAAAATTAGATCGTGGTGACAATACCCCGGCAAATTGAAATTGGTGGTTTTCTATGACCAACTGCAGGTATTAAATAAAGGCAAACCAGTATCTCTACCAGCAGTCATATGTTTCTCTGACAAACTTAGAATGAATGTTAATTATCAACACCCCAGCGGGGCAGCAGGGACTCAACCTGCAGATCTCATGGGGTCTAGCAATGAGCAACACCCGGTCGCCACAACAAATTGGCTGACACACTCCTTTCTCCTTCGAAGAACAGGATGTCAAAACAAACCTTATCTTCACAGAAGAAGAAAAGACAGCTTCTAGACAGTAAGGGCACAAAGCCTCCCAGCACCTGAAATTACATGAGCCAATGTAACACTCATTGTCTACGTACGTTGGATTATTATTCTCAAACTCATCCGGGGCATGGCAGCCTCCCAAGAAACATACTGACTAAAGGCCTCAAGGGAAAGCAACGCACAATAAAATACGCAGACTACACAGGCAATGTAAGTATCCCAGGAGCAAGCTAGAAAGCAAGAAAAAAAAAAATAAACCAAATTATGTTGAGCATGGAGAGATTAAAAATAAACAGAAAAGCATACTGAAGAAAACCTGTCCCGGTACACACACTGATGTGCTAGGCCTGTCAATCACTCACACATGGGGTGCCTAGACCAACAGTCTGTTTTCTCAAATTCTGCAACCGGAAGTCCAAAGTTTGCTTGGGATCTATGGTCTTCTCAACCAGCAGGTGACCACCTCTTTGCTGTGTGTTCACAGTCAAGTCCTTCTGTGTAAGCATGTCTACGGCCGTAATGTCTTCATAAAAGGTCATGAGATGCATTCTTAGGTCCCATTCCTGGGACCTTGCTCTACCTTAGTTACCAAGTCAAATGTCTCATCTACAAATACAGACAAACTCTGAAATACTGGGATCAGGTCTGCAACAATGAAATTTGGTGAGAAGAAATCAGTTCAGACATTCCACTACGGAAGGGGAAATGGTGATTTGAAAAAAAGAAAAAGAAAACTTAGAATGTAAAATATAGCCCAACACATGATATTTCATTGATAATTTCAAAGGCAGAGTCTCAGCTAGGAACTCTACACCAGAACTAATGAGATAGAGAATATCTGTGGACCGTGTGTACACAGAACAGGGTGCCAGAAGAGGTGAGAAAGAGTGGGGAAGAGGGGCATAAAAAACAGAAAGAGGGGGCCCAGCTTCTACCTCACTGAAATTCCGGAAAGATGTTAGAAAAGGGAAGGGAGGCAGTACCCAATGGTTGGAAATCTCCCAAGAGTCCTGACAGTAATTCTAACAGTCAGAATCTCAAAATAAATAAATAAATAAATAAATAAATAAATAAATAAATAAATAAATAGATCATTCTAAGCAGAGTCAGTTGAAGGGAACCTATATTTAGTCACATCACAGAAGAAGGAACAACTTCAAATTCAGCCATATTAGAAGCAGCAATGCAGAGAAATCCTTATCTACCCTGGAGCAAAGATCTCAGACACCACCAACTAGCAGAGCAGCGTCCTCGGAATGCTGAAGGAAAGAAACTGTCACCTTGACTCTAGATGGATCATACCACTCAAAAAGGGAAGGTGGTAGACAGGGGAGACAAAATATCATAGTTGCATATGGTCAAAAGAAATACATTGATTATTTCTTTTATACTTCAGGGCATTTTCAAAGCTTTCTAGAATGAGTCGATGTCACTTTCAGTCAGCTGTTCGTGTTTCTGACTGTGTGGGTATGTAGACTTGAGTGCACATGTTCATGGAGGCCGGAGCTGGAAGCAAAGGAGATTGTGAGCTGTGTGATATGGATGCTGGGAACAAAACTCAGGTCCTTCCCAAGAGCAGAGCACAGTCCTAACCACTGAGCAGACTCCTCAGCTCCAAGGGTGCTTTTGTTTGTTTACTGCTGTTGTTCATTTGTTTGTTTTGAGACAGGGACTGACTCTGTAATCCAGGATGGCTTGGAACTCATAGCTCTCCTCCTGTTTTGATCTACTGCATACTTAGATTACAGGCAGGAGCTTCTCAATGGGTTTAATCTCTAACATTTTAATATACCAACATTAAACAAAACATCTAATTACTTAAAATATATGAATATTTATTAAGATAGTGTAAAAAAATAGCTTTATGGTAACTTGTCTCCACATTAACCAAATCTGCATTTCTTCTTATGTTCCATCTCAGATTCTATAAGAAAAACACAATTTATTTATACCTTTATTCCTTCCTAACAAAATCTGTGACCCCAAAATAATTCAAGATAGGAAGTAAGACAATGACTTGAAGTTTAGGTGTCCCAGAATTGTAAACTTGTTTAAATTTTGTTAATGTAATACTATTGAACCAACAAATGATATCACTTTCTACCTGGAAAGTGCAGCATGACAGAAGCTAGTCCTCCCAGCAGGAGCCAGTTAGGTGTGGTCACAGGCACAGCCAGGGAGGTTCCAGCCTCAGCTCATCTTGGCATGTTTGGGATGTCCATATTTTAGACAATTTTATTTTAGCTGTGAGCATTTACTTACCAACATCTTAGTTATTTTTTTTATCAACATCTACTGTTGCCAATTCTTTCCATGCAATAAGACCACACACATAAAACTCACCAAAATTGAAAATAAAACCCATCAAAAATAAGACCATGATTATATTTCACACATACATTTAAAAATGAAATACTACCTAGCTCCATATATTCAGAGAGAAGTATAGAACTTGGAGTAACCATAGAAACCAGGAAAGTAAAATCCTGTGAGAGAAAAGGACATAAGTGCTATGAAAGGGGATAGAGAGAAAACAGGGAAGGGCTTTAATTGGGGGTGGGAAAGGAGGCCAATGCAAAAAGAGAGAGGGAAAGGAAATGCTTAATACTATGAATATTTTGAAAAGCCAAAGAATTATACTATTTTTTCTTATTTACCTAAAGTTACATGCAATGCATATAAGTCTAAGTGTATACATATATAACTCATATAACGGTATGTCACTTGGGTTGACAATGCTCCCCACAAGAGCCATCATTAGACTATCTCACAAAAACCTCAATACTGAGCATGAGAAACCCTCCTTCAAGTTGTTGGTCAAGCGAAGCCAAGAGACTATAAGACATTATAGGCTATTGCTGTTGTACTTGGTATCTCCCAGAGGCTACAGGTAAGAGACCCTATTGCTGAAAATGCCATGGGCTTTAGTCACAGAACTCAGAGGATCTGAAAGCCTCCTCCCTAAGGACTAGCTCTCATGATACCAGAAGGTATTATGCAATCTTCCAAGGGAGGGGAACGGTCAATACTTGTCCACCTATAGATGTAACACCTATGAGACACAACAACAACCAGCATGGTAGGATAACCCTAAGGGGGCAATAGTGGCACTTATATATTGAAGACAAAACCAACAGCTGTCTAATTATACTTAGTGTGAATTCAGCAGGAGGGAAATCATGCCTTGTACTGGAAACCTAGCCAATTGTCCATGACTGGTAAGGGCATAGACCTTAGAAAATAAGTACTGACACTTTACTAAATCAGCTTAGCTCTTAGTTGCATTCTAAATGCTTGTCATTATGTACATAGATAAGTGTAGCTCTCACCCCACTCCCGCACCATCAAAGAAATGTCTCTTTGCCACAAATGGAAACCACTATAGAAAATTGTGACTAAATAAAACGCAGAGAAAACTGGGGTACCCAGCCAAAAAAGAAAAAAAAAAAAAAGAATGCATCTACAACACAACTCTGGTGCCTAAGGCTCAAGGTACATCTTGGAAGAGAGGACCAAAAAGTCATAAGAACTAGAGGACCTACTGTGAGAGTATATCTCCTAGACATGACAGGAAGCTTCACTGATAGCACCTCAACCATAGGACTGCAGGAGCGAGACAGAAACAACACTAGCAAAAATTCTAAAATGAAAGGGAGAAATCTCACAGAGCTCCAGCCTTAGACAAGAAACTACAGACAACTAAAGAATGCTAAGAGTTGGAGAAATAGATTTGCCCAGGGAAGAATTCCTAAATTGGTTGCCCAGTACCAAGTAGTCAGTGGTAAAATTATATACATACAAGCAACACTAAACATACTCAACAGATGAGATATATATATATATATATATAGATAGATAGATAGATAGATAGATATTTAGATACATACGTACATACATACACAGATACGTAGATACACAGACACACAGATGGATACATGATAGATAGATAGATAGATAGATAGATAGATAGATAGATAGATAGATAGATAGATGATAGATACATAGATACATACATAGTTACATAGATGATAAATACACAGATAGATACACAGATAGATACACAGATACATACATAGATACATACATAGTTACATAGATGATAGATACACAGATAGATAAATAGATAGTTTATAGATAGATGTAACAGTAACAATTAAAGAAACAGAACCATGAATGTAAGAAAAAACAAGTAATAAGAACTAGAGGACATGCCATGAGATTGTATCTCCTAGACATGACAGGAAGCTTCGTTGATGGCACCTCAACCATATGACTGCAGAAGTGAGACAGGAACAACACTAGCAAAAATTCTAAAATTCTAAAATGAAAGGGGGTAATCTCACAGAGCTCCAGCCCTGTGAGATTAAAATTTAAAAACCACTACAGTTCACATGCTTGTCATAATTCCTTAAATGGGGCATAATTATCAGTATATATTATCGTAATAACCCAACCGCTTGTCCTTTGTGTCATTGAAGAAGTCCATGTTTTAAAAAAAATAAATAAATAAATAAATAAACTTCCGACACCTAACAATACTACTTGAGGCATCAGCAGTATTCTGCTGCTTGCCTTGCTATAAAATGACAACAGGGTAGCTTTCTGCCCATGCTTTCCTTGGCGAATACAAATGATGGTGGCTTTAAAAGGAACCCAATCAACCTACAAAACATCCTGAGACATTCAATCAACTGTGTGAATTCTTCACAGCGGAGATCTGTGTCAATTTATAAACATTTTCCTTCCATTGTTTTCTATCAAATGGTTGCCACTTTATTCATTTGTGGGTTTTATTCATGTCGGGTAGGTATCAAAACACGGGTCTCACAGGCCAGCCTGCCACCTACTTGAGTCCAAAGAAACCATCACTGAAAATGTGCCTATTTCCCCTGATATTTTTTAGAAGTCTCTTTCTCCTACAACTTATAATGAAATGGTTTCATTCTCCAAATAAAAGAAGACATTTCAAGATGTGAGCTGATTTCATAAGGAAAACTCCATTTTACATGACTGAAGAAAAGAGAGACTGTAATAGATGATGGCAGAGTGTTATGTTCTTACCTTAGACACAACATCCGAGCTGCAAATGCTTTTATTGAAACCCAGGACATTACACCCAAACTATTTCTTCACCTCCTGTACTCTCTATTCATTTCTGATTTCCATCCAAAGCTTCAGATCTTCCCTCAGATCACAAGTGTCTTTAAGTCTCAGAGAAATGTTGACACATGCTAATACAGCAAGGTTTAGTATGTACAAAAGGTTGTGTGCTCATAACCCGGTTAAAAGGCATGGTGGTGGAATACAGACAGCACTCTGTACCTTCCATTTAAATCCAAAGCCCTGGTGTAACTTGTGTAACCCCTGGTTCTGAACACCCTAGTTTTACATAGTCATGGGAAGCCATACAGAGTAATGAAACAGCTTTAACTTAAAAAGAAACATATGATAAGAACTCTATTATATATTGTGATCCATCTAGGGAAACAAATTCAGTATATGGAACAATATTTCTCCCTAAAATGAATCATCACTGAGGCTTGCTATCTTCCTTTTTTTTTTTTTTTTTTAGTTTGCTTATGCTTTCTGAGGAGTGTGAATTTCTTCTTGTGACTGTAGACAAGTTATCAACCCCCTGCCCTCTCAGCCTCTCTGCTCTAAGCTTACAAAGTTCTGAGCTAAACCAGAAAACTCTTGGCCCTCGTGATGCCTGATACCCACTATTCCTTCCTAACCGCACTACTCTGTTTTCTATTCTATTGACCAAAATCAAGAGTCACACAGCCCCCAAAACCAAAGAAAGAAAAGACAACAAATCTGTGAGAGGTGAGTAGCACACCATACTTCTGTATCTGAGACCCACTTCATCCCTTTCCTTACAGTCTGTGGCTGACACAGAAACACCCGGGGAAATAAATGGTTGGCTTTACACCCCTAAATACTGAGCTGGGTTATTATGTGACTATTTCAATGACTGAAACTCTGTGAGAAATTACTGACATCAGTGCCCAGAGACTCTACCTCTGCATAGAGGTGTGTCTGCTGGTCCAGCTCAGGCTATATACTGGCTTCTAGTCAGCTACAGGAAAAGATGTCTCCTGCCAGAAAACCCACATATGCTTATTCTAGCCAATGTTCTTTTAATTAAACACATTGCAATATACCTTGGATACAGTTACAGTCAAGCCTGAAAGCACATAGCTGCCTTATTGGCCTCAGACTACATTTAGTTTGACTTAGAGTGTATGTATGTGTGTATTTCTGTTATTCGAGCTTCTCACAAAGTGTCCTAGTAGGACCCATATTTTAAAAGCAATTTGTTCTGATCAGTTTTCTATAAAGTATCCAGAAAGACTAGCAATGAAGATTTTTTTTCAAAACTGACGGTAAGTTTGTTCTTTAAATATGATTTATTCATGTGATCCACTTCTTCACACATCTTCGAAACGAAATCTTAACATTTGCACTTTTAGCTGATACTAGGAAGAGACTTTTGTTTTCTTCTTAAAGTTATCTTTTTTTTCTTAATTCTAGAAAACATATGCCTCAGACTGCTCTGTTGCAGTGTTTCTTGGGAGATAATCTGGTGATAAAATTATCTTCTTATTTGTGATACTGCTGTACTAACTATTCTTGTCACTATTGTAACCAACTGTCTGATGGAATTCGCATCATGGAAAAAAGGTCATTTGGGTTCAGTGTTACAGAGATTTTAGTCTACCATGGGACAGATTGGGGCAGGGACATGGTGGTGGAATTGCTTCTTTCAAATCGTAGTGCATGTGTGCAGAGATGCCTCAGAGTACCAGAGAGGAAACACAGATCATGTGACTAGACTAGATAGAACAGGATATAACCTTCAAAGGAAGACCTATTTCCACCATCTGGGCCCCATTGCTGAAAGACTCTACAACCTTCAAGATAGCTGGAGAAATTGGAGATCAAGCATCCAAATCTTAAATACATGGGGAAATTTTCAGGTATAAACAAGAGCAACTGCCAATCAAAAGCCCCAAAGTTGCTGTTTTATTTTTTTTTCTCGGGCTCAACTGTTAAGGATTTGAAGTATATAGATATTTGTAGAATGGGGGAATTGACACCTTTCGCGGTACTTTGTGGTCCCAGGTCAATGATGACATTACCCTATGGCTTGTCACTGATATTTCCTCAGGAAAATTAAGCTTACGGTAATAACTGGCCTCCCGAACACTTTTAGTCTCATTCTAAAAAGCAAACTCCTGTTTCCATTCCTAGATAAAAATTAAATAGTATTTACTGATAAAGTAAAAATTTAAATCTCTTACAAAGATGATCCCAATAGTAGAAAAACTTCCCTTGACTTTATGAGGCAATGTTTTACAATGTTGCAAACACTAATGTCTTTTTTCTCTCATTATTATGCCAATTTAGGTTTAATAAAAATAGTCCAGGTCCTCAGACCTAGTCAGAGAAGAAATCTTGCTATGTTCTTCCAGACAGGGTCTATCCAACAGTTCCTTCAAGACTTCTACTGACAGGGAACTTATCACCACACTAACAAAACAAGCAACTTAGCTTCCATGGCTCTCACAGGTGAACTGGCCTTGCTTATAAGAAACCCAGATGAATTATTTGTGACTGACTCATTCACCATTTTTCTCCTCCCCTCTGGCACCACACAGATCAAATCCAATCCCAATTATACATGACAGCCCACCAAGTGTTTGAAGATAGTGATAATTCCCTAGGCTGGAACTCAAGAGTTAGATGTTCCTACAAAAAAAAAAAAACAAAAAAAAAAAAACCCAACTTGTCAGAAAAACTTTCATCAGTGAAATAGATGCCAAGCAGATGGCCATGGCCAATGGAGAATGCAAACTGGGTTCTGGTCAAAGGGCAAGGCAGTGAGTATACAAGCTGGGGAGGTCATCATGGATAAAGCGTCTGGTGCGTAAGTATGAGGGCCTGAGTTCAGATCCCCAGCACCTAATGTAAAAGCCGCCGTGCCTGTGAGTCCTGTAACCCCAGTGGGGAGGAGGTAAGGCGGCACAACCATATGCTCACTGGCCAGTCAGCCACTGGCCTAGACACACACACACACACACACACACACACACACACATGCACGCACACACACATACACATGCACACACATGCATGCATGCACACACACATGCACACACACAAACACATGCATGCACACACACAAACACACATGCACGCACACACACACACACACACGCACACACACAAACATGCATGCATGCACACACACATGTACGCACACATACACACACACATGCACACACACGTACACACACATATGCACACACACACAGAGTACAAATAATTTCATTATATTAGAAAACCACTCTACTTATGATTATATTATTTTTCATATCATAGCAGTGAGCCCCAATCAGCCTTTAGTTGGTTACAGTTACAAAGCTTTATCCAAGTACTGCTGTTGGAAATAAAACGTTCACTGATTCAAGATTCCTAATACGAAAATTCAAAGTAGCAAATGTTCCAAACTCTGAAAACAGTGGCTCTCAACCTTCCTAATGCTGTGGTCTCACATGGTAGCCACCATCATAAAATGATTTTGGGGGCTATTTCATAACTGTAATTTTGCTACTGTTATAACATAAATGTGTTTTCCAATGGCCTTAAGTGATCCCCGTCAGAAGGTCATTTGACACCCCCCCCCCCCCGAAAGAGGTCACAACCCACAGAACTGCTGCTTTAAAACATATTAAAACACACAGAGAATCTGCAGAAAGTTTTCTGATGTTGCCTTTCTCTGGTATTCTTATTTTCAGGTTAGGGTCACTCATTCATTACATTCTGTCAAAATCAGAAAAGCTCTGGGTTCTGAAACACTTCTGGTTCTAAGCATTGGACTAAAGGACAGCCGGCCTGCATGTTTGCAGTATACTTTAAAACTCGGGGAGAGCTACAACACTGCCTCTATGTTGAAGCTCTTTGCTTTTGTGTTGTCATCTATTCCCCGAGTCTTCCTTTAGTTTAATGCCAGTGCTTTAGTCAAGGTTCCTCAATCTCTTTACAAGCATCCAAACTTCTGGTAGACATTGCAGGTCTGGGCTTACCCTGAGGCCAACAATTTTCTGTGGATACTGCTAAGGCTCATGGTGTCTCACTCATCCAAAATATAAGGAGTCTGCTGTCTGTCAACATGAAATAATAATTGCTTTCCAAGACATTAAATTTTCAAGAGAGATAACCTTAAGGTTTAGTACAGAAAGACTTATGTCTAGTTAGTCAGCTAGCTAGCCTGCTAATTTTATTTTATTTTGAAATAAGGTCTCTGGCCCAGACTAATCAAAATTCATTTGCTAGCCAAGGATGACTTTGAATTCTTGTTCTTCCAGCCTCCACGTCCTGAGTATTGAGATTACAGCCATGTGCCACCATACTAATTCATGTGATGCAAAGTCCTGAACCTAGGGCTTCATGTGTGTCGAGCAAACACCATATAACTGAGTATTTCCCAGTCCTAAAGACAGTTTCAGGGAAAAATATGTAGTTTTCAACATTTCTTAATTACTAAGCTACTACTATAAGGTAGGGATTTTTGTTCTTACTTGATAGCTGGAAAAGTTCAATGTGGCTAAACCTCCTGATTTTCTGGAGACAGAAAGCCTGTGTTTGGATGATGAAGCTGCCTGACAGGATACGGTCATATGGCTGGCAGTAAGCTCCTTGCCTTCTGTTAGTGGCTGATGTCTCTTACTGAGACTTGCAAGCATTCAATAGCATGATATATGTAAGTCATATCACTCAATACCTGGAAAATCGTAAGATCTTGGTAAGTATCTCCACGATTATTGCAACTCAAGACAGGACAGCTGAAGAAGAAGCATTGGTCATATTTAAAGCAAAGTGTGTCTGACCTCAAAGACAGTACAAATACACAGCCACGGACACAAAGGACTCATTACATTGTTTGCTTCCAGCAAATACAATTTGTCTTCATGACAATACCCTTTCTTACAATAAAAGATAAAAACCAGCTTTGAGAATAATTTCAGGAACAATGCTACTAAAGGCATGGCCTAGTTACAGATTTCATGGCAGCTGCTTAAGGACAAAGTCAGACTAACAGAGTAGAAGGACACAGGAAGCTGTGCCGCAGGTAGACAAGAGGCTGCCAAAGGGAGACATTTATGAGTTATTACGTAACAGTTTCTTTCAAGGATTGAAACATCCCATCCCTGGGAATGTTTTCTTTAGCACGAGGGTAACAACCCAAAATAGCTTCATAAAGTCCCTGAAACTGACCAGATTCCCTAGACCCCTCCCTCCCAGAGTAAAAACAGAAACGAGAAATCATGGAAACTGAACAACTCCCTACTCAGTGACCACTGGGCCAAAGAAGAAATAAAGAAAGACATTTAAAGTCTTACTGGAATTCGATGAAAATGAAGGCACAACATATCCAAACTTACAGGACAAAATGAAAGCAGTGGGAAAGAGGAAATCTCAGAGCACTAAGCATCTTCATAAAGAAACTGAAGAGATCTCATGCTAGCAGCTTAACAGCACACCTGAAACCTCGAGAACAAAAAGAAGCAAACACACCCAAGGGGAGTAGATGGCAGAAAATAATTGAATTCAGGGATGAAATGAATAAATTAGAAGCAAAGAGAACAATTCAAAGAACGATGGAACCTAGAGCTGCTTCTTTGAGAAAAAATAAACAAAATAAACAAACCCTTAGCTGACAGAGCCACAAAGGAAAGGTTATAGCAAGTGAGTTTCCGTGGCTCACTGTTTCCCATGCCTGTGGTGGGTGAGCGAGGGAGAGCCATGGCCCCAGAGACCTCATCCCAGAATTGTTTCTCGCTGCTGTTCCGCCTTCCCTGTCACTATTACACAGCCTAATGGTTCCTGGGCATCAGCCCACCCTATGGGCAGATCAACCTGAAGATGAACTTCCATGAATTAATGCTGTTTAGAGGAATTAATGACTTTATAGAATTCCCAATTTAATTCAAATAATTTTAGGAAGAAAGTTTAAGGAGATGGTTTTAGTTGTTTTGCCAAAAAGATATAATAAAGTTATAATCAAGAATAGAGTGTGTCCCCTCCTCATAGAGTAGTAAGTAAAGGCTGTATAACAAGGAACACAACGTGCTTTCATAAACTACACTGAGAAGAGAAAAGGGCTTGGGACAAACTTGTGATCAAGGAAGGACTTTTATTCTGGGTCATGTCCAAGGATGAAGCCACAGGCGTGTACTATGATAAAGCAAGGCCATGTGAAACTGTTGCTTTATGTTTAAAATGAGCTTATAGAATGAAACACTGCTTTGAACATACTATCAGCATCCTTCTGTAATTCCCCTTTTGTGTAACATTTTATCTATGAGGTAGTCTCGTAAAGAGCTTTTGTCTAAGATGCTGTAAAAAAGCTGAGAGAAAAAATGAAGTGTGGCTGCTGTGTCTGCTCCATCCACCAAATGTACACATGGCTGTCTGCCTGCATGTATGTACACTTAAGAGTTAAAAGACTTTTAAAGAGTTTCTCACTGAGCATTCTTGCAAGCCCCAGATAATTAAGCTTTGTTCTGTCAGTAGTAATGACCCCGTAAAGTGTCTGCTGCTGTCCAGGGATGCCAAGTTGGCTGCTATCTGCACGACCCCAATAGCCAATGCCATTGCCTGCCTCCGTTTACCCTGTGAGTCAAAGCTGGCCCTTGATACTAAGCCAAACTAACTAAAAGGCAGAGAGACAATATCCAAATTAACAAAATCAGGAATGAAAAGGGGCATAACAACAGACACTGAGGAAATAAAATCCATTAATCTCATTCAGTTGACAAATATTTGTTGAGTACGTACTATGTAGTAAGTAGACACTGCACTAGGTGCTGTTTTTTTAAAACTGAAGTGAAGTAAACTAGCACATTCTCCTTCACCCATCAGAAGGATCAAACGAGGCAGGGATGGATACACATATTTGTTCAACACACTAGGAACTGCTGTGTTTAATGAACACATGTGTGTTTCTTATCCCTGTCATTCATTTTATATTCGTCTGCAGAGATTTACTCAAGAGCCTGAGCTAGAGATGTCCTACACACTGAACCACACTGTGAAGCACTGTATCCTCAGTCGCTGGAGCTGGAGAAGGGTTTGGAGGAATAAAAACTGAACATCACAATGGCACACCCTACATAACCATTAGGGAGCTAGATTTATGTATATAAATATGTGTGTGTATACACACACATATACATATATGTATATTTGTGTGAGAGTATGCATGTATATATTATATAATATATATTTTATGTATTTATATGCAATATAATATACACATATGTATTTGTGTGTACATATGTATGCGTATGTAGCTATATATGTGTGCATGTGTGTTATTGTATAATATATATTTTTATATATTTGTTATAAAATATATACATCTGTATGTATGTGTATGTATGTACATATATATGTATATGTATATATAAATATGTGTATTATTGTATACATATTTTTATATATTTCTGTTATATGATATATACATGTATATGTATGTGTGTATGTAGATAGGTATGTATATGTATATATAAATGTGTGTTATTGTATATATATTTTATATGTTTATGTTATATAATATATATTTATATATGTTTATGTTATATAATATATATTTATATGTGTATATGTGTATAGGTGTGTAGGTATATATGTATATGTGTATGTATGTAGCTATATGTGTGTTTGTTATTGTATAAAATATATTTTATATATGCTATATATAATTCTATATTTTATATATTTATGCTATATATAATATATACATATGTATCTATGTATATGTGTGTTTGTGCATGCACGTGTGTATAGCTAAGAAGTTTCTGCACTCAAGACGAACACAGGAGCAATCAGAGAAACTCTCGAGAATGCCAGTCAGCATTCTCAGTGCCCAGGCTTGTATGTCTTCAACAAAACAGAAGAGTAAGACTGTGATGTGAACGTTGCCACTTCTGAGGGTGCACAAGCTTCTGGCTGCTGTCTTAGCTGCTTGGAGCAGTTATGAAACTTGCTGTCATGTAGAAACTTCAAAGCTGCTGAAAAGAAAAAAAGCTGAACTAGCCAGCACATTAACAACCGCCACATTTGCATAACGGAAAAAAATCAATATTGTTAAAATGCCCATACTACATAAAGGATCTAGAGAATCCATAACTCCCTACCAGAATACCACTTTTATTTTTACAAAAATAAGAAAAAAAGTTCTAAATTCACAGAGGACCACAAAGGACTCAGAATAGAAAAGAGAGAGATAGACAGACAGACAGACAGACACGCGCGCGCGCACACACACACACACACACACACACACACACACACACACACACGGGGGGGGGGCACACAAAGAGACAGACAAACACAGAGACAGAGATAGGAAGAAAATATAAGTCACAACATCTCCAGATTCCAAAGCATCTTACAAAGCGATAGTCATTAAGAAAATACGGTTCTGGCATAAGTGATACCCAACCCAGTGTGAGCATATAAAGAGGATGGAAAACCACACATGTTTATTCAACAGACCTTCAGTGAGGATGCTGAGAGACAACATGAGGGAAGGAGCCTCTTCAACAAATGGCATAAGCTGGAACCTTGTCTTCTACAATACGCAAAAATAAACAACAGGCAGAAAAGCACAAACATGGGCCTGAGACACCTGGAAGTATGCACAGAGGGCACACTACAGCAGCCCTCGGGTGTGACAACAGGTGCACACACAGCAGACATAATAGTAGATAAATGGAGTCACACCAAGCCAAGGTCCTTCTGCACCACAAAGAACAACACGGTCAGAGAGCAGCCACCAAATTTAAAAACAATCCTCAACACACACACATATCTGGTAGTGAGTTAAAATCCAAATTTGTTTTTTTTTTTAATTTTTCTTCAACTCAATAGCGATTTTTGAGAAAATTGGGAAAATGAGAAAAGAACCACGACAGACTCTAAACAGATATGCATGTTTCTAAGAAGTCAAGCGAATGTCCAACAGACATGAAAATGGCGTCTTCATCACAAATCATTAGGGAAAGGCAGATCCAAGCTGCAGGGAAAGATATACCTGTACTCCCTGGGATACCTGTTACCAAAACCAGAAGGACAATGAGTGTTGGCAAGGATCTTCTTGGGAATTCCTGTGGGCTTTTTCTAGTTATGCACAGTCCCCTACTCTCCTTATTCTCTTCTCTGGAGGTATTGGGTTTTCATTTTCTTCAGACCCTCATGAGCAGGTCTTTAATCTCCCTCCCTACCACCCACGGTCACCTTACCATTGATTATTTCTATGTACCTGGTTCTAACAACAGGCTTCCAGCCTGACTGTGCTTCCAGGTGAAAAGATAGTAACCACTGGGAATACTTATTGGAATTTCTCAACAATGTTCAATGTCCATAACTCCAAACTGAACTTATTTCTCTCCTCACACCCGAGACTGGCAGCCCTTACTGTTTCATGTCTCTGAACAGCATGGAGGCTGGACACTTGAATTCATCCTTTCAGCACGCCTGTAGCACCTGCATGAAGTTCAGAAAGGACCATGGAACATCCCGCTCGGGATCTCTTGAATGTGTCTCCTTAGGTCTGTGGTTACTGCCACTGCTTTTACCAACCCTCCTGTCTCACTCACAGTCTTCTTATTCTTTAAAAACACATGGGTTCTTGCTTCTAACTCAGCAATGAACTTCGCTTCCCATTGTAAGAAAGTCCGAGCCCGCCCCATCACTTCTCAGGTTATAAATTATGTCTTTCCTCAGTCTTTTGCCCTCTTGTTACTTTTGCCCAAAGACAATATTACCCAATGAGCTTTGTGGTGGGTGCATATATGTATGCAGGTACATGTGTACATCCAGAGGTCAGAGGAGGGCATCAAGCATCCTGGTCTATCCCTTGCCTTATTCCCTTGAGACATGATCTCTCGATGAACTAAACCTCATCTGCTATATGGTGGGCCAGTGTGCTCCCAGCAACCCCCTGCCTCTGCCTCCTAACCATGTCCATCTTTTTATGTGGACACTGGGGATTGCACACTCAGGTCCTCACACTTGGTGAGCAAGTGCTCTTGCTCACTGAGCCATTTCCACAGCCCCTCAGTGAACTTCTTTTAGTTCTGTGAGTAGGGGATTCTCCTCAGTTATGGATCCCTAAGTACCCACCCCCACCTCTTTACTGATTCTTGACTGCCAATGACCCAGAAATTGATATTCATTAGTTAAATACTAGCTTAGATAAAAACCTCAATTTCCTTTGGGCCAACAGTTTAAGTTCAGGTAAGATGTTCATCCTGTGTTTCCATTATTCATACTGTCACCCCTGTCTCCAATACTCCTTGAGTGTGTATATGTGTATGGTGCTGGGGACCAAATTCAGTGTTTCATAATGCTGAGTATGTATGAAGTGCTCTGTCACTGGGACACACTGGCAACCTCCCCAATATTATGCTGATAAAAATTATTTTTATTGGAAGAACATTTAGCAAACGTCTACTCACTTAATTAAAAAATTAACTGTGCATGCTGTTGCTTATAGTAATATTACACAACAGACCTCTAGAATTCAGGCATCTTTCACAAGTGGGGCTTTATGCTCACACCAAACAGTAAACTCTGGCCTCTCCCCATCTCTAGACAACACCAGACTTCCTGCATGTAAGTAGAATCGTGCAGCATTGATCCTTGTGTGACTTAGGCAAAAGTCCAACAGACTAGGGCTGGAGTATCAGCCAGTGGAGGGTTTAAGGGGCTGTAGGGAGAGTGCCTGGACTCTGACCACATTCAGGATGTTGGCAGAACTCCGAGCTAATGGCTGTCAGTGAATGAGAAGGAGCAGCTACATACAGAAGGAAGGAAGAGCAAGGCTATGACCCAACCACCCCAAGAGCTTCCATATATGGGTTGGGTCATAATTTTTCATTAATTTCCAAAGAGGCATTAAATGTGCACTGGGCAATGGTAGACATCCCTCACAAAGAATACGTTGCTTCTATATTTACTTGGCAACAACTAAAGGGCATTTTCTACTTCCTTCTGCAAAGGAAAGAAAGAAGATAATTCCATGGCTCTGTTGTGCTTTCTTTGATTAGCGATGCTGGCACATTACCAGCCGAGGTGGCTTTATTGTGTCTTTTTATATTTCCGCTTGCAATATAATTCTTACGTGCCTAAGTAAAATTCAAACTCATTTCCCACGGAAAGGATAGACATGTAAATCTATAAGTCTCACAAAGCTCGGGAGGAAGTATTAAGTGATTTTAGGAAGAATTATTTGTTCGTGGGCAGGCTGCAGTAAAAACTGCCAAGTGTGGAAATGGCTTTAAATACAGATACTTCCTCATGCCTAAGTGCAATAGCACTGTGGCCTCATTTCTAAATTAAACTAGTATATGGCCCCATAACCTGACGACTCCAAGACATTGTGTTGAGCTAAAGAGTGAATTAAAAAAGAGAAATCGGCAAAGAGAAATTACTTCCCCTGATGTCAGAATAATAGGTGCATCAGGCTGGTCTTAACCTCCCTTCAGCAATTTTTCAAACTGAGTATTCAGATTCTACAGCAAATCCAAGGCCAGCGGATCTAAAACAACCTGTCTAAATTGTGTAGCTGTGTATAAAAAACCAAACAAACAAACAAAAACCAGGTTGCCTGCCAGTTACTTTTTCCTTTATTACAAGTACAACTTGAAGACACCTAAAAATCAGCCATCTGTGTTTGCTCCTGTTGCAAACCATGTGAGATGTTCTCCCTGGAGACCAAGTTCCACTTGGGAGCCATACCTACAATCAACCTTGTCTTTAACACGAGAATAAAGACCATATTGGCATAGCTGAAGCGATATTCTAGTTACTCTGAAAGTGTTAGGAAATCTTTAACAAATTCTCTGTATGTGACCTCTCTAAGGAAACTATCCTGGCTAGTTTTATATCAACTTGACACAGCTGAGGTCATCTAAGATGAGGGAACCTCAATTAAGAAATACCTCCATGAGATCCAGCTGTTCAGCATTTTCTTAATTATTGATCAATGGAGGAGGGCCCAGCCCACTGTGGGTGGTGCCGTCTCTGGGCTGGTGGTCCTGGGTTCTATAAGAAAGGAGGCTGAGCAAACCATGTGGAGCAAGGCAATAAGCCTCACCCCTCCATGACCTCTGCATCAGCTCCTGCCTCCAGGTTCCTGCCCTGGTTCAGCTGATGTCCTGACTTCCTTTGGTGATGAACAGCAATATGGAAGTGTAAGCTGAATAAACTCTTTCCCCCCAGTTTACTTTTTGGTCATGGTGTTTCGTCACAGGACTGGAACCCTCAACTAAGATAAAATCTCCCTGGGAAAAGTTCCTCAGTGGGAAGATTGGTCCTGCTTCTTCCAGTGTGCACTATAGAACACCTCTGTGTCTGAGACTGAGTTCTCTGCCTATTATCCATCTATATCTGAAGAAAGGTTCTGAAGCCTCTTACCATCATCATAGCAGAGAAGATACAGAAGAACGCCAGGTAGCAAACAGAATAACTGCAGGAGTTGAGGAGAAAGCATCTGTGCACTTTCTACAGAAATTCTCCAGCCATTCTGGATGGGTGCCTTTTGCTTCATATTTTCATGACACAGAACACTTTATTTTAAAGACAGTGTATCAGGCCTGGTGTGGCAGTGCAGGCCTTTGATCCTAACACTTGGGAGGCAGAGACAGGCAGATGTTTGGGAGTTCAGGGCCAGGCATCCACAGCTTCTATCTGTCTGTGTTGAAGCAGTGGAAGAAGGGCTGGACTGGAATGTCAGCACTGGGGCCATCTCAGATGCTATCGACTGCATCACCAAATTACTCTTGAGAATCTACTTGTATTGAAAGCTGAGGTGAAAGCCACAGGTCCGGACATGTTTGCCTTAAGTAAAACAGAACAGACTGTATTTTCTTAAACTTTAGTGAGAGGCACAGAAAGGCCTGTGAAATTGGCCAGCTAATCCATAACCTATGACTCTCCTGTCAATCACAGAGGACACTTATGAGCTTCCACATTCTATTGTGCCATAGGGAGTGGCATTTCTTATGCCTGTTAACACACTCTCATTATTAACTTATCATGTTACTAATTATTACTTCAAATGGTTTTTTTCATCTGGAAGTAATCTTACTCTAAATGGTCTCTATTAAAACTACTTTGCTGAAAACCAGTTACAACCATCTACCTATATTCAGTGCATTTGAAGGGCAAGATATAGGGAACCCTAGGATGATCCTCTTTCCTCCTCCTCTCTCTCTTACTGACATTAAGGAGGAGAGCCACATACTTAAATCAGCCCCTGACAAGCCTGCCCATGTCCTTCCTTCTGTGTGGACAGCTGGACAGGACTATTGATTGCTTTCCTCCCTTAGAAGTTTTCATATCAACCTTAGAGTATTATAAAAGCCAGGCCTCAGGGAGGATATTGTTTAAATGACATCGTTCTGTTTCTTTTTTCTTTTTAATTCACAACCTTCCCTTTATGACGTCATCCTGGGCCTTCGGCGAATGCCCCCCTCACCTTCCCAGTAGTAGGAGTTGACTTGCACACATGCCACTCTACCTCCAAGTATTTCCCAACTCACACTGAACCATCAGTAGCACAGGAAGAGAGCTGAGTTGCCAAGGTAACCAGACAGCACGCACTGTGTTCAGTCTCAGTTGGCTTTTCTATTCTAATTGATCCAAACCTCCTGTCCATGGCTCACTTCATTTTCAAAGCAAACAAAGTATGGCATGCTTTATTTTTTCTGACTTATTACACAGATTTCCTCCATTTGTTTACAGGGACCACTGGACAAGAGGTGCCTTGAATTACTAACTTGACTCATCTATTTCTATTAACTGAGCATGATATTCAACGTATGTAGACCAAATATGGCAGGAAAATACCAATCAGAATGAATACATTCACCAAATCAGAGGTGTGATAGCTGCAGAGGCCTGAACCAGCACACTCTGGCCATATTACATTACGTCTATGGAACAGACTTCTCTTCTGTCAGCACATTTCGTTGCCTTGCATGGCCATCTGATATTATCACCATATACAGATAAACAAGAATTAGATTATGCCAGACCACGGCTATGAGACCGTCAGAGCAATCTACCTATACAGTTTCTCCCATCTCAGGCCCCGCTCCTCAGCCCCTATGTGATTTGATGGACCAAGTCATTTAGGTCATGAATTAAGTGTTCGGTGTCACTTCAAGGATGAATATTTAATCACTTCTCTGAGATCCCCAGATCTCAGCAATGGCATCATTCCACATAACAGCTCTCATTTCAGTGTGGATCCCATGGGAGAATGACAACGGACAAACAGAGGCCTCCAAGTGGCTCACAGTGAAAATGTGCTGTAGCTGGGAGCCATGACACCTTTAGACTTGTTTGCTATTGGTCTACCATATCCCGACTGATACATCTTACTTTCAAGCTTATACTTGGCATCTCCTATTCATTATTGTTTTACTTCTGAAATGTGTCCTTCAAATGGCTTTTAATTTTGGGTCCATAATTCACATCATATTATGTGTGAGATTTAGGTGGCTTGGGAGAGAAGGATAAGAAGGTTAATTCAACTCTTCAAAATGCATAATTCTTCATTCCTAAGCGACCCAGGCATCTAGTCTATAACTACAGCCTAGACGCAGAACACTTAGCTGCGGAGTCTTGTCTCATCCTTTTGACCCATCAACACTTATTGTTTAGTATAACAAAACAGTTCTATTCCCCACTTCCTGAGGACCCTAAACACGCATTGGATTGCTGGGCAGGGGTCTGGCAGGGGTCTGGGGGCTCCCTTTTTGCAGTGTATCTGGTGATTCATATGCAAATTTGGTAATCAAAATCTGTGTTTTTTAAACAGGTGAGACCAGGCCCCCAGTGATGAGCAGGATCAACAGCTCTCACTCATTCTGGGAAGCTTAAGAAAGGCTACAGCAGATTTTCTGAAATGAATCCAAGGGTCTAGGGGAATAAGTGAACTCTTGGAATCTGGTCGCCAAACAGGCACACACATCCAGCCTCCTTACTTGTCTTTGAATTTTCAAACACCGCCAGAAAATGATTCTTCCAGATGATGTAGTGAAATATAAAAGCTACC
>JANHMN010000012.1:8670338-8681434 GCA_030674055.1 Rhabdomys pumilio
AGAGAGAGACAGAGAGAGACAGAGAGAGAGAGAGGCAGAGAGAGAGAGAGAGAGAGAGAGAGAGAGAGAAGGAGTGCGCCTGCTACATAATCCACTCACATGATCCTTATGTTTGTCAAACTTTCCTTCTCTTTTCAAATTATTAAAATTACCAATCAATCAGTCAGTGGCTTGCTGTATGCATTATTTTCCCTTTAAAGCCATAATGAAACACTGCATCTGTTTGTTTTCATGGACAGAAAATAAGGGGCAGCTCATGTCTGCTCACGAACACCTGCTCCAGCCACACCCCAGGCAGCACCATGTGACCTTAAGTCAGCCATGTTACACAAACACTTACAAAAGCTCTGTTTGATGAGACCTATAGATGCCAGGGGCTCATTTGGGAAGCTTTATATGAATTAGAAATAACTGGCTTACCTTCCTAATAACAATAATATTTTGCAGTTAAGGTAATCTTTCCAGTCCCAGGAGGTATGGTCCGCTTGCCTATGTTCTAATATGCTATGGCCTTAGGTTTGACCCTATGCACTGAGATAAATGATTGAATAAGGTCATGTTATCGCATTGACCAGTGATATTTCTGCTATTATATTTATAGAAACTAGCGTTTTCTAAAAGACAGCATGCTGATAAAGCAACTTAATGCCCTTTCTGTTATGATGAGAAACTAACCCTTATCAATCTTTATGGGTTGCTTCATAGGCAACACTATAACAACTGTCTGCACACAAGGTCTTATTTGCTAGGACAACTCTAGGGTAGGTCCCACTATTCCACTGTAAATCCCCCACATTACTACACCAGGAGCTAGCTAAGATTCATCCTTCACCAGATACCGTTTTCTGGATCAGAACTTTTCAGGCATGGTCGCTCACATTTATAATTTCATCAGCACTTGGGAACTTGAGACCGTTTTGATGGTCTAAGAATTCAAAACCAACCTGGGCAGCCTACTGGGTTGCCAGGCTACCCTGAACTAGAGTGAAACCCTATCTTTAAGGAGATTCCAGTAAGCAGCGATGAACAACGATCCCAGAGCTTTTCTCACTCTGGTCAAGCCAGTGTGGACTCTGGAGTAATGAGGACACAGCATCGATTGTGTTTCTCAGTGATTCTGTAAGAAGCATCGATTTGGACAACACTAGCTGGGCTTGGGAACACCCGGTATATCCTGTACCGTTTACCTTTGTACAGTCAAAATCAAGTAAGGAAAAACTAAGCGGCCCTACTGTGAATTTTTCCTGTCAAATACGCTTCATGCTCACTCAGTCCCCTCTGCCTCTCCCCTCTCCTCTCTCCCTCCTCTTTCCCTTTCTCTCTGCTCTCCCTCCCCTCCTTCTCTGTGCCCTGCAATATCAACTCTATTGACCAGACTTAGCCCCTCAATTCATCTTTCAGCAGCCCAGTCTCCCACCGGCTTTCACCCTTACTCCCAGCCTCAGTAATGAATGTTGCTATTATTGTGAATTAATTGTACAAGCCAGTCAGTATTTAGCCTAATTAAGAGTGAAGCCAACAAATTATTTAAAGCACCACTCCAGCAGAATTTGTAGTCAGCCGTGCACTGGCTGCCCAGTGAAGCCTCCCAGCCAGGCCAAGGCCCCACCTGCTCCTCATCCAAACTTCAAAGTTCTCCCTCAGTTTTTCTCACAACAGGATGACTCGGCCTTGGGTGAAAGGTGCACCTGCACCTCTGTGGCGAGAAACTGAATCGGTGAGGTAGAGTCTTTCCCGGTAGGACGTGTGACACACTGGACAGAGCACCAGTCATTCTCTGAGAATGAAGACACAGAAGAGTCTCAGGGCCGAGGCAGGTCACGTGGGCTTGGAATCGAAGCAGCAGCAGATCCTGGACAATCTCTCCCTGCATCCTGGTCCTCGATGTCTCCCTCATCTATCCTTCTTGCTTATTCTTGCGTGTTTGGGTTGCCTCTCTAGACACAGCCACATGAATCTGAGGCTCGGAAGCGTCCACTTCAGGTGCTCTCTCCTCCCGCCCACCCTGGTCAGCTGCTCTTGTCATTTCTCGCTTCCTCGGGGCCCACACCACACTGAGCAGATTAGGTCTCCATGTAGTTCCTCACCAAATCATCTCAGGAAGGAGGCAAAGGGAGGGGGAGGGGTTATCCCACTCCCATTGTGCCAGCACTTCTGGTTATACACATGAAGACTTTCAAAATCCTTACATCTCTGTCTCCCCGCTCCAGCTCTTCTTTATGCTGTATTTAATCCTATTTATAAATTAGTACATGTTTTTAAACTACCAGGAAAAGGCAAAAAAAAAAATGAAACTCCTGAAGATTTTCTTTGTGATCGACTCTACACACCAGCTCAGCAGCCTGTCCTACACAGTACCCTACTGAGAAAAGTATTCTGGTTCGCAGTGAGCGTTTTATGAGAGTGGGGGTCTGGGCTCTTCAGGGGTAAGCACAATATTTGTTTTTATAAGGCTGGAGTAAGTCTATAAACATGTGAACATATTTGCATGCCTGTGCTGTAGATATCGTCATAGGACCCTGTACTAGATCATAATGAGGGCCAAGCACATCACACAAAAGCACTTGAAGTGGAGTTTGCTATATAAATGTCATCCAAACGTTCCCTGGGGGCTGGGGAGATGGTTCAGGGAATGACACACGCTGCTTTTATAGGGAATCTGAAGTCAGTTTCCAACACTCATAGTCAGGCAGGTTCATGGTAACTCCAGATCCAGAGAGCTAACAGGTCTGGCCTCTCTGAGCACCCACAGGGTGCTCACTTAGAGCTGTGCACACAAAAATTATACAAGCCAGACCAGAACCTCTTGTGATACTGTCGCTACTAGAAATGACAGGGAGGCCGCCTCGTAGTTACTTCAACCATGTGAATGCCCACACAAGACCTGCACAGTGACAATAGAAACAGACATTCTAACACAAGAGGAAAACCTCAGGGGATTCCATGCCATAGACAGAGAGCGACAGGTGATTAAGGAACGCTGAGGGAGAGAGAGAATTAGTCTCTCCCAGGGGTAAGCATTCCAACTGGATATACGATACCAAGTGTTCACCCCTAAAATCATACACAGAAGCAACACTAAACAGACTCAGCAGATTGTATAAATATTTATGCATACACACATAATAATAATAATAATAATAATAATAATAATAATAATAATAATAACAATAATAATAATAATGAAAATGAGACTATCAATTCTAGGGGCAAGGGGATGGAAGGGGTTGGAAAGAGGGAAGGGGGGAAGTGACATAATTATATTTTAATCTAAATAATTTTAATTAAGAAAACTCTGACAATAAGACAGCCAAAAATGTCAACATCATGTTTCAGAAACTTAGGGAAGGGCAGATTTCTCCATCTTGTTTGCCTGTTTCTCAGCTGTTAGAAGTGCCTTGTTGGTGTGCATTAGCTGTGGGGGTGCTGGGTGATAGCACTGCCATGTGCACACCATGCACTTTGGGCATCATCTTTCCATTTACTTCTAACCGTTCCTCTTCCCTCCTTTCCTGGGAGAAAAAAAATACCAATCTTACTCCCTTTAACAACCAGCACTGAAAACATGTCTTTTGCTGCCCTCCAGTGGCTCCTTTTGGTATAAAATTATGTTCTTCAAAAAGACATTCTTCAAGAGTGTTGGAAGGGATGAGGAAGAGCCTTTCCCAATCTCTAGGCTGTCGTTTTGTCCTGATGACAGTGTCCTCTGCCTTCCAGAAGCTTTTCAGTTTCATGAGGTCGCATTTATCAATTGTTGGTCTTAGTGCCTGAGCCATTGGTGCTCTGTTCAGGAGGCTGTGTCTCCTGTACCGATCTGTTCAAAGCTATTCACCACGTTATGTTCTGTTAGATCTAATGCATCTGCTTTTAAATTGAGGTCTTTGATCCACTTGGGGTTGAGTTTTGTGCAGGGTGATAAATCGATTTGTGTTCTTCTACATGCAGACATCCAGTTAGATCAGCACCATATGTTGAAGATGCTTTCTTTTTTCCATTGTATGGTTTGGCCTTCTTTATCAAAAATCAAGTGTCTGTAGGTGTGTGAGATTATTTCTGGGTCTTCAGTTCTATTCCACTGATCATCCTGTCTGTTCCTATTTCAATACCATGCAGTTTTTATCACTATTACTCTGTACTAAAGTTTGAGGTCAGGGATGGTGGTACCTCCAGAGGTACTTTTATTGTTCAGGATTGTTTTAGCTATCCTGGGTTTGTTTGTTTGTTTTCCCATATGAGAAGTGCTATTTCAAAGTCAGTAAAGAATTGTGTTGGAATTTTGGTGGGAATTGCATTGAATCTGGAGACTGCTTTTGGTAAGATGGCCATTTTCAGTATGTAAATCCTCCTGATCCATGGGCATGGGAGAGCTTTCCATCTTCTGAGGTCTTTTTATAATTTGTTTCTTCATCGATTTGAAGTTCTTGTCATATAGGCCTTTCATTTGCTTGCTTAGAGTTGCACCAAGATATTTTATACTATTCATGGCAATTGTAAAAAGGGTGTTGTTTCTCTCATTTCTTTCTCAGCCTGTTGATCATTTGTAAAAGGGAAAGCTACTGATTTTTTTTTTTAGTTTATTTTGTATCCAGCCACTTTGCTGAAGGTGTTTATCGGTTGTAGGAGTTTTATGGTAAAAATGCAAATTAAAACAACCCTGAGATTCCATCTTACGCACGTCTGAATGGTTAAGATCAAAAACTCAAGTGACATCACATGCTGGTGAAATTGTGAAGCACGGGGAACACTCCTCCATCGCTGGTGGGAGTGCAACCTTGTACAACCACTTGGGAAATCAATTTGGCAGTTTCTGAGAGAGCTGGGAATACTTCTACCTCAAGACCCAGTTATGCCACTCCTGGGCATGCACCCAAAAGATGCCACACTATATCACAGGGACACTTGCTCAACTCTGTTCATGGTAGCTTTATTTGCAATAGACAGAAATTGGAAACAACCTAGATATTCTTCAACTAAAGAATAGATAAAGAAAACCGTGGTTCATTTACACGATGGAATACTATTCAGCCCTTAAAAATAAAGATATCATAAAATTTGCATACAAATAGATGGAACTTGAGAGCATCATCCTGAGTGAGGTAACCCAGACCCAAAAGGACATGCTTAGTATATACTCACTTATAAGTGGACATTAGCCATAAAGCATAGGATGCCCATGCTGTATTCCACAGACCCAAAGAAGCTAAACAAGAAGGAAGGGCCAAGCAAGGATGCTTAATCTCACTAAAAGGAGGAACAAAATAGTCATAGGAGGCAGATGGAGGGAAGGAACAGGGTAGAGGAACAGAATGCAAGATCAGTTGTGGGAGGGACAGGAGAGGGGGAGAGAGGGCCAGGGGCCAGGAGGGATCAGGAAGGCTCCCAGGAATCAATGTGGGTGACCTTAGCTGAGACTCACAGCAGTGGGGATATGGTATCTGAAGAGGCCACCTGCTGTAGACAGGCAAGAACCGTACTGGAGCAATAGGGACACCAAAACACCCACAAAACTTTCAACTCAAAATGTATCCTGTCTGCAAGAAATGCAGGGACAGGGGATGGAGCAAAGACTTGGGGAATGGCCAAACAGTAACAGGCCCAACTTGAGACCCATGCCATGGTCAAGCACCAATTCCCGTCACTATTAATCATATTCTGTTATGCTTGCAGACAGGAGCCTAGCATAACTGTCCCCTGAGAGGATTCACCCAGCAGCAGACTGAAACAGATGCAGAGACCCACAGCCAAACACTGGACAGAGTTTGGGGCCTCGTATGGAAGAGTTAGGGAAAGGATTCCAGCCCTAAAAGGGATAGGAACTTCACAGGAAGACCACAAGTTAACTAAACTGGACCCCCGGGAGCTCTCAGAGATTGAACCACCAACCAAAGAATATACACATGCTGGACCCTCACATATGCAGCTCAGTCTTTATGTGGGTCCCCCAACAACTGTAGCAGGAGCTAGCCCTAAATCTGTTGCCTGTCTGTGGAATACATTCCCTAATTGGGTTGCCTTGTCTGGCCTCAGTGGGAGAGGATACACCTAGCCCTGCAGAGACATGATGTGCCTGAGCAGAGGGATACCCAAAGGGGCCTCTACTCTCTTAGAGGAAAAGGGAGGGGTATGAGGGAGGGACTGGGGAAGGAACCAAGCGGGGACAGGTGGCAATCCGGATATAAAATTGTAAAAGGTGAGGATGTTTGAAGTGTCCGAACACTAAGCATCCTATCCGCCTTCTGCTTCTTGCTCAGTTTTCTAATCATTAAGATGTTGGCCTGGGCTTTGGAGCACATCTGTCTTCATTTCTGCGTTTAGTGCTTGGTCCTGTGTGTAAACAATGCACTACTCTTCAGCGCAATGCACACCACTGTGCTGTGGCTGCCGACTCTCACTCTCTATCTGGTACAGATGAGCGCTACTCTCCTTTTTCTTTGAGTGTTTCTCCTTTTCTCCCCTAAGAGATAGCTAGACCAATGGCAGAAAATGTGCACCTACAAGGCTAAAGCACAGTTTGGGTTGGACATTCTTCCTGGCACCTGGCTATACCTGCACACACATCATGTCACTCTTTCTGTTGTCCCATGCAGAATCTTTTACCATTAGGACTTCTAATTTCTCACTCTCAACCTGTCTTGGTTGGTGACACACCACGGCCAAAAGCAACTTGAGAAAAATTTTTTCACTTACTCTATCATATCACAGTTCATCATTGAAGATAGTCAAGGCAGAAACTCACACAGGGCAGGAACCTGGAGGCAGGAGCTGATGCAGAGGCCATGAAGGGTGCTGCTTACTGGCTTGCTCCCCACAGTTTGATCAGCCTGCTTTTATATAGAATCTGGGGCCACCAACCCAGGATGCCCACACACATAATAGGCTGGGCCCTCCCCTATCAATCACTTATTAAGAATACTCCCTACAGTTTTGCCTTCAGCCTGATCTTATGGAGGCATTTTCTCAGTTAAGATTCCCTCTTCTCAGATGACTCTAGCTTGTGTTAAATTGGCATAAAACTAGCCAGCACATAGCCCCAAATCCTCAATTCTGGTCTCTGCCAAAAGACTGAGAACTGAGTCTAAGCCCCTGCCTGGGACCACTGCCCACAGGCTTCCTGCCCTGATATTCAGGTTCTGAATTCTCCTTCTGCTCTGTCTTACCTCAAGATAAGCTTCAATACTTGTTTTTTGTTTTTTTTTTAAATCCATGCAGCTGCCTTCTATTTTCCAACAGTTCTATGGTTTGTACAGCAGGAGAGATTACTGCGTCCACCCCATTGTGGGAGAAGAAACTGCTTATAAAATGCTATAGGCAAACCTGAGACTCTCCCCTACGACATCCAGCGCTTATGGAAAGGGGCCTCAGCTCATCTTTAAGTCTTCTCGAAGCCACCCTAGGCAGCATTTCGGTGCTGAGAGATGTTGAGCAGAAAGAGAATAAAACACACAGAGCTGTTTCCCCTGGTGCTGGGAAGTGTGACAGCCTGACACTCTGCCCTCTGAGTCCATGACGCTCATCTACCCTCTGTCTTCATCTTAGTTCATTCCCCAAAGATGCCTAAAACCTCAGGAGTTGCTGTCTGCTTCAGGATGGAACGGGGTGAAAACAGGAGCCTCACACTTTACCTCTCAACAAATCAGATCTGTCCAGGGCTTGTTCTCAGTATCCATGGATCATGGGACTCAGTTTATACTAAATTTATATTCAATAATTTATTGGAAAAATTTTAAAGCACATCAGGCTAGAAATATCCTTCCCTACCTCTTTTGGTTTGGTTTGGTTTGGTTTGGTTTGGTTTGGTTTGGTTTGGTTTGGTTTGGTTTTTGGTTGGTTGGTTAGTTGGTTGATTTTTTTTTTTTTGGTTTGTTTGGGCTTTGTTTTTTATCTTGGAAACCATACAGATGTTCAACATATATTGTAATCCTGAAACATCCAGTCTGGAAAGAAAGCCCCAAATGTATGAACACAGTTCTAGTGGTTCCTGGATTTCCTGGGTTCAGGAAACACTTTGGGACTGGGTCCCTGCCAGTGGTTCTCAACCTTCTTAATGCTGCAACCCTTAAATACAGTTTCTAATACGTGGTGACCTCCAACCATAAAATTAATTTCATTGCTACTTCATAACTGTAATTTTGCCTTTATGAAATGTAATTTAAATCTGTATGTTTTTAAATGGCCTTTGGTGGCCCTTGTGAAGGGTCATTTGACCCCTCCAGGGGTGGCGACCCACAAGTTGAGAACAGCTGGTCTAGGCCAGCATCACCAGAAGCGTCACTAAGGCAGGGCGGATTGGAATCCCTCCTTGCAAAGTTAAGTCGCTGTGAAGAAGCCTGCGTTTTGTATGAGCAGCAATCTTCCACATACAAGAGGCACCTGTGATGTCCACATGCTCCTGCTCCTCTCGCCTCACCTCGTGCCATCCTTTCCTGCCCTACACAGGATTACACAATGCTCCAGATACTTGTGCCTCCTGGAGAACCCAGAAGTGCATCAATGTCCTTTTCTCTAGGAACCGACTTGTCTATCCGATTCACAACCAGCTTTGCAGCACTCGCTTGGTCACATGATAAAGTCTGGCAATGCATCTTTCACAGACAGCGGCCATTTGATGTTTTTAAACAGTACATCTAAGCAATTTCTCTGTTGCCGTGTGTTTTTCTCAAATGACATTTTTAAAGATATCCTTTCAGTAGAAGGCTCTTTTCCAGCAAATGTGAGACAGGTCATGGAAGAGTTCAAGGATCACATAAGAGTTCAAATAGTCCATAGTCTCTACTAGTGCATTCAATCTAAGAACAAAAGGGAACCGCAGGTCAGACACTATGTATCCATTGTAAACCATTCCCTTAGCTACTGCACACAGCTCCTATTCTTTCAATTACCAAAGTCAGCTTGGAAAATGAACCTACGGAGAGGGCTAGCAGGGATCTGTGCTAACCTTTCAGGGATGGGTCCTTAGAATTCACTACTTAATAGGTCAACCCCGATTATTATTTTGAATGAGGAGTTAACTAGAATTCAACTTTGGGCAATTCTTAATTTCTTGATCCATAAAATGGAGATGATAAAAGTCCCAGTTTCACAGGCTCAGAGTGAGGTTTGAACTGAGACAACTCACGCCTGATCAAAGCTCTCCGCCCCATGTGCTCCCTTTAGGATACTTTTGATTTAGCTGCTGAATGTTTTACTCTGTGTACGGGATTACCTGTTACTGCATTCAATTTACTAATTTTAAATCTATCTCCCTATCTTTATTTATATCCTTTACACAGCACCATGTAAAAATAGTTTTCCAGCCTCAGACTCCCAAGTGCTTGGGATTACAGGCCTGTGTTAGCCTATCAGGCTCCTTCCAGTGCTTTCAAAGTACAAAAGCCTCTTGCAGAGAAGCCTCTGGCTGCCTTAGTGAGTCTGAGCTCTCACTGCCTACTGTTATCACGGGATCAAACTCTGAAGAGTATTTTGAGGAACACAAGTGGCTCAGATAACTTCATCATCAAAAATAAACTCACTGCTGGTGGCATTATTTGGGTACAAGAAATAAGCATAACACATTTCTAGTGGTATTCTTAGGCCTGAACATTTGATCTAGAATCATCCATGGATTTTGATACTATAAAGTACAAGCAGTGTAAAATATGTGTTTTTCTGTTACCAGCCAGCCCCTTTATAGTGGGAGAAATATAAGATGTTAAAATGGGCTTCTCTCTCAGCACTCAACCGTGGCAGCCAAAGTCTATTTACAGCACACAAGCCGCCTCCCTCTGTAGAATTGGGTGGAAATCTTAGCAACCCTGTAACTTAGAGGCAGAGGCTATAATCTTGTGAGGAGAGCAGACAAACACCTTCGATGTACTGCCTTTAAAACTTAACCGAAAGCAAACCAGTTGGACCAGTCTTTTCAGTGTTCTGCTTCTAAAACTCAGCAAAGCAAAGCTAGAAGACACTGCTGTAAGTCTGACCTCTGACCTCTGCTTTGGTGTGCAACGAAAAACTGGAGAAAGTTGAAGGGAAATCTACAAAGCAGCTATCAGCAAGTCTCCCTTCTGCTGGGATGCACTAAGTGTGGTGCTCCATCTGCATCTAATCCAGGGAGTCTGCCTTCAGCAGGACCCAAGCTTCTCTGTGTCAAAACTGTCAAAAAAGGCTGACTGTTTTAGGCTACCACACCAGACATGTATCATGAGTTTAAAACCAGCCTGGACTACACGCCTAGACCATGTCTAAAAAAAAAAAAAAAGCAAGCAAACAAACAAAGGCTACCAATATCAAAGTATCCAAGACTTTTATTAAGCCACACATGGTAGAGCACTGAACTCTCTCATTATATTAAAATAATTATCGGCCTTCAAGCTACACACACACACACACACACACACACACACACACACACGCACACGCACACGCACAAAGGTTTAAAAACTAAGGAACAAACCTAGGTATTATAAAATGTCTCTATCTTCTTAAAAAGGAGAAAGGTTCTAAATATCATAAGACAAACACAAATCAACCCTACTTAGGGCACAGTATCTGCTAAGTAACATGTTTATGACAACTGAAAACGCTGGGAGAGGCCTGAGAACTTCACACACACCCCTCAGCCGGAGCACGGCGGTTGGGGAACACAGCGTCACTCACCCCATGTTGCCGTCCATCAGAAGAACGGTATTATATATGTGAGAGAAGATGAAGAGAAACAGGATGGTGCTGAAAAACATCGTCATCCACGACCCATGGTCTTCGCGGAACATTTTTAACCGGAGCAACTGGCCTGAAATATGAATAGTACAAGTCAATGAGCATTGGCGACGGAAACTCATATATCTTCGCTTTGCTTTAGCCACAGGAGTACCTCTGGGGTAAACCATGATACAACGCCTTTCTGCTTTTTATGAAGAAAGAATCATGAATAAAGTCCAAGATAACCAGTACCCCTCTAGAGAGTGGTATTAATGTGAGAACGGTTACCCAGGGGTCATCCATTGCCCAGGGGTCATCTATTGCCCAGGGGTCATCCATTGCCCAGGGGTCATCCATTGCCCAGGGGTCGTCCATTGCCCAGGGGTCATTCATTGCCCAGGGGTCATCCATTGCCCAGG
>JANHMN010000012.1:8681444-8706434 GCA_030674055.1 Rhabdomys pumilio
TCATCCATTGCCCAGGGGTCATCCATTGCCTAGGGATCATCCATTGCCCAGGGGTCATCCATTGCCCAGGGGTCATCCATTGTCCAGGGGTTATCCATTACCCAGGGGTTATCTATTATACTGGGACAAGGACACATTAGAACACTACCCTTGCTGTATTTTATTTCACAAATGCACTTTTAGTTCACAATAAAACTACTTGAGGCTGATTGTGGGGGGCGGGGGGAACCAAAGAGTCCATTCCTTTTGCCTCCAGACACTGATCCTAAAACCATGGTAAGCCACACTTTGAATAAGATAGGCTTTCTTAAGGAACTAGACAAGGAAAACTAAGATATTGTCATCAGAGCAAGGGACTCAGCTTTACTCTTAACTCTTACAAGTCTGTACAGCCACATGTGTGAGAGGGGATCTCACGTGTGTTACAGGGTGCAATGCGACTTTGTTGGAAAATATAATTTCCATTCTCGTCCACGGAATCCCAACTTACAAAGACAAATTATACAAAGAAAAATAAGGTTAACGTGCTAGATTTTTATGGAAAGGAATATATAGTAGAATAAACACTGAAATAAAAGTTAATATCAGAAGTGTCCCAGAAAATGTTTAAATTTATGAATACAAGTATCGTGAGACATGAGTACAATAATATACATATATATATGTATATTATTACATATATACATATATATATATATGTATATTATATAAGAAAACGGTGACAGTGGGCCACCTGGGCCTCTCTAAAGATAAACTTGGGTTGGTACAGCTATTTCCGTTCCTCAGAAAACTTGTCATCAATGAGCAAGGAAATGGAACAAAGAGAACCACGGTGATAGGGTAGGGTAAGGACTGGAGATGGCTCGCGGTTAGGATCACAGCGTGCTCCTACTGAAGACCCTAGCTTGGCCCATGTGCTCACATCAGGCCAACTCTCTCTCTCTCTCTCTCTCTCTCTCTCTCTCTCTCTCTCTCTCTCCCTCCCTCCCTCTCTCTCTCTCTCTCTCTCTTTCTATGTGTGGGTGTCTGTTTCTCTTTTATGCATGCACACATGCACATGGTTAAAATAAAATATCTTTTAAACAAAGTAAACCTGAGAGTTTTTTTTTTAAATAAAATGTGTCAATTGAACAAAAAGCACCCCCCTCTTTTCAATACACAAAATATACAGACATTTCTTCCTGAAATGATCTTACAAGGGACAGGCAAGCAGCTTGCAGACAGAAAGGGTCTGTTCAGACCTACATTAGGCTGGAGAGAGCTCAGCATTTAAGAGCCCTTCCTGCTCTTCCAGAGAACCCAAGTTTTGTTTTCAGCACCCATATCAGGGTGTTCACAACCACAAAAAGCAGCTGGGGAATCTAATGCCTCTTTCTTGCTTCCACGGAAACCCATGTAAACGTGCATAAATAAAAAATTTTAAATGTTAAGATTTAACTACAAACTTTCCCCTTGTATTTATTTTGCTTAAAATGGCTTATTAGTTATCACCTGGAAACTAAGAAACATTCTCCTACCGCAAACTTTAGCTAGGGGATGGGGAATGGCAGATTAGTTTACACCGTTAGACTTCTTGGCTCACATAGGATAAGCAGAGGGCAAATATTAGAGGGAGTTGAAGAGATAGTTCAGCTGCTAAAGTCCTTGATTGCAAGTGCAGGAGTTGAGATCCATCTCCAGACTCACATTCTAAAAAGCTGGGTGGTGGTGCAGCTGGTCAGATAGAGATGGGTTTACCCCTGCGGCTCACCGGTCAGCCAGCTCGGCTAATCAGCAAAGCCTAGGTCCCAGTGAGAGACCTATTTCAAAGAAACAAAATGACAGCTCCTGAGATAGGACATTCAATGTTATCAGATGAAGCCCACAGCCGATGCACGCAGGGGGTTAACTCTGGCCTCCACAAGCACATAGGAATACTCCAGTGTGCACGTGTGTGTGTGTGTGTGTGTGCGTGTGCGTGTGCGTGTGCGTGTGCGTGTGCGTGTGCGTGTGCGTGTGTGTGTGTGTGTGTGTGTGCGCGCGCGCGCGCGCGCGCACACACACACACAGACAACACACACGGAGTTTTCAAAAGAAAAATGTGAGTAGATAGATAATAAAACACTGCACAAATCTCTATCAAAATAAATTTTTCTAGCAACCACCACTGACAAGATTTTAGAACTTAAAGATCAACTGACTAAGTAATTATGGAAAACCGGGAATGTTGAAACCTCTGTGTGAGACACTGACAGGACTATTACAGCAAATAGATACTAAGCAGAGAGTGTTTGGGGCTAAAAAAGTAGATAACATAAATATCTTAAAGCAAATGATAAAAATATGTATTCATTCAATAAGGAAATATATCTAATATGTTTGACATGCCAGACAAAGCCCCAGTCATCAGAGACACAGCAGTGAGCAAGCAAGAGAATGCTGAGCAGCAAATGGCACTGGGCAGTCAGTGAAGACAGGACCTTATTGCACCCCTACACTGCCTTTGCGGTTCTCAGAGCTGCGTGTCTCTTCAGCTGAAAACAAAGACCTGTGCAGCTAATGCAGTTGCTGATAATGAACCACGAGGACTTTCGATCAGAATCCCATTAAGACTCTAAGTGTACATTTCTTTTTCAATGTCTTTTTTTATGTCAAAAATTCACTAACTGGCTGATTTTTTTAGAATCAAATCCTACCGATGGTGATTTAGGAGTGCTCTGCAAATAAAGAGGTGGTGAATTAACCACACACTGCCTGAAATAGTATAGAGTCAGTAAAAAGGGAAATGTCATACGGTGCTGGCAATTTTCCGACCCATTACATAGTCACCACCAAGCTCAGTCTGGCAGTCATTCGAGACAGTAGATGCATCACAGTAAGATGGCCGGATAACGGGGTTAGTACATGCTAGACACATCTGTGCAGTCAAATCACATACAACTTCCCTGAAACAACTTCAAGATTAACTCAAGCAGTAGCCACCAAATGCCAGAAACATGGGCTTCCATGACTGACTGGTTCCACAAATGACTTTCCTGTACAATATAAATGAGTCCAGAACCTTGGCGACATCGCTGTCCAGGCAGCAGGACAGAAGCAACAGAATGGGGGATACAAATGGAAGAGTTACTCAAGGAACATTTTACAAGCCCGAAGATTTTCGGCAACAGAAGAAAACCATCGGAAAATTGCCAGCACCGCATGACTATTTCCCCATGTTCTTGAGACAGTGCTTTGAACAGGATTCCTTGCCATGTCCGGAGCTTTAATGAAGGGAGAGGTTAACTTCTTCGAAGCCATGCATATTTCAGAGGCAGTGACTGCCAGACCTGTGTTTATCTGACCAGCAAGAAGGCAGCTGACATGAAGTCTAAACAGCCAAGTGGCAGCTTCATTTCTTTCACCTTTCTTTATATTCACAGTTGAAGGAATACATGCTAAAATATTCCTACTGAATAGAATACAGATGGACTAATTATGAAATGAAAAATACAGTCCACACCATTCTCACTGAGACCACACAACTACAGAAGACCTAAGGACCAAACTTGACACCACACTGCCTGCTCTGTGCTCACTTTAACCATCTACAAACTGCAGGGAGGCGGGAACCACGTTTGTCTTTTCCATCATTGTGTTCCTGGGCATGGTGCCATGATCCGAACAGGGTTAGGTGCTCCAGAAAATTCATGTTGAAATTCTATTCCTACTCTAACAGTCTTGAGCTGTGGCCTTTGAGAGATGATTAAGTTGTTATGGAAGTTTAACACCTGGGGAACTGGACTGATTCTCTCCAGACCGGATGAGACAGGATGAAATAGGTTGTTATGAAATGAAGGCGCTGCATGGTTTGTCTGTTTTGTCCATGCCCAGTTGCCCTCTGCATTTCAAAGCAGCACAAGCTCCTCAACAGTAGCCGGAAGGCCTTCCAATGCTCCGTGATTTCTCAGCTTCTAGAATCACGAAGCAAAATAATTTCCATTCTTTATGAATCACCTGGCTTAGGTAATCTTTTAACAGCAACGGAAAATGCACTAAGGCACTGTGGTGCCTGGCACCAGTATCTCTTTAATAAATGTTGGCCTGAGCGGAGACAGAACACAGTGAAACCTTATTGCACGAGGCTCTGTATTTCTAGGTCTGCTTCCTCCTGTGCAGCTCCCCTGAGTCCTATGGAGCATCAGTTGCACACACCTTCTCTCTTCCTCGTACCTTCTCACACATCGGCTACTTGCCCATCTCTGTTGATTCCTACTTAACTTGAACCTCCGATTGTCTTAGACTTTTCCCCAAAATCCTTATCACCCATACACCCTGCATGTGTTTTCCATTTCCTTTGTAAAACCCAAACTGTAGTTCACAACTACAGTCTGTTCTTACTGATCCTGTTAAAGGGCTGTGGGGAGAACTTTAGGTTGGCAATGACATACGGTATAACCCATGATCTCCAACTCCAGTTGGCATAGCCTGGCACAGCCATATAGTAATGGTGGCTGCCCTGGTCCTTGCCAACTCCTCCCACTATTGTGGGAAGCCATGGCAAGGCCTTACTCTTGGCAAACAAACACTCACCCTTGGCTCTCCTATCTACTTACTATTCTTCTTTCTGCTTACCTTCCATGATTCACTTGTCAGTTCTCAGAACCTCAAACAAGCCTCATAGCAACCCACCTTAGTAACCCTTCCTCCAGATCTCTAGATTTAGCCAACATCCTGCTAGATAGATGTTTTTAGAACCCCTGATAATGGCAAGGCTTTGTGAGAACAACAGTTATAACTTAGATCCCACAGCTGCAATTAGCTTCCTCCATCTGCAAAGCCCTCGTTCCTTTCCTACCCCTCCCCATATCCTGTTTTCAGAGTCTATAACCTGTGTGAACAATATAATCTTTGCCAGCTTGATCAGACTTCTTGACTTGCTGTGCCTCCTTATTTTCTCGTGCATCTCAGTCCTCTCCACAGGGTCTGAGGGTCCCACTTGATTTTCCAGCTGGCCTGGACACACTATCCTCCTCAACGTCTATTTGGATTTTCACCTCAAAGCTCTCGGGGAGCCTCTTTACTCTCAGGATATCTTTATCACAGACTCGATGAGATATGATGGTCATTTAACATGATTATTCTCAATTTCGTACCTGCACATACTCATCCACTCTACTCTCAAGGCCATTCCTTTTCCTGTTCTTGTTTCTCAGAGGATGCAAAACTATTCTCAGAAGGGACTCACCTGATGCCTTTTAAAAAGTACGGCTCTTAGGAACTAGTCACGGCTATCTTTTCTCTCTCTGTGCACTCAACCTCTCTCTCCCACTGTCCCCATCTTTCTTCCTCTGCCTCAAAAATCTCTTTGATCCTAAAAACAATTCTTGCTTGTTTTCAAGCCCTTAAACTGCATCCATTCTCCTTGTCTTTTTTGGAAAAACAAAACAAAACACCTCACCCACTCCCTGAAATCTAAGTTGCCATGCAAACACAATACTGAAATTGTCCTGGAAAATGTTCACAGCATCCACCAATGCCAACTCCAGGAAAAAACAAAATACCCTGAACTTTAATTTGCTACACATCTTGGCTGCGAAGGACAATGCCCTTTTGATGTTGTGCTTTCTTGGCTTCCCTGACAACAAGCACATTTTGTCCTTTCCTATGTTTGTGACTATCTTCAGGGACTATTTTATTTAGGAATCTCTTCTTCTATGTGTCCCATAGATGGTATGCTCCCATGATCTGTTATGAAGACCAGAGTTGTCTTCATAACAGTCCATAATTATACCCTGTCTCGCGAGTCCAGCATTCATGTCCCAGCAGAGACCTTTCTACCTCTGCTTCTGCCCTTACTCTTCCTGGATGAGCCACTGGAAAATCAATCTCAGCACAGGAGAACAAACTCCAGACCCCTAATCCTTGTCCCAATAAGCAATCTATCCATACCTCCAGCCTGGCTCTTGTCATCCTTAGATCCACTTCTGACTTCACTCTTTTGTCATTTTCAAAATTATCCACAGTAGAATTCATTTTTCCCTTGCTCAATAGTCCTATTACTTCACTCTCCCCCAGATTTACTTTTTCATTGGTTCTTGATGAAACAATCCCAACAACCTTCCAGCTGGCCTTTCTTACATAAGCCTTTTCTATCTCAAGTACCCTTTCCACGTGGACAGCAGACCTAACTGGAATGTAAGTGTAGTCACATCACCCTTCACTGAAAACCTTCCAGTGATCATTTCTTCCCCTGCGGTGTAAAAAAATCTAAGCTCTACCTCATGGTCTACAAGGCATCACATGGTTGACCAGCAAGTTTCTAGCTCACCACGCCCTATTCTCCACTCTGCTTTTTCTCGCACCAAGCAGGTTTTGGTCTTCTGTGTTTGTAGTGAACACTCTGCCTGGGTATTCTTTCTTTTCCATGGGCCACCAACTCCTATCTTTCCTGTAAGCCTTAAAATTTAGGTCAGTGGTGCTTTCTGGGTCATCTCCCTTGGTTAGTATTTTATATGGAGTAATACACCAAAGGCATTTCTAGATTAGGCTTGTTCAAGGGATGGCAACCTCCTGTCAGTGCAGACAAGACTGAAGGGTCATTTGGCAGATGTATCATAAGGGATTGGATTTTATGATGATTCAGGTCTAGTTTAATTTTGGAGACCAGATGATTTGTTTGATCAGTGAGAGATTACATCAACATCTGTCAACTTTGGAGAGTGCCAGCTTTTGGAAATAATCACCCTTTCCCATTAAAGATTTATTCCTTCTCATGTCTCCTCTGTCACTGCAGACCTCTCTAACACATTAAATGAGCCTAAAGTAATACAGTGATAATTTTCTTTAAAGATGTAGTTAATATTTAACACTTCAATATCAAAAACTTGACTAAACATAAGACTTATTTCACATCACTAGGATAAAGAATCCAAAAGATAGAATTAAATTAGGTAACCACCATGGAGCATTAACTGAAACCCAGTTTTAATCAGACTAAAATGAGTATGTAGAATATTTGTTACATGTTTGTGTGAATTTATAGTTTCTAACAAAATACAGTTTCCTTAAAAGTTAACTTAATTGAAAATGACACAACAAAAATAACTAAAATAAGAGAGCTAAGAGCCAATGGGAGAGAATCTTCTTATGCAGAAGACCCTAGCTCAACCATCAGTATCAGAAAGTAAAACTCACAGCAACAAAAGAAATTTTCTAACAAAGACTCTCGAGTCTCATTAGGGAAAAGGGTTCTCTAGTTAGACAGATATGACTTTATATAATAACTGTAAAATCATAAAACCTGTGTTCTCGAAGAGTGCTATTCCACTGGTATTCAAATCAAAGCTTAAGGTTTCTATGCATACAGAGAATTCAAGAGCACCAAGCAGACGGTCAGCGCCCCTCATTAGGAATAGAAGCTTATTCGTAAAATACAGTTATTAACTTCATTTGACAAAAAGTCAAACTCAGAGAATTGAAACATAATTCCACACAGACTAAAAATATTTTAGCATGTAAAATTCAAATAAGATTAGAAAAAGACGGAAAATGACGAAACAGTTAGAAACCTATAAAAATGATAGTGCCCTCCAGATGGGGTGCAGAATGCTGATCGTAACATTAAGAGAAACTTATAGTAAAATACGTATGTTCTAAAAGAACACAAATTATCCTCAATAAAAGATAGTCGCACAGTACGAAGTCTTTCAGTTTATTTAAAGTCCAAGCATTGTGTTTTACCTTTTTATGTTGACCACTTCCATTAAACCTTTGCAATAATCACTCAGCTTTAATAACTTAAATTGCTCTCTGTTGTTCCACAGGAAATGCTTGTCCCCAAAGCAGCTAATGCTGCTAACGCACTATTACTTTTCCTTCATTAAAGACACAGCTGTAGTTATCCATTGTAGCAATGGAAAACTCACAATGCTTCCCAGCAGGCTGTCCACTTAATTGTTCTCACATTACACACACACACACACACACACACACACACACACACACACACATATATATATATATATATATATGTATGTATGTATATATATGTATGTATATATATACATATATATATGTATATATATACATATATATACTATACTCTATAATTTTGATAAAATCAATTTTGTCTCTATTTTATAGACATGTTCTACTTGCAATAATAGAAAATAGCACTTTTACATTTAAAAGAAAGGTTTTCTGAAATGTCTGAGGTGCTAAAATTGGCAATGGAATTAGAAATTATAGGCTGCAATTCTTAAAAATTAACACCATCACTGTCATTAAATTCATACACTTTTATTTTACTAATAGCAATTTTGAGAAACAATGATATTTTTAAATAGGTTTTTGTTTAGTATCCAACATTAATTCAACTAAAAGATAGGTTTCAGGTATGTCCGATCTATTCACAGTGCAACCTAACGTTATGTGCTGCAAAGTCCCACACTTGAGAACTGCACGGTCAAGTTACCAAATATGCATCATGATTCTGCACTAGGATGCTGTCCCCTGGAATGCATGAGCCTGTGAGCAACATGATTCCCACAATTTCAAGCAACCTCAACCATCCACCAGACCCCTGGTCATCAACAGAGTAGAAAGAAATAGAGGTCGGTCCTCCCTGACACATAAGTCATGGAAAGTAAAGATCAGGTCAGAGGCCAGGATTCTGCCACAGCATCCACATGGCCGCCATTCCTGCTGCAGCACCTCTGAGCTCAGGGCTGTCAGCCTCCGACTTTGATCTCCAGCCTCATTCCATCCACAACAGTTCTCTAAGTGTTCCAGACAGATGTTTTGCTCTTTGCAAATTAACTGTTCTTGCTGCACATACTACTCAGAGTGACAAAGCAGAGATGTTTCATCACAGACATTCAACTGTAGAAGTATCAGCTGTATAGAGTTGATGACGTATAGCTACTGTCTTCTTTAATCTGCAATAATACCACAACATAATGGATTTCAACCGCCCTTGATTAAGAAATGAAAACACTGAGATGCAAACATGCTCTCATATTGACTATACAAAAATTTTAAGGCAACACCACAGACTCTTAAAGTCTCTTAAGAAAAAAGAAATCAAATGATTGCTTTACAAACTAAGAGTAAAGACGCTTTGATTTGGGCAATTTTTAAGCCCTAGTTGAAGTAAAATGAGAAATTGGGATGCAGCATCATATAGCAATCAAAAACTATAAAAGATGTCTTCACTTTGAGTGAAATTAAAAATATCCAGTCCCAGAACACAAGTCAGTCATCCTCACTCTATGAAGGCAGGACAAACTGAGTGAGACTCCATACAGATCTTTAGGATTTAAGAAAAACTATTCTTATGGGATAGCAATCACCCTTTCTATTTAATCTGGACTCCAAAATTAAAGAAAAACTAGGAAAAGGGAGGTTTTAAATATCATAGGCTTCGTGTCAGTATAGTATCCTTATGGCAGAGTCTTTAACTCTTGCATAATTACTACTGATTGACAACTACGCCTGGGTTTTGCTCTAGAATGCATACAATTGTCTGGAAATAGCTTTTCTTATTTTTTTATGTTTCACTGCACATATTCGCTATACACAATCTTGTGTCACAGAAAAAAACACTTTCATATATTTTCTTTAAGATCTATAAGCCAGAAAGATCAGAGAAATTGAGATCAAAAGATGGAAGACAGCACATGGGGATTATCTGCTAAAACCTCCAGGGAAGGCTTGGGAGAGTGGGATGACACTCTCAGCCATGGTGGGTGACAGCCTGAAAATCTCTAGTTTAATAGAAAAATAAAACAAGAACAAAATTGACAAATAACGACACACACGAGATCTGTAGCAGACAGAAGGGCAAACTCTAGGGAGCTCCCCACAGCGTATGAGCTGAGAGAGGAAAGCCCAGGCTTCTCAGTTGCAGATGTTTTAAAAGGGGGAAAAGGAGAGAAAGAGGCAGAGGTTGCAAACAGCAGCAGGAGGAGAAGGAGGAGGAGGAGGAGGAGGAGGAGGAGGAGGAGGAGGAGGAGGAGGAGGAGGAGGAGGAGGAGGAAGAGGAAGAGGAAGAGGAGGAGGAGAAAGAAGAGGAGAGATGCTGGGAAACCCTCTCCTCTAGACACAGCACTGGAACAACAGCGAGATGCCTTTAGTAAGAGACCTTGCTTACATGGTGCTTGGTGAACGCAGGCTCTCCAGGAACTGAACCATCAGAAATTCTGAACAAAGATCATGGACGACGTGCTGCATGTTGAAACCTAGGCAACAGAGTAGCCCTAGACTGTGGTAAATTATGGCAGCTTGGAGTCAGACTCACACAGGATTCAGTGAGGTGAGAACCTGGTTGGACAAAAGAGTCTGCAGAAGATCAAACACACAAGCTGCAAATGGTACCCCCAGCATCAGGAAACATCTCCTGCAGGCGAGTACAGCAGTCACGATCCAACCATGAAGATGGGACCAGCATCTGTGACCTGACTATGCAAAGGACTGCCCAGAGGAAGGGACAGCATCTCAGCTGGACTCCTGACAAACTGGCCATTAGAATGGCCAGCACCTGTGTCCTGATTCTCCATGAAGGACCAGCATCAGTGACCCAACCTTACAAAAGAACATTCTGAGTGGACAGGCCTCTGGGTCACTGGGTAAGAATGCCAAGAGAGATGAGGCACAAGCAGCAAGCAGAAGAAACAACATCCAGACTACACCTACACCCAGCTCTCTCCCTCAAACTTCCTCCTTGATTTAAGGACAACATCAACTCATCAGTCCAGTTGTGTCCTGTTCTGTTCTCACCCCCTCCCCCCGCTTGCTTTTCTTTTTCCCTTTCTCCTTTTTTTTCCATTTTCTCTATTCTTCTGGTTTTCTATTTGTTTTTAAACCATTTTCCCAAAGAACTCGGGTGAGCCAGGTCTGTGGGGTCTCTGGATCTCAGCCCCTGAGATCGGGGACTCTTGAATGAACTCGTTGCATTTCTTAGCCCCATCTCTTTACATTCTACCCTTCTCCACATCTGTCTTGCCCATGCCCACATCTGTCTTGCCCACGCCCCATCCCTACTGTTTCCTTCTATTTATATCTCCCTCCTTTATTTTCCCAAACAGTCCAACGATGCTCACTGACCTTCCTTTGCCTTCCTTCCCATCAACACCACAGTAACTAGTATCTTAGTGCACAGAGCATCCCAGTGGATGACCCTTCGCTTACAGAATGACTGGAGTTGAGGACAGAGCTTTGACTATCGTGTTCATGGAGGATCTACTACTTCTTGATAGTGACTATTTTACAGACAGTATTCTGCTCTCAGAACTAAGTGTGGTGTCCCTAACACCAGTCTAGGGAAGAAAAACTCCTCAGAGCTACTACAATGTACTGTCTCATGTAAATGCTTCTGCTGAGAGTGGGGAGGGAGACTAAAAAACAGGCAAACTTTAGTCAACACCCTAAACGTGTTAGACCAAAATGAAGAACCACAAGAGGAATAGAAAGGGAAGATGATGTGTCTCTGCCAAAAGTGACTAGGCCCACAGTAATTGATTCCAATGAGATGAATTGGATAAAATCCCAAAGAAATCAAAAGATGTAAATTAAAGGACAACATAAACAAGAGAATTAAATAGACAAGTGGACTTAGGATATGGAAGTGAAGTTCAATAAAGAAATAAAAAACACTGAGGGGGAACTGAAATAAAATGTTTAATTCATTAAATAAAATGCTTTGGAGGGTACTGAGGATTTAGGTTGGTGGTAGAGCACCTGCCTAGCAAGCACAAATCCCTGAGTTTGTTGCTCAGATCATGGAAGTACAGTGAGAAGCCCTATCAACAGAATAGATCTAGAGGAGGACTGAACAGCCAGGCACAGAGACACAGCTGAGGACCTGGGGTTAGCAATGTCATTTGTGATAAATAAACAAGAAAGTACTAATGGAGCACAGAAGATCTATGGCCATGATGAAAAGATCGAGTCTGTGAATCACAGGAATTGAAAAGGTAGATGAATTTCAAGCTACGAGCATTGAAAACACTTTCAATAAAATAATGGCAGAACGTTTCCCAAATCCAGGGAAAGAAATGCCCAAGTATCAGTCAAGATGTTCATGATAACAAAGTTGATGGGTACATAATGAAAATGATGTACGTTTACGTAGTAGAGTTTTATTCAGCTGTAGGCAAAAATTGAATTTTAGGTCAACGAATGTAACTAGAAAATGTTTTACTGAGTGTGGTAACAGAGGATCAGAAAGTCAAAAGCTGTTTCTTTCTATTATGTACATTATAGCTTCAAATTTTTAGATTTGGAAAACCTGAAAGTGACAAAGGGACTGCAGTGGAAGGTGATAGTTAAAAGGGGTGTGAGCCGCTGGTGTTGTGAGCCCCAGTGGTGTGAGCCACTGTGTTGTGAGCCCCAGTGGTGTGGGCCCCAATGGTGTGAGCCCCCGTGGTGTGAGCCCAGGTGGCAGCACATCCCTTTAATCTCAGTACTCAGGAGGTAGAGACAGGTAGATATCTGTGAGTTAGAGCCCTACCTGGTCTACAGAGTGAGTTCCAGGACAGCCAGAGCTGTGCAGAGAAACCCTGACTTGAAAACCAAAAGAAAATGGGGTTGGATGGAATATATGTGCTATGAAAATAGAGAGATGGAATACTGGGGCTGGAATGTAATTGGGACAGAAAAGCAAATAGGGTACAATGAGAGAGTTAACCAAAACTAGGACCATATGGTGAAGTCCAAGTGAAACTTGCTACTTTATCACTTTTAAAATAACTTATAAAATAAAGGAAACACCATGGAGGGCTGAATAATGTCAATTCTAGAAGCCAAGGATTATTTTTATTCTAATTTTTACTAATTGTTTTTAACAATATGTTTTTACTTTGAAAGACTAATAAATTAGCATTTTCTGACTTTCTTATTTTATATCAATAAAAGTATGGCAAGGTATATGAGTTTTGGCAGTTATTACTATTGCAATTTGCTTTAAGATTAACCCTCATATGATGAAGTCATATGATGTCTGGTTCTAGTCTTAGCTCTATGACCATAGCAAAGGAATCAGGACTGAGGTGTTAGCCCTTATTATTTTTTAAGCCATTGCTTCATAATTAGAGAAAAATAGTTTATTTCTGGATTTTTAGCAACTCATTGGATAAAGCATTTGGTCTCTAAAGACCATTTATAACTGTTACATCAGGATTTTAATTGGAAATAAAAATGCAACATTGCTTACCAAGTATAATGCAAATACTTATTTTTAACCTACATCATATTAAGTATGTTACTATTCTCCAAGGCCACTTGGCTTGTAGCATCCAGCCAGACATATATTCCTTTAAAGGTATTTCTATTATAATTAATAAATATTCATTAATTATATCTTTGTTTCTTGCTGGCCACCAGAATTTAGACTATCTGGACCTTGTAGCTATATGGCTTCTAGCCTTAAATTCATTTGGAACTCCCCTCTGGGAAATGTCAATGTAGTAATCAAAAGACGTGGGTACTGATCTCCTAGCCCTGAGATTAACTTTGCTAAGAGGAGGAGAATTGAAAGCCAGGGAAAGGGTCTGGCCAATTGAATCAGCAAGCAAGTTTCATATCAGTCAGGTGATATGATTGCGTAAAAGGTTCCCCTGTGCACAATACCATTATATCTCAGCTTTGGAGACACTAAGTTCATAGTAATTACTATTTTCTTCTCCATTGCTTAATATATCTAGGATATAAATACAAGTTCCAATATCTCCCACTGGGTGAGGGAAACCATACCCATCCCATGTGTGATACATGAGGAATAATTTGACTTTCCCATTTTTAAGGAAATAGTTTCAGTGGTCTTGCCTGTACAGCCAGGAACAGAAGCAACAGACTCTGGTGGGCCTTATCTCCCTTTGCGTCCTTATCCTGTACTTCTGCCAGCACAAAGTTTGCTCTATGGGGTCTACGTCCCATCCATAGGTAAATTGTTAAACATAGGGATAGCCTATCACACAAGCAAAATAATCATTCTTATTGAAAAAGCATATACAGTAAGTTTAACCCATTTTAACCGAATTCAATTTTTCATATTTAATTTTTATTTTTAAATTTCACATCAAATCCAACTATGTTCTGTATGTTTGTATATGTGTGTGTGTGTGTGTGTGTGTGTGTGTGTGTGTGTGTGTGTGCATGTATATTCCTGACTTTTAAAAATTCTCCTAATATAAAACTTGGCAGATACAGTATGTTAGAGTAATAAGGTTTCCATTGCATTCATTACTAAGTTAATAGGAAAAGAATACAGAGCAATTTACAGGACTTTTTAATCTACTTAAAATTTATTTTTATAAAATTAATCTATTACATACACTAGACTTCAGGGATGGAGCAAATAGGGGACCGTACCAGGAAGTGTAGAGTTTAAAAGCTGGATTGGTTGGTAGTTTCTCTATTTGGATGCTGCATTGGACAAACTCAGGTATCATTTCACAATAACATGAGCAGTTATAGGCAGCACACACATGCCTTCCCACTACGCAGCAAATGAAGCGAACCCACCAATACTATGACCTGCAGGCAATAAGGCATCATAGGTTCTTTGCAGAATTACGTTAAAGGCTCCTCAGATGGCTCAGGGGGTGAGCTGAGGACACGTGTGACTATCCATCACTGATAATCCCTCTCAGTTCTCCACGGAGTGAGACCAGGCATGCCTCAGACTGTAGACAGGCTGTTCTACAAGCACCCAGGTTCCCATATCTTATTTTATAATAAATTCAAAACAGTTATTTCTCTTTCTTAATTTCAGGGTCTTCCTGTGGTATATATTGATCTTCTTGGGCACTGTTGTCAGCAGCCTTCTTAGTCTACTGGGATGGATCCCAACCTCTTTCAGTTCCTGACCTGCAATGCCTGAACTGGTGGTATATATGTTCACACACCAGAAGGATCATTCCTAGGTTGGTTCCAATTTGTTCTTTTTCCAGTTTTTATCAATATTTTATCCCACGGCTGGAAAGGACAGCCTGGAAATGTGACTAGATGAGACTGGACAGGAAGGCTTTAAACCCAACCTCATGGACTAGGTTTCCCACAGCGGTTTCTGGGCTTCAGCAGGTCTCTAGTGCTGTGCTTGCCCTCGTGTATGTCCTATGTCCTTGTCCTAGGACACCAGGAAGGTTCATCTCCTTCAGATTAACTGCTTAACAGGTGCCAAGGAAGTAATCACTCTCAATGCTTCAGGGAGTCTGGCACCCTAGTGATAAGGTGGGGTGTATATATGTGTGTATACCTAGGTATAATATATGTATGTATGTATGTATGTATGTATGTATGTATGTATGTATGCATGGATATATATGTAAATTGTCAAAGAATTAATTGAAACATTCTGTGCCAATCATGGAGATAGTAAAACTAATCTTAAAATAAAATAATGCTGAAAGTGTCACATTTTTTATTTCGCTATACTTCAGAACAGTAACAAAAGCAGCATGGCACTATACAAAACAGACACATAGACCAATGCAATTGAGAACTCACATATAAATCCACATAGCTGCAGCTACCTGACTTTTTACAAGGATGCCGCAAATGTACACTGAAAAAAATGACAGCCTCTTCAGCAAAAGGAGCTGGGGGAACTGGTATCTACATGGAGAAGAATACATTTCTTGATTCCTTTTCTTACCTCAGACAAGAGTCCAACTGGATCCAATACCTTCTTAACATGTTCTGTAAAACTCTCAAATCAGCAGAAGACATGTCAAGACCTCAGCAAAGACTTTACTAACCAGTCACAATTCACTTAGAAAATAGAGCCACCAACTGATGAATGGGACCTCAGAAAACTGAACAGCTCTTACATCACAAAGGAATACTTCACCAAGTGAAGAGACGGCCTAGAGAAGGAGGAGATCACCAGTACTGTGAGGCCATGCTTGTCTATGGTTATATATGCTTATCTATAGTTGCTGTGGCTTGACAGTCAGCAGCATGATTTCATTATGGCTTGAGGGTGGAAAAGTCCACCGTGCAGTTACCACACTTTGTTCATCCATTCGTTCCACCTCTTTCGTCCAATGAGAGAAAATTTGCATATCTGGCAGAGCAGTATCCAGAATACATAAAGAACTCAAACAACAAGAAATCAAACCACCCAATCAACAAAGGTACAAATGATTAGACAGTATTCAAAAGAATGAAATTCAAATGGCCAAGTACACACAAATATTAAACCTCACTAACCACCAGAGAAACGCAAAATAAAAATACAGTACGTTTCCCTTTTGCTCCAGTCAAAATGGCAATCCTTAAATCAATAGCAATGGATCTTGGTGAGAATGTGGGAAAGGGAACCACAGAGAGACTGCTGGGCCCCTTAAAAACTGAAAATCGAAGTATCACATGATCCAGTGTACTGGTTGGTTTTGTGTGTCAACTTGACACAAGCTGGAGTTATCACAGAGAAAGGAGCCTCCTTTGAGGAAATGCCTCCGTGAGATCCAGCTCTAAGGCATTTTCTCAATTAGCAATCAAGTGTCTGGGGCGGGGGGAGGGGGGGCCATCCCTGGGCTGGTAGTCTTGGGTTGTATAAGAAAGCAAGCTGAGCAAGCCAGGGAAAGCAAGACAGTGAGTAACATCCCTCCATGGTCTCTGCATCAGCTCCTGCTTCCTGACCTGCTTATGTTCCAGTCCTGACTTCTTTGGTGATGAACAGCAATGTGGAAGTATAAGCTGAATAAACCCTTTCCTCCCCAACTTACTTCTTGGTCGTGATGTTTTGTGCAGGAGTAGAAACCCTGACTAAGACACACAGTGATAACATCTCTGAGCACTTACCTCAAGGACCCCAAAAATTATTTCACAGAGATACTTGCTCATCTGTGCTTACTATTCACAGTTACTAAATTATGGCCCAAACTGGGTATTGAACAACAGCGGAGTGAATGAACCCAGTGTTATATCTGCACAGAGGACTCTTCTACCCTAAAGACTACAACATTATATTGTTGACCATCAAGTAGAAAGAATGATAGACAATCATATTAAGCAAATGAACTTAGTCTCACAAATACAAATTGTCAGCCCAAGCATGATCCTATATTTTATAGAGATAAATAAAACCATGTATGTATATATAACATAAAGGTAGAAGCAAACGTCCTGGGGGACTAATTCAAAATTAGCTTCATTCCTTCTGTTTGTTGTTGGGTGAAGTAAACCCTGGAAAGGCAACCTAAGAGAGAAAGGGTTGGTTTAGGCTTCTGTTCCAGGCAGATCTCGTCACAATGGGGACAGAACAGCAGCAGGTGCTTGGGACTGCTGGTTGTATTGCATGCATAGAGAGGAGCAGACGTGCATGCTTAGACAGGAAGCAGACATTGCATGCATAGACAGGAGGTAGACATTGCATGCACAGACAGGAGGCAGTGGGAGGCAAAGGCTCATACTTAGCAAGCTTTCTCCTTTCTCTGCAACCTGGAAGCCAAACTAGGGATAATGCCACCATTTTTAAGCTGAGTCTTCCCATCCTAATTAACCTAATCCTGATGGTCCTTCACAGTGGTCTGTTTTCTAGGTGACTCTAGATCTGGTCAAAGTTGATTGCCATGATGAACCATTACAGGACAAGAGGGAGGGGCATGGAGAGAGAGTATTACTCAACATACATTGCATATTCATTATATATTTGCATGTGTCTATCCAGTACCATGTGCAATGAAGATAAACAATTTTCAAAGGACCTTTTAAAGGTTGTGCTTGAGGAAGAATTCACCTAGCCAGCTGTGATCGCAGAGGAGACATCTGTGGCAGGAGTTAACAGGTTGTTTACAATAAACCATAAACAACCATCAAACAAAAAGACGACCTGTGTGAAAATATGAAATCATCGCAAGTTCTGAGGCATTAAGAAGATGAAAACAAAAAAAAGTCTAAAAATAAAATCCCTTGTAAGTAAAGACACCTTGATAAGTGACCACTAAATGACATCACACATCTCGGTGAAGTGCAGAGATTAGAATCACACAGGCGCCACAATCTCAAGCATTTCTCAAACTGTTTCAAAGGATTAAGAAGCAGAAGAACCCCTTTCTTAGAAGATAAGGTTTTGGAGTCTGGAGTCAGAAGCTTGCTGTCTACTTGGCAGAGTTTCTTCAAGTGACCAGAGAGAATGACTGACCAGGCAAGTGTTTGATGGTGGTCCTGGCTGACAGACTGACAGACTGACAGCTTCCTGGGATCCCAAGCCACCCGGTTGGACTGTTCTCACAGTGCACATGGAAAAGCTTTGTTATGAAGGTTTGTTCCCATGAAGGCCACTGAGCTTTGGGTTAACTTGACTGACTCACAGTAATAGGTAAAATTAGTTCAATAATTACTCTGAAAACTATTAAGAGCACATTAGAATCTGAAGCATGGGAATGCATGATGAAAACTGACTACCATTCGTAGAGGTATGAAGATATCTGAGGACAAACTATGCTGGGGTGATATTCATGGCTGGTGATTGGTTGTTTCATCCTAGGATAAGCTGATATTATAATGACGGAGATAAGAACTTTGTGAAAATAACTCCTGCAGCACCAATGACCAGTAATTAAGTAGTTTTAAAGGTCAGCATTAGTGTGGTAAATGCCACTTGTGACATTTTTTTCCTCTACTCTAATTTACACCATGTGTCACAGCTTATCATACACTGTGGCCTTTAGTCAGAAAGTCGGTGCCTACGCTACCAGTAAGCAATTGCCGTGAACGATCAGTGTCCATGCCAGACGGACGAATAGCGAAGCTACAGCTGCGGTGTTCAGAGCTTGTTTCTCTTTAAGTATTCAGAAAAGATTGCTTCCAATATTTAATTTTAATATGAAACTTACTACATGCCCCAGTTATGTGAAGAGGAAAACAAATGAAAACCAGAAAGCCATGCTAGACTTTTCATAGCTAGCGAATGGCATTTCCAGAGAAGACGTCTAAATCTATTTTATTTATTCTCCATTTAGCAGGAATACACAGTAATAAAAGCGATTTAGTGATGGAGTAATCTACCCAGACATTATTCTAATACTAGGTGGCTATTACTTACTATAAACGTATTACAAATTGCATTCCTATGTGGAACCTCACAAATATAACCTTCCATGAATTAAATACTATTTCAGAGAACTGACATTTTTTTTTCTGTCTGAGGGTATAAAAATCTGTGTTTAGGATGCTTGTATATTTTTCAATACTTATAATTCCAAAAACTGTCTGCGCTGGATGCAGTCATATGACTATAAAAAATAAAGTTGATTGCTTTTATGTTGCATTAACTTCAAGTTATGAAAGAAAAATACCATCTTACAAGTTGCTGCTTAATCAAGTATGCAAACCTGTAACTTCAGAGATATTGGTAGGAAATTTTCTCCAAATATCAGCTAATCTTAATTAATGCCTTGTACAATCTAAAAGCAGCTATTTGCCAGTACCGGAGTAAAGTAATCACTTGTGAGGGGTTTGTAGGGACAAACGTTGATATTATCACAGACTAGATGCTTCTATGGCTGATTAAGAACCTGTAAAACCAAACTGACACCCACTGCAGGTTACATTAAAGTCAGTGTCACACTAGACATTGACATGTAAACAGGAAACACACTAGTTTGCACATACAGTGTGTGTGTGTGTGTGTGTGTGTGTGTGTGTGTGTGATTGCTTTTAGATAAGTTTTATTGTATTCACTTTTATTGCTGTGCCTCTGAACTATCCCAGTTCCATTATAACTGGCCACACTATTCCACAAACAATAAGATTTGCATAAAAGATTGAACGGTGTTTGTCTACTTTCTAGCCCAGGCAGTTTCCGTCCAGACAGAGAATGATGAGGTAGCCATCAACAGCTTAACATCGCCACTTGCTGGAGAGAAGAAGCTTGCACATTTTGCAAGAAATAATATCATGTCTTCTTCTCCACTGCAGAAGAGGGAATGCAAAGACTGTAGGAGCCAGAGGTGGTAGATGACCACAAGGAAACAGTGTTCTCCAGACCCAGCAGTTAGACATGTATGACTTTACACCCTAATTGATACCGTTAATATAGAACTTGTTCATTTCACCCCTCAAGGAACTCGACATTCAGCTGAGGAAGTGATATGGGCGGAAAGAAAAGGCAAACAAGATCCGATTGTGCAGCTCTTGAGCTGCATGCTATACTACAAGAGAGAAGAGCGAAAAGGGAGAGCGACAGGGTGGTAAAATAAACTTGCTTGAAGTCTCCCTCTCGGTCACAGCCTCTCACATGATAGCTCTTTCAAGCTTCTCACCAAGCTTTCAGCTGTGTAACTGTCCAGTTTGTGAATGAAGGGTAGATGCTCGGAGGTTCTGCATGGTCTCCAAGTCACACAGCTGGTGAGTGGGATGCCTCTGGTTTAAACCCAACCCCTTTAGATTCCTCCAGCCACCCTTTCTCTGTGTGTGGAACAATAACTCCCGGTGAGATTCTATGCAGAGGCAACCAAGCACTAGAAAACGGGAAAGCACAATCCTTTAGCTACCCATCTGCCAAAGGGTTGCTGCAATGCTCTGCTTGCCCGTGAGCAAAGGAAGCATCTTCATGAGGAAATTACTTCTGTACATCTTGAAGTACCCAGAATAGATATAACTAGAGGAAAGAACACAGACAGCTCTAAATACAAATGTCACAGGGCAAGGGAAGAAAAATCCCACAAGAGAAAAGAGCAGGAAATGCCATGGGGTGCAAATAAGGAAAGAGAATATTATTTTAAGAGAATCAATAAAGCCAGGGTATTTTTTTTTTTAATGGAAGGCTGGGTACCTGTTCCAGAATGCTTCTCTGCTGCTGTGATAAAAACTTGTTGCTATAACATAACACTGACCAAAGGGGGAGGAAGAGATTCGTTTCAGCCTACAGTTACAGCAGGAGGAAAACTAAGATAGGGGCACGGAGTGGGGAACTAAAGCTGAGGCCATGGAGTGATGAAACAGATGGACTTGCTCTCCCTTGCTCACTCAGCTGTGTGTTTATACTAGTCAAGACTGCTTGTTCATCGATGGCCTCACCCACAATGAACTGGGCCCTCCCACATCAAGCATCAATCATGGCAATGCACCACCATAGACATGCTCACAGGCCAATCTGATGGAGACAATTCTTCCATTGAGGTTCCCTCTTTCCAGGTGTGTCCAATTAAAAACCACCATTATCCATCACAGCTGTTGTATAATAACGGCAGCCAAAGACTCCAGTTGCAGAAGTCACTGTGAGTCAGATGTAGCAGTGGAGAAACTAACAGAAAACAGCAGTGTCTCTGAAGTGTAGACACAGGAAGAGGTGGACTGCAAATACCCAGCTAAGACACTGCACCTGACTGTGGACCAGCGAACAGCTGCACTTTCAAGTAGAGACGGGGCTGTCCTTGGACTTATGCTCTGTAAGACACATTTATAGAATGTCATTCACATTTAAGGGATGCATTTTAAAACACTCCTGAAATAACACAATGGGAAGTACTGGGTTTCAGGAGGAGTGATGATAATAAAAGGTGTGTTTCAAGAGAGAAAAGCATGCAAGAATCTCTACAAATGGAAGCTATACTTAGTGAGGACTGAGAAGGAGAGAAGACGATGATTCAGTCACAGGGCGAGCAGTAAGAGAACACAAGGAAAAAGCTGCAGATGGTTGGTGTGGGAGCACCATGGATAAAGGAAAGGCAGACTCCATCCAGCAAACATCAGTCTGAAAGAGACTGAGAGGGATAGAGACAGGAGTGCCACTGGATCTGCAGACAGTGACTTAAATGATATCAGTCTTGATCTGCGCAGTGAGCTCTTGAACATTACACACTGAAACATCATTAAGACAGTTGCCACCAAAAAAGACCTACAAATCAAATAAAAACCACCATTGTCTCACACCTGTCAAAATGGCTTTTTAAATATTATTTAACTGATTGTTCAAGACCAGGTTTCTCCTGGCTGTCCTGGATCTCTCTGTGTAGATCAGGCTGACCTCCAACTCACAGAGATCTGCCTGCCTCTGTCTCCTAAGTGCTGCAAGATGGCTATTGTTGAGGTTCGGTCTGCTGAGATGCCTTGTAATGCTAAGTCCTGTCCCCAAGATCTAGGCCTAGGAGTGAATTCTCGTGTTTACAGGCTGGTTAAATTAAATTGGCTACAGCCAATTAACTGGAGAGATTAAAGGTTGGTGGGTTTTGAGTTACCTGGTTGAGAGAGAGGAATGAAGAGAGACCAGGGGGAAGAGGATGAAGAACTCAGGGAGAAGAAGAGGGAAGATGGACCATGAGCACGTGGTCAGGAGAAAGAGCAAGTATCTGGGGATCTGGGGATCTGGCTACCACTGGGGAGGTAGCCAGGCCAGCAGTGAGAAGAGCAGATCAGGGGTAACTGCCAAAGCCAAATAAAATAACCATAGTCTGAGTCTCATTTATTTGTATGTTAGTCAGAGATACGTTTAAATTGAGTGTACTATAGGTATTATTAACAACAACAAAAGGTAAGTAATAGCTAGGATGTGGGAAAGTTGTAACTCCTAGATACCATTGGTGGTAACTAAAAATGGTGCATCCAATATGAAAAACACTATGGAAGTCCGTCAAAAAATTAAAACTAGGGCTGAGCATGATTCTGAGAATAATCTCTTATCCATGGTCATGTAAGCAGTCCTTAATAAATACTCTCTCTCTCTCTCTCCCTCTCTTTCTCTCTCTCTCTCTCACACACACACACACACATACACACAGACATACACACACATGGATGTTGAAAGGAGTATGGTTGATAAGAGGAATGTCGGGGGACACAAAGTGTTAACAGAGAGAGTGAATATAAGCAATCACACTGCAGTGGGTTGAATGCCTGTCCCAAGGGAAGTAGCACTGTTGGGAGGTACAGCCTCACTGGAGTAGGTGTGGCCTTGTTGGAGGAAGTTCATCGCTGTAGGAGTGGGCTTTGAGGTCCTGTGCTTAAGTTCCATCCAATTCAGAAGAGAGCCTCCTCCTGGCTGCCTTAGAAACAAGATGTAGAACTCTCAGCTCCTTCTCCAGAACCATATCTATCTGGAAGCTGCCATGCTTCCCACAATGATGACAATGGACTGAACCTCTGAACCTGTAAGCCAGCCACAATTAAATGTTGTCCTTATAAGAGTTGCCTTGGTCATGGTGTCTCACAGCAACGAAACCCTAAGATACACATGGTGTGTGTGTGTGTGTGTGTGTGTATCCATGTATGTGTCTCTACGTGTGTATCTGTGTCTGTATGTTTGTGTATGTGTAGGTGTCTTTGTGTGTGTGTGTGACTGTTTATGTCTATGTGTGTCTGTGTGTGTCTGTGTGTCTGTGTATGTGTCTCTATGTGTGTATCTGTGTCTGTGTCTGTATGTTTGAGTGTCTGTGTCTATGTGTTTGTATGAGTGTGTGTACCAGTGAGGCCCACAGCTTACTGGCCTGCTCCTCACAGCACTTGCTCAGCTTTCTTCCTTATACAACCTACCACCACACAAGTAGGTACAATAGGCTGGGCTTTCCCACGTCAATCATCAACTTAAAAAATAATAAATGCCCACCAAGGCTTTTCTACAGTCCAAGCTGATGGAGACATCTTTTTAACTGTAGTGCCCTCTTCCTAGGTGACCCAAACTTGTGTCAGGATGACAAAAACTAAGCAGCCTATGCTCTAAGATTCTAAGCTTTAAAAATCGCATGAAAACAACTCCTTCATAAAGTAACAATTTAAAGCTGTCTTAAAGGAGGTGTGAATAATACAGCTGCTCTGAAATTCAGGTGACATTATGAACATTCCTGGCTTTATTTTGCCCGAGAACTTTTAAAAATGAGTTTTCTGCAGAGGTTCACTGTGGCGCAGTGAGTAAGAGGAGGAGCTCCAGGACAGAAAACTGAGGCTGGTAACTGGCTTAGCCACGGCTCACTGGAGGATAGTGAGCCAGTGTCTTACCTCTTCTGTGACTCCGTTTTCTCACATGTAAAAATGAAAGTGATAAAATTAACCACCGCATGGGACTGTTAATAGACTTGCCTCTTAGAAGCCACTGGCTAATGTGCCTGACTGGGGATCATGTGGTGAAGGTGCCTTGGTGTCCTTGCCTCATCATCAACAAACATGCCTGGAGGCCTGCATGCCACCCATCACAACTAGAAGAGGACATAGGACAGTTTGGGTTAAATGGTCTTGCTAACTAATGGCTTCAGGTCATCTGAATATGTGCTAGAGAGATACAATGTCGATATGAATCTGCTGGTTGCAAGAAAGAAGAATGGACCCATGTGGGGGAAGCAGAGGGGAGTGTTCGCTCTAAGATCTGGGCTATCAGATCAGTAACCTAGATCTCCTGTAAGCCAAGCAGAAATCAGAAAGTGCTAGTGACTCTGCTATGCATATCTGCCTGACTCATGGTTTAACCCCGTCAGCACTGAAGCTGGAATAGGGAAGGCAGCAGTGGTGGCTTATGACAGTTAACTTCAGAGATGAAGGGAGAGCACGGCCAGATTCAGCACTTGCATGTTCAAGCCACAGGAATGTAGCATGTGCTATTGTGCTTGTGCTCCTGGTTATGGGAAAGATTTCTGAGCAAAGACATTCACATAGTGGCCCAGGTACCAAGGAAAAGGCAGGATGCTAAACCCTTCATATCTATCTCCAACCAGATAGCAGAGTTCCTCAGCTAACAGGTGTGTGGCATCTCAACAAAACATAGCAAGATAAACGTGGACTCCAGAACTCAAGGCCTGAACATCACAGAGCAGTATCATGACTCTGTAACTGTTGCTTTTTTTGTGATTACAGGCCTGCCTGTGTGGGGCCTCTGCCTGCTGCTGTGGCCCATCACTGAGAGAGTATCAAGAGAATATCGCTAACTCCCCCCCCAAAAAAATGATCAAATTTCAAAAGGTAAAGTGCTATTGCTATTGAATGCCTTTTTTTTAATTGTTGTAAAGTCAAAATATAAAAGTCAAGCTTCATGAGTCAGGTACCCTCTGTATCATGGTACAGGAGTGGACACCATCCATGTCATGGTACAGGAGTGGG
>JANHMN010000012.1:8706444-8762123 GCA_030674055.1 Rhabdomys pumilio
CATCCATGTCATGGTACAGGAGTGGGCACCATCCATGTCATGGTACAATGCGACAATATCCTGTAGCCAGCATGATAGACTTATAATGATTTTAATGGCTTGCAGATGCAAAAATCATGAAGATAATGAATATACACAGAAATTATTATTTTATAAGTACATGTACATGAGAAAATATACCCAAATATTAGCACTGGTGGTCTCTAGTTGACAGGATTACCAGGGGTTTTTCTTCATTAAACTCTGTTTACTAATTCAAGCAAGATTTTCCTAGGAAAACAGAAAGGTTGTCGTGTTTGACATTAAGTGCAGCGTATTCCCACTGTGCCCTCCCCTCATGCTCCTCCCGTGCCTTTCCTCTGCTCTGAGGTCTGATCTCAGCTCTAAGTGTACCTGGGTTAAGAGCATATGCTACCTGGCACTGTGAATTTATCCATCCTGATTTTCTCACTAAACCTTAATTCTCTCCTTGACACTACTGATCACCGTGAACCAAACAATCCTTGTGTATTACCAACAAACACCTGTAGAAGTAGCAGGTTGGGGATGCAAGAAGTAAGAGTCCTGATTAGCAAAAGATATGCTCACATCCTCTCATCCTAATGTAAAGGCAAGTTTCTGTTTTCCACGTCACCCCTGCCCCAGGGGACAGACAGACAGATGGGCAGACAGACATCGCAGGGCTCAGTAAATGGGTTTCTCTTCTTTGTTACACCACTGAGTACCACAGAGTCACTCATGATGAAAAAAGTCAAATAGTCAAGTTTCAACCTTTTGAAGCTTCCAGCTTTCTCCCCCTTTGATCTCAATGTTTCAAAATATCTGCATGGCTTTTGGACAGCTCCTACATCCAAAGTGAATCCAATTCTATGAATGAGAGCAAAAATGCCCACAGCCACTGCCTGGTGTCATCAGCCCAGGCATGCTCAGCAGGAAAAGTAATCCACGGTTCCCTCACTGTGTCTCCTCCCAAGGCTCTCTCACACATTCAGCCTGAGGCTGCAAGCTCCAGTGGCCGGGCCTTTATCCATTCTCCTCTCCACTGACTACCTAGCATGTGACTGGCACACAGAAGGAGCGCTACAAGATGCTGCGCAATGAACAGTTATTTCATTCAGTCACCAAATCGGATTCAGAGCAAGAATTAGATGGGTAAATGTGATCCTAGCACGGCCAAAGGATATGGCGTGTGCTGACTGACCCAGGATGCTCAGAAGGCTTGCCAGTCTAAGAGAGGAAGGAAGACAGGAAGAGGAGCAAGGGTCAGGTGTGTTCTCTGGCACAACCACCTCTCTGTAGAGGACCATTCCAATCCTCCCTTCTTCTCTGCCTACCCCAACCCACAGTGGTATTTATTTGCAGGCTGTAGGTTCGTAGCTTGCATTGATAGAATAAGGGACCAAGAACCTGCTCTTTCGATCTGCTAAGTCCTCCTCAGAATGTACCAGAAACATGGGAAAGATAAAGTATATCTGCCTTTCACACTGGGTATTTACACCTAATATCCAAACAGCGCACTAGAGAATTACTTGTATTGAAATGAGTCACAGAGAACCCATGAGACCTTTTGTTAACAGTTAAATTTAAAATTCGGTTCCTTGTAACACTGCAGCTTTCGACTGCATTTCTGTAAACATACATGAAAACCAATTATCTTTCTTTTTCCATGATGATAGTAAACAAAGAACACGAAAGATTTCACAATGTTTCTTTATTGCTGGGTTCGAGTGGACTGTATGGATCTGTGCCTTGCTGAAATCTAATTTATATCGACGTTCTAGTGATGGTTGATGCAGGCTATGAAAATATTGTGTTACCCGGAGGCCAGGGATATTAGTTCTAAACAGACTGAGAGTGGGACACGGGGGAGCTTATCTCTGCCTGCCGCTCCTTCTTAGTCTCCCACAGATCCCTTTGAATTGATCCAGCTCTCTACCAGGAAATAACCCTCCCCATGAGTCCATCGAATGTAACCAAACCTGATCACAGTGCTGCAGGGCAGATGATCGAACTCACATTTTACACTAGTTGAATGTAAGACATTTTCTCATGGTGGAGGGTGAGTCTAACCGCTGAATTTAAACACTTAGCATTTGGTAAAAGCTTCTTGAAAGATGTATTTCCTTGAACGTAAGAACTCATAGACCAGGCATGGATGAACTTCCAGAGGTAGACAAGTCCCTTATGGAAAATGCAGTGTGTGTATATGTTTATATGTGCACATAACCTGACAGATATCAACTCCTCAGAACACTTGTTGACTTTAACAAATGTACAAGGCACTGTTTTATGGCTTAGAAAGTGATTATTTCCCAAAATATTTCCAGTTACTCAAAATACTTTTTGAATCTTTTCCTTTGGAATGTTGTAATTAGTGAGCAATCTTGGTGATGACGAATCTTCCTTGGAGATGATGTTTTCGGGTTTTACTGCTGTGAACAGACCCCATGACCAAAGCAAGTCTTATAAAGGACATTTAATTAGGGCTGGCTTACAGGCTCAGAGGTGCAGTCCATTATCATCACAGTGGGAGCAGGGCAGCATCCAGGTAGGTACAAGTACCTGGCAGAACTGAGAGTTCTACATCTTCATCTGAAGGCTGCTAGCAGAATACTGACTTCCTGGCGGCTAGAATGAGGGTCTTAAAGCACACACCCACCCACAGTGACACACCTACTCCAACACGGCCACACCTCCTAATGGTGCCACTCCCTGGGATGAGCATATACAAACCATCACAGATGGCTTCGACTTAAAGAAAGGGAAAAGCACGGCAAGAGAATATAATAAGTAAATAAATGCATTATTTAGTCTGATTTTGTTGTTAGTAATATAACTACAAAATACAGGAACCTTTGGTTAGGAGATTTAAGGTAAATTAAACGCTAAAAAAAAAATTGAAAGTCACATGGGAAAGTACCAATAAAACATCAATATTTCATCAGATAATACTAACGGACAAATGGGTGAAATCATAATTTATTGTTTATCTGTTAGATATTTATTGTCTCCCACCCAGCAGTCACTCTTATAAGCCCTGGGATCATAGCTAAGAAAAGCTTCTACCCTCATAGAGAGCTAGTCTGCTGCACACTCACCGTTCTCTTACCACACACACCTAAAAATAATTTTAAATTATCTTTTTTCGTTTTTATGTGTATGGTGTTTAGTCTACGCACTATGTGTGTGTGCGGTACCCGCAGAAGCAAGAGAGTAATGGATCCCCTGGAACTAGAGGAAATGGTAAGCTGTCACGTGGGCGAACGGACCTGAAGCCCCGCCCTCTGGAGGAGCAGCCACTCTTCCGAGCCACCTCTCTGGCCCCTATGCCGCCCGTTTAACAGTTCAATTAATCTAACATGCATTGCTCAACAATTAAAACGTAAATGTTGACAGATATAAAGCAAAATAAAATGTAAAAAGGAAGTACATTACATGAAAGCATCATGTTTGCGAAGCAAACTCCTCATGGCAAATGCACTCTGGTGTGTACTGTGAGTTGAAACAACTGAAGGGAATGAACGGGGTCGCTGTAACCGAGCACGGAAATTAAAAAGTAAACAATCCTGCCTCTGGAGGCCTTGCAGGTGTGGGTGCTGTGTCACACGTACGTCAGTAGGTGGCAGAGAAGAGAGAGGCTATGTCCACGTTGTTCAGTGTTCTGGCCGGTGAACACCTGAATGATTAGTAGTCTAACATTTTCTGAAAAAGTAAACCTGAGACAACCACAGACAGTCTGGCTTCTCGAAGGCTGGGCTGGGCTTCCAGAGCAGTGGGCAAGCAGGAGACTAGAAAAACCTGCCTGGGGTGGAAATGAGCCTGAAACAGACAACCATCACATGAGGACACTGAGACCACCAAACTGGCACTCTGGGGCCCAGACAAGGCTTACCCTGAGATGACCACCAGCCCGGTGCTGAGCAGGCCTGCAGACCATGCCCGAGATGACCCCTGCCCCATGCTATAATGCACAAGCAGGGTATAGAGTACTTCTGAGACCACTCCTGAGATGACCACAGACACTCACAGATCTGGTCACGGCTAAGAAGAGCCAAGAAAATGGTGGAGAAATGGAAGAGAAAAAGAAACAGAAGGACGTGGGCACAGTGAGGAGAGGCAGAGCTGGAGACTTGAGGGTAGTGAGGAACACCCTGATGTGAGTAGCCAGTGATGCCACCTGGGACCATGATAGGGTCCTGGCCTGTGCTGCCACGAGGCACTACATCTGGGTTCATGGCCCTGCAGCAGCAGAGATCTGTTACTACCAAAGGCCAGGTGGAAGTCTCTGGTCTGGCCTGGCACCCAGGGACATGTTGATGTCTGAAGGCTGTGCAGAACGGGCCCCACCCCTTACCTGGGCATTATGGGAGAGTTGACCCTTGGTGGCATGAGAGCAGGAAAGATGTTCCCAACAGCTAGCCAGCTGCAGCACTCCAGAGAGCAGGCCCTGCACCTCTCCTGGGCAACACAGTAGAGCTAACCCTGAGGGGAGGGTGGGCACAGGAGATCCATCCCTGAGGGCATGAGTGTGGAGAGCTGACCCTGTCACTTGACTGCCTCATGGTGATATGGGGGAGGGAAAGATGTCCCCTGCTTCATCCCTCACCACCTACGGCAGGCAGAAGTATCACTGAGGTCATCAGAGAGGGAGACCTGGCCCTGCCTCTCTGCAGGACTGTAGAGCTGGCCCTGGATGTGAGAGTTGCTGGTGAGCCAGCCCTGCCTCTTGGCCTCTCCTGGGCAGCAGGGTATGCTGGCCATGATTGAGGGTGTGGCTGGTGAGTTGGCCCCAAGGGCATGAGAGGAGGAGAGCCTGTGGGCTGGTTTGCTCAGATACTTCTCAGGACCAGATCTAGTGCTATGAATTGGATCCTATGGATGAACTTACTGGCGCCCATGAAGGGCCAGGCCCTACAGATCCAAAACTACAGGATCTCCATGACAGTGCAATAACAGGATATCCTAGAGGAATCACGGTGATGTTCCAGTACTGAACAGTATTGCACAGTACTGAGTAGCAGAAGCCAGAGGCCTCATACCAGACCAATAGCTCACTGCAGTGAACATGTGCGAGCAAAGACATGTGGACAAAAGGGTAGACTGTGGGACACACTGTAACACAATACAGCTTTAACAGTGAGATTTTTTTTCTGCTGTAGGGAGGTTGCAAAGATGGAGGGCAGGTACGAGGGGAGGGGGAGATAGTGGGATTGGGGTACATGGTGTGAAATTCACAAAGAACCAATAAAATGTTTTTTTAAGTAAATAATGATACTTATTTGATAATTGTGAAAGAAATGTGTAGGTGTGTTTGTGTGTATTTGTTTATGCATGTATATGTGTGTATTATGCAAATATATTCTTTATATTTGGTCACCTGAATGAAGCAAAAGCTACAGTAAGGGCTGATTTTTTTTAAGGATTTGAAACCCAGGACTGTGACACTGGGATGTTGAAAAGCTGTGGGACTCACATCAGCCTGGGACGTACGTGTGCCTCCTCCCTTATAGAGTGGAAGAATGAGCCTCATCCAGATAAAATAATCATTCATCTTCCTCTAATCTAGATGCTTTCTGTTGATTCTAATACACACACACACACACACACACACACACACACACACACAGACACACACTGCAGATCACAGAGCCCAGAAGAGTAGTTTTCTCACATCTTTTAAATATACACAATATATACACAAAAGGTTGAATCAGTTTAAATGACCCTAAAAGTAAGCATTTATAATTGGGAGAAATATAAGAGTAAAATGTTCTGATTTTCCCAAAGGAATAGATCCCTGTCTGCCCACCACTCCTTCCTTTCTGTGGCTAGAAAATCCAAAGGGTGCGTAATAGAATTAAGAGCATTCTAAGGAATCCTTACAATTCCAAAGCTCGAGTGCCAAGAAAGGCAGTAACATTGGAACTGTGGCTGTCATGCCTATGCTCCCTCTGTATACTAATTAATGTCGGGGACACTCAAGAGCAGACATTTAGATATGCAGGTATTGAAGCAAATGCTATTTGGAAAAATGAATAAACCGGTATAAGCAAGGACTAACTGGCTTGGTATAATACGGGAGGAGTTCTCTTGGGCATGGAAAGCACTGACTGGAAGATGCTTTGTTCCCTTCTGGTGAACATGAGATCAAGAGGCAGAAGACAAGGCACCATGGCCTCTGCAAAACCATCAGCTGCTACAAAGAAGCCAGCTGAGACCCAGGAATAATTCCTCCTTCGGACAGGGCTTGGGATGGAGTCTAAGTCTGAGACGAGTAAAATCTGTACATCAGCAGCTTAGCTATTAACCACCTATTCTACTCATATCCTCTGCAGACCTGAAGTCAAGGTTCATTCAATATGTGTAAACTGAGGTGAGACGTCCACGCTGAGGGTCATGGGACATGAAAGTTGACACCTATGTCTACAGGTTCCTATAGAGTGAGTGGCCTGCTCTGCCATTTGACCTAGCAACAGAATATTTTATCTGCCCAGTCATAGATTTTCTTACTAGTTTCACTCAGATACCAAAGGAAGTCTCTCAACGTTTTAAAAAAGGGATATCTATATTATGGGATGTTGCATATAAGCTAGGTGATACTCAGGAATTCTCATGTAAAAGGTTGAGACACAAAGAATTCCCACATCATAAAGAACTACAGATAACAATGTCCTGAGGAAAGTCTCCCATTAGCATGCTCTCTAGTGAATCTGTGTCATTGCATGGTGCACACACATGTCATAGCGCACAAGAAAGGAAAGTCACCTTTTCCATTTGAGAGGATGTCAAGCTGCTCATGCAAACTGACCTTAGAAAAGCTAAAATGCTAGTTTTTTCTTTTTAATGATAATAGACGGGGCAGTGGTGGCATAAACTTTAACCCTAGCACAGGGGAGGCAGAGGCAGGTAGATCTCTGTGGGTTTGAGATCTACAACCCTGGTCTTCTAGGATAGTCAGGACTACACAGTGAAACTGTCTTCAAAAACCAAAGATAGATAGATAGATAGATAGATAGATAGATAGATAGATAGATAGATGTAGGTAGGTAGATAGATAGATAGACAGACAGACAGACAGACAGACAGACAGACAGACAGACAGACAGAATAATAGCATCTGCTGAAATGGCCACACATTTACTTACTAACCCAATATTCAGCAAACACTTCATGGTTAAATATAATAGCAATAAAGGTAGAGAATGGGGCTTTGTTTCATACTGTGGAGTGAAAGCGGAGCCCTCAAAAACGGTGGTATTTGAGCACATAAAGAACTCATTGAGGCAGAGGGAACACTCGCTCACCACTCCTGGTGGGAGAAAGATGAGAAAGGACAGGATTCCTGTGCCAAGAGGTCAGATACCCAGAGCACCAAGGATAGGCACAGAAACGGTCCAGACTGGGCCAAGCTGTGATGTGAAGAACAGTCTTTGTGTTACATAATTCTTAAGAGAAACAACGCACTGGCAAGTTCTTTTTAAGAGCAGATATATCAACGTTTTAACATTTTCTCTAAGGTCAGCACTTCCCTGGAGCCCTCTGCTCAGACCATAGGTGTTCCTGTCATCTACTGCTCTGTCTTGTTTTTAATCTAAAAAGGGAGTGAGGGGGCTTCAGATATTATAGCCAATTGTAAATGAAATTGAATGAATATTATTAATGTTATACATGGAAATCCATCTAACTAAATTTTCTCCCATGCTGCTATTTTCTTCTGTGAAGAGAGAAATGGTTTAAATCTGGCTGCTTTACTCTGTGTTCATTAACTTCCTCTGGTACTCAATTGACCCCCTGTCCTCAGCACTCAATTTTGTAAGAAAGTTCCTAATAAAATGCCAGCAAAAGGGAAATTACTCATGCCTCAGGACCTACTGTAACAGGTAAATTTCCTTTACAGAATCTCAAGGTACACTCTTTACTTAGTTTTTAGTCAAATATGTATGTGTGTCCATGTGCACATATGTATGCACATGCATATCTGTGTGTATGTGTATTGTGTGTGTATATATATTATGATAAATATGTATATGTGTAGGAATGTGAATATGGTATGTGTGTATCTGTGGCTATATATGTATATACATGTATGTGTATGTATGTATGCATGTATATCTGTATATGTGTATATGTGTATATGTGTAGTGTTATATGTATGTGTATATTTATAGTGTACATGCATGCATGTGTGTATATGTGTACATGTGTATACATGTGCATGTGTATATATATGTATATATGTGTATATGTTTTTGTGTTTGGTGTATGAGTGTGGAGGCCTGAGTATGCTATACTATAAAGTACCTGCCATGTAGCACCAAGATAAGCCTGATAAATATTTTATTATTTTCCTGAATGTAACTGGACTCCATAAAAATCTAGCAATTTCAGGAGACCTTCAAATTGGCAGGACTACAGCTATTAATGTCAGCATTTAGGAATTCAATCAATACCTCCTAAGTTTCCCAGAAAAGGTCAAAAAAAAAAAAAGTCTCGAGGCCTCGGGTCTGTGCTTTGAAAGTGATGGGCAGTGCGTTTTCTTTTTTTCTATTTAAAGCTCTACTGAGCTTTTGTCCCTGCTGAGCTACTTGGAGTTTTAATCATGTAGCCAGTATTTTTATTCAACTTGAAAATGTCATTTGAGTAATTAAAGATTTGTTCTCTAATCTATCAACTTAGTGCAAGTGTTAAGTAACACTGAGTCCAGGGCTGTCCCTTCTAGATCATCATATATCCCTCTTGCTACTAAAACATTCATAGTCACCTTTGGGTGACAGTCTCATGCTCTGTCTTATCCCAATACCCCCACCCTGTGCCACTTAATCCCTCCTGGGTGTTCATTCCTATCTTGGGCAATGGCCCAGTAGCATCCTCACGAGGAAAGAACTTTAGCTCAGTATAGAACTAGATATCAGGTCAGCCCTGCTACTGGTCTGATAACTGACTCTAGACGAGAGTTCTAATAACAGGCTCTGCCTTGTCTCTGAAACCAAGTGCCAATGGATCCCCTAGATGTGTTTATTAGGCACATGTCCTAGCTCCTTACAGTCCGAATACTTAGTCCTAATAAAACCATTGTCTTCCCTCTGAATATCAAAAGACCTTCCTAAATAGACCTCCACCACTCATGTCTAAAATTGTGTCCTAGCTCCATGGCCTTTCCCATCTTAAAAATCCCTCATTCAAAGAGCATGGCTTGCCTGAGTTTCTGAATTCTCAAACCTCCTCTGCTGCAGTGAATACTAGTTGAGACTGATCTCTCTCAAGATACAAAACAGCTGGCTGTCACTCACCAACGGAAGGCAAAAGCGGTCAAAAAGACTTAACAGACTTACCCATTTACACAGGTTGAATAACCAAAATCCTTACCAAAAGCCATTAAGTATTAACATGGTCTTTCCCTCTATAAATGCTATCATTATCATCACACAATATACCAAAGCCAGTACAAATCTTACATGGTACAAAAGAAATGACCATTATTTTATGACTATTTAATACTATTCCCTCTTAGGCTCTGGACACAATGATAAAGCAAAGATTCCAAATTCCTTAGAATAAGTACATTGTGGTAGTTTGAATAAGATTGCCCCCAATCTCCCCTCCCACATCCAGGCTCCATGTAGGCTCATAGAGTTGAATTCTTAGTCACAAAAAAGTGGCTCTATTTAAAAGCACTAAGTGGCATGGCCTTGTTAGAGAAAGTGTGTCACTGGGAGTGGCCTTTGTAGCTTCAAGAGTCCAAGTCAGGTCCAAGGGCTCTCTCTTCCTGCTGCCTGTGGATGTGTGTGTAGAACTCTCCTCCTCCAGCACCATGTCTGCCTGTGTGGTGCCATGCTCCTTACCATGATGATCACGGACTAAACCTCTGAAACTGTAAGCCGCCCCAATGAAACGTTCTTTTATTATAAGAGTTGCTGTGCTCATGGTGTCTTTCCATAACAATAGAACACTGACTGAGGCATATATACGCTTCTCCTTTTTAAAACGTGGATTTTACAAGTGCCTGCCTTGCTTCGTCTGCTTCTCATAGATCCTCTGAGAAGTCGCAGGTCCAGGACACTCTCCTTCTGTCACTCTGTGAGTAGAACTTTCATTTTAGCTCACAGGGTTCTTGCTAAAGAAAATAAGAAGCACGTGTTGGTTAAAGAGAGCTGAGCCAGTTATATATTGCTAGAGCCCTTGTAGAAAAATGGCTCTCATGTCTGCCGTGGGAACATAACATACTCTGCTCCTTTGAAAATGCCACCACACAGTGGCTTCTATGGCTGTTTAAAAAGTCAGCACATTTCTTGAAAGCTCTTCTCTAGAGGCTCTTCCTACACGAGACACTGAGATTTAGATACAAAGACATTCCCATAATATTAACAGACAAGAAAAGAAAAAAGAAAGGAAAAAAAGAAAAGGTCAGCAGAAGGAATGGAATTTAACACAGCACGTTACAATGTATCTCTGTGATGAGAAACCTGGCAACCACTAAAAGTCATGTTAGCTCACGAAACACAAAGAGCCAGGATGATTTAGGAACAAAAACACATTCACCTTAGTCCAGAATGGTAGAACAAGGTCTGACTTTTCTTTACTGGAGTCAGAGATAGGTTCTCATGCAGCCCAGCCTGACCTTAAAATTACTAAGTAGCCAAAGATGACCTAGACTTTGGATCTTCCTGCCTTCACCTTCCTAGTGCTGGACCACCAGGGCTGGGTTTATGCAGTGCCGGGAACTGAACCTATGGCTTTGCGCACACGAGGAAAGCACAACACCCCTCTTCCAGCTGAGTCACATCCCTCGCCTTTCATTTTATTCATTGCCTTCTTCCCTTTTGTTTTTCTCCTTCCTTCCTTCCTTCCTTCCTTTTCTCCCTTCTAACTCCCCACATCTGTTGTGATCTCTAAATGCTCTGTACAAAACATGCATCACTTTTTAAACAGACTTTATTTTTATTTTTTTAAATCGTGTGCATGTTTATGAAAGTGTGTGCTTGTGCAATGCCTGCAGAACCAGAAGAGGGCATTGAATCCCCAGAATTGGAGTTACAGACTAAAGTCACCCAATGTGGGTGCTGGGAACTGAACTCAGGTCCTCTGCAAGAGTACATGCACATCCTGATGGCGGAACCCTCTCTCCAGGCCCCATATTCATCGCTTTTAGAGTAAACTCTCAATAAATAAGATAAATAAAAAAATAAATAAATGACAAAGGGGCTTAAGTTTGATGGAGTGAAAATATCTTCAAGTATCATAAAGCAAGAATCAGTTTCTCCATAGATTCTTTAATACGTGAGGGAGGTGACCTCCCAGAAGAGCTGTGCTTGCAGCTCCAGCTTCCCACTCTACCCATGTGGCAGCTAGAAGTGATGACACTGAGAGCCAATGAAGCAGACTGATCCATGGGTAGAAAGAAAGATTTATCCGGGATTAAACCGTCAGGGCCATTTTGGGGTGTGGGGGTGGTGTAGGGTAGAGAAGAGCAAAATGGCAGAAAAGACAGCAGATTTTATATGACACTCATTAGGGTGGAGATCTGAGCTGATACAGGCTGTCTGGATTGATTGAGACTAGGTACCCTTGGCAGAGGAAGTTGACCTTTGGAGGAAGGCTAAGGGAGTTTCCTGGGGAACAGAACTGTCTTAGTAGATCTGCTTTTCCAGTGAACGGAAACCTTTAGACTTGTTTTCCTGGCAACAATCCTGCTGTTTACCTGGCCAGAGTCCTTCTATTTAGGACAATGTCATAAGCACTGCCTTTGGGAGTCAGGGGGACTTTGGATCTGGCAGTAGCCATCCCCATCACCTCAACTTTGCCCCAGCAGCTCATTGAGATGAACTTTAAGGAAAAAAGCAAGCAAATAAACCAACCACCAAACTGTATCTAAACACCATTTCAAATGCATATGTCAAAGCAAACCCCTCGGATTAAAACACAGAAGGTGTGCATTGCAGTTAAGAGACTCGGGTGTTTGTGAACACATTCAGGAAATAGCACTGAGTGAACTCCAAATCTAAAAATATAAAGTCACACTGAATTTAAAACCAACCAGTTTAATAGGAAAGGGGCACAGGTGACGTCAACACTGCTGTCCACTTTGGGCCAGCTTTACAGCCTTATGTATTCAGGATAAAATGTATGTACATGTGAATCCTCATTATAAGCTTGTTCAGGTCTCAGAAAGTCATTGGTGCAAAGTCACACATGAAGCAGTAGCATGTTGGGCCTTGGATGAGGTAACTCCATTTAACCTGCACCATCAATCACATAGGACAAGGTAGAGGTCTCCACCTCCAGAGATTTAAATATTAATGAGTTATCTAAAGGCGGGGGTGGGGGGGTGGGAGGGGGAGGCGGGCGCGTAGCTAATTAAGTTATTCCCGCCCCTTTTCCCCTTCCCTATAAAAAGCTAGGCCCCTGACTTTTTGAAGGGGGAAGTGCACACCATCTATACCCATTCACCACGCCATGAACAATAAAAGCTTAGGAAAACCGAACTCCACGTGTCTCCTGGGCCTGCCGCCTCCAGGTTCCCAGCCTTTGGAACCCTGGAACCTTCCAGAAGCAGCCACTGTGCCTGTGCTGCGGCTGCGTGAATGTGGGACCGCCAGCCGTGTGGGAAGCCCTCCCGGGCCTGGGACCCCCGCTGCCAGACCGCTCTGTTATCCTTGGCTCTAGTGGAAGGCATCCTGTTAGTGATGACCCTGCCACTGGGCTCTCCCCCCGGCGTGAGGTTTTTTTTCCCACAGTAGCAGATCCAGCTCTCCTGCCTGCAAACCCAGTTTCTCTGCTGCACCACTTGGGCCTGGGCACAGAGTGGGCACTGAGCACTGGGCTCAGAACAGCAGTCACACTGATAACTGCTTCCTAAAGAATCCAAATGAGAGGAAAACATTTAAATGTTAATAATGAATTCCAGAGGGTTTTTTCCCTAACAAAATTGGCCTATTAAGAAAACACAACACAATCTCCTAAGTAAGTCCAATAAACAGAATTCAAAATACACTGATTTCCTGTTGTGAGTAAATATGACTGCAGTGTGACATTTGTTGTTATTGCTACTTTGAGACTCACGTGGTCCTCTGGTGTTTCACACTCCATATAAAAAGCCCCTAGCACATACTGAAAATGAGTTTATCTCTTTGAGGATACAGAAGAGAGTTCGGAATCTTTCACAGTTTTGAAGACCAGTTACCAAGGCAGCTTAGAGAGTGACTCGTCAGCACAGACATGCAGACAACGGAGTTTAGAAAACCTGACTCTCACTACGTTACAAAGTCATTACTAACAGGATGCCTTCCACTAGAGCCAAGGAAAACATTTGGGGTTTCCTAATTGAACATACTCAGGACCAGACTTGAAGCAACGGGGTTACATAAAGCAGCCACTCTCCTGTGCCAGAACTAGGATATGTACAGAATACTCATCACCACTGAAGATTTCTTTGTGAGGCCAGGGATCACATGCTGAAGATCTTTTAATTTTGGCTAAACGCCTGGTTATCTGCATATATCTCGTATTCTCAAGTATCCTCTGACTGACACTGCTGCATCCTAGCTGAAAACAGTGGTCACTATCTTCGTGAGGTGAAGTGGAATCTGCAAGTTTTCGGCTCAGTCAAATAGGCCACCTTCCTGCTACTGGAATTCCACTTCCACCTTAGAGCCAACCCTACTTTCTGTAGATCTTAGACTCCGCTGGCCTACAGTGAGCACTAACAAATCACTTCAAGAGTTGGATTTCAAGGCAAGTAAAATGTAAGAGAAGCAGCTCGCTTGAGTACAAACAGGTCTGTGTGGGACATTGTGAGGTAAGCTATTTAACGCCAACATCACGTGGCGCTCTCATCCGTGGAAACCTATCTGGAAGACACTATACTAGGTCAACAAGACCAGCTCACTCCTGGGACTCTGGCATACACATTTTTCTTGTATCCTAGATATCTGGAATGGATCCGAGAGAAGAAGAAAACGGCCTCCATTTTCCACCCAAATCTACATTCATTTGATCTTCACGTGTGGGATTGAAGGAGGGTCTGTGTTTCCCATGATTCTCATAGTCATAATGATCACTGTTAATCATAAAGTGTCCTCAAACTCCAGCCTGACACTAAAGGTACCTAGCAATGTCAGAAAGCTCATAACCAGATCACTAAAGGAAAAAGTATATCGTTTTCAGAAAATCAAAAGGCGCAAGAACTCAGACTCATTGAAAGGAAATTCTTTAAAATGTATACAAGATCTATGCATAGCCTCTTACAGGGGAATATTAGGAATCTTTCTTGATCTGTTAAGTTTCAGATGACAATAAGCAAAACCATAGAAGGCAGAAATCAGGGCTCTGAGCGAGCAGGAGGATGGAGAAGGAGGAGCCGGCGGGGAGGATCGAGAAAGAATGTGTAAAGTGTGTGTTCTGTTAAACATCATCTGCACAGAGGTGACAGTAGATGCCAAAGAGATCGATTGGAACACGGGAGGATCAAGGAAGTATGTGTGTTCTGTTAAACGTCATTTTCATAGAGATGACAGTCGATGCTGGAGAGATAGATTGGAACAATGGGAGTTTGAAGAGGGGCAAAAGCCAGAATAAAACTATGTTCAATGGAATAGAGAAGGAGCTTCAGCTGGCAAGTGCAGAGGGGCCATCAGGTGAGAGAGCAACGGGATAATTCAGTACCACACATGCAAAGGGAAACAACCATCCCAAGAAGGTAGCTCCGAGCAGGAGCGTAAGACTATAGCACAAGACTGAGGCGTGTGTGTTCTGAGAAGATTGGGCCCAGTGCTGTGCTGGTGACAGCAATATAGATGGAAAGAGAGGGCTCCATACAACTGTAGTGAAGGATTAGCATCATGAGCATCTCACAGGGACAGAAGCTAACACCCAGGCTTACAGGGACTAGAAGCAAGTAGGATCAGCTAACCCAGACCCTTCACAGTCTGTCTCACCTGTATCTGCTTCTCTTAGGGCAGCCTCCTCTCCTTGAGCACAGGCCAGGATGATCAAAATGGTCACCAACTCAATCACACATTAACTAACAGGGCCAAAGCATCCACTCAACTGAAAATGTCCTTGTCTTAATGCACGCGTGTGAAAGAAGATGATCTGATACACCGTGGGCCAGCCAGTGAGTCCATCAGCCTTGGGTGATGTGAACATTCCATCCAGTTAGCCAGGGGGAGGGAGGAGGAAGCCATGTGGCCTAATCATGTCCACCCAGGCCTTCTGTAAAGGTGATGGGCTGAGGCAGACCTGGAAGGCGTGGTCAAGGTGGATCGTGAATGTTACGTTCAGCCAACCTTGAAGTGGCTGCTAGAATTAACTCAGTGTTCAAACCACATAAAACCACCCACCCCATACTTACTAATACACACTCAACTAACTCAGTGTTCAAACCACATAAAAGCGCCCACCCCATACTTACTGATACACACTCAACTCACGGTGTCTCTTCCTGAGCATCATCTCAGTGGGGGACTCAAGGGAGTTGAAAATAATCATGTTTACAAACGATAAGCAGTAGATAACTACCACATCGAAAAGCTAAGATGGCCAGGGTAAGTAGACATGATTTCATAGAGGTGACATTTTTGCTAAGAAAGGAACAGAATTCTGATGAGATGAGATGGGGAAGGGGAGGAAATCAAGCCTGAGAGCGATTGCCTCTACCTTTGGGCTAGATGCCCCTTGAGGGTAGGAAATGTCACCCACTTCCCTTTGTGTCTCATGCTGCTTGCAACATTTCATTATTAGAAAGCAGTAAGCCTTAAACAAATACGAGAAACACAAATGGAAGTATCAATAAAATTATTAGAGACATGAAGACACACACCTGTAATCCTAGCAATTGGGGAAAAGATGTTTAATTTGGTCCCCTTCAAGGACAGGAAGAAGATTCACTGAAGTGAAGGCTATTGAGAGACAAATGGAAGGAAGATGTTAAGGCCAGACTACAGAGAGCCTTGAATGTGAAGTAAGCATTACACTTTTACTGGGTACCTGGGTACCAGAAGTATGGCTGCCTTAGAGAGAAAGACACTGACCCTCTCGAAAGCCGCTTGAGCATTCCTTATCTGGCTAATGTAAGATCAGTAAACATTCCCACCACTTCAGACAGGTGTTATTAGATTCAAATTCAACAATATAGTTGAAGATATGTCTTTCTTCTTTGTATCCCCTCCAGTACCTGCCACAGAAATCTCCCCAGTCAATGTTGAATGTCTTTTATCTGTAAAATGTAAATCTAGCCAAACATAAAAGGTTTACAACCCTTAGAACTTGCCCTCTGTTAGGACCGATGGATACTCGGAAGTTTTTTGTATAGCTATGCTACTCTGACTGTTATCATGTTTTTTAAATTGTCGCACAAATGCTATTAAAAATAATATTGCCGGGCAATGGTGGTGCACGCCTTTAATCCCAGCACTTGGGAGGCAGAGGCAGGCAGATTTCTGAGTTCGAGGCCAGCCTGGTCTTCCAAGACAGCCAGGACTACACAGAGAAACCCTGTCTCGAAAAACCAAAAAAAAAAAAATTTTTTTTAAAATATATGTGACATGAGGTGGGTGTCACCAGAAGTATAGAAGCTAGGGTTGTCCTATGACCTCGGCATATGCGGACACACACAGACATCTCAGGGATTTGTGCTTCCTGGATGTCACTTTGAGTCTTTGACAAAATCTTGTTTCTTCAGATGGGCCTGGCCTGGTGATCTCAATAATGCCATCCCCTGCCTTACTGTCTTACTATCTCAGTCTTGACTAACACCTGATGTTTGTTCTATCTCTGTTCATATCCTCATCCTCTGTCTTCTATAGATGAGAGAGAGAGAGAGAGAGAGAGAGAGAGAGAGAGAGAGAGAGACTTGCACATACCCACATCCCTAGCTCTAAAACGGTACCTTAACACTGTGGGTGTCCAATCAGTACGGAGTGAATAGAAGAATACCAGAGCTGAGTTTTAGGAGCATCATGGAGATAAGAGTTGATGTGACAGGAATCACTACCTCAGAAAGGCCTGTTTTGGCTGGCAATCAAGAACTGAGATTTAAAAGGGACCCCCACTACTTCATAACCAAGAAGACTCGCTGTTCGTATAAACACTACAATGCCATCAATTCTGGCTAATAGAGATGTCCACAAAGAACCATGATGTCTTAGCCTGGATCTTGTTTTCCTTCTGAAACATGGAATTTGGTAATGTGTCAAACAGGAGCTACCTACGTAAGCAGTCCCAGTAGATATTCTGGATCTACGAATGACATGAGCTTCCCTGGAAGGCAGCATCACGCATGCGCCATCCAGACTCCTTCGATTAAGTGCAACCTGTGTGTGCCTTTGCTGCAGAACAAGTCTCCACATTTCTGCCCTATTGCCTCATGCAGCTTTTCTGCTTGCTGACTTAGTTCTCATCTGTTTACCACAATAAATCACAGCCTTGAGTCCTAACATATGCCGTGGTCTGGGAGCCTTCCTCATGAATCATCAAAACGGGATGGTCTTAATCTCCTGACACAAGGCATATTTCGCCGGCAGCCAAGAATGTAGATCCGGAGACTAAAATAATTACCGTGGGGTGGGCAGGTGAGAAAAAAAGCTATTGCTATAGTCTGAAAAGAAAGACCCAAGGACCGGAGGAGCGGGACGGTGCTGTAATGGGTTCCACATCTCTGATGGAAAGCACTTGGTTAAGTGAGTGGTTAATAATAAAAAACCTAAGAAAACAGAATCCGTGAGCCCAGATTACCAAACAACGAAGAAAGATCATGGCATGCAGAGATGCTGAACCAGCTGGGTCATGGAAATCAGAGTAAATGGCTTTGAATATATCTGAAACAGTGCTAGGAAAGCTTGAGCAATGAGAGCCCCCTCCCAAACAAAGCCCTAGGACAGCGGTTCTCAACCTGTGGCTCTCAACCCCTTTGGGGGTCGAATGATCTTTTCATAGGGCTCGCCTCAGACAATCGGAAAATATAGATTTTTACATTATGATTCACAACAGCAGCAAAATTACAGTTGTGGAGTAGCAACAAAAATAATTTTCTGATGGAGTCAGCACAGCCTGAGAAACTGTATTAAAGGGTCTCGGTGTCGGAGAGTCTGAGGAGCAGTACACTAGAAGGCGGGCTTAAGCAAGGAACTGAAGCACTGGAAGCCCAGTGGGGAAGGGGGTCTCTGTGTGCTTTGCTTGCTGGTATATTCCAAGCATATATAGGTGTGCCTAGCATGTGATATGCACTCAACAAAAGCTTTTTAAGTAGTAAGCAATTTTAAAAGGTATCATGTAAGGAAATAAAGCAATCTTTGAGCAATCTAAAGTGAGAATGGAGACACACCAAGCTTGACTATCTTCTAATTGTCAATAAAGCACGAAGCAGCAGGTGGGGGGGGGAGGGGTCCCTTAAAGGGAATAGAGTCTGTGACCACCTCCTCACTGAGATATCAATAGGAAATCATAGTGATAAAGCCATGTCTTTTTGCTCAGAGTCTAGATTACGTACAAAAATCAGATTAACATTTTTGAATGCCTTTGGAACGTACATAAAAAGATACCCAAGAGAATGTAGCTGAAGCAAAGTCTCCAAATAATGGCGTCTGTAAGAAAATTACTCATGGCTGAATGCTTTACCTCTAAGTCTACAACCCGGTGAACGAAAAGGCCCAAGATGTCTCTTAGTCCCATGTCGAGCGATAGCACATACAGATGACTCGCTAGAAGGAGGAGAGACCACCAGCTTGGCGTGAAGGTTGAAGTGGAAACAGACAGCATTGAAGAGGAAAACAGCTGATGAAACTCCAAGCGCCTTCCTCTAGAAGAACTTTCAAGTCAGGAACACTGAAAACAGTACGAGTTCTTACAGTCAGACTGACTTTCCTCCATTTTGTAAAATAACACACAATGGCCCAGCTTGTGAATACTGAGCTGCACTTCTCGGGGTGCCGCCTCAGCGCCATGGCTTCTGGGAAGGCAACCAGTTGACTGTCTCACCTCTCCATCCTCAGTCTCTCCAAGAAGAGACCAGCTGCCAGAGTCCATGAGTCTTCTGCTCACAACACACTTGTACCCACCGATGGCTGTTACTCTGCCAGTAGTTAAAGAGTTCAGACAACACTCGAAGTCTCGGTTTCTTTGAAGAACAAATCCAGTCCCAGAATTCCAGGGTAGGATGTAACTGTACTGCAACCCGACCTCGCCCCCATTTTCAACATGCTTTTCTTTTTTCCTTCTCCAAGACCACTCTCCCAAACTTCTTATTTTTCTCAGGTTGAGAAATGTTTCCCTCTAGAGCTATGGATGGGGCGGGGGTGGGGGGGGTTTCAAATGACACTCTCACAGGGGTTGCCTAAGGCCATCCACATACTAGATATTTACATTATAATATAATAGTGGCAAAATTACAGTTATGAAGTAGCAATGAAACAATTTTGTGGTTGAGGTTCACCACACTATGAGGAACTGTTATCAAAAGGTCACAGCATTCAGAAGGCTAAGAAACACTGGGCTAGACTCACAGGTTTGACTGCTTGGTCTTCGGCTTATGGCACTGTTTGGGGAAGTCATGAAGCTTCACTGGACAAAGTGTGTCTTTCACTAGGAGTAAGCCTTCAAGATGAACAGAGCGAGCCCACTTCCTACTTCTCTCTGCTTCCTGACTGCACACAAAATTCAGCCAGCCGCCTCACACTCCTGTCGCCTGCCGTGTCTTCCAGCCATGATGGACTGTGTCCGTTCTAGAACTGTGAGCCAGTCTTCCCTTCCTTAAACTGCTTCTATCTGGTGCTTTGTCGTCGCAAGGAGAAAACTAACTAGGACACCAGCAAACCCAACCTACCTACGAGAAAGGCGCGAGAACCACACGTTGTTCTAAAAAGATGTAAATGGACTCGTGGACCCAATGTGTTTTAAAATGACGATTACAATCTTTCCTCAACACTTCTTTTCTTGAGGGCTGGAGGATGGCTCAGTAGGTAAATGACTTGCCTTCAAGCATAAGGTTGCAAGTTTGGATCCCCAGTTCCCACATAAAATAAATGCAGCCAGTGCCCTTCATTCCCCGCTCAGAAGGCAGAGACAGGATCTCACGGATCCCCAGAGCAAGCTGAATTGCTGAACTAGACATGAGCAACCTCTGGGTTCAATCTAGAGACCATTCATTCAATTAAGAGATCACGCTTCAGTTGAATTAAATGAAGATGCTCCCCCTGCCCATGTCAATCTCCGACCTACACACGTATGAGAACACAAACAGAAACTACATGCACATGACACACATGTACACATGAAAAAAAATAAATCTCCTTGTTTAAGAAAAGAAATGCAGTGTGCGAAAGTGGAAAAGCATAAACCCTGATTTGAAAAGAATCTATTTCAGTGCCACCATCCAGAACCTTTATGACCGTGAGCTACCTCATCTCTCTGACCCTGTCTCTTCCCTATCAAATAGCACACACTCCATTGTAGTTCTGCAATGACTAAGGTAATGTGCACATAGTCAGGGCTTCGGTGGTATCAGTGGGGTTTTGACAATGGGCCATCTGGTTAATGCTGACTTCCTTTATCACAGTCCTGCATCTGTTCTCATGGGGCAGAGCCCTGATAATGAGTCCTGGGCTGTTGTACACCAGAGGGCGAGGCTCAGTGATAAGGCCCGACCTATAGGAGGCACCGGTTTTGAACCTCAGCACCATAAAAATCCTCCGCACCATAAAAATCAGTGAAATACATCCTGGAGATGTCGTCCAGTTGGGAAGAGCGCTCTGCTAACACAGTCCTGAGTTCAGTCACCAGCACTGCATAAGCCAGGTAAGGTGGCACACATCTGAATCCCAGCACTTAAGAGATGAAGACAAGAGAATCAGAAGGCAGAAGTCACCTCAGGTACACAGCCAGTTCCAACCTGGACCACATGGACCCATGTCTCAGAACAAATTGGCAAAGAATTAGATGGTATAAGAGGTATTAGTCTTTGTATGGTATCAAACACCGAACAGTAACTCAACTATCTCCTGGGGAATTGCAGTATCACACGTGCAGTGTGGAACCCGCTACATTTAACGTTTCATCTAGTCTTCAACACAGCTCTATAATGCAGGTATGGTGGCTTTCTTGCAGATGTGAAGTTGACAACTCTCAGAGAAAGAAAATATTCCAAGGTGACACCTCTAGCCAGAGGCAGAACCAATACTTGAACTACAATTCTCCACCTTTAGGGTCTGACATTGTACTTTTTCATAGACTTGCCCAAATAGAAACTATCCTTACTTACCAGTGATGCAAACCACATGGAACCGGATTAGAGACCTTGGTCTTCAAGGGACAGCTGAAGGGAAGGTCTGCCCAGCACAAGAGTTCAGCTCCAACAGTCTCAGAGCTGCACGCCTTGGCTTCACACCCTGTCTCCACTGCAGCCTTAAGTAGCCTCAGTCTTTCCTAGGTTTGGGGGACACCCACCCCTCAGCCTGAACCTCGGGGGTGATTAGAACATATGCTGACCCTTCTGCCTCAGGGCCTCGGCAGTGAGCAGCTGCACGCTGATGCTTTTCCAGTCAGGTGCAGGGGCCACTACTCTGAGATGCTATGTTTGCAAGGCTGAAAGATATACACAAAGCACACCCAACCTGTAGCTGAGCCTCTGCCACATTCTGCTTCATCTTGCAAAGCCCTATGATTACCACAAAGTCGTCTTCCAAACGCTGAATTTTTCATGATGTTATCTCAACAAGCAGCACCGATTTGTTTCAATCAGTTTCATGTACACGGTGGGGAAATAGGGGAGACAGAAGACCTTCCTCCCCGTCGCTCACGTGCATTAACCATCACTCTCCAGGAACTAGCTATGAGCAGGAAGTCAAATAGCACATTCCCTCCTTGGAAACCTCTGAACTACTGAAGTCTAGTTCTGCCCAACCAGTGCTGTTGCTTCCTGGTTCAGGAAAGAATGGCAGCGGCTGCAGCCACTCAACCCCTTGCTAGAGTAGACTAGGGTCTTACCTCTCTATGGTGCTAGAGCACAGGGAGGAGGGAACGACAGCCTGTTGTCCCTGAAGTCCTCATGTTGTCACTCTACACAGGAAAGACTTACCTTGGTCTCTATGCTCAGGACCTGCCTCTACTGGGACACACACACAAAGCTGATAGTTTAAGGCAAAGGAGGACAGGTGGATTCCTGCTCTCAAGGGACTGTGCTTGCTGCTAATCCACGGGGTTTCCCAGCTCATTGCTTTGTTCCCCAGATGGGAAAACAAAACCAGTAGGAATGAGAGCTGGCCTATAGGGCTGTCTCTGAAAGATCCCCCGAGCTCCCTACACAAGCCAAAGGCAGCTGTCACCTTTGGCCACGATATTGGACCAAGACCCTCTCCACAGAAGTCTTAGAATGCTACAGAAAGCAGACTTCTGCAGATGCCAACAAGAACTGAACAACCATGAGTGAAAACAAATATTGTAAATCTAAAAGATGAATTGGAGAAAGAATGAAGTTTTTTTTTTTTTTGCCTTGTCAAGGAATTAATTTCTTTAATAAACTACGAGAGTGGTAAATGTATTATTAAACATAGTGTTCTAACAGTTTGTCATCACAGAGAATCACAGGAGTATACTGTAATTATTAAGCAGTTGACAATGTTTTCATAAGAACGAAACAGCTATTTCAGTTCTCGCCACTTGGGAAAGGGCTCCTTTTGCTATAGCCTGACTCTGACACTGCTCCCTCCCCAGGATGGGGCTGGCTGGCTAGTGCCTTTGTTCTTCTAGTCTCGCCACAAACATTGATATCTGTGTTGTATTTTCAGTCAGATTGCTTTCTTGAATTTTAGGGCAGCTTCAAAGGAGACAGTCCGCACAAGTCAGGTACAATTTTAGAACTGGGAGGCCAGGTTGGACACCCTGAAAGACGAAGACCCTGATCTGTCCCTTACAGGTGTTCACAGCTTCTCTGACCTCCACTTAGGAAGGTGATAAAGGCTCTGGGGAAACTGTTAGCGAGATGCCTCCATATCATAACATAATAGTTTTACTGACTTGGATTCAAGTAATCCAAATCATGAGAAATCAGACAAACTTTGAACATGAAATAGCGTGTTAAAGAGATAGGAATTGAATAATTAATCTTTATGTGTTCATATAATGTAACTGTACAATGATAAGAAACAAGAAGTCCATAATCAGGGAACTTTTGGATATGTCTCCTTTCAAAAAATATGTCTCCAGAATGACTCTGTTAATTTCAGTTTGTGCTAATTTATGTTAAAACAGGGTCCCACTAAGCAGTCCAGGCTGAACCTGTACTTGCAGAAATCCTTCTGTCGCAGCATCTCCAGTGCTGGAATTACATTCGTTTATGACATAACCAGCTCTAAAAGTCAATCCTTGAAAAACATAACATGACTTTTTTTATACAGAACCTGTTCTCAATTATCGAAGGCAACTTACTTGTATGAATTAATATTTTTTAAACCCCTGAGTTTCTCATACAAAAGTGACAGAAATGTAGAACTCTCATTTTTATAATGTATTTTCTAAAACCTTAATTGGAAACTTTTGAAAGGAAAACAAAACTTCAAATGAAAACCTGACATTTTAACATCTCTACAAGAGGAGATTTGCCTGAAAACTGGGATGAGACAGTTCCAAGAGAAGACATGGCAGAGAGGAGACCTTCCCATCTGTACCGTTCATCTTGGGATTTTCTTTTTCTTTCTCCACCTGACCCCTAAACGTCTACTATGCAGTCCTAGGTCTTAACCTCAGAAAACAGAATAAACTGCTATAGTTGGCACATTCCACAAGATGGCGCTCATCCTTAGGAAGAACGCCCCTTCCCATACATGCTGAACTTAAAACTGACTTTTATAATGAAACCTCTTAGAGATGAACAAACCTTTGAAGTGGCTCTAAAGGAAATTTTAATGTCAGACATTAACAATTAATGTTTCTGGAAAGTGTAAGCCTCTTTAAGAAAAAAAATCAGGCATACAATTTGATAAAAAAAAGGATGAAGTGTTTAAAGCTATTTATAGCCATGCCATGCAACCAAGACACAATGCAAATATGTAATGAAAATTTTGTAACAGCCATACATTATGTTTTAACAGCAACTGATATTGTATTTAACCCAGCGTGCCCAAAATATTCACATTTCTACAAGCAAGCAATGTAAAATTAACAGCAAAGGTTTTCTGGTTCCCTTGTGTGATTCCGCTGCACAGTTCACACCTGCAGGACATCCCAGCTGCTCGGCAGGTGGCGTGCGTGACAGTGCACACATGGAGAGTCTAGCCCGTGTGATCAACACCAAACCCAGCATCTGACTGCTACAGCAAACATTCAGCCTGTACTCTTAGATGCCATAAAACATACCTGCAACAATGTTAACAGACTTTCCCTGCTTGCAAAGCAGGCAAGAGTACAAACGCTTTCTGTATGCAGAGCATATGAAAAATAACCACCCTTCACCTCTCTAATCTCTCAGTTAAATAACAGCCTATAAAATAAATCCTGGCCTTGTTTAATTATGGCTGTCTTATTGACACTGTCAAGCACAAAATACATACTAGGAAAATACATAATAGAACACAGCCTACGAGCTCTCCTGTGAAAAGTGGGTATTATGTGTCATGTATATAATACAATAAAGAAGCATTAGAGAGAGGCGGTTTAACCAGCATTCCCGCCCACTGGGGATTTTACACTTCTCCACTAAACCAACTCACCTAGATTTTTCTGACAAATAGACACAAAAGGTGATTTCAATTCTCATTTTATAACATATTTAACTCATAAATAAAGAAATAAAAGAAGTCACTTATTGATGCTAAAAAATTACTAAAACTGAAAAGGGTAGCTGTCTTATTCAAATATAAGGTCCTGAAAGTAGACAGGGCTTTTTTTTTTTTTTTGGTTTGCTTTGCTTTGGTTTGGGGAGGTTGTTTGTTTGTTTGTTTTGGAACAAGAGCACAAGGTTTTTTTTTTTTAAAAAAAGATGTGTTTCTTTTGCAACATGTGCTTGTGGAGAAGCAAAATGCAGTCAGTGAGAAAGCACAGTACCAACACCCAGTGTTCCCCCTCTGGAAGACAGACAACTGGGGGTGGGAGAGCTGTCTCTGAGTTTATGGGCAAATCTCCAGGAATCCTGCACCTGGACTCAGGGCACCTCACTAACTGACTCTGAGTAAAGTCTTTGTGTGTGTGTTTGGGGGGATGGAGGTGTGCAGATTGCACTCTCAGAAGGAGTGGCACACACTTGCAATTCGTTACAACCCCAAAACAGCTGCAAACCTCACAACCCCACAAAACAGCTTTGAAATCGGATTCCTGAGCTAAGTGGTAAGCTAATTCTTTTTGCACACAAAACATAAAAAAAAAAAATCAAGTTAGTTATAAACAAAAAGTTATTAATTTTCTAATTGTATAATAGATCTGGTTTTATCCTTAGCATTCAAGTAAGAGAATGCCATTCAAGAAGGTGTGAAAATTAATTTTTAAAAAGACATGTTGATTTGGGACCAACAGGATGGATCAACAGAAAGCATGCTGGCTGCCAAGCTAGACTCGAGTTCAATCCCTGGGACCCACGTGGTAGGAGAGAAATAATTCACACAAAATCCCTCTGACCTCTACATATGCGTGTACACACGCGCACACAGACAGACACACACACACACACACACACACAAATAATTTTTTAACACAACACGCAAATTTATCATTTATGGCAGCCTTCAATCGTGCCTAAGTATTTGATCTTCAGTTTGGAGACTGGAGGAGAGGTATTGTGACTTCACTGTATAAACGAGAAGACAGTTTTCTGGAAGAAATGCTGCAAACATATTCCAGTGGTTAGAAGAAAGCTTTGCTTTTACTCTTGCATAGGGCACACAAACAGGTTTCTTTCCTAGTGCCCATGTGCTAAGCTTCCTGTGCTGCTGGGCCAGCCAGACGGGACTCTATCATTCTGACTGCAGTGAAGCAAGACTCCTGGAGATTCAGCAGCAGCCTCTGTAGCTGAGTGGCTCTGTGAGAGAGCAGCTCTCAATTATTCATGATGAAACTGGGAGGCTAGGGACAGACTACTTCAAATGCAGAAAAACTAATTAGCACTTATCTAGGCTGGATGAATCTGAGTTAGATTAAACTGAGCCCATGTATAAATCATGCCATGACAAAATCTACAGGAAGGAGTCGGGCTCCTTAAAATACAATACAGAATAGTCCAGAATCCAAACTCTTAACATGGCAGCCAGAGCGAGCAGAGGCCTGAGGGGCACCTCTCTCCGGTTAAGCTGCACACACAGGTAACTTCTGTCACAACAGAACCCCTGTGTTTGCTACTTTACAATGGGGCCTGCAGGAGAATGAATGCCTCTAGCCCAGTAAGCACAGGGGCCTGACACTGGCTGACAGGGACAGACAGAGGGGTTGACACCACAGTAGGCTGCAGCAAAGACCACGGTGGAAACCGTTGATCAAATGTGTTTAGGCTCTAGGCCCATATTGGAGTCTTCGATCTTTTAGCAGGCAGATCAGGTCAACCAGTGTTACAGTCAAGGCAGAAGATAAGAAAGAGTTGGAAGAACACATTTGGGAAAGAAATTCTATTGCAAATGATCCCAAGTAACTAATGAAAATAAAAAATGTACGAAGCAAACAGAACCACCCGAGCTAAGCGACGCCGGGATGACTTCCGGTATCTTAAAAGGAAGCAGGTTAATTATGGTCAGGGTCCTAAGCAGCCAGGGCTGGAACAGGCAGCATGGGGATCTCTGTAAAATCCAGCTTGCCTCTAACTCCATTACAACACACGCACACACACACACACACACACACACACACACACACACACACACCTCTCTTGAGCTCCTGTCCTCGGTTTAAGCACATCTCAAGGTTACGATCTATCATGTTGTATTTCATTTCTTAATTATAAAAATAATTTAGGACAGCTTGTGTTTATTACTTGCCGCTCAAAATGACTGACGCTGCCTTGTTCCTTTACAAAGAAAATTTGTAATGGTTTGCTTTAACTAGGCGGCTCCCCTGGGCTTCTCCTATTGCTTCAGCAACTGCATATCAAATACCAAAGGCTCTTTTATGACTGGTAAAGTGCAGTTCCTACCTGTATCCCTAGAGAGGCTCTGGTCACCTGGCCGCCCTCCTTCGCACTGGGTCCAATTTGATCGCAGCAGTACCCTCCCAGAAGTGAGAGACTTCAGTGTGGATCTAGCTGGTGAAGGAGCCAGCACATTGGATAGTAGTTTTAGTTAACACAGCTCATGTGAACTACTGGTTCTGCCTGAACTCACAAGGGACTTAAGCTGAAGAATACACCACATTAACAAACAAATAAACAAACAAACAAGAAACAACAAAAAAAAGTACAACACCAATTATGCAAGAATCTGTGTACACTAAACACAGAAAGACAAAGCAGTATAGGTTGGGAAAAACAATGTTGGGCTGCTCACCAGGATTCAACATGGTTTTATAAGACTTCCTGACATCCTACCATACCTGGGGGTAGGGAAAGGAAAATCCATAATCCCTGTCTAATGTAACAGGAAAGCAGAATGGCCTCTTTATTTTCATCCCTTCTGCAATGTTACTGAAGTAGAGAGGTTCATCAGCAGGACCAGTGAGATGACTCAGTGGGTACAGGCACTGACTGCCAAGCCACGTGACTGGGATCCAACCCAGAATCCTTATGTTGAAAGGCTGACTAAATCCTGCAAGTTGTCCTCTGACCTCCGCACTGGTGCCATGGCATGTGTATGAGGGTGCATGCACACAGTATGCTCGTATACATGCACACCACACACACACATAGACACACACACACATAAATATATATATATATATATATATTTATGTGTGTGTGTGTATGTGTATGTGTATGTGTATGTGTATGTATATGTATGTGTATATACATAACGTACATGTTTATATATTACATATAAATATATATTTGATATAATTCATTATCAAATATCTGTTCATATATATATATATATACAATACATATAAATGTATATTATGAATATAATCCAAAAGGAAGATCCAAAGGGGGAGAGAAGGGTAAGACATCTACCACTTACCAAAGTTAGAGAAACCATGGCAGGAAAAGCGCTGAACTGAGAGAAGCAAAGTGAGAGCCACTATTGAGTGAGGCCAGCAAAGGGGATACGACCTCCTAGCTCAGACTAAAGCTAAGACGTACCAACAACTGTAACCCATTTACTACTGTGACAGATGATCACAGCGTTCTCAAGCAGTGAAAGAAAAAAGCCAATCTATGCTTTAGAGCTCTAATGTGGGGGAAGGAGACCAAAAAAAAAAAAATGGCTAAAGTTTAAATAGCAATAGGCAATATCTAACTGCAGAGAACGAGATGATAAAACTGGTGGGAATGGAACAGGAAGAAGCCGATGAACCTGGTTGCCCTGTTTTCATTTTGAGATAAGATCTAATGTAGCCCAAGAGGCCCTAAATTGACAAGGATGACCCTGAACTTCTGATTCTCTTGCCTCCTCCTCCCCAGTGCTGGATTAGACCTGTGTGAGCCACTGCCTGGTGTTGTGCAAACCCAGGACCTCCTGCATCCTAGCAAGCGTTTTACCAACTGAGCTACAGCATGCTTTTTGTTAAGACTTAATTTTATTTATGTGTATCTGTGTCTGTTTGTACTAATGCTACTTGTAAGCTAATGCCACCTGTGTACAGATGCCAACTGAGGTCAGGAGAAGGCATCGGATTCTCTGGAATTGGAGTTACAGACAACTGTGAGCCACTGACACAAGTGCCAGGATGTGAACCCAGTTCCTCTGGAAGAGCACCAAGTGCTTAACCACTGAGCCATAGCTCTAGCCCCTACACATATTTTTTTAGTGACATAAAATTAACAAAACCAGTTCTTACCTTGGCATAAGAACAGCATTTGACTAATATCCAAGGCCAGTAAGAAGAAAATAGCTGAATGACTTTGAATTAATTTCACCATCAAAATTAATGATTAAATGGGAGCTTTATTAGAGCCATGAATCTGAGTGTTAGTGCACTTGATTCTCCATTAGAGTAAACAGCATTTCAGATATATTTGCAAAATGTAAATAAACTCATATGCTAATACATTCTGATTAAAGTAGATTCTCAAACAAATAATTAACTTTCTAAATAGTCCTCAGCTACATAGCTCTTGATAAATTACAACGGCACATGCTGTATCAAGCTTATTTAAAAGAGGAAAAGCAAGGGCTGGAGAGATGGCTCAGTGGTTAAGAGCACTGACGGCTCTTCTACAGGTCATGAGATCAATTCCTAGCAACCACATGGTGGCTCACAACCATCTGTAATGGGATCCAATGCCCTCTTCTGGTGTGTGAAGACAGCTATAGTATAGTCATATACATGAAATAAATTTATATATTTTTAAAAAGAGGAAAAATGAGATGCTCTTAATGTTACAACTTTGGGAGAGCGCTTAGAGAACTCGGATGGTTGCGGTCCCAGGTGGGAACTGTTTCCTGTAATTATCTGTGTACCACATTCATCCACCCCATCTGCAGCCTCTTCCTGGCTCCTCCAGCACTCCTCACTACTGAGCATCCCTTCCCAAGGTGCCGTGCCCCGTGGTGCCTCTGCTGCAGGTCTCTGCCAGTCTCCTCTTTGACTGTTTCCTACTCTGTAAACCGGGCTTGTAATCTTGACATCGAGACACTGCCCGTCACCTTTAAACACCCACTTCCACCATCTTTTCTTACTTTTTTTTTCTTTTCCAAGAAGAAAATATTTTGGGGAGAAGGGACTATAATCCATGGCTTTATAGAAATTTCATAATGTTATTAAAGGTATTGAGAATTCTACATGTAGCAGTAGCTACATGCTACTGCTTCTTAAGCAGGAAGCAAGGCATAGTACCTGAGGCTAGAAAGGAGATACATGCTGATTTCTTCGCTCTTCCAGCTTAAATTTGTAATGGAATGAATAGTGTCAACAAGCTGCTCAGCTTCTGCCCATGCAAGCGAAGGAACCGGATGTCTAAAAGAAAGACTCAGGCAGGAAAGCCTCTCTTCACTAATACCTGCCATGTCACCGAGAGCCACACCTGCCCAATGTTTACAATGCCTTAGTCATAGCTTTTCTATAGTTAGAAGCCCGGACACTTATTTCACTTATTTTTAGAATGGTATCAGTGCTCATCGTGATGGTCTGTGCCAGTTCTGTTTTCAAGCCAGCCCTTGATCACTACAGGATATGAGCTGAAAATGGAAAATGACGAAGTTGTGGAGACGGGACACGGGGGTTCGGGAGACAGAATGCTTTGAAATGCCTTAGTCATAACTCCGGAAAAACAGACTTCATCACCATCAGCATTTAATAAGATTCATAATTACTTAGGATACAGACCAAGCAATAAAGAATTTGATAGGACCTACAGAAGTCTCACATAATGTGTACATAACCCCAATCTGCACAAGACCTGGGAATGGGTGAAGACTCGGTCAGACATAAAATCGACTGTGAACATAGAAAATGAGAATGTCTTAAGCAAACCCTGGAAAATTCTTCAACCCAGTCTTGTGTGAAACAGGCATTCAAAATTATCATATCAGATCAATGACAAATCAACTGGTTTCTGGAATGTTGCAAATTTACATGGTAAAAGCTTATGTCTCTGTACTAAACACCAGTCACCTTTATGCAGATGGCCAGAGAGTCAAAGATTTTGTTTCACTGATTTCCAGTTGAAAAACTCGGACACCAGTGGAAAGGAAGCTGTAGGGAGATGCTCCTTCATCACCTTCCACGGTCCCCAAATCATGCAATCTATTCAAAACTGTTAGAGACAGGCCAGGGAGGAGTGTAGTGCCTTGTACACATGCATGAAGTTGCCAAAAATTAAGTCTAAGAAGACTGCTTTAAAATAATAGTAAGTCCCCGAAATAGTCAAGATCATTTAAACAACAACAACAACAACAACAAAACCCTAGGCAAATCTGAAGGAAACATAAGATTTGAAATGTAGAGACAAAGGGAAATACACCGCAAGTGTCTGAGTGGCAGAAAAAAAAAATGGGCCAATGTCACGGACCAGAAACATTTGCGGTGCTGTCTGGTACCACATCAACACCAGCTTCCTCATCTGCAGACAAGAAGAAGAGAGCACGGATAAGAGCCTGCACTCAGGGTTATGTCGTAAAGAATGTTCTAATTTGCCAACAGATTTCTGTCAGCAGTGAGGGAAAACGTTGTCAATATCTGGCAATCTTATAAAAGTACACACACATTCTGGATGCTTTCCTTTATCTTGCTGCGTCCTACTGGGACTGCTCGCCTCTGACAAGCATGACTATAAAAGCACCCAGAACTGTGCCTGACAGTATCAAATAGCTCTAAATGAATGTAAATAAAGTCTTGGTGGTTCCTTTTGGGGGCTGTGGGGAGACAGAGATTACAGTCTTTAGAACCCAAAAATGGAACCAGTTATCCACGAAAATTTCTTGGGAAAGTCTTGGGATTTGGAGTTTTGTTTGTTTTATGATGAATTTAATTTACATGTAAATATACATCTACGCCGTCACACAGATCATTTCTTCTTTTGCCAGTTTTGTTAAATTATGCCTATAAAGAAATATGTGGGCTTGAAGAATGACTTAGTTCGTAATGTGCCTACATGTAAGGACAAGGACCTGAAGCAGCAGAGATGAGCAGATGCCTGAAGCTCACTGGCCCGCCAGCTTAGGAAAATCGATGACCTCCAGGTTCAGAGACTCTGCCTCAAAATAAAGGCGGAAAATGCTGGAAGAAAAATGCCCAATGTGACTTCAAGCCTCCACAGGCATGCAATGCACAACTACACACAGATGCTCACGCCCACATTAGTACACACACACACACACACACACACACACACACACACAAATGCACGCACACATAAACGTATGTCTCTTTGCAGATTTTAACTTATTAGCATGAATGAGCATGCCCAGTGTTCTCTGCCTGTTTAGATTTGCACTGACACTGTCTCTTTAGTTCTTGATGTGGGTAATTTGTGTTTTCTACCCTCCTTCATGATCAGACTTTGTATCATTTCCCAATCATAGTAATCTTTTCAATAAATCAGCATTTGCATGTGTCTGGGTTTTGCTGTTTCTCTGTTTGTTTTTATTTCATTTCCGTGCTTCTTGTAGTTTGTGGCTGAGATACTGAAGTCTCATCCACCCTACTCCAGCCTTGAACTAAAGGCCTTCACCTGCATGTGCCTGGGTTTCAGCGTTGCTGGGGCTCTGAATGCTGGCTGAGCCCTGCACTATGGGAGCTCTGCAGACCCCTTTCTGCTTCTCTGTGCTCCACTGTGCTGTTCGCCCTTGCCTTTGGTCAGTTTGTTTTCCCAATCCCTTCAGTCCCTTAAGACTGAAATGAAACAACGATTAAAAGCTCTGATCTTCTCAACTGTATTTGAAATATCAAACCACCTCTAAGTGCTGCCTTTGTTACGTCACACCAATGTAAATATGCCTTGATGCAAACTAACCCGAAACCTCAGTGGCTTTCTAGGCTGGACAAGCAGATCAGCAATCTAAGAGCATAATTGTTCTTGTGGGAGACTAGAGTTCAGTTCCCAGCACCCACAGCGGGTTGCTCACTACCACATACAATCCCAGCTCCAAGGGCTCTAATATCCCTCTGACCCTGAGGGCATAAGCACACACACACACACACACACACACACACACTCACACTCATACACACTCACACACAATCACACACACTCTCACACACACTCACACAATCACACATACTCACACAAACACACATATAATCTCACACAATAACACATTCACACACACAACCACACATACACTCATACATCTCACACACACACACACCACACACACATTCATACACAACCACATACACACTCACACATACAACCATACACATATCTATATACAACCACACACACACACACAACCACACATACACTCAAAATCATACACACACAATCACTCACTCTCACACATACAAAAAATTTTAATCCTCTCAATGGCTTTCAAAAATGAAATTGAACTTTTTTTTCACATTGCCCCTCCACTGAGGCCATGTGAAAGGCTTTGTCCCATACTGCTTCCAAATCCTATTCAGGCACAGTGCACAGCTACAATCTGGACTCCTGTTGGTTACAAAGAAGACAGGGGCAAGCTGTACTCCCAGAAAAGATGCCCTAGAATGGAAAAGCCACACGGTTGGTCGGTCAGTCCCCCGGCTCTCACCTGACCAGTCAGAACACATCACAAGACCAGGAAGGACAACCCTATCGTGTGTCAGAGCTGGAAGACAAACATATCTAATGAATTACATGAGTGAATAAATTATACCCCAACGTATACACACATATCCCACTAGAATATATCACCCACGAGAGCAAGGGCCTTGGTTATTCAGCCATTACACACTGCTGTGTCTTCAGTACCTAAAGCTGCTCATCTCACATGCACAGCCCTCTAAAAGCACTCCTTGAATAAATGGAAAACCATCTTCTATTAAGGCCTCTTGCAAATCTGAAGCTAACATATGTCTAGACCTGCTACATTATTGAATCAAAAGATCTTCCCCCACCCACTGTTGACGGTTCTCTTGAAGCAGTGTAAAAATATTCATCTTTACATTCTGTTTGGGCTGTCAGCTAGAATTCAGAAACTAAATAAGTGTTCTGTCCTCTTGGGCTTGGATTGCTAAGCACTTGTGTTTACAAAATGTGGTGTCAGGGACAAAATTTAGTAATGTAACATCTGTAAACAGAAGCTGGGGAACAGCCTGGAAATAAAGGGATGGCAGCATCTTGGGGGCCTGGTCTCTTGGTCTGGTGGCTGTGGGTGACCTGGGAAAGAGCCTGGGAAGGGTTCTGCCAACGTCTACCACCTCCTCTTCATGTGGACAGAACATCTGTTCATCCTGAGAAAGACTTTTCTTCTTCTGTGTGGGAATCTGAGAGTCGCAGCTTGAAAGGACAATTGTGACTGTCCCCATCTGCTGCCTCCAACATGTCCTTCAGCACTTCCCCTGCTCCCAGTACCACCACAAAGCAGCCCTGTGTCCACCAGCCAACTCAAAGAAGAGACATCTTTGAGAAGCATTTAACCCACTCAGAACCCAAGCTTTCTCCTAGACTCAGACATGAAGACAGGAGAAGGTCAAATTCAAGGCCAACCTGGGCTACAGGGTCATTTGAGGTCAGCCTGGGCTTCCTAATACTAATTAGACTGAGTGTAAAAAAAAAAAAAGCAAGCAAACAAACAAACAAACAAAGGAATCTAGAAACTTCATTTCCCAAGGAGCGAGGAGAGCATCATCTGGACTCCCAAAAAGAAACCAAGGTGAGAAGGTGGGGTTCCAAAAAATAATCAAAGTCCCAGACGGTGGCGGCTTCACCTCCTTTAGATCCTTATGCAAATGTCATTTTATTAGAGAGAAGATTTTGGCAACTCCCTGCCCCATGTCCTTCCTGCTTAGTTGCCAAAGCATTTTATGTCAGAACAGAAGTCTGGCTCGAATGTTTGTCTGTTTTTTTCTCAAGTGCAACGAAAGCTCAAAACAAACGGAACAGAGACTTTGATTTTCAATACGAGAACCCGCCACCTAGAAAAAGCTCAGTGTTTGTTGAATGAAAGCAATCAAGCCTATATTTAAGGCCCCTGAACTCAGTTGAGACAAACAAGTTCACACAAAGCTTCAAAAAGGAACTCAGGGCTTTGACGCCTTACAGCTTATCACATGTGTCTGAGACATAAATCTGCCTTTTTGTGGTCTCTCCTGGTATTACAATTACCCCAAACTAAACACTCGTCTTTCTAAGCAAATTTGGAGAAGAAAGCAGGGTGACGTAGAGAAAGGTTAAATTTCAACTTTAGAAGTAAATCATAAGGCTGACAGGATGTGACAGGATGGTCTCCGAGAAGGAGGGGCCAGGTGAAGCTGTTACTGCTTTAAAGCAGAAGGCAGGTAACTCTATTGTCTGGGCTTTTCTCCCTCACCCTCTGCCTCCCCCCTCCATCTGTCCCCACGGGCATTGTTTCTAAAATGAGCTCCTTCACTGAGCCCGGGCACAGCCCCCACCTGTTGCACCTTGCTGCCAGGGGACCAAGTAGCTAACCTGGCTGTTCACCTTCCCTCCAAACTTGTGACTCTCGTCTTCCTTGTGATGGAAGGAAGACTCTTAATTTCTTTCTTGTTTTCATGTTTTAGTTTCCCCTCCCCCAAATAAGCATATAGCATTTCACTTTAAATTTTAATAAAGGAATAATTTGTTCTGGGGCTTCTGCTATTTCAAGATATTTTGGATATTGAACATGATGTTTAAGAGCCTCCAGAATTGAATTTTTAAATTTTTTTATATTGCTTTATTTATTTATTTGTTGTTTTGTGGCACCTGTTTGGTTTCTATTGAGAGAGAGAGAGAGAGAGAGAGAGAGAGAGAGAGAGAAGGAGAGAGAGGGAGGGAGGACCAGAGTTGATAGGGAAGACCTGGGGGAAGTTGGGAGAGAGGAACCCTAATCAGAATATATTGCATGAAAAATATCTATTTTCAATTTCATAATACTAATAAAACAAAGAGGTTCCATAATTCCCTTAAAGTTTCCATTACTTGCCCCCGCCCCTCTACCTAAATCTGCTGACTCAGGAACACCCCCTCCTTCACACAGTACTGAGAACCAAGTTGTCCCTTCTTTCTCAGCATGGTCACTGCCTGCCTTGTCCCTTTTCCACTCAATCCAACAACAGATTTTCTGCTGGGGCTGTTCACACCCAGAGACTTTACATTCTCCATCACTAACCAGGGCTTGGTGGAGAAATTCCTAACAAGGTTGCTTTGGCTACACTCACTCATCCCGAAAGCCTGTAGCTCACACCGATCTGATCCATGATGCATTACAAAACCTCCCTTGACCATTCCTGTCGGGAACAGCTTCTTGAACTTCCAGACTCGATGGCCCGCTCCACTTCTTGGCCGTTATCCCTTCTGTTGTCAAGCGGCTGTGTCTAGTCAGCGTGCTCTACTTAAATATGCCATGCTGTGGATTTACGCACTGAAAATGTCTTGGGCAAACAAATCCTGAAACATTTGTCAGTGATGATGGTGACAGAATGCTGCTGTTACATCGGAGTAAACTGGGACGGGCATAGGTGAAGGGGGTTAAGTCAGGACACGACCTTCCCTGGACAGCTGAAGCTGGCTCAAACCTGTACTCTCGGGTCCATGTGTCCACTCTTAGCTGGCTCATCCCGACCATGCCCTCAAGGACACACAGAGTACAAGAAGTGTGTGCTGGGCAAGGGAAAAATCTTGTTCTGTCATCACATCCGTCTTAAGCAGAAGGAGAATCTGCAGAGAGTGACCCTCTCTGCAGGAAGCACCTTTAGCATTTCTCTGGGCTGCACAGCAAGGATAGTCTGTGCCCTGAAACTGAGACATTCCTGCGAGGTCAATCAAATGACTTCCTGTAACCCAAAGGAAGGACTGTCAGATGGAGATGGTGTCAGAAAGCTCTGGACACTGACAATGTGGAGCAGGGCGTAGGGAGTGGCCTGGCACGACCCACTCCCAAGTCAGACAAAGCTGGTCTCTGCCAGTTTGCCATCTGGAGTGCCTGGAAGGCGCCCGTCTGGAAATGAGGCTTCAGCTTAGGTACTAACTTTGCTGCTGGCTCTTGTGATAACCTTGGAGCTGGGCAAATGAACCTTGAATATTTCTGTGTATCCATCAACAAGAATGACAGATCACGCTCGTGAGAACCCGAATCCAAAACAATGGAACCATCTCTCCCACCACCCGCACTCAGAACCCAATATTCAAAGTGATGAGTGACTAAGCCTGCCTCTGAAGACGTCTGTTCCGATCCTGTGTGCCCCTGCATCTTGTAATGTCTTTTCTTCGTCCCCCCCCCCCCCCCCCCCCCCCCCCGTCTATCTAGAACCCCTCAGAGCAACACAGCCCTGTGAGAGCTTTGTCCCACATCCTCCCCTTGACCACCCACCAAGCAAACTTCCCTATGAGGGAGCAAGACTGCCCATTGATGTCACGGCTAACATCCTTGCTAGCCCAGTGTACCCCCTAAGTAGCATACTATATTAACTCCATGAAAATATCTTTTAAATGATTCCAATTACAGCACTGAGAGGAGGAATGAGAGGAAAAGAGAAGCAAGCCAGAAAAATAAAATCTCAGATCACACCCCGGCTTCAATCAGGACTAATTACCCCGTGCTGGAGAAACAAACAATGCATTAATTGTAAATAATCCAATAAGCAAGCTCTCTTCACTGCCAGCTTCGCTGCTTGCTGCCATATCCACTGCCAAGTTCTCCCCAGGCCGGGTCCACCTCACTAATACTGAGCTGGCTTCCCCCTCTCTGGGAGTGTGGGTCCAGCTGCCTTCTGCAAGGTCATTTGACAGCAGTCTCCATAAGGATCCCACAGCACTCCCTCCCACTTAGAGGAGATGGAAGCGGCACTGCTCAACCTGGAAAGGAGAATCCCTTGACCCTAAATGACTCATCTCTTCCAAGAACAGAAGAAAAAAAAGTACCTAGAAAGTTTGCCTGGTTAATGGTTGCTGAATTACAACATTCTATCCGACATAGTGTATTAAGTCCTTGAAATCCCTTTCTGCGGAGTTTGTAATCTCTGAATGACAACAATCTACCAGACATAGTGTATTAAGTCCTTGAGATCCCTTTCTGCAGAGTTTGTAATCTCTGTCCTAGGGGAACTCGATAGCAGCAGATTCTGCCCTGAAGGTTGCCTATGACTGCCTTTTAGTGCTAATGGATACATGGCTGACTACAAGCTAACAAAGGCACCTCACAAGCAAGAGGGTACAGCTAGGGGGATTCCCAGCCTCCTAGTCTGTCCCTGCTCTACAGGAGGAAGGGCACTACAGTCAGGAGGCAGCTCTTCTGTAAAGGACTTCAAAGCTCACTGAACCTTTTTGTAGTTTGTGGCATCAAACCCAAGGTCACATGCGTGCTGGCACAGTGCTCTACCGCAGGGGTCTGCACCCACCCTCAACAGCTCTCGTACATCAAATTTCCCTATGAGAAACAATAGTCTGTTGATTTTTTTAAATACCAATTATCAATATTTTTTTTTCAGTTTGCTTCCCCTAGCCTGTTTCATACACCTAGATATCTGTACATGCGAGCTTTGCTTCTCCTACCAGAAGAGACACACCAAGCTTTTCAGTGAAGTCTTCAGTCACCTCTGGCTCTGAAAGTATTTTACTCTACGGACTGTAACTAATGACAACTCGAGCAGTTTCAGAAATGAAATTTCCCTGTATGTTAATACAGGGAAGATTTGGTGAGAAGATGGTTATACATTTATAGAAACATGAATGTAGGATAATGATAATTTGAGAGGACAAAGTTTAAAGCTGTGGATTATGTATCATTTGCAGACATGTAGATGATATAGATAATGAAGATACAGACATATACATTTCCTATACATGGAAATCCACATCATCTCGGTCATACAACACTGAAAACTACCAACTGTTTATATTTCTGCTAGGCAGTCTATGAATATATTTTTCTACATGTACCACTAAGCACCGCGATACACTTGGGGGCCATTTACTATTCATTTATTAACAGTGAACTGCTCAGACCAAAAATTAACACACAGCAGCTTAACCCAGAGCACTGTATTGAAATAATGTGTTTTTTCCAAAGTACTTGATCTGCTTTTTTATGGCTTAATTGTCCCATGTCACCATGACTATCTTGCCCACATTCTCTATAATCTCTGAGTCTTTCCTATCAAAATAAAAATCAAACGTCTAGTTCAGAAGATAAAGAAAATTCTCAAAGTAGGCTTAAAACAACACAGTAGAACAAGCAGGCAGGCAGCGTTATTAAATTCATTAGCCGACCACATACTGTTGTCGCCCTCATTGACTGTCCTTTATTATAATAATGTAAGAAAATATTGGAATTTTATTACAATAGTATAAGAAAAAGACTAGACTTGGTCTTCTAAAATCTCATGATATATTGAAATTACTCCCCTCCAAACAAACAAACAAATAAACAACAAACCCAAAACATAGCAAAAACCACTTTGCTATTTAAAAATAAAACAATCAAAAGTGTGTACGTGTGTGCACGCATGTGTGCACGCACACACACACAACCCAGAAGTCCACTGATGTTTACATAACAGACACTCGAAGCAGTTTTATGTGGCCGTCTGTGCCAGCAATCCCCTCCCAGATCTCATTAGCAGTCTAGAAACCAGCACTTTGTTAGCACAACCCTTTAAAAAAGGAATCACGATGTTTTTAAAAAAAGTTTAGCTCTCTTGGGGGAAACAAAGTGGATCAGAAAGAAGGTTCTTAACGGTGGTCAAATGAGATCCATAGACTCTGAAACCTGAGGCTACTGTTTGTACAAATGTGTCAGCAAGAACTGTTATCAGCAAAAAGTAACCCAACTCACACGAGGGCTGTTTTTAGTCCTTCTTTCTCTTGCCCAAGTGATATCTACAGAAGCAGATGTCCAGCTACTATTCATATGAATGTGTTTGACAGGGGGGCATTTAGCAGGGTGACAGGATGAACATAGAAATGTACACTAACGTAAAAAGAATCTGCCCTCGGAGTGTGGAGGAAGAGCAATGGCCCAGGTTAAGCTTGCTAAGACACGCTGCATAGTCTTCATGACAAATGGCCACTGCCTGTGTGCTCACCAGACAGCAGGATCTTCTGTTTCTCCTCCTCCTTCTGCCCCAAGATGAACAGACTGCCAGGCATCCCACCCAGCCTGCCTGGCTACCTTCAGTCTTGCCCTGACTCTCACGACTCAGGTTCCATCAGCTGTGGGAGCTTCACATTCTCATTCAGCTTTATCTTCTGTCACTCCGCCCCTACGCACAGTGCCCTGAACACTCTGAACCCCTAATGAACGAGGGCGGCTGCTGAGGGACCCTCCTGACTCCTTCATTCCTGTCTCCCCCTTTACAGCACCCCTCTGATTCTTCCTCGACAGTAATTATGTCGTCGTTTCACAGTTTTCTTCAGATATTCCCCAAACTCAAAGACCATAGAAGTTTAAAGTTACCACACTGACTGGGACCCAATCAACCTTCGCACCCTCTCTCCTGCCCGTTCTCAATACAAATCTCTCCAGGCCTCATTCCAGACAGCCCGGTTTCTCCCTTTAGCGCCACACAGCCGTGCTTTTAAATCTGACCATCCTTGTTTCCCTTGCTCCCACCGTTCAACCCATGCCCAGACTTCTGTAAGGAAATCTGTGCAGCATTTCTATCTAATCCCAGCCTTGCTTTAGCCTCATTTGAGATCCCACCTGGGCAAGAATGCCCCCTTTCACCTTCCTAGTCACTGGGATTCCCCTCTTGGATTCCCACAGCACTCAAGGTAGACTATTCATTTGATGCTTGACATGCATTTCCTTCTGTTATCAGAGTATTTAATTTTTCATGCCTATGCATCTTGTCTCTTTAACCAGATTTTAAATTCCCCCTCTCATATTTTATGAATAAAGAAATGAACTCCGTTCTATAGTTTCCAAGGAAAAGGCAACATCAGCAAAATCAACATATGAAAGGAGAACGATTTCTTTATCAAGTCCTTTAAATTTATTGAATACTGTGGGTCGAGCACAGTTCAGACACTAAAGATTACATGAAAAATAGCGGTATAAGGTCTGCTCTCATAGGGCTTATGGTATAGCTTAGAGACCAGACAGTAATGAAACGGGTGTATAAATAATGGTATATATAAATTCTGTTGAGGGATGGGCAATATAAACAGGCTGTGCTGCCTAGTTGATGTCAACTTGACACAAGCTAGAGTTATCTGAATGGAAGAAACCTCAATTGAGAAAATGCCTCCATAAGATTCACTGTAAGGTATTTCTCAATTAGTGATTGATGGCAGAGGGCCCAGCCCATTGTGGGTGGAGCCATCCCTAGACAGGTGGTCCTGGGTTCTATAAGAAATGAGGCTGAGAAAGCCACAATGAGCAAGCCAGTAAGTGGCACCCCTCCATGGCCTCTGCATCAGCTCCTGCTTCCATGTTCCTGCCCTGTTTCAGATCCTATCCTGACTTGATGACATGATAAACAGTGTTGTGGAAGTGTAAGCTGAGCAAACTCTTTCCTCCCCAAGTTTCTTTGGTCATAGTGTTTCATCACAGTAATAGTAACCCTAACTAAGACACAAGCTTCGAGTCATTTTCAGGTGCTGCCCATGGCAACCCATTCTGAATCTGCCTGCCTTCTGCCTCTTGCAGCTTCAGCCGGGCCCTGCTTTTGGTAAATACACAGAATGTTCTTGTTGAAGGAGTTGGACAGCTCCTTCAGGCAGAGGTCACGTGACAATCTGTTAAAGGGGCAGTGCTGGAAAGGAAAGTTGAAATGGACAGGGGCTCTTTGAACACGTCAGGAAACAAACGGGCAAGACAGAAGACTAGTAGGAAAGAATCTGTCTTTGAATTTGTTAGTTGCAATCTTGGTAATTCTAGATCAGTGTATTTATGAAGTTGCCTAAGCCCTTTTTGCTTTGTCTCCTAGAAGTGCTCTCTCTCTCTCTCTCTCTCTCTCTCTCTCTCTCTCTCTCTGTCTGTCTGTCTTTCAAATCATACTTCGCAGGTTCTTTAAAAAACAAAGGAAAATGAAGGAAGAAGGGGTTGGGAGGTGGGTGTGAGTCTTGAAGGAGGTAAGGTGCGGTGGGGAGCAAGAGTAATCAAAGCACATTGTAGGAAAGTCTCGAAGAATTAATAAAAACATTATATTTTTAAAAGGAGGACAGTTGGAATATCATATGATAAGCTTGCTCTTATGCTTCAATATTATGTTCTGTCCTTTTATGAAATTAAGACTCAAAAATAAAAAAAGGAAATCCACTTGTCATCTCAACAACCAGCCCCTCACCTGCACAAAGCAGAAGAAAGAAGAAGAAGCAGAAGAAAGAAGCAGAATTTATGGCAACAAAATCCTAACAAATCTTCTTCACTGCAGACAACCAAAGGGTAATGCTTTCCATTGTCCCTTCTACCTGGGTTCCAAGGAATTCCAGAACAAAGAGGGTCACACAGCTCACAGAATCAAAGGACATTAGATTTTCTCTCCTCTCCTTGACTTCCTGACTTCATGACCCATGTCCTAGTGCACACGTGGCTGGGAATAACTTCAATTTACTTTTAGAATACAAATTAATAAACTTAAAAGATTACATTTCCTTCTTATTTAATACTATACATACAATTTCTCTATCCGTGAGTAGAAAATGATGCCAAAACATATTATTTGAATTTATATTTTAAAAAAAAAAAAAAAAAACTAAGATTCATCCAAGCAAACAGGAAAGAGAGACACCCGAGAGTGCAAACTGGTGATTCAGGAGCGCTCTCTTGTGACAAACCTTTCTATAATGTTCAATGAGGGTTAGTCCTGAACTAAGAAATTCATTTGAATGTGGTCCTCAATCACTTGCCCCTGTTAATATGGAAAGCCTGTAATCCCGGATCTTGGGAAGCTGGGGTAGGAATACTGAGTGAACAAGGCCACCTTGGGCCACAAAGCAAGACCTTGCTTGGCTCAGCAGGAAAACGTGCGGCTTTCTACACATCTGTAAAACTGCAACATTGTATCTCACACATAACTAAATCCATCACCATTAAACCCGTTAAATAGGTGCTCACAGGATCACTGCACTGAGAAGAGATAACAAAGCACATGAGAGATTTAGAGTGGACTGAAGGTGACATTTTATTCAATATGTAAATCTGGCATTTTACTAGAGAATTACAAGAGGTGAAATTACTTGGCACAAATTATTCTGATCACTCCGTAAAGCATCCTGGTATTTCTGCAGCACAAGATTCTGTGCTCGTCATTCACCTTTAGTAATCTCAGCATGCACACACCATCACCCACGTCAACTGCTGTGGGCTGGTATCCTCACATCATTAAAGGCTTAAATATAGCTTTTTTAAAAATGAATTATGTATGCGGGCTGGTTATCTGGGAACCAAGACAGAAACATTTATCATGTATCAAGCCAATGGAACATTTGTGCTTGCATTAAAATTTGGATTGTCTCCCACCATGCTGCAGGCTGAGGGCACCCTACCGCACTGCTTTGCAACAAGTAGACAACTGTGTAACAAGAAGACAACTCTGCAACAAGAAAATGACTTTGCAACAAGAAGACAACTGGAATAATGCAGAGAGCTTGAGAATGCAACTCAAAACAAGTGTACTGGGATTGGAAGAGCAAAGGAGTTGGCTGAGGTGTTAGGAGGGGCCAGAGTCTCACAGCAGGGCTCTGTAAGAACCATAGTGAGGGGCACAGTGGGTTCGAGGACAACACACTGTGCACAGTGGAAGCCCAAGAGTCAGAAGGGAGTCATCATCAGGAGCCTTGGCCATCAAGCCAACGAATTTGGATTCCATCTTGTGGGTGACAGGAGTCACTTAGCAGTACAGTAAAAATCATTCTATAATCTACAGTGAATCAGGGGGGCAGAGAGGCACTAGGCAGAGTGATTTAGAGTCCGAGAGCCAAGGAAGAAAGACAGACAACAGGGGTTTAGAGTTCATGAGGAAGCTGCACTGGGAGTCTACTTATCTCACAAAACTTGAAAAGCAGATTTTCCTTCTTTAAGATGCATCATTTCATAGATTTTGAATAATAATAATAATAATAACTAAAGTAATAAAGCCGACATTAAAATCTTTTCTATTGTAGGCAAGGAAGTTAAGACGCACTCGATACTCAATAAGCCACTTGAAATCTAGAAAGCTCTTTTCAGAACTAAGCTACCATGCTAACAGGAGAACTGACACGCAAGCAATGACTGAAATCTGGTTTTGGAATAAGAGCTAGAATGTGTAAGAGAATAGCTTGGCAAAATGTGGCCACTGTAAAGTCAAGCCACCTACTCATATTATTGAGCAATTATTTTGGTTCTAGACGATTCTCAATTGTCCTTTCATAGATTTGGGTGCTTTTCTCCAGCCTTAATATTCTGACCCGATTGCCATAACTAGTACATTTTTTAAAAGTTCATCAGATGGCTTACAAACACCTCTAGCCACAGACTGCCATCAATTTTGGAAACCGAGTGCCATCTCTAGCACTCCCCATCAATTTTGGAAACTGAGTCTCACATTCACCACCCACCCTTAACTACTCCTACACAGATTACTACATCCAGCGCCACGAGTGTTCCATATTTGGTGTGTGAGCCAACTAACGCTATGTTCCTGTAACTCTTCTGTGTCAATGACCTCCAGACCACAGGAGCATGTCACCCTATCGACCACACCCTAGAGAAGTCACCACTGACTGATGACTGTCATTCAGCCACGTCCACAAATTCTCTCATTTATACTTCCATTTCACGTGAACTCTGGAATGCTTGGTTTCCATCTAAATCTCCAAGCGCTGGCAGGCTCCTTCCAGACTGTTAGTGCCCTTCCTGCCCAGTCACATTCCACCTCACCAGCTTGTGTTTGCAAAATGCATGTCTGAGCAATCCCTACCACGCTTTTGAATCATCGTTGTTCCTAGTAGCTGAGCTCTGAAAAAGAAAATGCTGGGCAATTCAGACTGGCACCGTTCACACTTGTAAGTGCTCGCCCGTGATAATCAGCAACCTGTCCACCTATCCCTGGCCAACTGACCTCCCTCCGACAAGTCCTCCACACCTGGACCACATGCCTTGAAGTCCTTTATTATCCCACCACCTTTATTTCTCTTTACAGTAAAGTGAGGGGTGTCAGATGGGGGGATGCTCTCTTCCCTGCTCCTCCAAATCAAATACACCCACTTCAGCACCATCTCTACTCAGACCCACACCTAAGGGACAGGGCTCCAGCTTTTGTCCGCTGTAAGGCTGTGGTTTCTTCCCATATCCTAAGGCCAAGACCAAAGAGACCTTGAGAGACACAGTCAGAACCATTTGTTCTGCAGATAGGTCTGTTCTGTCTAAATCACACACACCCAACATCCCCTACCTTAACTGTTATCATTGCTGGGTATGCTACGCTTTTATTACCCGGCTTGTTATCATGCTGGTACAATACGCTTTTATTAAAGTCTCTTAGTGACTGGCCAGCTGCAGTACTCGTATCTGATTTCATCCTCCCCACGTATCAGCTTATCAAGTGTCGTACACCTGCCTGCTTGGCTCTGTCCTTTAGAAGATAAGTGTTTATGAGAGCAGAGGCTGTGCCTATTACATGTTCTACCCTAGTGTCTGGTGTGTAATAAATAAATGTCTATCCCTACTTCTTAACCAACCTCAATCAGGTAAGCAGAGGAAACCATACCTCACAGGATCAAAGTCGGTCTCTTCTCTGGGAGTTTGAACTCGGGTAAAGCTAGTCTCACCAAGTGACTGCACAGTGCCTCTCACTCATCCTGACAGAGCTCTAGGTCCCGATCTACCTCACCACAGAGTCCAGAGTGAATTTCCTCCTTGGTATCTGTGAAATGACCCAGTATCCTTATAAAGTTACTTATTCCTAACGTTTTCTTTATGTTTGTATTTGATGTATATGGGAGTATTGTCCAAATGTATAGCTGCACACCAGAAGAGGCTCCCAGGGGACTACAGTCACAGAGGGTTGTGAGCCTCCCTGTGGATGCTGGGAATGTCTCAACCTGGGGATCATAGCCCCTTTGGGGGCTGCATATCAGATATGCTGCATGTTATATACTTACAATCCACAGTGATGCACAGTAACAGAAGCAGAATTACATGTATGAAGTAGCAACAAGAATAATCGTATGGTTGGGGCTCTCCATAGCATGAGGAATTGATTTCAAGGGTCACAGTGTCAGGCTGCAGCATGAGAATCTGTGTGCTAACACATAACTAGTTACTTTTTAACTTAAGCTAATTTTTCTGATATTTTTTGCCAAGAGATTTCTTAATACTATTCTGTTCTTTTATATACTGTACTATACAGGTTCCAAATAAATATCAGGAAGCCAAGGTTTGGGTTTTGTTTTTTAATCTAAAAGAAATAGAAGTAAAGAAATGTCTCAGAAAGAAAGGTTTATCGCCACAAAGCCTGGTGACCTGCGTTTAATTCTTTGAACCCACACAATGCAAGAAAAGAACCAACTCCTGTTAGTTGTCCTCTGAACACACACACACACACACACACACACACACATGCGCACACACACACACACACACACACACACACGCACACACACACACATGCGTGCACACACACACATACACACACACACATACACACACACACATACACACACACACACATGCGCACACACACACACACACAGGAGCATATGCTCACATGTACACTACTAAATAAATAAATACAGGCAGGTATTCTTGCAATGTAAAAACTGTTCTGTTCATGTGCATATATGTGTGTTCGCGTGTTTATATGGCTAGTAGTTGAAATGTGTGCTGTCAGAAGGCGTTGTCCTTACAATCTGCACTCTTAACTACACCACACTTACGGCTATGTTCGTGTCTTTTGGTTGCACGCATTTTTAAGTGAAATCTGATACCGATTTCATTTCATGACCATTTCTCTAATCACCAGGCACAGAGACAGTTAAAGAATCCTACCTCGCTACAACACTCCAGAACACACTGAGCCAGGAGGACAGACTGAAAGCATCTGGCACTGGACTTTGGAAATGGGCAGCTCTGGCTCAGAGAACAGAAAGTCAAGAGCCAGCAGCATGTCAGCACATGGTACATTACTTACCAAATAAACGCTGATGGAACAGAAACTTGCCAGCAATCAGTCCTATGAGAATGGCCAGTAGCCATAGAAGCACCTTCAAAATCCTCCAGCCAACTCCTCTAGGGTATTTATTTGTTACAAACGAAAAACAGTTTCCAACAACAATAACATTGGCTTCTGTTTGGCTGTGAGAGACTGGGTCCTCCGCGAATATCAAGAAGTTAAAGAAGATGACCAGGTAAGCCACGATCATGCGAGACCAAGGATGCTGGAAATAGTAGCGGAAGTCTTTACCCATCCTTCAAGCCTTCGGTGCTGCTTGACCTGTGTAAGGAAAGACACCAAGTTAGAGCCGAAGATGAGCCATTTCTCCGTTGTTCAGACCTATTCAGGCCTGTTGCAGAAGAAGATAGGTGGGAAATACACCTGTTCCTGCCTATGGTACCAGAACAAGTCCCAAGCTGAAGAAAGTTAACTCTGTCCTCAATTCTAATATATAGACAAGTTTTTCAAGACAGGGTTTCTCTGTATAGCCCTGGCTGTCCTGGAACTTGATCTGTAGATCAGGCTAGCCTCAAACTCAGAGATCTGTCTACCTCTGCCTCCCAAGTGCTGGGATTAAAGACCCATGCCACCACCGCCCGGCTTATTTTTGTCTCCTATCATTTGAAGACTAGTGAGCAGATAAAAGAGAAGAAAGGAAGGGACAAGAGAGGGAAGAACAATGTCCAAAGCTAAGGTGATAGCCAGGCTTGAAAACACACATCCATAATCCCAACACTTGGGAGGTAAAAGCTGGAATTTTATGAGTTTAAGGCCAGCTTGAACTACATACCAAGTTTGACACCAGACTGGGCTACATGAGACTGTTGCTTTGTTTTGTCTTTTAATGAGATCATGACTATGACGACATAGAGTGGGAAGAGAACATAACATCTTCGTGATGCTGTTAGATAGTTTACCTTATAACTACAAAGCCACTTAAAAGATCAAGTGATGCAGAAGTAAACTGAATACATATTAACAAACCCTTTGCCCGAATCTGTCTCCTCACAGTGGTGATTAGGTAATTTGATGGGTGTGGGATATGCTTCCAAATCTATTTCTAGACATTGTCAAATGGGCATATGGGCAGAAAATTCCCTAAAAAACCTTTACAGTCTGGTTAAATAATTTCAAGAAAGATTTAATATAGCCAAGTCTACACTAAGCATTTCCCCTGGAGTTGGGGGAGGGTGGGAAGAACTGGACCCCTGTGCTTCTGGGAAATATGAAAACAGAAAGCTTCCATAGAGAAAGGCATGGCCAAGTCCAAGGTCGAGGCTAAGTAGGATGTTTCCCCAGGTGGAGATGGCAGAGGTCTTCCTCCTCTTCTTACTCCTTTTCTTCCTCCTCCTTTTCTTCCTCCTCCTTCTCTTCCTCCTCCTTCTCTTCCTCCTCCTCCCTTTTTTCCTCCTTCTCTTCTTTTTCCTTCTTTTCCTCCTCCTCCTCCTCTGATTTCTTGGGACAAGGTTTCCCCATGTATGTAGCCCTAGCTGACCTGGAATTCTCTGTAGACCAGGTTGGCCTCAAACTCAAAGAGATCCACCTGCTTCTGCCTCCTGGGTGCTGGGATTAAAGGTATGCACCACCTCCACCCTGAGGGTTGCACTTTCTTCAGAGCTACCCACAAATCCCTACACTGTAACTCCTACATCGGACCTGCCTTAAATCTACTGGGTCTTGTGAGAGGAGCCTGTGGCTACTGCTGGTGTTCATTTTTGTCAACTGACTTGGCACTCGGACTCAGCTAAATCTGTTTCTTTAGCCATAATAACTGTTTAAATAACAAAAGTAAGGGATATAATTTGACTTTCACTGACCGGCTCATTTTCCTTCTTTCACAATTTTTTTAAATTAAGTCCAGGGAAATTAAAACAACAACAACAGCAAAAACAAAAAAATGAAACAACAACAACAAAAAAAAACCTCTAAAGGAAAAAAGCCATGGCAGTATCCCACAGCTGTGCGTTGGGTGTCTGCATGCATCATTAGTATGTCTGTTTTGGGACATAACAACCCTCTAAATGCTGTTATTACCACTGCCGCCCCTTCATTTTACAGGGATGGGACTAAGGCTCTTAAAGTTTGTGAGTTGCCACAGAACTCTGGTCTGAGTCTCTGGGATCTGAGCCCAGGGCACGACTACCAGCCCCAGGTCAAATTCAGGTGCTTGCAAGGAGGGTCCAGGGCCAACCCCCAGGATGTCAGGCCTTGCAGACTCTCTAGAGGTACGTTCCTCTCTAGAGGCAACAGGACAAATTCTGTAACACATCTTTCTATTCCTGAGGGTCAGGGGGTGTAAATGAAAAAGTCCTTCACAGATTCTGAACACTTGGAGAAGGCAGGGGCAGGAGAGCATTGGCAAAGTTATTGTTGCTGCTGCTGCTGCTGCTGCTGCTGCTGCTGCTGCTGCTGCTGCTGCTGTTGTTGTTGTTGTTTTACACCTGACTGAAAATATAAATATGACACACATCCTGAAGTTCTTCAGAGTCAACAGAAGATCTGAGAACAGGCACCAAGTCTCCAAAACCCCAGACTCCTGGCTCATGAAAGCCAACTAAAGCCATCATCTAAATTAATGAAGATTTGGTACAACTCTTTTTTAAAAGCAACATTAATATACACATGGATTGACCATAGAATTCACCCAAGTCGAGAGTTCCTGCACCTTCGATCCACAGCCTGCTAAACAACATCAAGTCCCAGAAGATGTTCCTAAACGCTCAGCTCAGTAAGACCTGTTCCCGGGGTCTGTGACTCAGAATGCTTAAGAATGTTGACTTGCACATAGCGAAGCAGATGTTGTAGAACAGAAAATGGATAATATAAATGTCTGTGAGAGTCGACTACCATTGGCCCACTGTTAGCGAAGATTCATGCAGAGCCCCTGGAAGTGTCCAATACCACCACCACAGAGAAAGCCCCAAAGCCTCATCCCAAAGACCCTGTGTCTTAATAGGCTCTCCTACGTGCCTAGCAACACAGACACGGATGCAGATGTCACCTAAGTCTCTCTTCTAGGTAACTGTGCTTCTCTTAACCAGTGATGATTCTGATGAGGTTGCCACCACAACCTCCTCTCTGCCCGCAGGTGCACAGGTGGGGACTGAGAACCCGGAGAAGCAGCACAGACCTTTGACTCCTGTTATTAAAATGAAATGCTCTGACTTGCATTGCTGTGGGTTTGGGTTTTTTTTTTTTTTTAACTTGAAAATCTTGCTTTGTGGGCATTATAATGTCCACATGCCAGAGTCAAATGAGCACATTCAGAAATTTTTGGAGACAGCTGCTGCAACACTATTTTGGGAGACAGACTACATACAGTGCTGAGCAGAAACCCTACTCCAGTGCATGATCTCAGCTAATTCCAAGCCACGCTATGAATGTTCTTGTCGCTATCATGTTACAGATAAGGACGTGAAAGCTCCAAGCGCTTGCCACTGATTAACTCACAGACCCAACAAATGAAAAAGCCAGAATCTGTAATGCCCAGGTCTTGATCAACCTTTCTTTTTGATCAGTGCTGGAGGCTGGTCCTACAATAAGCTCTTTTCTTCCAATAGTTCGGTGACGTCGATTCTAGCAGGAAGAAGCAGGACCCTGATATTGATCATTTCATCTCTGTATGAGAAACATTAGGATAGATTTACTGTTTTTCTTATATCCAGAAGTTAAAATGGCACTTCCCAGTTCTCCAGCACTCACACAGTTGCTTGGGTATCTCTGATCATCACTCTTCTGTGGCTTTGGACACCGAGATGTCAGAAGTTTGTCTAGTCCTTGTGACCCGGCATTCTAGTTCTTTAGATACCTGATAGGATCCAGAGTGCCAGGAATGTCTCTACCTCTGCAGTCATAATCAGCATCTCCATGGACCACAGGGTCATGTTGACCCTGTTGTTAGGAATCTGGGATTGAGGTTTGCCAATAGACTATGTGTGCTACTAGGCACACAGTTTGCAGATATTTTGATCTTGTTTGCTTGTTTGTTCATTTTGAATTCTAATCCTCTAACTGTATGTGGGGATGCCTATGTCTTTACTCTTAGCAGTTCCTAGTGAAATCATCACTTGCGTGTTTAGATCCTTCCCTTGATCCTCCTTAGTGAGATCATAAGTGGCTATTTCCTTCCTGGGCAGAGCTTAGAGCTGAGCAAATAGTGGTCAATCAATAGATGTGAACTGAATAAACTCAGTGGAAAACTCAGACATAGAAGAGCTCTCTTCCTCTAAGAAGACTCAACAGATCCATATGACAGGAAACATCTGCTAAGAAAAATAGAAAAGGCAGACAACCTAAGCCTGCAATGATGGCACAGCCCCTAACATCACTGACCTCACTCCTGGCCTACACCATCCACACCCGGCTCTACACTGAATTATCACTGCCATCACAAATGGCTAACATTTACTGAGTACTCACTGGACACGAGACTCTGTATTGATGAGTTTTGCAGTCATCACTAATAAACTGAATGGCTGCCAGGTAAGGAAAATACTCTTATTTTTCCCTTTCCCAAATACTGATGCTGGGACTGATGGTTTAGGACCTTCCACAAAACAGAAAAGCTCATCGGAGGTATGGTAAATGTGGCCACACAGCACCTATGCTTTACTCTGCCCAAAACTCTGCCCTTTGTGTGCAGGTTAGGAAATTTTCTAAAGGATTCACAATACTTCTAGGATGATAAGTCTATTTTTCCTAAGCAACATGAGTGCTGGTAGCATGATCACAAAGGGCACGGAGATTGTTAATTCTTCTTGTCCCTTGTTTCAGAACATCAGCATACATAGCCGAGTTGATCTGATGTTACTTTCAGAATGCAGAACTGGTGTTGTTCAGTCTGACTCTCAGACAGCAAGAACTCCACACCCCTTAGTTCTCTCGTCAGTAACGACAGTGGGGCAATGCCACCATTAATGCCACGGAAGCCTTTGTCTGTACACAGAAGTTGTAACTGGAATATTGGTGACTATAGGCTAAAATTGATCACTCATCAGCTTCCATAATAGCTCCAACTCTAAAGAGATGTGGGTTTATCCCAGATAACTAAAATGTCACACATTTTACCAAAAACCGGCATCTCAAAGGAGCATGAAGGAGAAGAGAAAGGACCTCCAGATCAAAGGTGTTTGTAAAGAAAATGCTTTTGTATAGCCACTAGAGAACGTGAGATCAAAGGCTTCCAAAGAGAAGACTGACGCCATCCACAGAGGAATGGTCAAGTCTGACTGTAATTCCAGAATAGCATTCATCTGTCATTTGTCCAACATCTACCACTCCTAGATGCCCATGTGCTGAAGTTACATGCACATGGTCAATAGTAAATAAGCATTTAAAGATGGATGGATGGATGGATGGATGGATGGATGGATGAATAATGGTAGATAGATTGGTGGATGGGTGGGTGGGTGGATGGATGGGTGGATGGATGGGTAGATGGATGGATGGGTGGATGGGTGGGTGGATTGGTAGCTGAATGGGTGGGTGGATGGATGGATGGATGAATAATAGTAGATAGATTGGTGGATGAATGGGTGGGTGGGTGGATGGATGGATGGATGGATGGATGGATGGATAAATGGGTGAGTGGGTGAATGGATGGTGGATGGATGGGTGGATGGACAGATAGATGGATGAATAATGGTAGATAGATTGGTGGATGGATGGGTGGGTGGATAGATGGATGGATGGATGGATGGATGGATGGATGGATGGATTAATGGATGGATGGGTAGATGGATGGTGAATGACTGGATGACAGATGGCTAACAGAGTAACCTTGGCTGACAGAAACATATAAAGTTCCCATTCCAGAGCAAGTGGACCATGGATGAAGGTAACTGATAAGGACCCTGACTCAAGGCCTCTGATGGTTTTCTTGTAAGGGACAAATGTTAAACCCTTAAAAAGATAATATTTTTTTAAACTAAAAGAGAAAAGTAAAGCAGAGAAAGGTGACAGGGAACACTGAAGGCCGCAGAGACCTGGTGTGCTTCAGGAAGTGCAGGGCATCTGAGGAGAGTAAGAAAAGAACAGGCCTGGTTCAGACAGAGTGGAGCAGGGCCCTGACACTATCCCCTGGCATCAACAGGGCCAGACACTCTGCAGAAGGGCAAGGGGAAGAAGCAGAGAAGCTCATGAGGAAGACAAATGCCCCATGACAGGTGGTGAGAGACAGTTTGAGGTCTATGCAATTTACAAAGTCTGCTTCTAGAAACACAATAAAACATAAGAAAAGAAGCAGTGAGGTTGCCAGTGGAGATGGACTGGATGTGGGGAGAGAAAGTGTCATTTTCTAAGCTGAAAAACCTATTTCCTGAGATAAACAACTTCAGCAGATATAGAAAATGCAATTGTTATTGACCTTTTTTTTTTTGTAATTTATGTGTCGGGCTTGGAAAAAACACTTATTTTTTTTCTCACATATCGTCTCGATTAGTCCTTACACCAACCATCTAGTAAGGACACAGAGATTCAACAAGGCACAATCTGCCAAACTGACACAAACAAGCAGCACAGATGCACGTACCCCAGTTAGCATTACAATCCCATCTACGAAGGATGGGAAGACCTGGACCTACTAATCACTCAGCACTTTCTGATGGTGAGCAGAGGAACAGACATGATAGACAGAGGGTTAACAGGCCAGTGTTGTGGGGGAGAAAACGAGGATTTCTTTTTAGGGAGAGCTTGCAGTACTGGAGCATCTAACTTCGTAAACGAAAAGATGGAAGTGAATAAGCCAAACTGGTATATATTTCCTGTACCAAATCTAGGTAAGGATGGGCCTCAAGAGAAACACAAGCCTTTACCTCAAACTGATAAATAAGTGGACACGTATAAGAAGAACTTCGGGTGGAGGCAACCCTTGACTATCAAGATTCTGGGTTTCATCTCTTTCACCTCAAAACCAAACAAGCAAACAGGAGAAGCAGAGCACTTTGTATAACTCAGCACTCATGACAGGTTTTATCGTGCAAACACCAAGCACAGAAATACAACTGGGACTCTTGCTTTCAATCCACTCCAAAGACCACAGAGCCTTTTAAATAAAGCACAGCCTTCTAAAGCAATCAATGTAACCACCTAAGTGCCTCAGGACGGGGATGGAGATGGTATCTGTGGTACCCAACTAATTTGCAGGATCACATTTGTAAATCACATCCTTTCTCCTCACATTGGATGAAAGTTTGGTAATTTTCCTCTGGTGTCTTTTATCTGGCAGACCTTGGGACATCGATCAAAGCAGGTTTCTTTAACCTCAGAACCCAAGAAAGAGCAAAGTTGGTTTGAAGGTCTTCCAGAAAGACGGCTTCCCAATGTAATGGCAAGATGGGAATGAACCCATCCTATCGGATTATAAAGTGGAGTCGTGACCATGGGACCCTTTAAAAAAGCACGGACTGCCCTTTGGACCATTTGCTTGTCACAGTCTTACTCCAAGACAACTAAACTCGATGGACTAAAGTTCATTCAACCCTGGAGTCAGGCTTTTAAGTGACTGGAAGCATAAAGCAAATTAAGTAGGAATGATGAGTACCGGGTTTTTTGCTCACAAGAATTATATAGAGAGTGGGAGGACGGTGATGGGCAACTGAGTCACAATCCTCAGTTGCTCTTAAACTACAAAGGTTGAGGGAATAGAAAGATACTATATCCAGATAGATAGATAGATAGATAGATAGATAGATAGATAGATAGATAGATAGATAGATACATACATACATACATAGATAGATACATAGATAGATACATAGATAGATACATAGATATATACATAGATACAACAGAAATAGTTTTTACATAGATTTTGCTACCATATTCAGTAAATTAGAACTTGCTATAAGATACAAATCAAACCATAAAAGCATCCTAAACTGGGGTGAGGGCACCTCATATTTTACATACTTCACTTTCTTTATGTCCATACACTAATATCAAAGTAAGTCACACACACACACACACACACACACACACACACACACACACACACATACTGATGTTCCACAGAGGGTAGAACGAATCATAGCAGCCTAGATGTTCTCTCACGGGTCAAACACAGCCGCGGGCCTGTGGTATTTTTCAAAATAGAAATGGAAAACTAGTTTTTAATTCAGTCAGGATGGAGTTCGCAAACACACAGGCCTTCCCTTTCCCTTCCTGAAAGGATGCGGAGGAAGTGCAACCTGTTTCTTTCCCCGGCAGCCGGGGGCTTGGGTCCCTGCGCCCCGGAATCGGTGGAGCGGGAAAGTTCGGGCTGCCCGCGGCTGGTCCCCGGGAACCCCGGCTGGCTCGGTCCCTGCCCGGCTCCGGCGTCCCCGGCCCGCGGGAATGCGGGGCTGCGGGGCTCCGGCCTGCCTGCGCGCCCGGGGCTGCGGGCCGAGGGCTGCGGGCCGCGTACTCACCGGAGGGCGCGCGGCTCTGCCACCGCGGCGGACGCAGGACGAGCGGCGACACGGGCCGCGGCGCGCTGCTGTCACCCGGCTATAAATACCGCGGCCCACGCCGCCGCCTACGCTGGCCGCCCTCGCCGCTCCCGCCGCGCCGCAGAGTCGGCCCCGGACCGCGCCGGGCACATGCCGCCCCGCCCGCCCGTCCGCCCGCCCGCCGCGCCTCTACGGAGCCAGACTGGACCGGACCGGACCGGGCGGGGCGGGGCAGGGCAGGGCACGGCAGGGCAGGGGCGCTGCGGCGGCCTAGGGAGAGCGCCACCCGGCCACGGCCTGCGGGAACCGCATCAGCTGCACCCTGAAGGGAACCTGCGCCGCAGCGGGGACGCTAACTTTCTAAGGTGGCCTTGGTCACACAGCATCCCTGCCTGCTGCTATGTAAAGGATGGGGCTAGGCAGAGGGTCTCTCTCTCTCTCTCTCTCTCTCTCTCTCTCTCTCTCTCTCTCTCT
>JANHMN010000012.1:8762133-8776473 GCA_030674055.1 Rhabdomys pumilio
TCTCTCTCTCTCTCTCTCTCTCTCTCTCTCTCTCTCTCTCTCTCTCTAGGCAGAGGGTCTCTCTCTCTCACACACACACACACACACACACACATATGTGTGTGTGTCTCTGTGTGTATATGTATATATGCATATATGCGTATGTGTATATGTAAATTTATATGTATATGCATATATATTTATGTGTATTCATGTATATGTATTCACATATGCATGTATACATACATATGTGTAGTATGTGTGTATGTATAGATGCACATATGTATGTATATGTGTGCACATATAGATAGATTGGTACATGAATGTGTGTCTGTACATATGCATATATAGATAGTTATCTGCAGAAGTAGTGTGTGTACACACACACATAAATACATATACAAATATACACTAATGTATACATTGCACAAATATATAAGTACACATACACCTATGCATATGTGTACACATAAACACATCTCCGACACTTGTCATTGGTGTGGTTATCTAGTTCTCTACTGCATGTGTCAGGAGGACCCTTTGACCTGGTCTGAGGAACCCCTTTCTTTCCTTATATATGTCTGCTGCTTACTCTACCCCTGCTAACCTCAGCTTGCTGGCTGCTTTAATGTGTTAAATATTGCTATATGCAGCATGCTGAGAGCTAGCTACTGCATATTGACAGTTAGTGCTGATGGGAATGATCACATTTTGTACAGCGAAATGGAAAAGGAAATGATTCTTGGGTGCCAACAGTAGCAAATTTAGGAAGGCAAGGGCAGCCCTAAAGGAAGGAGAGGCAGCTGAAGTAACTGCAGATTTGAAGTGCCATGGGAAGCAAGTCCCAGAGCCTCTGCCATTCCTGCTGCTGGCTTCACAGTTTTGCAATTGACACTGTGGTCATAGTTTATTTTCCGGAAACTGTGACTTAGCAAGTCTCTTTCATGGTGCTTCTACAAATTTCCTTGAGTGTGTCCTATGTCAGCGTTGTGTGCATTTCACTATGACATTTGTTTCTTACATTTTTCCAGTTTATTTTAATTCCGCCCCCTTTGCTACCTCCAGCATGCTTTGAGCAGCTTGAGAACAGAGACAAAATCCTACCATTGCCCCCTCAATACCCAGTGAGTTCCAGGAGTCGTTCAGTGAGTTAGAGATTAATTTCGCAGATGAATTCTTAGATTCTGCTCTACTCTTATTATAATAATTAGGATTCTTTCCCCCAAATAGTTATCAAATGGTGTAACTGTTTTCACGTGCATTCTGTATGAAGTGTTTTCCTGGATCTTCACTTCAAACAAAGACCGTTCAATAAGTCCAAACTTGAAAATATGGCTTTGTTTCACCTCAGTTGCATGGGGCTTGTTCCCTTTACTTTTAGACCATTCCTTATTTAGTAGTAACCTAAGGAACAACCTTGGATGTCTGGGTTTCCATTCTCCAGCCAGTCACGTCAAGGAGAGGGCCTCAAACAACTATAGTATGAGTGCTCGGGTCTTTACCTCCTCCCAGAAGCCAATAGGCTTTACCTGAGACCTGACAAAGCAGCATTTCCGCTTGGGTTCTAGTGACTTACAGAGATAAAAGCTCAACTTACTGTGTCCCAGGCATCCTGAATACCTGAGGCACAGTTTCCGCCTTCCCCCACCCCCCTCCGGGTTAACCATTTGTGAGCAGAGCCCAGAAGTTCACTCCAAATCTCATAGTAGTAAAACAAAAAGAGCAAGGACCAGAAAGCTGCCGCGGAGGGTTTCTGAGCCCACATTTCAGCCTCTCATACACCCTTCCATGTATCAGGGAGCTTGCGGGTTTCACAGTAAGACCTGTAATGCAGAATGTTGGCGTGAATTCTGATGCTGCCACTTGCTAGCAATAGCCTGAGGCAAACTGCTTCAACAGCAATCCCCTGGTTTTTTCTTTCTTCACCACTGAAATACTGAAATGTTCAAACTTGACAGGAATTTTGGTTGGTTTTTTTTTTTTCTTGGTTTTTGAGACAGGGTTTCTCTGTGTAGTCCTGGCTGTCCTGGAACTCATTCTGTAGACCAGGCTGGCCTTGAACTCAGAAATCCACCTGCCTCTGCCTCCCAAGTGCTGGGATTAAAGACATGTGACACCAATGCCCAGCTTGACAGGGATTTAATGGCCTGTTTAAGAACAAACCCTGCTGAGAACAGAGAGCACTGTCCTCCCTATTCATCCTGATTTCATTCCAGCATCTACCTCATAGAAGTCTCAGGAGTTTTACATGACCTGCTGTGCATAAAATACCTTTAGCATTGGGTATGCAGTAGGTGCTCAATGAATGCCAGTCTTCCTTCCTGCAAAGAGTTTCCTCAGAGTCAAACCTATTGATTCAGTTTAAGTGGTGACTGTTAAAGAGAGAAGGGCGGCTAGAGAGACCATTCAACCAGTAAAGACTAAGAGTCACAGCCAAGGAGATGACACAATCGCCCCTTCCAGAAATGTTGGTCATCACTGGGTTACAAAGACAATACGGCTCAGATTTTACAATTGATTCCAAGATGGCCCCATCCCTCCAACCAAATTCCAGTATGAACAGCACCATGCATTTTAGATATGGGTTTAGTAAGTTGGTCACAATTGAAGGCAGAGTTGGGAAAAAGATAGATGCCATTTAATTAGCATGATGGTAAAATTTGATTGAAAACTTACAGGACTGAGAGCTGCTCAGGATTCTAGGTATGTTGGTAAGTTTATGAGGATTCCAGGTATGTTGGGATATGGGACAGTAACAAAGGGGGCACCTAAATGTGGGTGGGGCAGAGACTGAAAAGCAAAAATTAAAAAGGATGGAGACAAAATATCATCTTCAGTGAGGTAGCCCAATCACAGAAGAACACACATGGTATGTATTCATTAATAAGTGGATATTAACCCAAAAGCTCAGAATACCCAAAATACAATTCACAGACCATGTGAAGCTCAAGAAGAAGGAAGACCGAAGTGTGGATGCTTTGGTCCTTCTTAGAAGGGAAACAAAATACTCATGGGAGGTAGAGGGTGTGAGGAATGTGGGAGGAAGAAAGAAGGGAAGGGGAAAAGGGGGACCAGGATCCGGTATGGGAGGAGACAAGGATTATATACAAAGGGTTAGAAATTTGAACAGAGGTGTGTGACAATGGGGATAAGGAGCTGGGGTAGCCACCAGCAAGTCCCAGGTGCCAAGAAAACAAGAGGCTTCCAGGACCCAACAGGAATAAGATTAGTTGAAATACCCAACAGAGGGGAGGGAGAAGCTGTAAGGACCATATTGAGAGGTTAGGCAAAGCACCCGAATGGGGCATCTCCAAATTTTTAACTCAGAATGACTTCTGTCTAAAGGAAATATAGGGACAAAGTGTAGAGCAGAGACTGAAGGAAAGGCCATCCAGAGACTTCCCCACCTGGGAATCCATCCCAAATACAGACACCAAACCCAGACACTATTGCCGATGCCAAGAAGTGCTTGCTGACAGGAGCCTGATATAGCTGTCTCCTGAGAGGCTCTGCCAGAGTCTGACAAATACAGAGGTGGATGCTCACAGCCAATCATTGAACTGAGCACAGGGACCCCAATGGAGGAGTTAGAGAAAGGACTGAAGGAGATGAAAGGGTTTGTAACCCCATAGGAAGAACAATAATATCTACCAACCAGATCCCCCAGAGCTCCCAGGGACTAAACCACCAACCAAATAGTACACATGGAGAGACCCAGGGCTCCAGCTGCACATGTTACAGAGGATGGCATTTCTGGTATCAATAGGTGGAGAAGCCCTTGATCCTGTGAAGGTTCGATTTCCCAGTGTAGGGTAATTCCAGGACGGTGAGGTGGGAGTGGGAGCACCCTCATAGAAGCATGGAGCGGGGGAATGAGATACGGGGGTTCCAGAGGGGAAACTGGGAAAGGGGGATAACATTTAAAATGTAAATACATAAAATATCCAATAAAAGATAAAAGGAAAAAGGAGGGAGACAGTCGGTGTATACCAGCTTCACTCTTCCTGAGCAAGAGCATTTGTTGTTACTGCCGGTACCCATGGACATCAGCCTTCAGCTCCAGAAAGCAAGCTGAGCAAACCATGAGAGCTAGATCTGCCTCCACTCCCACACCTTCCAGGGAGTTTCCATGCCTTCAGCCCTGTACTAGGACTACATGGTTTGTCCTGGGGCTTCAAACTGCCAGGTTCTCTGCCTGTCCAATATGCAGATGGCCATTGTTGGATGACCTAGACATCAATCACAACAGCCAGTCCGATAACATACCCCCTTTAAAATTGTGTGTGTGTGTGTGTGTGTGTGTGATAGAGAGAGATGTGTTCATATGTGTATGTGAATGTGGATGTGTGTGGGAGTGTGTTGTGAGAGTGTGGGAGCTTGTGTGAGAATGTGTGTGTGTGTGTGTGTGTGTGAGAGAGAGAGAGAGAGAGAGAGAGAGAGAGAGAGAGAGAGAGAGAGAATACAGTCCAGAAAAAAATTAACAACCAGAAGATAAGACTGGAAAATGGCCGGGCGGTGGTGGCGCACACCTTTAATCCCAGCACTTGGGAGGCAGAGGCAGGCAGATTTCTGAGTTCGAGGCCAGCCTGGTCTACAGAGTGAGTACCAGGACAGTCAGGCTACACAGAGAAACCATGTCTCGAAAAAACAAAAACAAACAAACAAAAAAAACAAACAAACAAACAAAAAAAGAACTGGAAAAATGTCATCTCTTGGACAAGATAGAACCACTGTAATTATGAACTCAAAGCACTTATAAATGTCTGCACTGGGTCTGCTTAAAATGAATCTGGCAATACTTAGGCACAGAAGGAAGAGACCCTATGGAGGCCCTCATTGCTGATCTATTTGCTGATAGATTCTGGGAGAGGGGAAGTCATTGCCTCCTATTGTATACCTATTGATGACTCCACCAGGCTTCAGTGGGTAGTCCCAACCCAGGAGTCACACAAATGTCGCCAGAAAAACTAAATGAATCACAAAAATGCTTGGCCTGGGGATGGACTTGTGATCAACAGGAGGGAAGGACTTAACAGAGACAAGAAAATGAGAGAGAGAGAAAGAGAGAGAGAGAGAGAGAGAGAGAGAGAGAGAGAGAGAGAGAGACCATAGTATCAGAGTAACCAGAATTCGTAGACACAGTATGGAATTGTCGAATGATAAAATTAACCAAAATGTCTCTTAAGGCAAAATCCCTATGTAAAGCCATATTTGTGAGTTTAAAACTCAGGAATGAGTGATTGAGTGGTATCCTCCCATCTGCCTTTCATGTCCTGCTAGCTGAAGAATACAATTTACTGGTGGCTTGCTTGCTTTAAGAAAAAGGCAGGGTCCATAGGTCTTTCAATCATTGGTAGAAATTTTCATTGTGACAAGATTGTGTGCTAAATAGCCTGTGGTGGTTTGAATGAAAATTGCCCCCATGGGCTCATAGGGAGTGGCACTATTAGGACATATAGCCTTGTTGGAGTAGATGTGGCCTCCGTTGGATAAAGTGTCAGTGGGGGTGGGCATTGAGGTTTCAGAAGCTCAAGCCAGGCTTAGTGTTTCCTATTCTCTTCCTCTATGCCTTCAAATCCAGATGTAGAACTCTCAGCTACCTCTCCTGTACCATGACTGCCTGTACGCTGCCATGCTTTTCACCCTGACGATAATGAGCTGAGCCTCTAAACTGTAAACCACCCCAAATTAAGTGTCTTTTTTTTTAATAAGAGTTGTTGTGGTCATGATGTTTCTTCACAGAAACTAAACCTTAATTAAGACCCTGTCCTTGTAAATCAAGAGGAAACCGTAGCTGTAAGCATCTGCACCCTCTGTCAACAGAGACAATCAAGGACACTTGAATCTGTGACTATGGAGTCCAATTAAAACTCCCTTTAACTTCTAATAGGTCAATCTGGGTGGTGGTAATTATATGCTCTGAACATAAAAAGTTTGAGCTCCTTATTGCTACATAGGCAAAAATAAAAATTTGATGAGAATTTCTACTCTGGTTAGATTTTGTTGTTGGTGGTGGTAGGTTTTGGTATTTTGTTTTGTTTGTTTGTTTGTTTGTTGTTATTGTCAACTTGACAGAAGCTAGAGACATCTGGGAAGAGGACCCTCAACTGAGAAAATGACTTCGTCAGATTGGCCTGCAGGCAAGTCTGTGTAGTATTTTCATGACTGGCAGGATGTGGAACTCAGTGGTGTCATCCCTGGGCTGGTGGTCCTGGGTTCTACAAGAAAGCAAGCTGAGCAAACAGTGAGAGCAAGCCAATAAGCAGCACCCCTCCATGGCCTCTGCTTGAGCTCCTGCCTCCAGGTTTCTGCCTTGAGTTCCTGTTCTGACTGATGGACTGTAAGATAAATAAAGGCTTTCCTCTGAAAGCTGCATTCCCATGCTGTCTATCACAGTAAGAGAAAGCAAACTAGGACACTTCCTCTGGTATTTCAAGGGCAGTGTCTTGAATCCCAGGATTCCTCTCACCCATTCTAATTTCAAATGTCCATTTCTTTAAAAGATTTACTTATTTACTATGTATACAGTGTCCTAACTACATGTTACGCCTACACACCAGAAGAGGGCACCAGATCTCATTATAGATGATTATAACCCATCATGTGGTTGCTGGGTATTGAACTCAGGACTTCGGGAAGAGCAGTCAGTCCTTTAACCTCTGAGCCTTCTCTCCAGCCCCATCAAATGTCCATTCTTATTGAACACAGATGTTCTGAATTTCACTTGGAAGATGGCCATCTCATGTCTGTGAAGCGTGACAACCTGTGCTCTACAGCCTCGATTCAGTCACGTAGTCTAGATATGGAACTAGGAAACTAACTCTGTACACTCAAAGCACTGGCTTCATGAGATGTTTGAGGGATTAACGGTGTCTGCTAACTGTGCATACAGTTCATTTGGCAACCTCCTTCCCTAACAGGCACGAAGTCTGACTTCCATCTCCAGCACCACAGAAACCAAGTGTCATCGTGCACACCTGTGATCCCAGGATGTGGACACAGGAAGATCAGAAAGTTAGAGTTAGCCTTGGCTATGTAGTGGATTTGAAGCCAGTCTGGGATACATGAGACCCGAGAGGAAAGAAAGAAAGAAAGAAAGAAAGAAAGAAAGAAAGAAAGAAAGAAAGAGTTAATTAATTTTATACTTAGCATTTGGTCTGATACTCATTAAATTGTCCTCAATGTTGCCATTCTTAAGATGTCCCCTTGTCCTGCTTAAAGCCTGCAGGTTGCACAGACTTTTTTCAGCTAGAGAACTGACTCACTCAGCTCTGAACACATAAAGGGCCGGACAAAGAGACTTTTCTGAGCAGTCTTTAAAACAAAGGAGTCATGCGAACAGCCACCATCCTGCTAAAAGTAGAACTCACCTGCTTTGAGCCTACTGCCTGCACTCACTGAGTTTCCTCAGGACCTGAATAAAGGCAACAGCTCCTTCGGAGAGCCATTCATTCTTCTTCTGTGACCAAGAGAGATGGAGCTGTTTACTGGCATTTCCTGTCTCCAATGCTCATGCTCAGTTCTGCCCAACCCTGAGAACTGGCTCCTGTCTCATATCCAGGGTACAATGCTCGCTTGGATGTGATGGTTGGTTGGTTGACTGGTTGGTTTTGCACAGGGATATGATTGCTGGTTTTAAAAGACAAGTGTGTCTATGAGCAGCTTCAGGATAGCCTTCCCTTCCTAGTTTAGTTTCACTATACGAATGTTCTTCTCCCCACCCCATAAAATCATTCCCAGTAGGTTCTATTTTGGTAGGTCCAATAAAAGGGTGAAGAGAACTTTGATTCAAGACAATGCAAAACCACAAAAAAAATATACTGGTTGTCAAGTCAAGAGCTCTCTGCTTCTGATAAAGTTCCAGCCACCTTGTCCAATCAATAAACATATCTATAGGAACCAGTCTATCAGAAAACAAGGCACTGAGTGCTCAGAGATAAACATGTGCACCTCCTCAGGGAGCTCACGCTCAATGGCAGACCAGGGATGGCTTATGATCACTGTAAGTACTAGATAATGAATGCTTGATCAATGTCGCAGGCATTACACCACCAAAAAATATAGAGATATGGAATGGAGAAATAGAGCTATTTTCAGGAATTGTTGTAGAAGGTTAGATGATGAAGGTAGACCCTTAATTGAAGCACTGAAAACTAAGAATTTGCATGCAGAGAAAGAAGGAAGAAATGAATTATGCAAACAAGAAATACCAGAAACAATGCCCATTGCCCAGAAGACTCAAGTGCATACTGAAGAAGTCAGCAAGATAAGGAAGAGGGTTGGGAGAGAAAGAAGACGCCAGTAGCAGCAGGAATGTTGTAGGCTGTTCCATGGCCCAAAGATTCATGGGAGGTAATGAAATATATTATTTGGAAGAGTAGGAAAAGTCAGAATGACAGTGGGTTTCTTTGGTCTAGGCATTTTAGCAGGAAGGGATGGGAGACAGATGAGAGTAGAGAATTGACATGAGAGATAAGAGAACTAATTGGCACCATGAATTTAAAAAGAAAGAAGTGAAAATTATTTGTGTGTGTATTTGAAGATCATGGTCCTTTTTACTGTAGTCATGAAGTGCAAAACGGTGACCCTCACCCTTTTTCCACTGCTAGGAGAGTCCATCTCTCTGTCCCCTTTTGGGGGTACCAACCCCTCCTAACATTCCAATGAAGAGGCTCCTCTGATGCTTTTTCCCAGTTCTTAGGATTCAATGGAACCCTTTCCCCATTACAGTTATAGGCCCACAGGCCTGGCTGGTCCATTCTTCAGTGTCTTAGGATGTCACTGAAGGGATATCTCAACCATTCATTGTTCTGATCATCTCAGCATTTGGGAGGCAGAAGCATTACCATGAGTTCCAGGTTAGCAGTAATGACATACTAAGACACCATCTCTCAAAAAGATGACTTTCAAATGGCGTTAATCACAAGTTTAGTTATTAGGATATTTAATTTCAAAGTATTGTAGACAAGTTTGTATTACAACCCGCACGTCTTCTTTAACCAGCTAACTAGTATCTCATATTCTTAGTTACTCTTCTAGGATACTGTGACAAATAACCACAGACTACTGACTTAAAATCTCAACATTTCCATTGAAATAATTTTTTTCTAGGGGATCGCTATGCCCCCCTTTACTCCTAAATATCTGTTGGAGGTTTCTATCTCACTTTCGCCTGTATAGTTCCCAAGTAAACAAAACAGAGATACTACAATTTATTAACAAGCTGTAGGCACTATGCTGGGTAGGTTCTGAGCTATGCAAATGTTAAAAAAAACCCACACAAATGCCCATCACTTGCCAATCTGATGTCTCCCTGGCTGCTTCTGCTCCATCAGACTGTCCTCAGGGTGAACTAATCGTGGTCACATACTCCTGGTCTATCCTATCTGATGGCAATCTCCTTCTCTCTCTCAAGACCTGTTACTTCTAAGTCCCACCTTCCTATCCTATCTGCCCAGTCATAAGCCCCAGTCACCTACTGACCAATCAGGAATTAGTGGGGAGCATTCTTTTCAGTACATTGGTTACACAACACACAAGACAAACCCCAATAGATTTCTTTTCTCATAGAAAAGAAAGACAAATCTCAAGGTTCTGTCAGGACCACTCTGCTGGGGAGGATCTAGGAGACAATCTGCTCTTGATTGTTTCCAGTTTCTCATGGTGGACGGCTCTCCTTGGTTTGTAGAGTTCTCTTATAAATCTCCCTTCATCTTCATGTTGGACTCTCTCTTGTGTCTCTGTGTCCAAATCTCTATTATTTTCCTTCTAAAAAGACAGCAGCCATTGAATTTAGAGCAACATGATTTCACTTCGAGATCTTACTTATATACTTGATATAATTGTACATCTTGGACAATTCAGGAGAACGACATTCTCATTCTGCCCACTAAGTGTGGCAAGAATCTTCAGAGGCAAATGTCTATGTAATGCACCTTCAAAGGGTCCTTTACTTTCAGCTAACACTAGCATGTGTAATAAGAGTTTTGGTTTCTTTAAGAACCCAGTTGTGTTGTGTGAATATGTTTTTGTTTTAATCCCAGGTATGGGGTATGGGTCTGCTTCACAGTAGGTGACTATGATTTGCCTCATGCATTAGCAGGGGTGCGATCTTTGCCAGCTGCACATAGTTTAATTCTGGGGACTCCAGAAAGACTCTAAGTAAGAGATTCCCTAGAGGGCCTATGAAGGTGGCTGTTCCCCTGCTGGTAGTTCATTCCTGCTGGTTCCTGCTGCGGCATTTACTGGATTGCTGGTTTGCTGGATTGCTGGATATTCTGACTATGGAGATTGGACTTGCCCCCAGGGTACCCAAAGCCCCTAATCAGCAGGAAGTATCCTAAAGAGGTCTATACCCACTTTCCCCTCTAAACTTTCTCTACCTAGAGTTGGGGATGGGGAAAGGAGTAGAATGTATAAGAGTTGGAAGAAAGGTAGAGATATAAGAACCCAATAAAATAGTTTTGAAAAAATATATGCCAACAGTCATGTAAGCTGAGCATGTCCAGAAACCTTCTTTTTCATAACTTTAATCTTCTAACTTTGTGCTTTACTCCCTCCCCCCAGTGTGTCTGGAATCCTGTTCTTGTAGCTTTAAACTGAGTATGCACAAAAAAAATGCACTCCTTAACTGAACATGCTTAGGAATGGGCCAACCTGTGTCTGGCGTGTTTAGATCCTTTTTAGCAAAAATACCTATTCCGGGGATGGAATTACTTTGAAAATAACCCACCAGCTCTTGCCAGCTGCCTGTAATAAATCCTTCTCTACCCTGTTCATGATCTGACCGTGCTCGCTTTGGCTTTGAATATCACCAAGATGCCACACCATCGTGTTCAGTTGAATTTAGACAATGTCATCGTAGTGTGAATACTTTAGAGTGTGCCATTGACACAAACACAAGTGACTAGGATGTCAATAAATGAAATAATTTTGTGGGGCTGCCATCGCCTGTGCTGACTGAGAGGTTTTTCTGTGGTATGTGACTGTCTTCACATTAGCAAAGCCTTATTTCCAAATGAAAAGTGAATTGTGTCTGATGGTGTTTTGCTGGGGCAAACATGTGAAGGAGTGTTTTCCTGAAGTGGACACACACAGGTGAAAGGGTATTTTGCTAAGGCAAGCATGTGAAAGGATTCTTCGCTAGCGACACACATGTATTGGTTCGTCTTACATCGCTAGCTGAGCTCTGCTTATCTTGACTCCATAGAGAGAAACACACCAAAAAGCTTCTGGTGGCTTCTTGCCACTTCTGCAAACTCAGGCCCACTGGCATGCTAAGACAGACTCAGGTGCTGAGGCAAGACCTGTGGAGAACACGTGATGTTTGGAGGGAGTATAAATGGGACTTAATGGACAGTGATGGATATGCAGTCTTGCATAGCTTTGCAATGCTTCTTGGTTTTGCGTCTTCACTGATCTTCCCTTTGTTGAGAGAGGCGTGGCAGGGAACTTCTGGTGTTCAAGCTGGTCTTAATCAGTCCTGCCGACTCATAGTGATTCACCTGAGGTCTGGCTGTTTCTGCTAGGCTGTGCCACCGCTGCTGATTTTGCTATCCCAACACTACTGAACTGAACTGCTGGGATATCCGTGACATGTCTGAGAGTGGATCAAGCTGCTGCTGATGCTGATGCCTGTGAGCTGAACTGCTGACTTCCTGACAATGCAGATTGGATGTGCTCCAGAGAATCATTTCTAAACAGTTCCATTTCCCCTGCATCCTAATAACCTTTCTTTTTCACTCCCTCTGGTGGGTGGTAGGCTAGAAAGGAGGTTAAGGAATTTAAGAACCCATCTTTAAAGTAGGATTTGAAAATGTTAAGACTACAGGCATCACATTCTGAGTTTCTGGGTATGCATGGCTTTGGGGACACATTGTTTAATATACTATATTAATATTCAAAAATAGGCATATCATCCTTCATCTAAATGTCACGGTCTCATGCACAATGCCAGATTATTTATGACAATAAGAGTAAAGGACCACATGAGAAGTCATTTGATTAATGATAAATATAATCTGTGTTTTAGCACTTAACCTAATATTGCCCAAATCTCATTTACTTCAGCACTGCGATAGATGTTTTTTTCTATATTGTGGAGGTGGGTTGGGGCTATGAGTGATGAGGAGTTGAATGTTAGACTTCCACTCCAAAACTCAGGGGATACTGAGCTGCCAAAAACTAGATAGAGAGTCCAGCGGATTCAAGAAAAGATTGAATTAATACATGCACAGCAGAGAGTCTTATTAAAGAAAACAGTTGTTGCTATCGCTTGTCCCAGAAGAACGGGGTTCACTTAGAATGCCAAGGGATCCAATAGCTGAACAGTCAGTCATGCGAGACTTGGAGAGCTACAGAGTGACTAGGTAGGCATGCCAGTGCCTGGCACACACTCCATGCATTCTGAATCCTATGCCATGCCCACCAAAAGTTCCAGGGCAGATGTATGCTTAAGAAATTAAGCTGAGGGCAGAAAGATTATAGGGGGCAAGGATGCAAATTCTGTTGGTAAAATGCTTTCCTAGAATATGTGAGTGAGTCCTTGCGTTTGATCTCCAGACCTGAGTCAACTCAGTGTGGAGGTATATGTCTATAATCCCAGTACTTCCTTGAGAGGCAGAGGCAAAGAAATCAGAAGTTCAAGTTTACCCCTTACATACATAGAGTTTGAGGCCATCACTACATGTTACCCTTTGCTAAATGTATCTATTCCCTTATTTGATTTCTATTGGTGAGATAAAGACGAAAAGCAACTTGGGGGAAAAGGATTTGCTTGGCTTGCACATCCGCAACATAGCCCACCTCTGAGGGAGGCCAATGCAAGAACTCAAGTAGGAACCTGGGGGCAGCAACTGAGAAACACTGCTTGACTGCTGGCATGTTCTCCTTGGCATCTTCAGCTTGTTTTCTTATGGACCCCAGAACCACCTGGCCAGAGATGGACGGGGGTGGGGGGCCCACGGGGATGCTCTACATCAATCAAGAAAATACCTCACAGACTTGGTCACAAGCCCATCATAAGGAAGTGTCTCAACTGAGGCGCTTTCCAGGTGTCTCTAGCTTGTGTGGACTTGAAAAAAAATAACCAGTGCACATATATAAAACTTATACGCTGGCTTTGAAAGAACGTAATGAATTTGGATGAAGACAATAGCAAGTTAGAGATATAGTGGCAACGCTAATTTCCAAGAAGCGGTTGAACATACAGATCTCTGAGTCAGGCGAGAAACTGGGGCTGACACACAGACAAGCCGGCATGAGCAACGTAGTGAGTCACTGTTTCTCACGGTGCCATCTCCACACCGTCTGTGTTACAGTAAACTAAAGTAGGGTGGTAACACCCCAGGATTCCACCAGTGAATCAGAGGACCTTTGGGCGAGCTTAGTAACCTTCATGTTAACACACCTCTGGTGATCCATTTGTTCATTAAAACTGGAGAGCCATAGGTAGAAGGGATTACTGTTCTTAACAGTGCATTTAGTTATCATACGAAATAAGAGGTTTCAGTATAACATCTTCATAGAGCGTATCTTGTCTCTTGCTCTTATCTGCCAACCTCACTGCCTTCTTCCATCTTCTCCTCCCGCTCAACTCTTTTCTTCATTTAAATGGTCTCCTTTCTTCACTCTTTGCCACATATACATTAAATTATATATATATATATATATATATACATATACATATATATATATACATATACAGATACAGATATAGATATTGATATCAGATATATATAATGTATATCTTTAAGTCCACACTCTGCACAAGAGAAAACACATAAATAGCCTTTCTTGCCCCTATTTTTCTCTCTTGTTCCTCTCTCCCATCTCTCTCAGACCTCTTCCTCACACCTTGCAGAAGGAATTGCTGGTGTTTCCTGCTGCCGATGAAGCTGCCTAAGAGGACTATAGAAATGGAGCAGAGAAGCAATTGGGGAATCACTACCAACATAATTCTCTGACACGAAGTCAGTCTCTTGACCACGTATTAAGACCGTCCTCCCCACCAGACTCCCAGACAGTTGGCTTACAGCAAGGCTTGCAAGCTTGCGTCGACGTGGCCCTGTGGGTTATTATTTTTGACACTCGCACCTACTTCAAAGTTTATTTCACTAGGAAATACTTAAAAACAGTAGAGTTCACAGAGTGAAAGAAAAGAACTGAATTTCTAGCTTCTCACAAATCATATAAGAACTGGCTTTCTGGGGCCTACAGCCATGATGGCAAGCAGCTGGCCAACAGGTCTTGTTTAGTCATTTATCTACCTGCCCTGATGGAAGATAGAAGGCCTCTGAGGATACGTGTGTGTGTGTGTGTGTGTGTATGTGTGTGTGTATGTATGTATATATATGTGTGTGT
>JANHMN010000012.1:8777888-8814044 GCA_030674055.1 Rhabdomys pumilio
CCTCCCTCCCTCTCTCCTCCCTCTCCCTCTCCCTCTCCCTCTCCTTCACCTTCTCCTTCTCCCTTTCTGTCTCTCTCTCCCTCCCTCTCTCTCACTTCCCCCCAACTCTCTGCCTTCTAAGTATAGACATTACAGGCAGCTGCCACACCCACCCAACAAGTACACAGGTGTTAGAGATGTGCTGGAGATGTGAACTTCAGTCCTCTAACCTACATTGCAGTTTTAAACCAGCTGAACCATCTCCAAGCCGCCTTACCCTAAATAATTTTGTTCTCTGTACTTTGAGATAAGCTTTAGATTTACCATATACATCTCTTGGAGTATTCATCTTTTGAGCTTGCATAAATATTTAAAACATGCAGAAGATGTAAACTTGCAAATACAGGTTAAAGAATTTTAATTTGAATCCTGCCAAACCTGTATTCAAATTCTTCTCTGCGGAATACTTTGGAAACCTGGCCAACAAAGACTCTGTCTAAACTTTTTTACTTATGATAGACAACTCATGGACAATGCTCAGGATGGAATGAAATGGTACAGGCAAGCATCTGTTGCATTCTGGCATAACCTCTAGTTCTAGTACCATACGTATTATTATTATTTATATTTGTATAATATATTAAATATATTGCATATTTATTGTATATAAGTATTATAATATATAGTATTTATATAGAGATATATAATTTATAAAATTGAGACTGAGTGTCATTATATAGCCCTGGCTGTCTAGGAGCTCTCCATGTAGACCAGGTTGGCCTTGAACTCACAGAGATCCTCCTGCGTCTGCCTCTCTGCCTCTCTGCCTCTCTCTGCCTCTCTCTGCCTCTCTCTGCCTCTCTCTGCCTCTCTGCCTCTCTGCCTCTCTGCCTCTCTGCCTCTCTGCCTCTCTGCCTCTCCTGCCTCCTGCCTCTGCCTCCTGAGTGCTATGCTAAATGCAAGTGCCATCATGGCAACCTCCTAAATGGTGTTTTAAAAATGTGCTGAAGTCCAGAACCCTTCCTTTCTTTGTGGTAACTTCTGTAGTTATTCCTATGAAAAGATAAACCCAGTGTTTGACACCCTCGCTCATGTGATCATTCACATACTTGGATTTCCTAATGTATGTTCTATGCCCTCATGGCTAATATCTTAAAAATGTAAAATATAACTATAAAAATGTACCTTTTCTTAATGGAATGCAAATAGTTAGCCATGCCCACTGAAGAAAATTGATGGCCTGGTGTATAGCCTAACAAATAATCATATTTGGAATATAACAAGAAAACTATTTAAACAGGGATCATGCATGGTTTGTTTTTGGTCAGGCCTCTCACCTATTTAAACATATGAAATTAATGTCCCATGGCTATTTCATGAGCATGTGTATACACTAAGGCACAAGACTTGTCTTGTGAATAATAAATGTGTCAGACAGAAGAAAAATTAAGCCAACTTAACCTCCAAAATTCTGTAGCTCTATATAATTTATGTCAGATGACAATCGATGGACATCTCACTCCTTTTGTGCATTTGTACTGATTGTAGAAAGATGGGTCTGGTGAACGTTTGTCTTTTTATCTTTGTATGTGCGTTTGAGACATTTTTTTTATCTTAGGAGTGAGCCATCTCTCCCTTCTTTTGTCCCCTCTGAGAACAATAAAGTGGACACCATGCATGAAATTACATCGCTGTAGAATACAAGAGTGCTCGCTGTATCCCTGTGCCCATGATGTTCATTCTGCCAGCAACACATGCCTGTAAGTATACGCCGTAAGAAGACTGGGCTCTCTGACAATGTGCAATGAATGGATAATAGGGCCTTTTTTAGTTTCCATAATTTTAACACAATAATTCAACAGTCCCTATTTGAAAACAATGACCAAAAACCCCAAATCTAATAATGTTAAATACAACTCTTTTCTAGAATTCAAACTCACGCTATTTAACCTCCTATAATCCAGGCTATTATAACAGGGAAATCAATGCCGTTTAGACATCCCTTCTGTAATATCATAAGGGGAAATGCGATACTGTTCTGAGAAACAAGATAGGGAAGTTCATCTTACAGTAGAGCCTGTCACCGATCTAGCTTTAGAACTGAAAATCAGAAAAGCCTACCGGAAACAGCTCAGAGACAGGTGGAAACAAAGACTCGGAGGTAGGCAGAAGTAACGACTCCCGGAGACAGGTGGACTCAGATGAGGCCACTTTCCGTTCTCCTCTGGGCAAAACAAAGGAGCAAAAAAAGCAAGTTAAAGTTCTCGGAAGACTGTGTAGAACACTCCCTAGGACATAGATTATTAGACTAATTCCCCTCCCCTGGCCCATCAGCTGCCGCCCACCTAATGCTGCTTCTCCTATAGTTCTGCGCCTTGAATTCCTGATTGGCAGAGTTCCTGACTTAAGGAGTGCAGCATTGAGAAGGATGGAAGTCATGTCACTCTTGGTGGAGTGATACCCTGCTCAGAAGTATTTTCAAACTGAAAGAACAGAACAGGTGCCAGGAAATAAGGAAAGTTACAGAGAGAAACGAGTAAAAGAGAGAGGCTTGTGATCCTTTAAAATGCCACGGGGACAACTCTGTCCCTGACTCTATTAAAATTATATCAAAATGTGAGCCAAGACCATAAAAGCATGCTTAAGCTTTAAGATTAAGAAAACACAGAGGTGTTTTTTGTTTGTTTGTTTTTAGGTACGCTAAGAAGAGTGGCAATAGAGATATGGTTAGAGATCACATAAATCAATAAAAAAAATAGATTAAAATTTTATTTTATTTTCAGGAAATGGAATGAAAAATGTCCTCAGTGCTTACTTTCTGGCTTTTCTATTCCCATGGGGGATTTGATATTCACAGAAACACTTAGGACCAGCCATACAAAATTGGATAGAAACACAATCTTTTTGTATAGCCTTACCTTCCAGTTTTCAAGTGCAGATGAGAAGAAAACTAGGAGTTATTTTTCTTCAGCAGCACAATGGAGGCACGGTTAGGAGTCTCCTAACCGCCACTGTGAAACCTGCTACCTTGTACTTTCAAACTACTAAGTGCATATATAGATCTCTGCTGCAAAGCAAAACAAATCGAGGGAGATAAGTAAGAAGAAAGTGCACACAAAGTTTCTCTCTGTCCACGCTCCTTTCTAGAAATTAGCAACCTCGCTCAAGACAAACCGAGAAGTGACTCTAAATTAAGTGCATAAAATTAATGGCTCTGAAGGAAAGACTCTCACACTTGCATGACTAGAGCTCACAGAAGCAAACTGTATGCAAATTAGGAACAAGAAAATACCTCAGTCTAATTCTGGTCTTAGAAGAGACTGACTCTTGTCAGGATGGGTGAGTGGAATCTACAACTCAATACGTCTCTCTCAAGGTACTCTGGGACAACTGTGTTCATCCATTAACATAATTTATGGTTAGAAGATGATTTTTTTTTAACTCAAAAAAAAAATGGTGTGGGTTCTTGTCAGTTGACTCGAAAGTATTTAAATCGTGTTCACTGCTTTCAGTAGTGGGAGACGCTCTCAGTACTGTCAATTTTATAAAAACCCTAAGTCCATCCTAGTTATTTAAGACCATAAAACTCATTTTTTCTTTTGTCAAGTCAGGAGCATCCCAAGTGAAAATAAATGGATATGTGTATTTTTAATGTTACACTCACTCTTTTTCCCCATTTACTGATAATCTGGCATTGTATTGTAAAAACATGACTTCCCAGCAGAAATATGTTCTCTTAAACGATGTCTTGTCTGTTCTGGTACTTCAACAGAGACCTGGGAAGACTTCTTTCCCAGGGTAGATTCCTAGGCACAGCTTGTAGTCCAATTGCTTTCTCCGGTTGTTTAGAACCATATGTCTTTTGTTTAGGTCTATCTCTGCCTGACATTTTAAGAAGAGTAGGTTAGGAGCAATATTTATATTTATCTAGATGCGGGCCTTATGATAATATCATAACCTTCTCAGAATGCCCAGGACTCCTGAGTAGCCCTGGCAGGCTAGAGGACCTAGCTCTTCTACTCAGAACCCAGTTTTCAAATTTCTTCAATTTATTTTAAACACTTTGTGGACTTGGGGTTAGATAATTTTTTTAATCAAACCATTCACATAGAATCAACCTATCAGATATCAGAGAAGTCAATACAAGATGTTACATTATAGTTTGGGGGCCAAGTGGTTTTTTTTTTTCCTTTAATAACTTAAAAATGTTACCGGTTACATAGAAAGCGTCACCCCACAAAGGTTCCTGTGTTAACGGCTTGGTCACCAGCTGGTGGCAGTGTTGAGAGGTGACTGGATGGAGAGGATTCTGACTTCAAGGATGTGTTAAACAATTGGTACAGAACTGGAGGCTGACTTCAAAGCACAAACATGGCCTCCTCCTGACTCAGAGTGTTTCCAAGGTGACACTAAGTCAAGCCGTTCTCCCATGATGTTCTACCTCCACAGAGGCCTGATCGATGGAACTATCTGAAATCTCCCTTGCTTTCCCATCTCAGTGATGAAAAGCTAGAATAGGGATACTTGCCTTTGAGAACCATGCACTCCTGACTAATTCTGAGAGGATCAACAACCCTAACACAGTCAATTTTAGAAACCCAGGACATCCGAATGGTTCTGCTCCGATCAAATCGTCAAAGGGATATCTGGACTAGGATGACTGAGTCTTTGTGTGTTTGAAACTACATTCCAAACGAAGAGCTGACCAAAACCATTGTTCCTTCAGGTACACTTTTATGCCATCTGCCTTGCCAGACTTGCGCAGTTAGTGGACGGGAGGTAAGCTAAGAAAGCAGAAAGCGTCATGGCTTAGGAAAGAAAGATCGAAGTGACATGGAATATAGATGAGCTGAACACCTCTGTCCTCCATGACCACTCACAAGCCAAACAGTACTGTGCGGACCTCCTCCGGGGTGTCGTCTTCCCAGTCAGCCGGAAAGCCCCAGCTCCATAGCCAAAGTGTCCTATGAGGAGGTAGGCACGGGCTTTGATCTTATAATCCTCATAACATTCACAAAATTAGTCATTTTAAACTTTCCTCCAAACAAAGCAACCTGTAAGAGTAAAAGTCCCGCTCAACATACTGAACATTGAGAACCCATCGGGACGACCTCAGTTCTGGGGCTCGTGATCAGCACAGCATGTGCAAACATGTACTTGAATGCAAACATGCAGTTTCCATTCAAGCGTCCTGGAATTTGACACACCAAAATTTAAAGCCATAACCATTTGAAAAGCACAACTCGGATTTGGGAGGCCGGCTAAACATACGGGAACTTCACTTCTACTCTGTCTTGCTCTGCCTTTCCCGTCTGGTGCACGGCCAGCTATCTGGCCTCTCCATCATGGTCTCTTCTGTGTTCAGAAGTGATGCTAATATGAAGACTGCCGGTATCCTTTTACATGTGTGCAAGTGTGACAAGATATTGATTGCCAAGCCAGCAGGGTTTTTTTTTTTCCACCCAGCGATTGTAGAGAGGCACTCCTTGGGTTTATAGCTATTGTTGCATCTTTGCAGCCTGTTACTGTTTATGGCTCTGGGCTCTTAACCTTGTATGCTGCCTGACACTTCACTCCTACCAAGTGACCTACTTTTTCACTTCATGATGCTGAGCTGCGGGTTCCTGGCATTTTATAGCCAGGCTGCCTCATCTGAAAGCTTACCTCTGAGTATCCTCATAACACCTCCTCTGCCTGCAGCGCTTCGCTCCGCTTCAGTTCCTCAGACACTGACACCAGGGGATTCTGTTGTCAGAACCAAAGCCACAGGCACTGGTGAAATTCAGACTTCTCCGAATCCCTAAATATCTTTGAACAACCTGTCACAAGACTTAAATTCCTTAACTCCTGAGCCACTAACAATTTATATCCAAACTTAAGAGATTAAAAGTTCACATAAATCATACATGGAAACAATAAACATTATATAGTAGCAGACATTTAATATAGTATATAGCATACATATTGTATAGTATATAGAATAAGCCTGATATACTAATAAATAAGTAATATGTGCTTGCAAAATAACTATCTGTTAGAGTCTCCCAAACATGTGTAAGATTCATTTTTGTCCCCATTTTGCAAAGGAAAAAGCTGAGGCTTCTAAAAGAGGTAGTTTTTTGTTTTGTTTTGTTTTGTTTTGTTTTGTTTTGTTTTGTTGGTTTTTTGGTTTTTTTTTTTCTGAATCCTACATCTTGCAAGTGACAGGGTGAGATTTGAACCCAGGAGTATGTGAACTCAGAGCCAAGGTCACTACCCTGAACATTAATAATATATCAAAAACAACCTTGATCAGGCCTTCACTTCCAGCACAGGGCCTGCATGGGGTGGGGGTGGGAGGCGGGGTGTATTAAAAGTTTGATGAATCAGTGAGCAAGTACCTTGCTGTGAATTAGTCTACTGGATTGGCTTTCAATTACCTGGTGTCCTAGTTTGCTTTCTGTTGCTGTGATAAGACACTGACCAAAAGCATGTGGCTGGGCTGGGTGTTTCATCTTATACTTCCAGGTAATAGGTCATCACTAAGTGAAGTCAGGCAGAAACACAAGGCCGGAATCTGGAGGTGGAAGCCGAAGCAGAAACTTCAGGGGAGGGTTGTGAATTGCATTGTCATCTATAGCACACTCTTCTGGCTTTCTTAGACACCCCAGGACCACCTGCCCCAAAGTGGAACCGCCCACACTTGACTGGCCACTCCCATGTCAGTCATTAACCAAGAGAATTCCCCAGAGACAGGCCTACAGGCTAGTCTAATTCCTCAGGTGAGGTTGCTTCTTCCTCCTGTTTGTGGAATGCCAGTGTAAGGTGGATCTGTGAGGCTCTGACCTGGTTAGTTCGATTAGGGTGGGGGAGGATGGAGGTGGGCGTGGTACAGGAGCAGAAGATAAAGCACCAGTGGGCCTTGCTGAGACACAACACAGAGAAGTCAAGAGATCAACAAAAGCCTCAAAAGTGCCAGCATGGTCAAAACATGGTGGTGATGTGAACAGAAAATAAATGACCTGGCAATGACATGGCACCAAAAATAAGGGGCACAATACTGTAGCCTGCTACCTTGGCCCCTTCTGTTTACCATTCTCTCATGGCAGCATTACACAACTAGGCAGCCTCAGAAATGACACTAGGAGCCCAGCGATTTTTCTCACCAGGAACTACTGGCTTCTGAAGGCACACACACTGAAATCTTGAATGTACAATGTAACGGGCTCAGAGCTGTCTATTTCTCACGAACATCACTTACTGTTTCAAGTGTTCTTTGTGTTCCAGACCTGAACAGTAGACCAGACCAAGTTGCACTTTAAGAAGTTCTTTATTTCATCTCCTTTATCAGCATCCAAAATTCGTGCAACAGTGTGAATACACTGCAGAACCCACTGGGGATCTCACCCTCCTGTTCTCTTTCACAATAGCGCAGTGGAAAATACCAGGTCACAGACAATGGCCACCTAAGAAAAAAAGGGTTAGGGGGAGGGGGGAAGCAGCGGGGAGAGAGGAAAAACAAGACGAAGGTTAAACAAGCGGATCCTTCTCTGACCTGAGTCAGGGAAAGCAAGCTATGGTTACTTGGATAGCTGTTCTCCTCTGTGAAAAAGCAGTGTAGGGAGAGACATCAGCCAATGATCTAACACCTTGAAATGAGCTGCTCTGAGGAGTGCGATGAACCATGCCAAGCAAAATGGAGGAAGGATCAGGGGGTTGGCTCAGGGGGTTGGCTGGTCAGAGAGCAGCCTCCAGGGTTGCCTGAGGAGGCATAGTACCGAACTCTACCTTGAGTCCTGGTATCTAACCCAATCGGTTTACTAAAACTGGTCAGAATTCTCAAAGATTGGGGACTAGTCCTACACCAGGAGACAAGATGCACCTGGGCAAATCTGAACTTGGGAAACCCTTGCCAGAGAGTGTAGGTGACTGCCCCAAAGAGCTCCCTGTTTCTTTGCAGGAGTCATTGGTTTTCACAGGACTCTTCCCTGGAAGGACTTCTGCTCTCTCTATTTTCTTTTCAATTTGATTTTGTTTTGAGGCAGCATTTCACATTAGTCTAGGCTGCCCAGGAGATCACTGTGTAGAGCAGGCTGGCCTCAAATTTGTGGTATTCCTCCTGCCTCTAACTCCAGAGTGCCGGGGCCATGGCCTTAAACCTTTGTACTCAGCTGTCACTTACTGTAGCAAATACTAGATACCCAGTGCTCATTGGAAACTCTGTTGCCCCACAGAGAACACAGGAACAAAAGGCAGACAAACGTGCCTCTGTGGAGGTTTTGGGCTCGTCCCAGTCCACCCTTCAATGACCTCGATTCTCCATGGATACTAGGTCACTCACAATGGACATGAAACAGCAGACAGATGCTGTTTCTCCAAAAGGAGGAAACCATTTAGGATCTGTCTCTGAGAACTCAGAACAGACACACCAGTGTCATTTCTGAGGCCTTAAGTAACAAAAGACAAACCAGCACTGCAAATTCTGGGGAAAGGGTTGATTTCTGCCCATATGTTAGTCAGTTTTTCCACAAAGTAGTCATCAAGGAGAATTCAAAACCTTCCAAGATAATGAAGACTTTATGATTTCTTATATAACCTTACAATGCATCAATATTTAAGAAAATGTAATTCAGAAAAAAATATGTATTTATATCATAATACTTCCAGTTATCTTAGATGCAAATCACATTAAGGACTAAAAATTCATTTTTAAAAGACATGATAGTTGAATCGGGGTGGGGAGCATTTGGAAGATGAAGGAACCAAAATGGGAAGTAATAGGGGTAGATTTGATAAAGATGCATACTATAATAAAACCTGTTATTATGTATAATTAATACACAGTAATGAGACATTTAAACTAATACTAAATACACTTAAAATAAGCCTCTAAAGGATAAAGGGGTGTTTATGTCTTGAAGGACCTACAGTATTTAAAAAGCAGCTCTCACTTAGCTGCATTTCTGCAAAGGAACACTTCCTGGGTCTGGCTGATTTACTTCTCTGGCAGAGTTAGAGGAAACATTTGCCCGATCTTGTTCCCTACAGAGAATACATAATACCAACTAACTTTAATTTTACCATTTAAACTATCTGTGCCTCTCTCTGCTGCCCAAATTCTCACAAACTGTGGTCTAAACTTCAGAAGCCAAATGGATTGTGTAATGCAGGGGCCCCCAGTGAGTAGTCTGCTTCACATGTTCTCTCTTGATTCACTAAAGAACTGTGAAATGAAGAATACTCCTATATAACTGTTAAAGCAAAATGCCTTACAATATACTTATCTCTGAAAACTGAGGCCAGAAACAATGGTTTAAATAGAAGTTACTTTCTTAAAGAAATAAGTATAGACATAGCCATGCCACAGTCCAGGTCTGTCACAGAACCCACAGTCATCCTTGTCCCAGTTTCTTTCCATTTGGTGTGTTTACCACCAAATGTATAGCTTTGTGTTGTTTTCTGTTATTTTGCTCTTTTGGAGATAGGATCTCTTGTAGCCTGGGATGTCCTTAAACTCTCTGTGTAGTTGAACATGATCTGGGACTTTCGGTCCTCCTATCCTCCCAAAGGTGGGATTACAGGTATGAGTCACGACCTCCAAGGCATCAAGGGATCAAACCCCAGGGCTTCCTGCACAACCCGAAAGCACTCTGGCTACTGAGCTACACCCCCAGCCCCTGTTTTGTTGTTGGTCTGTTTGCTTGTGTGAGGTAAAGTTTCATGTAACCAAGGTTGGCCTTCTACTCACTGTGTAACTAACAATGACCTTAAACTCTTCATTCTGTGTGTGTCACCCAGATGCCACCCTGCTGGAGCACTGCTGTTATTAATAACATGACTGTTAACTGTGAAGTCTTTCACTGGCATGTCCCCAAACAAAAGCCATTGATCTAGCCTACTTCCAAAAACAAAGGACACATCACAATGTTCTGAAAAAGCCCTAATAAGTCTTCTGACTTATTAGAAGAAACTAGTAGGAAAGGCAAATCCATTTTACATCCTATAGGGATGCCTCGGTTCTCAGGCAGCTTCGAATGGACTGAAACAATTTTATCTTCTCAATGTTGCTGAATGTTGCTTCCTCCCCTCCCGTTGATATCTCTTCTCCTCCTCCTCTTCCTCCTCTTCCTCTTCCTCCTTCTCCTCCTCTTCTTTCTTCTTTTCTTCCTCCTCCTTCCTCTTCTTTCTCTTCTTCTTCCCCTTGTTTCCCTTCTTCTTTCCCTCCTTCCTCTCCTCTTCCTCCTCCTACTCCTCTTTCCTCTTCCTAAATTGCTCTTTTAAGACACCACTCCTGCCAGGCATGGTGGCCCGGGCTTTTAATCCAAGCACTCAGGAGGCAGAGGCAGGAGCATCTCTGTGAGTTTGAGGCCAGCCTGGTCTACAAAGTGAGTCCAGGATTGCCAGGGCTAGTTACACTGAGGGAACCCTATCTCAAAAAACAAAAGACAAAAACAAACAAACAAACAAACAAAGACACACCTCAGTAAAGATGGACAAACAAAACCCTGTTATACAAACTTGGCTTTGTATTTCTCCCCCATACTATCTCCCGGACAGATTGTAAATTCTGAGCCCCAAATTCTTCATGCATGGACACGCAGAAGTCCATTACAATCTTCAAAATGCTTAAAGACAAAAAGAAAGAAAGAAAGAAAGAAAGAAAGAAAGAAAGAAAGAAGGAAAGAAAGAAAGAAAAGAAAAGAAGCTGTCCTGCTGTTCCCACAGTGGACTGATAGTGGACTGATTATTAGGGAATTTCCCTTCCACTCCTCCACACACCATTTAAATGTCAGAAGGACGTTGTTAGTTAGTAACATTTAAAAAGACAGAACATTTTGTGTTCAGAATGGTTCCCAAATATTCACACTAGCCGTTTAAACCAACCCTGCCCACTGGTCAGGAAGGTTAGAGACTGTGAAAAGAGATTCAGAATGCTGTTGCTGAGATAAACACCATGGTGAGAATCCCACTAATAATCGCATCTATGATTCCATCTATGATTCTACACATAATCTCATATATAATCACATACGTAATTACATACATGATCCTAAATATAATACATTAAACCCATTGTGGCTGTGAGTCTTCTCACACTTTGATTCCCATGTGCACATTTTTCATGATCAACAGCTCTTTTGAAGCAAATGCCTCCCATTTCTTTCATGAGGAAGGTACCTATCACCTATTAGGGGCTCGCCAGGGAGATAACAGAGATATCATTGCCTTGAAGTGGTTGGTATTCTTCAACCAAACCTCTTCTGTTTGTTCTAGTTTTCCAATGGCTGTTTCAAAGACTGCAGAACCTGACTGGAATGAACGTATCTCGTTTCTCTAAAGTGTTTATGGTCGCTTGATGTCTACTGTGGAACATTAGGAGTTAATAATTACATGCAAATGATAAAAGTTACTTAATGTTTCATCTTCATTTTATGGCTCAGTGAGTCATTTTTATTATTCAATGCTTTATGAGTCTGTGTTATATAAGACACAGTAATAGTGTGGTTTTATGAACACACTAAGGAATCAGACTTGGATAATTGCTCTTGTTTAGAAATTCTATTTTGTTGGCTTTATTTCTTGATTTACTTTTTCATTCGACAAGGTCTTATGTAGCTGAAGCTAGCTTGGAGCTCACTATGTAGCTCTGTGGAGCCTGAACTTTGGATCCTTCTGCCTCCACCTCTTGAGTGCTAGGATTGCAGATATATGCCACCAACCCCAGCGAGCACTGAGGGGGGGGGGAGATTTAACCCAAGGCCTCTGTATGTGCAGCAAGCACCTTGCAGACTCAGCTACACCCACATCCTCTTGGTTCTATTTTTTTTTTTTTTTTGAAATATACTTGAAGTGGAATTGTATGGTTTCTTTGGAAACTCCAAGCCTATACACAATATATAATAATATATTGTACTGGACTTGATGTTAATTAGATACATGAAACCCAACCCATGTGGACACGTCCTCTCTCACCCGGTTTCCATGAGCACATCAAGACATCAAGATTGCTATGTGGCAAGAGCATAAAGTAAGCACAGAGAGATTAAATAATTTTGTTCAAGGCCACACAGAGTCTATCGGGCTTTTAACCCACACTGGTGGGATTTTCCTAACAAAGCCTAAAGGAAGTAATGCAACAACTTATTGTATAATTATTTCACACAGCAAGTAAAAAAGAATTCTCCTTTAATGAGTTTAGCATCAGAGAAACGATGAGGGGTGTGTGTGGCTCACACTGATGCTGTGTTCATCATGTCCTGTTCTATTGTATATGAAATTTACAGGTGCTCTGATTTGTTAAAGTGTCTTTATTTGACAATGGACCAGACAGGAGAGGTCAAAGTCCTCTAACAGTCAAACGTCCTAATCTACTAATTGGATATATATATGTATACACACACACACACACACATATATATATATATCAATTGGTCAAATTTGTCAAAAAAAACATATACACACACCAATAGGCCAACAGCCAAATATCACACACACACACATATGACATATACATATATATGATATATATACATATACATACACGCATACATACACACACACACCAATGGTCAACAGCCAAATATGGCATACACATTTTATACATATGATTCTTTTGCTTTGTTATACTTTTAAAATTGAAGTGGAGGCTTGTTTGTTTGTGTTTTGGAGAAAGTCTAATTTCTGACATTTGGAAACTGAATGTCATCCTGAGCCTGCCGTTCCACTGGGGCATCAGTGAGCCAGAGCTGAACCGCAGATACTTTTAAATAGAGCAGATGTGCATGCATTTGGGTTTGTGACTTCAAATGCTTAGTTCTAACTACCAACTATACCAGATCTTAAGTCTGTTTTTCAAGCATGAGATCCTTCTCTGCTTTCTTGGAAGATGCTGTGGCCTTGAGATCCCTCTCTGTTTTGGTGGCTCTCAGGCTTTTGTGGCCTGGGAAAGCAACAGTCTGGCCAGTGCAGTTTTGCATATTCTTTCTTCTAGGAATGTGAAACTCAGGCTTACTAAAACAATTTAATCTCGTTTGCAACTAAATTATTTCACAGGGACTCAGTCTAAAAGATAAAAGTCTTCTGAAATATATTTAGAAGGAAGTTCAAGGAAATCTTATTAGAGTTTGAGAGAAAAATAACAGGGCAGGCAAGTCGTAAATTTCAGTCATTGCCAAGACAGACAAGGAAAAGGAGAGCTGTGATTTTGGGTCACAGTTATATCCACAAGCAGCTTCAGGAGGGTGACGGTGTGGGGGACCTATAGATGGGCAACTCAACATTATCGTCTGACCCACAGACACTGAAAGGAAAAAGGAAAAAAAAAAGAGCCTGAAAGTTTTCTTCCTTTGAGCCTTGCCTAAATGTAATTCAGAGGATGGGAAAGTGGACGAACTGACAGCCAGAGAGTTGTTTTCTTGGAGGAGAGAGGCACTCACTGTGAGTTTAAGGTTTCCTGATTCTGCTTGCACACAAAGGTTGCAAATGCAGGATTTCAAGCAATTGTTCCTCCTTCCCAAGCCTAGCAGACCTCAAGTTAGACAAAGTTAAAGCCAGAGAGTCAGTCCTGCTAACTTGATCTCTTTGATCCCACTGCCTGCCACATGCCCAGGATCTTATAGAATTTAAAGGTAGCAGATGGTTTCCCCTCTGACAGCACTCTGAGGAAGGGGAAGGTGTCCTTTCGTCAACACTTCTCGGTCCCCATTCTCCCTGCACAGTCACGAAGTGATCAGACTCATCTGGACACAATTGTAAGGTTCTGAGAATGACAAATGTTCTCAGTCTAGCCTGATGTCACTGGACTCAACTGTGAGCCTCCAAATAATTTGGTAAATGTGCTTTTTAATGTTGTGGTGTTTCATGATATTAAGAAAAAAATGTGGGATTTTTTTTTTTTTTTTTTTAGAATGGGAAAGGTGAATAGAAAGCTAACAAGCCTAAGAAGTTCAAGAGAGAGAAGTATCACAATTGCCCCTCAGGCCCTTGTAGCAAGGAATTCCTGGAGGATAACAGGCAGGGTCCAAACCTAATTGAACTTTCTTCTTCTCAGGCTAAACACACAATGGTCCTTTCTAAACATGGATATAGAAGTTATTTTTTTAAAAATTTCATCTGGCCGGGCGGTGGTGGCACACGCCTTTAATCCTAGCACTTGGGAGGCAGAGGCAGGTGGATTTCTGAGTTCGAGGCCAGCCTGGTCTACAGAGTGAGTTCCAAGACAGCCAGGGCTACACAGAGAAACCCTGTCTCGAAAAACCGAAAACCAAAAAAAAAAAAAAAAAAAAAAAAAAAAAAAAAAAAAAAAAAAAATTCATCTGTATTTTTTTTAACAGTGTCAGCTTCTGTAATCAACAGGACATGAGTCAGCTAAAAATCCTGCAAGTGAACCCTACAATTTTCCCTTTGTGCAACAACAGTGCAGTTAAAACTGGTAAATCAGGACAGACCATTATGCCGGGAAGAACTTGTTGGAATGAAAACACCTTCCAAGGAAGTCCCCAAACTTAGATTTTATGTGGCTAATCCATGGGTGTGAAGATCTGTTAAAGAAACAAAGTTTAGATCACAAGTCCTAGCACATAACGTGTGTGTGTGTGTGTGTGGTCTCCACAAAGAAAAGCAGTTGCTGGCCTACTTAGTGGCTTATTTAAGATGGATTATACTAGGAGAGGGACTCTGTACCTTGTCATTATATCATTTGCCTGAATAGCATTTGCATTTTAGCATATTATAATTTTATATGTTTATTAGTCCAAGGCTTTAAAACCAAGACCTACCTAGCTTTCTACTTATGCACAGTAGGAAATGCACATAAAAATGAACAATAGAATTAATTTCCACGGGGGAATCCATGCTGATAAAAGCCTACAGCGAGAAAGAACGTCAACTCTTACCTGCTGTTTCCATAGAAATGTATTCCAGGTAACTACGAACACACATTTGATTTGAAGCAAGAAAAGGCTAGCCTAAAGCAAAGCTCTGTTAATGATTTTCAGGGGTAGAACTGACCACAGAGAGAGATTCAGGTCAGCTCAGTGGCTCAGAGGTTTCCTACTCAGTTCTTTGGGGAACCAGAGAAAGGACAATGAGGTCTCTTAAAGCACGGTGAGCTGCAATTTCCAGAAGAAAAAAAAAACAAAAAACAAACCGCTACCCCACACCTGTTAAAGACTTAAAAAGGTTGCCTGACTGATTAGAACTGCCTGATTGTGTAGGATTGTGGTGTTGTAGGTCCCAAGCCAAATTATCTTGGGCCATCCCATGGCCACTTCTGAGTCTGACCTAATATCCATCCTTGGAAATGTGCAGACCACCTAGCTTCTTCCATCGAAAGCCTAAAGATGTCCTCTTCAGGTAATATCTGAACCAGTAGCAGAAATTTTCCCCACTTTGGGTTTAGCCTCATATCCTCACCAAATATATTTTAAAATGATTTGTGATTTTCTTTTGTTCTGCTACTACAAAAAACAATTTCATAAATCTGTTACTAAGTTGGAACATGATACTTGGGTTGAGGTGTCACCTGAATTAGTGCCCCTCCCCTGATAGTAGGGCACATATTTGGTTTCAGAATAGACTATATATATTTTTTTTCTTTTTTTTGAGGTGAGAACAGTGGTTTTGTGTGATAGTGACCAATTGAAAAGTGAACAGCTTAGACTCAAGTCACGGGTTAAATGATGGAGAACTCTACAGTCTCTTTAAAGTGGGCCAGGAGTGGTCTTCAACTCCATCTTGCTTTGCAAATGTTTATCTTTCGCCTTAAAATAGCCTTTTCTTTACAGCAAAAGGTATGTCTTTTACGTAGAAAGCGTTTGTTTGGGGGAAATGGCCATTTCCCCTCTATTGCATTTTGCGGCGGGGTCGTTGTGGTGTGTGGTGGACACACAGTCCACCGCCACAAGGTGCATCTTGGTGAGGCACAGCAGCAGGTAGGCGGGGAGCCAGAGGTAGGGTCATTGCCGGGAAAGGGCGGGACCAAGGCCTGGAGGGGGCGGAGATTGTGATGACAGGGAGGGTAGCCAGTGAAAGAAGTGGGAGCGAAATCCTGGGCGGGACCTATGCCGCGCAGGAGAACGGGGCTGGTGCTGGGGGCGGGACTGAGGGTCGCGGGCCGATGACGCGCAGGCGGAGCCGCTACTTCCTGGATCCGCCGGCCGGGGCCGCTGCCGCACCCTGCGCGGGAGCCGGGAACCCGGGACCGCCGCCATGTCCCACCAGACCGGCATCCAAGGTAACGGCGCCACGGGGCAGGGGCTCCTGGGAGGCTGCGGGCCCGAGCGCTGGAGGCGCGGACCGCATTGGAGCTGCTCTGGGTGCGACGGCCCGACTATGTCCCTCGCGGCCCTAGCCGGCGGCCGCCACGTATTAGGCGGGTAGCTGCCAGAGAGCGGAGACATGAGGATGCACGGGGCGACCCTGCTGCATCCCGGCCCCCGTGCCGAGAGCAGGAAGATCCGAAGCTGACCAGGCTCCTTCCGCCGGCCAGCCGAGCGACTTTTCCTCAGGACCAGCCAAAGGAGATTGTTCCAGCGCTCATATCGTTTGAAAACCAAACAGATCCTACAGCTGTAGGGTGCCTCCCGAACTCCCCGGATTTTCTCCCAGAACGCGGGTGTGCCTTCCTTTTGGAGAAATCCCGAGTAGGAAGTGTTTTTCCATCTTTGGATGCTTGCTCCGCAGGCAGCTGTAAAGTCTGATCTTTGTGGCTGCACCTCATCACCCCGTGGAGACAGTTGAATGTGCAGTTTACTTGTGTGTCTTACTCGCCATTATTATTTCCTGGTTTGAAAATAGGCAACTTGGACGTACTCAACCTCCTCGGAATCAAATTATATATCCAGAGGTTATTTAACGAGTTCCAATATAAACTAGAGCACTTCCTGTAATAGTTAACTGAGTCCCTCCCGGTGACCACTTAATAACTTGTTTTGTGTTTAAGGGTATTTGACACTACCACTTAATTCCGTACACACGCAGGCAGAAATTGTCTCAGATCTAAAGACATTGAATTTTTCCCCAAAGTTACTTTTGACATTTAAGTATGTCAAAATTGTTTAATGCTTGAGCCTTTTATCTAGCAAGACATAAATAGTAGTCTTGCTCGGCAATCAACAACACAAGATCGAATTTGAAGCATTAATGACCACACAAGAGATAGGTTACTAAGTGTTTATTTGCTCGATGGTTACTATAACTTTTTGACAAAAGAGATACAAGAAAAATAGAATCGTTGTAAGATCTAGTGTTTTACAGGTTTTTTCTTTAATCAGTATATGAGAATTGATCCTGTTGTTTTTGATGGACAGAGACAGGAAATGATTTGATGAAGGGGCTATCACAAACTTAAGATTGGACGGTAGAATCGACTTTTCAACGTTTTCAAACACGAAGCAGTTTGTCCATTACTGGGTGTGACCTAAAACATTCACCCTAGTGTTACTTCTGCTTCAGAGTTCTGTAGTGAAAATGCTAAAGTTCCTGTACTTTCTAAATGTTAGTATTTACTTTTTACTCATAGCCAAGGCCTGTATCTTATGCTTCTGTTTTATAAGAACAAGAAGGGGCTATATGCTCCACATTTAATTTATGTTTTTCTTAGGTAAATACAAGCTAAACTACTTCTCAGTTTAAACAGTCTTTTTCCTTTCTCATTTTTCCACAGCGAGTGAAGATGTTAAAGATATCTTTGCCAGAGCCAGGAACGGGAAATACAGACTTCTGAAAATATCTATTGAAAATGGTTAGTTAACATTTCTAAGAGACTATGTGCCCTTGGAGTGTTAGCTGTTACAGTTTCAGATTTCCAAGCCCTATTAGTAATTTGAACTATCAATCAGCGTGAAGCAAGTTCAGAGTTTGCCTTTCAGCCTGTTTTCCTTTTAAATTGGGGGTGGCTGTTGGGGAAACAGCAGATGCTTCTGGTGTGGTGGCTTCACCTGTTGTGTGCCTTTCTGCAGCACAATCCATGTCTAACATCAGGGCATCCTTTTCTAGAATGAAAATCAGTAACTAGGCAATTATTGAAACCAAAACTAATTATTTTGTGAGTTATTCGATGAACTGTGTTTTGAAGTAGAGACATTTGAGATATTTATTTATTGCCTGATTGGACTGTAGAGAGATCCTGTCTTGAAAACATTCTAAGAACAGGACAAATTATAAATTGACTCCTTAACGATAAATGTGTGAGCAGGAAAACTGGCCGAGAGGCTACATCTGACATACATGGAATTAAAGAAATTGTTCATACTTTTATGTTGGAATGACTGTGCTGAGAGTACTCTGCTAGCCTTCTCAAATACCCTAACACATTTTGTTTTGGAAAAATAACTTGTAGTGAAAATAAACCAAGTTTGTTTTCTATTTTCTGCGTATATATTTAAATGTGAAACTAGTTTAGAAAATCTTAACTTCTGTAGGAACAAATGTTTATACTTCAAAGCAGCTAAATGTGAATGTCAGTAAGCAAAGTGGGAGATGAAAATGTGTCTAATTCATATTGTAGGAAGAAAATTTCTCATTTCCTAAATATTTTCAAGGTTTTTTTAATCTTGAGAAAAATGTTAAATTAGGAAATTTCAGAGAATGAAAAATAATCAATACCCACTTCTTAAATTAATGACCTAGTATTTTATAGTTTGCTCCAGGCCTTTGTAATTGTTACTGTTTTTCTAATGCAAGGTTTCTTTTGACAGCTGTACTTTTCCCCCCTTGGAGCAGCTGCAGTTGGAAAGCTGTACATATATGAATGATCCATCCTCCTTAGCACACAATGCTGCTTTTAAGTTCCTATAAACTGCATGTTGTTTTATTCTTGATCTTCACTTTTGGGATTTCTGGGGGTTTGCGTTGCCAGCCTATGATTGTTTTAAACCATGAACAGTGTGTTTACCCAACTGTACCACGACATGTTTTCTTCTGGGGAAGGTGGAAGCTGTCACAGGTCTGCCCTGTTGCTGTGTACTACTGGCGTATGTACCTGTCTGTAGGTGCAGGAGACTCTGGGAATACTCCCTTCATAACCTTACTCAGTTCTACAAGACAGCACTTAGAAATGTGGTGACTCCCAGTTCCAGCTCGTGTGCTTAGGCAACATTTAAACCAACAGTGTTGTCAAGTAAGAGCTAAAGCTTGCTTCATAATTCCTTACAATTAAATATTAATTTTAAGAATTATAGTTTTGAGTTGTAAATGAAGTTATATATATGGTATAATATATTATATACCTATGTACAGTAAGTTCAACATTTTAAGAAACAGAACTCTAATTGACCTTTACTTGAACATTTAACTCAGCTATTACTAGAGTAATTTAGGCAAAAGTCTCTCTTGTCTTTCATCATTGGCACTTGGCACTACATATCATTCATCCCTGTCACATTCTCCTTTCCTAGAGCAACTGGTGGTTGGGTCCTGTAGTCCGCCTTCAGATTCCTGGGAACAGGATTACGAGTCCTTTGTCTTGCCCCTGCTGGAGGACAAGCAACCGTGCTATGTATTATTCAGGTTAGATTCTCAGAATGCCCAGGGATATGAATGGATATTCATTGCATGGTCTCCAGATCATTCTCATGTGAGTAATTTTTTGTAGTTTTTGTTTTGTTTGTTTTGCTTGTTTGTTTGGCATTAAATTCTAGGAAGGATTTTTTTTTTTTTTCAGAAGTATTTGCAGGCTAAAGGAAGGGTAAGAAGCAACAGTCTTTTCCCATAGAGGGATAAGCGTCTCCCCAAACAAACAGAAAACAGCTGATAGTAAACTAAGATAGAGTGAAAGGTGGAATTGGATGTAAATATTGCCCAATATTTTAAACAGTCTGGGGCTTCTTATAAGAAGCTAATCTTTAGTGCTGTCTAGATGTTCTCAAAAAATTACCCATTTTTAATTCTGTCTGGAAGAAATAGCAGATTTTACTATTTAGAATTATGAAATTCTTTGTGTTGATTAATGGTATTCCCTGAGAGCTGCTGAAGCTCTTTACCACTAGAATGCACGTCTCCATCCCAGAGTGCTCCTCCATCCCTGGGTGCTCCTCCATCCCTGGGTGCTCCTCCATCCCATGGTGCTCCTCCATCCCAGGGTGCTCCTCCATCCCTGGGTGCTCCTCCATCCCAGGGTGCTCCTCCATCCCAAGGTGCTCCTCCATCCCAGGGTGCATCTGCTGTCCCGGAGTCCAGGGATATCTGATTCTTACTGAGTAATGTCTGACCCAGCTTTGAGTAAAATATCACTGTAAAAGTTACTTTGGTCTGATCTCCCCCCTTATATTTTAAAATAGTACTTTAGGTTATTTTTTGTTCTTGCAACTAATTTTGGACTTTGTAAAGGTAGGAGCTTATCTCATATTTTAAACATCATACTACATAATTTAAGACCGACCGTAATGGTCATTAGTGGTTTAGACTCCCATTTTACAGTTGTCAGTGTCAGCCTGATCTGTTTAAATACTGAAGATGTTAATACAGTCTTTTATAATGGTGTATTTTATAAAGTTAATGCTGTTAACATGTAAAACCACAACTATAGGTTCGTCAGAAAATGCTGTATGCGGCAACCAGAGCAACCCTGAAAAAAGAATTTGGAGGGGGCCACATTAAAGACGAAGTGTTTGGAACAGTAAAGGTGCAAAACTTTTATAAAAAAATATACATTTATGTGTTGTTTATGTTTTAAAAACAAAAATAAAAACAAAAAATAAACCAAAGCTGGTGAAGCCAGGCGTGGTGGGCCAAACCTGTAATGACAGCGTGTGGGAGGGAGGGAGGGAGGGAGGGAGGGAGCACGCTCTCTGAGGGTGACGCCAGCCTAGTCTATGTACCGAGTTCTAGGACAGTCAGGGCTGCACAGTAAGGTCTTGTCTCAGAATAACAGACACAAAGAGGTGAAAGAAGATGATTGATAGGAATGTTAGTGTCTCAGTCTATAAGCGTAAGACAGTTACTGTTCTCACTCACGATTTGCAAGTTTGTGCTAATGAACGTAATTGTATCTAATGTTGAGAATAAATGCTATTGAAATATACTTATCCTTTAATTTGTGTGGCACATTGATGCATTTATGATTATATTAGTGAATTAAGATGGTTAGAATATACTTTTGAACAGCTGGCTTATGGTTCAGTTTCAGAAGATGACACGCTTTAGCCAGTAGAAGAGGTGTGTTTTCTCTCCCCTGTGAACCAGGAGGAGGGCTGGCCTCTCAGCTTTTCACTGGCAGCTGTCCAAGAGCGGCAGGCTTATGAGTACTCCTCTTTGACGTGCCTTCTGTGTGGTGACTACTTCTGCAGATACTATAGAAGTGACTTTAATCTAGAATTTAGACTGAGTAAATTACTCGGAGCAGCTGTAGGACAGTTTTCTGCACATGGTGAATTTCAGGTGTCCTGTAGGCTTGATCAGTTTGTTATTTGACTGACCAGACTTAGACGGAAGATTTAGTGATGATAAAGAGGATACACTTGTTCCGAAGCCTTCGACATGGAGGATTCAAGGGAGGATAGAGAAAAGCCTTGTGCTGTGTCCTACCACTTAGTCTTCTAACGTAACCTCACCAGGCCTGTATTTCTGGGAAATAATGGTTTATTTCTTTGCTTACAGGAGGATGTGTCATTACATGGATATAAAAAGTATTTGCTGTCCCAGTCGTCCCCTGCCCCACTGACTGCGGCTGAGGAAGAATTACGGCAGATTAAAATCAATGAGGTACGTCACAACCTAAACGTGGTTCAAGGTTTCCATTGTGTCAGAACAGCGTGTTTAATGAATAGACCTGCAGGTAACTGAAAATCAGAAGTTGGGTTCCTTAGCTTTATTCTGTTTAGGTTAAAATAGATCTGTGTGCCTTACGTGTTTTCAGAAAAAAATTAAAACATCCATATTAAAGTAATCGCAGTTTAAGGGCTTTGTATTCAACTTTCTGTTGCAGTATTGCAAATGAGACCCTATACTAGCTGTCATTTATCAAGTAGAAATCATCCTGCGAACTGGAAAGCTTTCTTGAAGTACCTCCTCTCATCCACACAATGTTGTTTAGTAAAGAAAGCCCCACATCTGGAATGTGCACAGTTGGAGCTTGTTGAGCTGTGTGTTTTGTCTGTGTCCTTCTCAGTTCAATGCATGAAGTATATGTTCTGTTTTATGTCCAGTAGGACAGAGTAGAGGCCTGTGCGTAGACATTTTACTGTTCAGAAATTCTAGGAAGAAACGTTTGTGCGTACAGAGGTAATCTGATGATACTTTTGAGTATCTGTAGCTACTTGAACTGTGCCAACCTAAGCTAAGTACACATCTCCAGAGCCTTATAACTGCCGTTCAGGCCCCCCCCCCCCCCCCGCCCCCAGTTGTTCAAAACCGTGTGCCATGCGCTCTGCATGTCCACGGTACGCTAGCAGGACAGGAAAACAGTGTGAGAAATGATTTGCCTTCTAAGTTAAAAATGTTTTAAGAGTTTGAACCATGTGCTAGGATAGGTTAAATGAGATTTATATGTTTTTTAAAGTGGAGTTTTCTTCTTTGTGCCAGTGGACACTGCTGAATACTGAAGCATCCTCAGTCAATTCTATCTGTCATACTTAGGTACAAACTGACGTGAGTGTGGACACAAAGCATCAGACACTACAAGGAGTAGCATTTCCTATTTCTCGAGATGCCTTCCAGGCTTTGGAAAAACTGAGTCACAGACAGCTCAACTATGTGCAGTTGGTAAGAGACACGATGCCTGTATAGTGGCTCTTCTGTTGGGTTCTGTGGCTTGTATAGTTCTTATTTTTAACTCACCTCATGTTTTTGCTTTTCTTGGTTTTTTTATTAATTTTTTTTTCTTTTAAGGCAAGGTCTCTGCTTATTTACTTTTTTAAATCACAGAGTACTGTATATGAAAAAGTCAGATAATCCACTGCTGGGGCCTGCTAGCTGGGAAGGGTTGAAGGGGGCACAGTGTCCAGGCAAAGATTGATGATCTCTGGCCTGTTAGCTCTCTGTTCTGTGGTTCAGTAAGCGCTGTAAAACTTAACTCCTATTTACTCTATAAACTTACTATATAATTCCCTGGCAATTATGCAGCTGGGAATTCAGTAGAGAATTTACTGCTAGTGTTTCTTTTCCTGGTGAGTCAGCCAGAAGCTTCTCGCTGGCCAGGAAGCTTGTTTTTCTTGAACCAGAGAGAAAAGGGAAAGATGTCATTCACACAGACGTACACACCCAATAAAGTAGAAAATGACTGCGCTGCCTTTTGTTACTGCTTTCAGCCTTTTACATCCTTAACACAAAAAGTTCTGTGTGTGAGAAAGACTTAGCTGGTAGATAAAATGTTACATAAAGGGGAGAAACAGGAGATTGGTAACAAGTTCAAAGCAGTGCTTCATTCTGTAAGTTCATTATAAGTTCAAAGCAACAGTTTTTACATGACCTTGTCTTAGTGCACACCTACGGCTTCATCCTTGGATCTAAATGTTTTTCTTGAACACAGATTTGTCCCAAGCCTATTTCTCTTTTTACTGTAATTATGAAAGCTCATTGTATTTACTATGCAGCCTTTACTTACTGTTATGAGAAATAGGCACATTCTATTCTTAATTCTAATATTATTACATCTTTCTAGAAAAACAACCATCTCTTAAAACTTTATTCCTAAGATTATTTGAATCAAGTCAGAAAGTTTATAAAATCATTAATTCATCTAAATAGCATTAATTCATGAAAGTTCATCTTTATGTTGATCTGCAGGAAATCTACTCAGGGTAGGCTGATGCCCAGGGATTATTATATTAATATAATAATGACAGGAAAGACATTTCAGCTGCCAGAAGCAATCCTGAGATGAAGTCTCTTTGGGACCTTGCCTCTCAGAGCTCTCCCATCTTAGTCCATGCAAAAAGGCTGTCCACCTCCAGGAAGGCCTTGGTCTTTCCTAGATGGCTCATGACAATCCACGACTGTGTACATCATCTTTGACTCTTGTTTAAGTTAACACATGTTTTACCTGTTTCATAAATGCTATTTCTTTTTGATAGGAAATAGATATAAAAAATGAAACAATAATTTTGGCCAACACAGAAAATACAGAACTAAAAGATTTGCCAAAGAGGATTCCCAAGGATTCGGCACGTTACCACTTCTTTCTGTATAAGCATTCCCATGAAGGAGACTACTTAGAGTCCGTAGGTATGGGACACCTTACCTTCAACGTGGTACCTTCAGTTTCAGCACTGTGTGCTTCTGGATTTCTTGCCAGGAGCTTAGATGCAATTTTCAGAAGTTTATAGACTTGCTTTAGTTGATATTTCTAATTGTTGTTATTTTAACTTACAGTGTTTATTTATTCAATGCCTGGATACACGTGCAGCATAAGAGAGCGGATGCTGTATTCCAGCTGCAAGAGCCCTCTGCTAGAGATTGTAGAGAGACAGCTACAGATGGAAGTGATCAGAAAGGTGGGCCTTGCTGTTGACCGAAGTTGCTCAGGTCAGCTTGTCTTTTCCATCTGGCACAGCGTGGTGCCTCTCCAGGTGCCGTGGCTTATACAGGAGAATACTCATCTGACTGTTGTCATCCTCAGACCTTAGAGCCTGCCAAGTGCCTAGGGATGGCCTGGCAGGAGCCCACCCTTTAGATACCCGCTAAGAAGTATGGTAACTACGAGCCACGGGGGGCTGTACGTGGAAACTTGAGTAAAACGTAAAGTTCGGTTTCTTAGTAACACTGGTAGTTGCAAGTACTCATTGGCCATCTGTGTAGCGTTAGGATTGCAGCGTATTTAGAACATTCCTGTCAGTTTACACAGTGAGGTGTTGCTACCAGGTCTCCATATACATCTGAAATAAATGCAGGTATAAGCAAAGATACTTCCTTATAGACTGCTGCTGTTGGGGTTCTGAGCCCGGGGCAGTTTAGATTCTGTCACTCAGTGTGTGCCAACACCTTTCAGAAAGGATCAGCTGACACTGCACAAGACTAGACAGTAAATATCTTAGGCTTTGCCAGCTGACATGGGTATCTTTCCCATGTTGTTACTGTTTTTGAAGCCCCTTAAAGTATGAATTGCTCTGAAGTTGGGCTAGAGATTTGGTCTGTGGACCATCACTGGCCTACCCCTGTCTCAGAGCTATTCCAGGTAGCACAGGGATGCAGGGGCAAATGCAGGGTTTGGATTTGTTAGGCAGGGAAGCTGGAGGACGCAGTGCTCAGCGCTGCTGGCAGACATTACGTACATGGAGCTGTGAGAGGCAGCAGACTAGCAGGTGACGGCCGACTGTTTAAGCCAGTGCTTTAGTGTCTCCCAGAAGGGCTGGAAAGGAAGCGTTACAGATACAGCCCTTGTTTGTTCTCTGTGGAAGGTGTGTGGTACACTCCTGGAGGCATCTGTACCTGGGAGCTGGCTTACAGTGCGTCAGTTCTGAATGCTCCCTGCTTTCCATTGTTTCTCACTGCTGACTTCCTCTGTTGCAGATCGAGATAGACAACGGGGATGAGCTGACTGCAGATTTCCTTTACGATGAAGTCCATCCCAAGCAGCACGCACATAAGCAGAGTTTTGCTAAACCAAAAGGTCCCGCGGGAAAGAGAGGGATCCGAAGATTGATTAGGGGGCCAGCGGAAGCAGAAGCCACTACTGATTAAATTTGTCTTATTAAATGTTGCAATATAGTTTTGTAAAATTTCCAGCTTTTAGTACAAGGAGAACTGAAATCATTCCATGTTGATATAGTTGGGAGGAAAATTGTACTTTTTGAAAAATAGCACTTTTCACTTCTATGTATTTTTTAAATTAATGCTATAGAAGATTCCTGATTTTTATTTTTTAGTTAAAGCTAGACAAGGTTTCAACTTAGTAATGTTTGGTTTTGTCACACTGTTTTAATAGCGTGTTGATTCCACACCTGCACATAATCTTCAATATTTTCCATAGGTGGGCCAGTTACACAAAGCATCAGGACTTGCTTTCTAGAACTCTGTCGTGAGTTCTGTTTCCCTCTAAAGGGAAGCGGAACAACCCTAAGATACTTGCACTTCCTGAGTATGTTACGGAGCCTGGGAAGAGGCAGGCAGCTGCTCGCTTTGAGCATGCTCAGGTGGGGCTGTCTGCTGAGCGAGAGAGACGGAGAATGGCGTACTGCAGCAGGGCTTCCTGCCCCACCTTTCCATTGTAGTACCACTCAGATCTCAGAAACACAGTTCATGCGGAAGCTCAAAAGGTACCAGATATCCAGGCTTTCTCACGGCACTGGAAGACTTATAAGGTCTTTGCAAAGCTTTCGAATTGTCTATTTCCAAAGTGACTCCATAAGTACTGTGAAGCCAGTTCATATTCAGATCAGAATTCAAGTATTATTCAAAAAGAAACAAACCTAAAGTAAAAATGTTTGAAGTTTCAAGTTTTTTTTTTTCTCTTTGAAACCATGTGTCTTAAAGCAAATTGTCATATCGCTTATGAGCAAGTTTTCAGATATAAAATTATTGATTTCTAGTACTTAGTAGGCCACCACAGGTAATACGTAGCCTTAGGGTCTTGTTTCAGTTAATAATGTCTCTCAGAACACGGGTTTTCTGAAGCTTTGTGTTTTCAGTTACAACCTAGAGAGTTTTGAGCCTCAAGAGCTCTTTGTTACTTGAAATAGAGGGAGTTAGAACACTTGGTATTTAATCTGCTAAGCCTGCTGCAGAGCCATAACTGAGAAGTTTTGAAATGGACTCGACAGTCCAGGATTTGGATGTCCTTGACCTGAACTCATGCTGCACAAGATAATGTCAGTAATGTACATTTCATGGTATGAAATATGAAGCGCTCCTGCAAAGCCTTATTACCTAAAGTAATACACGAGCCTTTCAGAAATTCAGTGTGTATTCACGTAGACCATAAGAGGAATTATGGGCTAATGGAAATTTTTAAAAATAGATTTGAATATTGTGTGTTGTGTTTGTTTACAAATATGTAGACTTTACCACTTAAATATGCAGGACAGTTGACAGTGATGTCGCACTTGTTTACTCGAGGTAAACTTTTTAGTTGTGCGTGTGTACATGTCGCCACACGTGCTGTAGAGTGCTGCAGTGAGGTCCCGTGTCGCAGACCATCACCAGAACCGCCATTTCAAGCAGAGGGAGTACTACGTGTCCTGGATCCAGAACCAGCAGGGACTGTTCCGAAGCATTGTGTGCAATTATGCTCTGAAGTCTATTACACTACATCAAAGTCAATGCACATTCCAGAATATAGATATGATCTTGTAACCTTACTAATTAAACCAATGATTGCTGAGAATCACGTATGCATTCGTTTTAGGGTATAACTCATTGTTTACAGTATGTTTTAGGTGACAATAGATGTGAATAACATTCCCAATAAATTTATATAGCAGTGAAAAATTACATGTCTTCTGTGGACATTTTATAAGTGCATTTTATATCAATAAAATTTTTCTCTTTGAGTTGTGTATGTTGGCTTTCTAGTGCATTTTAAACACTTGGGTAAGTTTGCACAATCCAATGCCTGGTGATTCTATGTGATGATTTCATTAGACTACTTAAATTCAAAACGTTTTAGGCAGTTGGAGACCTAGGCAAGAACAGTTCTGAGCACAGAGTGCTTCATGGAGATTAAAGTTGCCCTACAGAAATGTAGCAAGAATGAAAATACATCTAGTTGCTGAGTTCCCTCCGTGATAAAAAGCACTGCCTCGAGGTGGTGGTGGGTGCCTAAACTTCCAGCACGTGTAGAACAGCTTTAGGTACACAGGCCCTGTCTCACACCCACACCCCCAGGATAATAGGTGTCCAGTGTGCTTGGCACAGGTTTTAAAGACTTGCTTATTTCGCAGCTGTAGAGCTAGGGAGCTCCAGATGAAGGTGCAGCTGTGCTCTCCGTGTGAAAGACTGGTGCCTTCTCAATTCACTCAGCATTTCAGTATGAAGTCCTTTTCACGGGGGTGCGGGGGGCATGTTATACAGTAGATGTTTTTGGTAGCAATTTTGAAAAAAGCATTTTAAAGAGCCAATTTAGGGCAGTGAGATTGTACAGCAAGTAAAGGCACTTCCCACCAATCCCAAGATGAATCCCCAGGGTTTACCACACAGAATTCACTCCAAGTGCTCCTCTGACCAGCATTTGTTCACTGTGGTACACATGCCCACTCACTAGGTTCCGCAAAGCATCTTTTTTTTTTTTTTTTTTTTTTTGAGAACTAAGATACTTGGCCCATGGTGCGCACTGTGCCGACTGTAGGTAATCATTTCCTTTGTGTATACAGTGTGTGGGTAGCGGGTTCGTTTTCTGTCCTGGGCTCTTATTCAGAGGTTCTGCTGTAGTCATTGAGCCTAGCAATCAAATAGCTCCACGGGTGATTGGAACACTACCTTAAATGGCATTGTGGCTAGAAAGCTGTGTGGCGGTATGTAGTGGTGGTGGTAGTGTGTGATCTCGAATAAGCCTCTGCTGTTCACTAGCTTCTGCATCATGTGACTCCAGGGATGCAGTCAGCTCCCAAGTCTGTGCTGTTGCCCCTGACTGGTTTTTGCTGCCTAATTCAAATGAAGATCTTGCTTTTGCTGGACTCGTGTGCCTCCTTGGGTTGTTTTGCTTTTTTCGACCCCAACAAAGGGAGTTTGGTTTTGTAACAAAGCCTCATAGAAGTCAAACTAATATTAACTCATTCTTGAATGGCACCTTACCAGTGGGTATGTCACTAAAGATGTTTCTCCCTCTTCTAGAAATCATTAAATTCCCTGTAGATAGGAAGAGTGGGGCCTTGTAATCCACTCCCCCACCCCCTCCCAGTCTAGTTACCATTAACTGATTAAGGGAGAGGTAGGATCCTTTGAGTCCATGTGTCTTCCATGGCTTGGGTGACAGGCCTGATCTTGTGCAGGTCTGCAGGTAATTATAGCTGCTGTGACTTCAAGAGAACTCACAGACTGGGGAGATGGCTCAGCAGGCAAAGGAGCTAGCCACACAAGCCTGACAACTGAGTTTGATTGCTAGAACCCACTAAGAAGGCAGATGTGATGGCACCTGTTGTAATTTTGTCTCTCCCGTGGCAAGCTGGGAGACAGAAACAGCTGCCTTAATAAGACATCTTATTGAGCCAGATGTCTCAATAAGGCTGAAGGCAACAACCTGAGATAGCCATTGACTTCCGAATATGCTCCACAATATACTCACACCTGCATGCAACTCAAAATAACTTCAGGAAGTCCCAGAAACCGAGCAGATTCATTAGAGTGAACAAGAAAGACTGTTAGGAGTCACTTTCGGAGAAACAAAGCTGCAAAGAAGCCTCTGAGACCAGACAGGCTCCAGGAAGAAGCCAAAACCAGCTCAGCTGCCTGGAAGAGGCTGAGACCAACTGAGTCACTTGGAAAGGACACCCTCCAACCTGTTGAGTTGCCTGCAGGCTATGCAGTGTGCTCCGCATCCCCAGCTTTTGTGAGTTGTCAACCACGCCAGGGCAATACAGCTGTCTTTGAGCCATTTCTTCCCCTGTGAGTAACCCCTCACCCATATTTCTTTGAGTAACACCAGTAAAACTTACTTGTTCACCAAATTGACCTTGGTGGTATTCATGCATTGGTCTGTCGGGGTATCCCTATTTGCAGTGAGTAAACAAGTGTGTCATTTCTGTCACCCCAGGGAAAAGTTACTTTGTAAGACACATACATTTCCTGTCAAGTTACTCTGTAGCAAACACTCAGGAGCCACTTCAGAGTAAGACAACTGATCGCAATTCTCAGCAGGGAAGAAACACACAGTGAGTTCCAGCTTGATTGCTTTGTGTCCAGTGACCAGAATGTATCGTGCCATCAGCAATATGGTCTTACCTTCTAGTGCTGGTGAGCAGTTAAGAGGAGTGGCAATTTCTGAATTGTTTAGGGGCCTCAGAGACTGTAGACCAAAAACTTACCAGAAGGTAACCTGACTCTGACACTGGGATTTTCATTTGACCTTATGATTCTGGAACGTAGCTTTTATCCACCCATGCAGGGTACCACCATTCATTTAATTTTATTTTTTTAATTGGATTGGCAAGTATCAGATTTCCTTATTGTGTTTTCTTAGGATCTAGTTTTGATCGACCCTTCTGTCCGGCTCCTACTCCATCTCCCCACCCCCATCCTACTTAACCCTTCCACTCCTAGTACTTCCTCTCTCCTTGCTTGTTAAAGATAATACTTTTTATTTTAATCATGTGTATATGTGTGTGTGCATTTAAACGCAGTGCCTGTGAAGGCCAGAGGAGAGTGTCAGATCCCTGAGAGCTGGAGTTACTGGCCGTTGTGAGCTGCCCAGCATGGGCTTTGGAAACCAAACTCAGGCCCTCTACAAGAGCAGAGCATACTCTAGACAGTCATCTCTCCAGACCTGTGCCCTCAATTTACACATCACATGCGTTTACTACCCCCCCCCCAACCTGAAATCCACAGTCCATGACCTCTTGTGGACCCCTTTCTAGTTTCTTGGGCTCTTTCACACTCCCAAAGAGATGCAAACAGAGGAAAATTAGAAATCAGAACCAACCTAGGAGAGAAAATATTGCATATCCATCTTTTTGAGCCAGAGCTACCTCAATGCACTTCCCACCTCTATCCCTTCTTCTACAGATTGTGTTTTTCTTTATGTCTGAATAAAATGCCATATTTTCATTATCAATTCATCTGTCAGTGACATCTAGTCTGATTACATTTCTTTGCTATTGTGAAACAAGAAGCTACAGACATGAATGCACAAGTATCTTTAAGCCCTTTAGGTCTATGCCCAGGCTTAACACCTGGGTTACACGGTAGTTCCATTTTTAGATTTTTGTGGCATCACTACATTGATTTCCACAGAGGCAGTGCCAGTTTTCACTCACAACAGCAATGAAAAGTGAAAAGGCTCCCTTTTCTCTGCATTCTTGCCAGTCAGTATTTGTTTTACACACACACACACACACACACACACACACACACACACACACACACATGTGTATGTGTGCATGTGTATATGTATATATACATATATGTGTATATATGTATCTGTATATATATATATATATATACATGTGTGTATATATACATAAATATATACACACATATATGTATATCATTGCAACTGGGATAAGATAGAACCTCAGAGTGGTTTTAATTTGCATTTCTAAAGATGTTGAACATTTTAAAAAATAATGTCTTACTTTTTGGGGGCTACCTATTTAGGTCCTTAGCTCTGTGTGTGAGAGCTGTTTCTGTCTTTCCACTACTTGGGTCCCAGGGATCAAACCTAGGTTCTTAGCCACAGTAGTTAGCCCATTTTGTTAGCGGGGCCATCTCATTGACCCAGAGGAGTCTGCATGTCTTCACGGACATTCAGCTGTAACTCTTGTTGTCCCTTTATCTGGTTTTGATTTCAGGGCAGCGGTGGCTCTGTAACAGAAGTTTGGAGGTACTCCATGCTTTGCTGTTTCATGAAGTGATTTTGGAAGGCGTGGTGCTGGTCTTGAAAGTCTGCAGTGAGTCTGACTTAACCGTCCCTGTTTCAGCGTCATTGCCTGCCGCAGATGTGTTTTAAATGTTTATCTCATTTTGCTCTGTAAAGCATATGCATTTATAAATTCGTCCGTTTCTTTTTAGCTTCTCCAATTTGGTGGGATATAGGTTTTTCAAGTGTATCCTTATGATTTTTCTGGATGTCACTGGTACCTCAGGTTATATCTCTCTTTTCTTCCTCATTTTATTAATCTGAATGTTTGTTGCCTCTCTTTTGCTTACTTTGACTAAGAATTTGTCAATTTTGTTAATTTTTTCAAAGAACCACCTGTTTGCATGTAGAGTTTTGGTAGATTATTTGTTTCTATCTTATTACTTTCTGCCCTGATCTTGTGGTTTTCTCTTGTCTACTTCTTTTTTTATTATTAATTAATTTATTCACTTTACATCTCAATCACAGCCCCCTCCCACTTCTCTTCCCAGGCCCACCCTCAAACCTCCTTCACCATTACCCTCTCCCCTTCTCCTCAGAGAAGGGTGTTCTCTTCTTGCAGTGTCCCCTCCCTGAGAAGGGAAGTCCCTCCCACCATCACATCCTCAGTAGGACTAGGTACATCCTCTGTCACTGAAGCCAGACAAGGCAGCCCAGCTAGGGGAATGGGATCCAAAGGGAGGTAAGAGAGTCAGAGACAGCCTTTCTGCAGAGGGTCAGGACCTCTGAGGGCCTACCATACCAACGAACTGCCAGTTGATTCCAGAAATCAGTACTATGGGTATGTTAAGGAAAAATGAGAGTGTGGTTCAATATACCATGAAAAAAAATCCCATTTCTTCTATCAGTTATTTTCTCAAAAACCTAATGCTGAGTCCAGCTGCATGAATAGAAACTACTTCCTCAGTTACCTGCCGCTATCCACAATCATTTCTTCATGCTTGAGTGTGAAACAGCAGAGGTGATATGCGTTTTCCCACTTGCTCCAGGCTCATTGGGGCTTGGGCTGGCTCTCTTTGCTTTGGACTGGCCCAGGGCCTAGAGGAAACACAACCATATGGAACCTGCTGTGACCAACACTCTCCACAGAGCTGATTGTCTCTGGGCCAGGCTGTGAATGGTCACCGTCTCTCCTTTGGCTACAGCTTACTACTGAGAGGTATCCAGGTTGGGTAGACATTTTCCGCTCTCGGCAGAGGAGTATACATAGCGTAGTCTGGTTGGAGATGGGTGTGACATTACCATCTGGGGACAAATAGTATTTTGTGCTGATACTGTGGACATTTATATATTAAACTTTTGCTCCAGTCCTTAAAGCCTCCCAGGGGTTCAAGAGCATGGTTTTTGCTCTCATTTCTTCCTAAGGAGCTCTGGCTTGACACCATGTGGTACAATGAACTAGGCAAGCGACACTGCCCCTCTCAGACCTGATTATTTTCATAACATCTGCCCTTCCTCTACTGTCCTCAGTTCCTAACAGTCAGGGGACCCTCAGCTGGAGAAAACTATACATCTGGGACAGTTCCTGTGAGCCACCAATCAGAACCTGATTTCCCTCACGTTGTCTCGGAGGATATAACTTTTGTCATAAGCAGGGATGGGCAGTTATATTACTTTCTGTGCTTCCACAACACCAGGCTGATTCCGTTTGTGTTCATCCTACAGTTTTATGAGCAAGGCTGTGGCTGATGCTCATTTAAAAACACCTCCCAAGTCATGGAGTTTAGTGGCACAGTATTTCAGGATTATCATGCTGGGTCATTCTTAAAGTCCCGGTTCACTGTGGATGTTTTTATCTGAGGGGTATCTTCCATTCTTCCTTCCTCCTCCCCAATGTCAAGTTGTTCCTGTCAATTCCAAGATTGGGGATCCCAAGGAGGACTACTTAGCATACACATAATTTTTACTTTCTTTAAGTCTTCTACTCCCAGACAGGAAATGGCAAGCTAGCACGTCCATCTTGGGTCAGGTAGAATGCGCTAATAAGAAACTCAGTTATCAATAACATGTTGGTATTTCATGAAGGACAGAAATCAACACAGCATTTCCCTTTGGTGTCCTTGAACCACAGTGAGCCCAGATGTGAGTTCTGTTCTCTACTTTGCAGTCTTGTCTCTTCCAGCATCTGGTCTGCTGATTGTATGAATCTGAATCAGTGTCTGCCTAAATGCTGTTGTCCCTGTCCTATGCCTGTATTTCTCTCTCCCCCTCCCTCCCTTTCTCCCTTTCTCCCTCTCTCCCCCACCTCTCTCTCTCTCTCTCTCTCTCTCTCTCTCTCTCTCTCTCTCTCTCTCTCTCTCTGTGTGTGTGTGTGTGTGTGTGTGTGTGTGTGTGTTCCAGAAATTGTTAACAGAGTTTTACAAAGGATTAAGTCACTGACTCCAACTGGTCCCAGCTGACTCTGATAACAGTTTTACACATACCCCTGTTTATTGACCCATACCCACGTGTTGTCTTCAGTGGCTTCCGATGTTCATTGCATAAGATTGCTTTTAACCTACATTTGCCGTTTTCAGCAAATGATTACCGTAACACACGCAAGGCACGTGCGCGCGCACACATTACTCTAGGGTCAGGGGCCATGGAAGAACAAAGAGAAGATTCAAGCTGCTCATTATCTTTGGTTGGGAATCCGAGGCGGGTAAGGTTGATTAGTACACTGTTCTCTTGAAGGCAGCTTGAGCAGGCTGCGCACACAGTCGAAGAGCAGTGTCAAGTGACCTCTGACCTCAGTGAGGTCTAGCAGAAGCTCCAGTCTCTCTTGAATGTAAGTGACATTTATCATACTGCATTGCCACACCACTTTTTTTTTTTTACAGCGAGAGAGTGAGAGAGCTAGAGAGAGAGGGAGATAACTATGTTATATCCAGATAGCTGGCCTCAAATTCACAGAGATGTGCTTGGATCTGCCTCCCAAGTGTTGGGATGAAAGGCATGTGTCACCAAACTCGGTCTCTCTCCTGTCTCCTGTCTCTCTCTCTCTCTCTCTCTCTCTCTCTCTCTCTCTCTCTCTCTCATTTTACCTGTCAATACAGAATACAGAGGATAGTGCAGAAGATAATACCTGCATCTTTCTCTGATTGTAATTCCCTTCTTAAACAGGCAAGCTGGGACAGACAGCTCAGCTTTAGTGGCATGTCTTAGTGATGCCACAGGGTGCATTGTATATGTGCTGCCGTCAAGCACTGTAGCACAGAATGGCTGAGTCCATTCATGAAAGAGGCATATCATTGCCCACTGATAGAGGAAGATGGCCTCTCTGGAACTTTCCATACAGACACTCCTCCTGCAGGTGGAGTGGCTCTGTGGGAGTTACATGTCTTTTTACTTCAGCAGGAGTGGTTCAATTACTATACAGCAAGGGAGCCTTCCATTGATGCCACATGGGAAAGGATGATGTCGGAATTGCCCCCTTGAATTCTCCCCCCTCAGACAGCTTGGCTTCAGTTACCTGTCTCATCACCCATTGCAGAGACAATACAAGATCCCCTCCCTACCCCCAAACACACCATTGGTTCCGTCACGCCCCACATATAGTACCAAATCTGTGATTTTTTTCTGGAGGAGACAAACATTTGTTCATTCAAAAGAGGCCCCCAGTAACAGACTGAAGAATAGATTCCACCCATGTCTACATAGTTGAACCAATGAGTTTAGTTAGGGTTATAGGAGCAGTGGGAAAAGGTCCCTTATAGGAACCTAGGTGAGGAGCTATTTACAGGAGCATGGAGTTCATAACAAAAGATGAAAGCCAGCACTAAGGCTTAAGATAGCTAAAAGCTGATCCAAAGCTTTACAGGAAATTACTAGTGGGGTCTGCTGAGCTTCAAAACCATGACTCCAGGCTGGACGGCGGTGGCACACACCTTTAATCCCAAGATGCAGTAGGTAGAGATGGGCAGATTGCACAGTTCAAGGCCAGTCTTGGTCTACAGAGCAAGTTTCAGGACATCCAGGGATACACAGAGGAACCCGTCTCACTCCCCCAATACCCCAAATAACCCTAGTGTTCCTGTATAGCACAATGCTGCTTTCCTGAATCTGGAGTTCACTGTAGTCAGGTGATGTTGCTGTGGAAAATGAGTGCCATACTAGGTAGGCGGGGCCAGGTGCTACCACGCAACTGTCACTTTTGCTGCATGCCAGCACATCCATGGACTAACCAGTAGTACATTGCACCATGCTGCCTTGTAAAAATAAAGCGCATTTAGGAAAACAAAAACAGACGAAAACAACAGGCAGGTGAGATAGCTCAGTGTCAAAGTGCTTTTCTGGTCTTCAGGTTAAAAAAAAAAAAGATGTTTACTTCATTAGCTTTAAGCAGACACCTCTTGTAGCAGCTGCTGAACCTTTCAAAAGGGAAGAGAACAAAAGAACCAAGTTACTCGATGGCTTGAAATGGATACTTAGTAAAGGATAACTCCCCACACCCCTTCACTGTGCACGTGGATTCAGAAGTGAATACCTTTGCAATGTCTGGCCGTCTGTTTTTCTTCTCATGCAGACATTGACTAGCGGCAGAGTACATGGCTTCTACGGAAGCAGGGTCTGCATCACTCATCTTCTCGTCGGTGTAATCTTCAATCGTTTTCTCTTCATCTTCAATCTCTTCTTTAATATCCAGCTTGAAAACAATATTAAAACTTGGTTAAAGGCTTCAAAGGTAGAGAAATCAGAATATACATTTAAGTTATTTCAATCTCTCTCTCTCTCTCTCTCTCTCTCTCTCTCTCTCTCTCTCTCTCTCTCTCTCT